>CM053770.1:433376375-433449474 GCA_028658325.1 Potorous gilbertii | reverse complement strand
TGGTGATAGGGGAAATAAGAATGCTCAGTGTACTGGGGTGGGGGGAGGGGACAAATGGGTAGAAAATTTTGGAACCCAAAATTTTGTGAAAATTAATGTAAAAAATTAAATAAATAAATTTATATTAAAAAAAAATACTTTACATGTGGTCTGATCAGGACCAGTAGACAGAACTATCACTCTCTATGGCTCTGATGGTGCAGCTGTAAATTTGTGAAGGATCATAAATTTTGCACTGACTCAGAGGTCATTCAGTCCAATACTATTATTTTACAGATGAGGAAACCAAAGTCTATGGAGGCTAGGCTACACACCAAAGGTGCTATGTAGTAAATGGCAGAGTTTGGATTTGTCCCCAGGGCCACTGAATCCACAGTCAGTGCTCTTTTCCCTCTACTCTGGCGCATTCACCTTTTGTAATACCATAAAATATTATTGGTTGCTTTTGAGATATAGTCCACAAATCTTTTTTCAGTCTAATCCAGTAAATATTTATTAAATGCCTACTATGTAAGAGGTACTGTGCTAAGACATCAGTGCTGCTCAGTCAAACTGTCAACCAGTCATATACTTATAAAAATGATTTTTTGAACCCAAGTATAAAACTTGACATTTATCCTATTAAATTTCATCTTATTGGTTTGAGATTTTTGTGTTCAGATTGTCAGTCCTTCCATATTTGTGTCATCTATGAATTTAGCAAGCATGCCACTTATGCCTTGTCCAAGTCGTTTATTAAAATTTTAAATAGTACATGACCAAGAACATATTTCTGGGACACTTTGCAAAAACGTCTCTACAAGTTGACATTTACCTATGTCCATATAGGTGGTTCCAAAATTGTATTTCTATTCATAACTATACAATCCTAGCTAGTCTACTCCTTCTAAACTTTAGATTCATTTCTCAAACTGCCTACAAAACATCTCCATCTACATATCCTTCCATCATCTCAAACTCAGAATATCTAAAACAAAATTCATCATCTCCTTCCTTCCAAAGAAAAAAGTCTGTCTCTACTTTGTATTTTGCTTTTCCTCTTAGCTATACCACTTCATTCAAGTTCTCATCCTTTAAACTAAGATACGACCTTTCATTTTTCTCTCATCCATCTCACATATCCAATCATTAACCAGGTCTTGTTAATTCTAATTTGGCATTAACATTTGTATCTCTCCTATCCTTTCTCATTTCCTACTGTTCCTCTCCTAACACTTATTACTGTCCACCTTAATCACTGAAATGAACAGCTAATTTGTCTTCCTTATAAGAGTCTATTATCATATAGTGACTGCTCTCCTCACAACTCTTTCATTGCTCCTTACTATGCACTGAAAAAAGTTCAAACTCCTTAACCTCCCATTTAAGACCTTCTGGAATCATCTTACCTATCTGGACTTAACTCGCACTCTTTTTATCAAACATGAAATACACTTCACACATATCCTGCCTTTTCCTATCTTCATGCCTTTGCTCAGAATGTTCCACTTGACAAAAATTCCTTATTCCCTCAGTTCCTTTCCCTCACCCTCATCTTTGCCATATTCATCTGTTGAAATTCAACCTATCCTTTAGGGCCTATCTTAAATGCCTTCCATGAAACCTCTACTGAACTTCCCCATCAATAAAAATCCCACTCTTTTGGGATGTCACAGAATACTTTGTTTGTGAGGATTTTAATGAACTGATGTGTTGTCTAATTCCTCGTCTGAAGGACGAGAGTAGAGTAGAGAACATGTCTTAGTTAATCTGTGTATTTCTCCTAACAATTAGTACATAGTTCTACATGGATGGTTATAATAGATATATGAAGGCATAAACCTCTGTCAACATTACAGTTTTCATAATCTTCTCAGGAGCTATCCAGGGTACTTGGCTACCTCTGCCTTTCTACAGTCCTACCCTCCTGACTTCAACTACTCCTGAAATCATCTGCAGTCCTAAGCCTTATCATGCCTCTATCTTCAACAAACCCCTAACCAGATACCTGCTCCAACTTGGGCACCTAGCTTAATTCTAACACACCATCCCTCGAGGTCCCCAATCAAGTTACCAACATGTATATTATCTGCCTCAATGCGACTAAATTTCTTCCATACTTACTTTATACGTTACATAGTGCCATATGCATATTACATGCTAAAAAGATATTTAATTGGTTAACGGCTAGCATTCACAATCTTCCAACGAAAGGTAAAATATGGCTATGTGGTTTAAGTTCATCAGAAAAAAAGAAACTATGCAAATTTGGTGCATCCCTGATTACAGTTTGCCTCAGTTCATTCTCCTTACTTAAACAGAAGAGTGGCATTTGATTGGGTCAAATACAATATATACAATTAGTCCATTAAAGTCTTTCATCATGAGCAAGGCAAAGTCTTTGCACAAACAAGTTCCTAGGGCTGTTTGTTTCCAATTGTGACTACTTTTCTTCTTTACATCTTCCCTCTTCTGTTTAAAACTATTAGGGAAAATCACAGTGTGATTTTCCCTAGGAATAAATTTGACCATCCAAGTGCCTTGCAGAAAGTCCATAGTGTTCAGAATCACTGGTTATCTCCAAAGGACTCTGACAATGTCAAAAGCATAGGTATGTATTGGTACTGGTTTCAAGAACTAGTATGATCAATAATATTTTTTCAGATGTTAATAAATTCTCCATATATCTCAATGGACATCTTGCTAATTAATTTGTCTGTTCATTTGGAAAATCTAGAGATTTTATGTGTATACAGTTCCATACATATATATACTACTGAATTTTGTGTACTTTTTTTTCTCTTTTTTAGCACTAGCCAATCAAATCACTACCTTCTTCCTAACATGAAAAATACTGGATTGAGTCAGCATAGATTTTGCTCCATAACTTTTGTTTCTGGTGAATTAATCATTTGGGTAGGGAATGCTCAAAATAAGAAGTATACTAATCAAATGTTATTCGTTGAAATACAAATGATAGTCTTAAGCAGATAAATACATAAAGAAACACATACTATATAAGGCTACTCTCCTTTGCATGGTATAGAAGGATTAGCAGATATAAAAGTAAAAAAGACTGATTCAAATCTCAGGTCTGCTATTTCCTAACTGGGCAAGTCTCTATGCCTCAGTTTCCTCATTCATAAAATGAGGAGGTTGATTGCCATAATATCTAAGAACTCTTCTTGCACTAACATGATTTCCCTTAGGCAAATAGTTGTTGCCAACATAAACTATTTCAGACAACTTGCCACTTTTTTTTGAGACTGTCTTGTTCTCTTTCTCACATAGACTGGAAGTTCAACAGCTACTCACAGGCCTGATCCTAATAGGGATGCCACAGGAAGCTGTGACTTGTTCTGTTTTCCAACCTGGACCAGCAAACCCCTCCTTAGGCAGCCTAGTGGCCCTCCATTCCCAGGGACTTTAGTATCGCATTAGTACTAGCAATGTGGACACCCAATCACCTTTAGCATACTACAGCTAAGAATTTGAGAACTCACACGATCCACAGTCTCAACCTTCTCCAGCAAAAAGGATTGCAAGCATGTACCACCACCTCTCCTGGGCCTTGTCATGACAGAGGGCCTGGCATAACTCAATGAAACCATGAGCTTTGCCGTGGTTATCCAAAATAGAAAAGTCATCGTGAAGAATTCTGACAAATGGTGATCCATTGGAGAAG
Organism: Potorous gilbertii; assembly: GCA_028658325.1. Classification (NCBI taxonomy): domain Eukaryota; kingdom Metazoa; phylum Chordata; class Mammalia; order Diprotodontia; family Potoroidae; genus Potorous; species Potorous gilbertii. Next base: position 433,445,810 of record CM053770.1, on the reverse strand, counting down.
GAAATGGCAAACTACTTCAGTATCTGCCAGGCAAACCCCCTGTATTGGACCATGAGATCATGAAGAGCCAGGCATGACTGAATGATCAAAAAATCACCACCCAGAAAGACTTCCTACTTTCTTTCCAAAGCTCTACCAGTTTTAATATTCTTTTAATTACTCTGATTGCTTCAGAGAGAAAGCCAGACAAATGTTTTTGCTCTATACTATCTACCAAGCCTCATTTAAAAAAAAAAAAGATGTGTCCTAGACTTTGCATATTCTACAAGCAGCAGCAAGAGGTATAACAGGTGAAGATGAAGAGGAACCAGGCTAGATATGGAGACTCCTGAGACCAAGAATAAAAAGCATTTTCTACACATATGTCTATCACATCTATTGGTTTTTCTAGTTATAGGGAAATAGATAATAAAATGTACACACTTTGGACTGGGGAGAGGCATTTTTGTTTTAAATATGAAGAAGTTAAATAACCTTGTTAACCAAGAACACTTCCTAGCCACCTATGCCAGTTTCCATTACTATTTAAATTATTACAGGGAGAAAAGCAAGCTGGCTAATATATCAAATCCTGACCTTTAAACCATTCTGGAGTCTACCTGCAAACATGCATCTTTACAAAATCCTGGGTCCCTGATAGGAGTGGCTTCTAATGTCTAGAAGCTACTTCTGTCTACACAAATCCTTAGTTGTTTAAAAAAAAACAACAAGATATGCTCAACTGGAAGTCATTCCACAAGTTCTGGAGTAATCAGGTTTGTACTTCTAAGAAGCAAAAGTAGATTCAAATCTGGGTGCTTTCCCATCAGGTATACTGCTCCTTCAGGTAAAGGATTCACTACACTACAATAAGGAGACAAAGATTCCCATCTATTGAGCAATGGGGAAAACTAAAATAGCCCTAGCATCTTCACTACTCTCTACCTGCATCTCAGATTTTTCATTTTCCCGGTTGCCTTCTTGAAGGGGAGGGAGGCAGTGTAACTGACAAAAGAGGCAAAAGTTTTTCTTTTTCCCATAAAGCTATCGCAAACTATAAAGTTTATAATGACAACATGAGAAGCAAAATCCTTATGACTCAGCCTAGTGTTCCCCTTCAGATTCACAAATATCTAAACAGCCACCTAAAACCCCAAAATATATTTAAGATAGAAAAAAAAATCAGTTTTGCACATAGTCCTGAACCAGAAATTATTCAGAAATTCAGAAATGATTCCATATCTTCATCTTCTACCTAAATACGCTAGCGAATTCATTTAAAAATAATAATTAGAATTGATATAGTGTTTTAAAGTTTGTAAAGTACATTATAGATATCACTTTATTTTATTCAACAAATCTACAAAATAAGCTTTTTGAAATAAGGGATCTTTAAAAATCCTTCATTCTAGAATTCTTTTTGGCCCTTCCAGGACTATGATCAATTCATGCTCTGCTTTCAATATATCACGGTGGTGAAAGTTCTTTGCAAATTTTGCAGGTATAAAACATAATATAAGTAATGATGAAAATAATATATAATATAGATCACTCTCTATGATCCCTCAGATGAACTCCAGAACAACAGGGCACAAGGATGTAGCAGCTGTTTTAATATCCAAATCCCAATAATGCCTAAAAAGAGTCAAACCTAAAATGGAGAGAAAGTGTGGGACAACAGACAGAGCAATGAATTTGGAGTCAGAAGGCCTGGGTTCAAATACATTTACGAGCTGTATGACTTTAGATAAATTACATCACCTCCTAGGATCTCACAGTTCCCTCATCTGGAGAAAGAGATTGGACTTCTAGGTACTTGGGTGTAGTCTTTTGCCTGAGTCCAAGTTTCACAAAACAAATCTTTTATGAAGGGGATTTGTTCTGTGAAGTTTGGATTCAGCAAAAGAGCCACACTTGAGGACCTAGAGGGCCACATATGGCCTCAAGGCCACAAATTCCCCACTCCTGCTCTAATCTGTTTGACTTCTGTTCATTTGTCTATCTTCTACTATAGCTGTCTTTATATATGTCATTGCCTTATTATATTTTAAGTTCCTTGAGGGCAAGGGATGCACTGTTTACTTCATCTTTGTATGCCCAGTAGTTTCACAGTACTTCACTCATAATACTTTAAAAATATTTATTAGATTAAAATGAAAACTGATTTATGTGATAAAACCACAAAAATTATTACAACTATCAATCAGTTAAAAACTTGAAAACTCATTGTTTAGTTCTCATAATGGAGAACATCGTTCTCAGACATATTTTATGGCCTGCTTTTAGATTTTTGTGATAGATTTTGTTCTTGATTAAAAAAAATTCTCAGGAACAAAATTTGCAAGGAGGTGGGAGGGGTTGAATAAAGTATCTGCTTATGGATAGAGAGTTTAATGGAACATTGAATGGTGTTAAATTAAAGAGAGAGAAATAAAGGAGAAAGATTAAAGGGGAAGAAGAGAAGACATTGAATAGAAATGGTTATTTTTAAAAAGAAAAGATGGGGGAAAACCTTTTTTCTACTTGACTTTGTAAAATATTGTATTTTGTGACAACTGGGTCAGTGGTTCACAAGGTTAAATTCTATAATCTGAAAATAAACTCATTAGCTTTATAAAAAGTTATCTGAGACTGCAATGGCTCTACAAACATTGTATTTATATGCAGTTATCCAGCAAAATCCTGCTCAAAATATCCAGTTTTCAAGGAGAAGAGAGTCTAATTTTTAGCTAAAGTAATTTTATCACAAAGTAAGGGAGTCCTCCACAAGATATTGTTTTACATTAGGGAGCATCCAGAATTGAACTGTAAATCATACCAATAAATGAATCTAGAGATATAAAGCATAGACACCAGGCAGGCTCATTTTTCCTCCACTGTTTCAGCATGGAATGTATTTTGTTTTTCTGTCTTCTGTAGGCTTAATGTTTATTAAAGAAAGCAGCAGATTCAATGAGACTGCATATTGTATGGAAACTAAACATTAACTACTAAACTAAGAAAGGGACAGTAATAAATAAAAATTTTATTTTTTCTCAAAAAAATGTCTAACATGCAAAGTATTCTGATTTTTATTGAAATATCTAATTTTCCACCTTTCCTTTTTAGCTTCTCTGGTATACTTGTGAGTTTTAATACATAACTGAGTGCTTAATTTTGCATTCTCTTATTGTATGATTATACCATGAGGATATTTTTTGTCACCCCACTTAGATAAAGTTCCCTATAGCACAGATACAGTCGTCTTTTAAATCTTTCAAAAAACCAGCATAATATACAAATAGGCATTCTAAGTACTTTGAATCTTATAATTTTGCAACTAAGAAGGTTTTTAGAATTCATGTAGATCAATGCCCTAAATTTAGGCAAAAAAAAAAAAAAAAAAAAGAGCCCAGGAGATTAGGCAACTTACTGGAGATTTTAGACCTACTTAATAGAAAGAGAAAGAACTAGGCCTAGAACCCAGATCTCTCAACTTCCAAGTCACAGTTCATTCCACTGTATTATACTATGTGCTTTATTGAAACACTGATACTTAAGATTTGATCAGAATGAACATAAAATGAAATCACAAAGAAAAAAAAGACAGGGGCATTACTAAAAATAAATAATAATAAATACAGGCAGGTACACACTAAACCCCCAATGTGTTAACATTATTTTTCTGAAATAAAATCTGTCATCATTAACTGATGGGGACCAGTTCCTCTGCCTGAAAACATTTTAAAAGTAGAGATCAGAAATTTTCTTTTAGAATGTCATCTATTTTACAGAAATACCATTGCAAAAAAGCCAATTATAAGTCGCATAATAATAGTATATTCTGAAGGATGTTGAAAGCATAAAGTACTATAGAAAATGCTTTTAAACTAGACTAGATTGACCTCTCTGATAACTCTCTGAAAACTAGTAACAGTTGTGCAAAATCATACCATTGACAATGCAAGAGAAAATGGACCATGAGTGGTACTATCTCCCAGTTTCCAAGTTATGCCATGTGATGACAAGCATAAAGCATTAACATTCAACCAATGAAGACCAGTTTCATAAGCATCTCCTAATAATTTAATAGGTGTTGGCTCTCAGTGAGCTTTATTACACCTAAGATCTCAAACAGAAAAGCACATAGGGAACAATTAAGTAGTATCATAGGGGAATGTTGACTGCCAGGCAACACCAGTGGTGCTCAAAAATCTAGAAAAGGAGGACTTGGAAAATGTCATCATTCCAAACAAATGGAGCTAGTTAGCCAAGAACTTCTTAGGATCTCTCAAATACTTCTTCAATGTAATCATTTGCTTTTGAGAAATAAACTGTATCTCCTCCCAAAGCAATTTACATAACAGCATATTCACCCCCAAGGGCTAGAGATAAAAGCCAGTTGGCTTAAGATAATTGTATTTGCGGAAAGAATGGGCAGGAAGAGAAGACAAATTTTTTAGGGGAACACAATCAGATATTATTTAATGCGGATGATAGCTCTCTCATTACTCAAGTTACCAGCCACTGAACTGTGTTTTCTAAACTGGACTAAATCATAAAATTTAAGATTATGATGCAACTGCAGAGGAGAAAAACTACATATGCCATCAGATACATCCATTGGGCTAAGTGGATTCTATGCTTAAGAGTTTTTTGGTTATAAGAGAAGGTTCAGTGGGTTGGGAGGAAACGGTGGAAGGGTAGATCTAGATATGACTATGATATAAAAACAAAAGACATCAGTAAAGATTTTATAAAGATATGAAGTGTCTTACTCTATTATCCCCAAACTTTGCACATTGCCAAGGTATCTTTCCTCTCCCTCTTTTTTAATCCACTGGAGAAGGAAATGGTTCTCCCCACCCCACACACACACCCACACCCCCGCTTGCATCCTCTCATCTTCTTTCTCTCTCTTCCTCCATACTTGAAATAAGAAGTGATCACCTTAGAGACTTCAAAATTCATGGCAGATGCTAAAGAACTCAGCAATATTTCCCCTAATATCAGCTAGCCCCTTTTTTCTGATATTTTTGAGAAGCAACATAGTCTAACAAAAAGAGCACTCAATTTGAGTCTGAAGACCTAGGATCAACTTTCAGTTCTGCCATTTATCATCTGTATGTCGTTGTGAAATTTATGTTACTGTTCTGGACCTTAATTTCCTGATTTGTTAAATGTGGGGACTAGGTTAGGTGACATAGAAGGTTGTTCTCATATCTAAATTTATGATGTTATAAGCTTTGTCTTTCCCCAGTATTCATTTTTATTTGGTTCAATTCAATAAACGTGTATCAAGTGCTTGGAAGAGCAGAGATGCAACTTGTAGTCTAATCTATTTTTTAAAAAAATCTATTTTTTAAAAAATCCAAGTTGACCCCACCCCCTCTGAGTGCATATGTTAAATGACCTCAGTCTATAATATTTCTTCCTTCTTAATCACATACGTTTTTCTCTGAGCAATAAACATGTTGATTAATTGTTTTCAACACACTATTACCTTGAATGCTTCTTTTGAAGAAGGCCTTACAGCCCTCACAGGACCAGACACCATAGTGGTAGCCTGAAGCATAATCATTGCACACCGCACAGTAACGAGTCTCCTTGGCAGATTCCATGGCCAAGTTTCCCTTGTCACCAGCACTGGCCAATCTTTCTCTAGCATTCTGGCGCCGGTTGTCTGAAGGAGGCCTGGAAAACAAGCACTGAGTGAATCCATTGACATTAGGAAAGCAAAATTTTCATTCTGTACTAAAGAATGAAGAGAAGAAAAAAAATAGCCCGTGACAAATCCACCTTATTCTGACATTTTGAAATAATGAATCATAATGTAAGCTAATCTTTCATTAGTTCATGCCGTCTGCTGCAGCAAAAGGTGTTTGCCTGCTATATTAACCTTGAGGGGAAATTGTTTATTAGGAACCTGCTAGGAAAGCTGATTCCCTGCACCAGAATATATTAACTCATGGAAAAAGGAAACAAACTGGCTTCTAATAGACTTTTAGATTTTTCACAGAGATTCACAGTTAATTCACAATCATTAGAAACTAATGCACACTCTAACTCTAGTCCATACAAGGGCCTTAGGGAGGGCCAAGGCAGAGCAGGAAACAGCTGTAGCATTTGGAATTTGGAGTTGAATTGGTGTGGAACCAGGGTGCCATAAATTAAAAGTCCTGTTGCCATCACATAAACTTGGAAATCAAGAAGGCTTAATCTAATTCCCACCTATCAAGTGAAAAAGTTTTATGGATTACCTCTAAAGCTGCCTCCAACTCTAAAATTTTTTAGTCTGGTGATTCTAGTTAGCCACAGCTATCCTGTACATTTCATTGCTAGCAACATCATTGTTCAAACCTTATACAAAGTTGATATTGTGAAATGAGACTATCACAGTCAAACAATAGAAAAGGTAAAGTTACTTTGTCTCTGAATTGCACTTTCTACTTAAGGAAATAAAATTCTATTGTATCCTTATGAATGATAATGATATAGTAGAAAGCACTCTAGATTTAGATACAGAAAAGAAGGGTTCAACTCCTAGTACTTGCTACTTCTGTGACCTTGAGTAAACCATTAACTTCTCTGAGCCTCAACTTTCCTCCCCTGTAAAATGAAAGGATTAGATAACTTCTAAGGTCTCTTCCAGCTCTGAATGTGTGGGACTTACATTAATGTACAAACATTATAATATACTTTAAAGAATTCAATTTATGAAATTAGGATTATTTTTTCAAAAAGCAAGTAATTTTTGCCCTTTCTCAAGTCAATGGGGAATCTTTATAATCAGAAAAAGATATGATAAATGGCTAATTTAAAAAGTCACTCTTTTTGTGTTGATGTACACATGCACTAACTATCAAAATGAGTGTGTATATGGAAGATACCGTAAATCAGACAAACTTTGTTTTTATTCAAACCTATCTACTACAATATTATTTTCATATAAAAAGTATGAGGAGGTGACTATACATAAATACAAACACAAGTTACACATCTGTCAGCAATCTCCATATTAATTTATTCTGTTTTCCAGCACAAGGGAAAAGAAAAAAGTAGCATTCTTATATGTAGTTTATCAATTCAAGTTATCAAAGTTGCTTTATTATACTTTATATTTGATCCAATAAATTCACAATTTTAATATTACTGTGGCTGCCATGTTTATATATGTTCTTGATTTCTAATTCTATTCTATAGGTTTCTAAGACCATAATAACACAGGTGGTCCTCAATTACAAGAGAATCTTTTCATTTTTTAGGTGGCAATTTATTTGTGAAACATATAATGTTAACAAGAAACTCCATTTAAATATTAATTCAAAAATATTGTTTTCAGTGCTCAATGTTCCTTTTCACAATTTATCAAATACTTACATTTTGTGTAGAGTTTGAAGGGTTTTTAATTGCAGGAGACTGTTTTGCTCAAAAAGTGTCAAAACTACATTGACAGAATAAAGGTATACACACTGGTTGATACATACACTACTACCATTATCTTTCTGAATATATATTTCAATCTGAGTTCATTCAGATTTATCAAATTGAAATGTATAGTATCTCTTGCAGTCACAACAGGAATATCAACTTCTTGAGCTTTGAGTACCACCAGAAAGGCTTAACAATGCTGTCAGAGTTCCCCTCATCCATTGCCTAATCTAAAGAACACACCATTCAGTTCATGGTTTACAATCTTGTATTCCAAAACCTAGTTCTCCTCTTTGCTCTCTGATCAGAAGGAGTTAGTATTTTTAGATTCATTTGAGAGGTATAGAAACTAAGATATAAAAATAAATTAAAAATCAATCTACCCATAAGACAGCTCCAAATCCTAGGCCTAAACATCAGTCCCCTCTGCCAAGGTAACCCTAGATGTTTTCCTTAAAAAAAAGAATTCCCTCAGTCTTCTAACTAATTGATAATGGACCAAGATAAGCCCAGTATAATTATTTGAGGCCTCTTTTGGATTTATCAAGTAGAAATATAATGAAGAAGAAATATAATACTTTTTCCTTACTGTCACCTTTTTTAAAAGTATGGCAAGATTTAGAGACCTGAAAATCATCTCTTAGGATAATAGTATTGGTTCTTTTCTAATATCTTATAGCCCTAAAATATGATTTTATAAATAACTTGTCTTCCTGAAGTAAAAAGAATCAGTTCCTCAGTTGTAAATATTGTGCCTTCCCTTCTATTCCTTTGGGGATTTTACCATCTTCCTTCCTTGAGTTCTCTGCCACAAGCCCACTAGCAACCCTTCACTAATATATCCATTCTCAAATCTGGCATTTCTTTTCAGTCTCAGTTCTCCAAAACAGTTCCCCCAAATGCTGCCAACTAAATTTCCTTTTAGCTTTAGATTACATTTGCCATTCAGATGACGTTCACAAAATCCTGACTCCTTAGGGTAGGTAAATCTGGCATTTTCTTTTTAATTCTTCATGAATGACTTATGCTTTCAAGTTGGCAACCTCAAATATTATTTCTCTGGTTTTTTTTTAATATTCCAGTGAAACGGCTGGTTTTCAACTTCATATTCTTATTCATTCTCTGCTACCCACTGATTTCCTCATGTCAGTACTATCCCCCAAACTACCAATTCTAAACATTTTTTTAATGTTTGTTTGCTGGCATAAAATACCAGTAGGAAGTTACTGTGACCTTTTAAATATATTTACTATATATACTATTTAAATATATAGGCTTAGTATTTTGGAGTCTACGGAGGTTGTTGTATTTCAGAAAGTGAGAAACTATAGAAGTGAACATTTTTCTGAAATATTATATGTGAGACAAGATCCAAATAAGACCCTCATTTCATATATTCTTCATATCCTTATCTGACCAAATTCTACCTATCCTTCAAGTCACAGCTCAAATGTCATCTCCCATATGAAATTCTTCCTGACTTCCTGAACAAAAGTGGTCTCTTTATTCTGAACACTTTGTGTTTTTCTTATGATTCCTATCACAGTCTTTCCTTTATTAAGTGATTACCTGTGTAAACTTTAGTGTGCCCTAGTTGTGTTATAAGTTCTTTAATGACAAGGATCATATCTCATTTATCTTCATCCCTCTATTAGCATCTAACACAGAGCCTCAGCCATGGAAGTTGCATAATAGTTTAATCTCTCTTCCACATGACAGTCCTTTAAACATCAGGAAGTAGCTATCATATCTTCTCCTAATTAACCATCAAAAGTAAATCAAAGCATTCCTCAAATGACATAATTGGAGGCCCTTCACCATTCTGGTTTCCTTTCTCTGGACAAGTTCCAGATTACTCATTTAACCAGAAGTAAATGCAACACTCCACATGTGGTACAACCAGGGCATAGAACAGTGCTTGCCTCTCCCTTGTTCTGGACCCTATGCCTGTCTTAATGCAGCATTACTTTTCTTACCATTTACCCTAGGATTCACGTTGAACTTGAAGTCAACAAAATCTCCTAAGCATTTTTTATATTAACTCTTCTGAAGCCAAATTCTTCACAGCATACAAGCATGGTTAATACTTTTGGATTGAAGTGAAGGTTGCCACCTGGATCCCCATGGTTTCAGCTCTTATTGATAGTTTTAGCTCATCATTTCAGCCTTTTATGGAAATAAGCATTTATTGTTGTTATTATTCATCCTTCATCCTCAAAGAGGACCATGACATCATGGAGGCGATGTCATGATGTGCAAGTGAACTGGATTTAAGTGAGGGAGGGCTGAGAAAAGTCACTGGCCTTCCTCTCTCCTCTGGAGTCATCTGGGTTCATTGGCCAGATACATATCAGGATTAGAGATGGCACCAAGTGCAGTAGAAGACCTTCACCTTTTAAAGCTAAGGTCTTTGGCAGGTGTCATTTTGACTGAGGCAACACCCATTCAGTGACTAAGGTTAGGTAAAAAAAAAATGAGATAAAGAATGGCTTCTTTAACCTAATCCAGAAAAAAAAATTAAACTGGGAGGGGAAGACCCTAAAAGTTTCTGACCAAAACAGAAACAATTCCTATTTCCATTCACTCTGAGTCCATTAGGGCCCAAACAACTATGTGCCATATACCTTGCTAAGCACTAGTCTGGTTTTGGTGCTGTCACTGTTGCTGCTGCTTTGACAAATATTATCTCATTTGAGTCTCATAACAATCCTGAAAGGTAGGGGCTATTATTAGTCCCACTTTACAGTTGAAAAAACTGAGGCAAACAGAGGTTTAGTGACTTGTCCAGTGTCACATAGCAAGGAAGCATCTGAATCCAGATTTGAACTCAGGTCCTCCTGACTCCAAATCCAGTGTTCTATCCACTGCACCCCTAGATGACTATATAATAATCACTCTTCTAATTGTTTGTGGAAATCATTGATTAAAATATGTGGTGTGCTAGAAAGAACTCAGGACTAAGAAGCAGTTCACTAGGTTCTAGTCCTAGTTCTGCCACTGATTACCAAGCACATAACTTGATTTCTCTCAATCTAGCTTTTATTTTTAAATTTAAAAAAATTTTTTAATTCCTTTAAAGTCTAACAATCTATTTATTAGGTTCTTTACTGAATAAAGACAATAAAGAGCTTCGTGGCTCATAAGTAGAGAGTAGGCTTCCATTTTTCCATATATCAATGATCATTTCTCATATAAAATAGAACCTGGAGAGAAAAAGACTTGAATCTTGTCTTGAAGGTAGGGAAGTTATGATATAAAAAGAAATTCAATCCCTATCTATTCATTGTGCAAGGATGGTTTGCTTTATGACTCCCAGAAAACAAGGACCCAATGTCAGGATGAGACAACCTCCAAAAATCAGATGTTACATTTTTCCATAAGTCTCAGTAAGTATGCAGTATCTAGAGGATGGTAGGTTACTGCTACTTCTATCTTTCATGTTCTGCCAAAAGTATAGATTATCTACCTTTCACAATCCCATCAGATCAGTCACTGAATAAATTCCTGATTCCTTTCCAGTCTAGCAAACATAAACCCAGGGCTTGATGGAAGAGAGGAGAAAGGGGAAGAAAGGAGGGTACAGGAAATCTATGAAATTTTGTGCAAAATTGACTTTTTTTGTTTAGTGTTCGTTAAGGGAATCCTTGCAAACTGGGAGCTAGTACCGAAGTGTTAAAGTGACTATATAAAGAGACGAATGTCTGGGGAACTACCCTCAGAACTTCGAAACTGAAAATGCTTATAGAGCAAAGGAAAACTCTGTGAACTCTCAGGTAATATCCAGAACTGGCAGATGTGAATTCCCTTCAGAAATATGTAATTCTTCAGGATACTATCCATATAAATTTTCCCTCCATTTTTGAGGGAAAATATTATCACTTTGCCTTTCTAGTTTAAAAGTTGAACATTGTATGGTGTCATTAAACCAATGAGCAAAAATGGTTATTTCTGTCGGTCACACATAGATGATTGAATGAAAGTGTTGATTTTCTTTTAAAATTATCACAAATGAATGTCAAATTTAACTACTTCATCAACTAAAAGGCTAATAGAAAGAGATGTTATTCATGTTTGGCTCCAAGTACCCTGCCAGAAGTCCTTTAAATATAACAACATCAGCCAGAGATTAATGTTTTCATTAGAATGTTTAGAATTTTCTGCTCAGTTGAAAAAAAAAATGGCTCTACCAAAAGACATAGCCAAGTGTTAATTTTCTGAGTTAATGGGGACCAAGACTAATGTGACATGAAATAACCTAAAAAGAGACCTCTTTTAGCCAATAATTTTAAATTAATTATAGAATTCCTGATAAGCAATATAGTTGACTGGAGTTTCATTCTCTCCTTCTTCCTCTATTTCCCATATAATGGAAAGGCTAATGAGCAGTGAAATCAAAAGGTGGGAAGGAAAAAAAAGTGTGAATGACAGAAAAGAAACCAATCAGGAGATACTTGTAGCTTCTGACACCACCCCTGTGTGGAAAAGAGATTTGACTAGAGGACACATTTAAAAGCTTAATTTCAACAGGAAAGTATGACATTGAACTAAAGAATAATAAATGTGCACATGTGCAAAATTATTAAGTGGGGATAACATGTTAAATAAATGTAACTGGAAATATGCATCTATGAGAAAAGAATTTTATAGACAAGACTTCTCAACAACTCAAAACAAAGTGGGTACCCATCAGTTGTGGAATGACTGAAAAATGGTATATGAATATAACGAAAGATTATCTTTCAGCAAAAAAAAAACATGAGAAATTGAGGCACTTAAAAAGATGTGCATAAAATAATATACAATTAATAAATATGGCCAAATACCAATGTGCACAATGGTAACAACTGCATTGGTGAAAAATATTACTGAAAGTTGAATTCTGAGTAATGGAAAAGGCAGGGAAGGTTCTAGAAGAAAGACAGCAAAGTATAACTGCTATGCAGTATAGCAGATAGAGTACCAGGCCTAAAGTCAGGAAGATTCATCTCCCTGAGTTCAAATCCATCTTCAGACACTTGCTAACTGTGTGACCCTAAGCAAGTCATTTAACCCTGTTTCCCTCAGTTTCCTCATCTGTAAAGTGAGCTGGAGAAGGAAATGGCAAACCACTCCAGTATTCTTTGTCAAGAAAACCCCAAATGGGGACACTTGACAGAAAAACAACTGAAACAACAGCAGCAGAGAGATGAAGGATCATGAGCACTGAAGACCATAGTCCAGTAATTTTATCATATATTTTTATTTAGTTATTTCTATGGTACAAGGAAGGCTCAATATGGGGAGTGAAAGATAATTGTTATATGAGGGGAAAGGCATGTTTTTTTTAAATTCTAGACACTTTAAATAATGTTGAATACACAAAAGGAAATCCTTTCTAGATGTTGCCCTCTGTTCTATTTTTAGGATTCATGGAGGATTCCACATAGTTACAAGATCTGCTCATCATACATCAAGTCTATACAAACTTAGCCAGAAAAAAAAAAACAAAACGAAAAATTAAACTTTGTTGTTGCTGTTTAGGGAACTACCTGAAGTCTGAAGATTATAGAGCTACCATTTTTTAAACAGTTGCTCATATTGTCCACATTCATGAAATATGTTTTACCTGATTGTACACATATAATCTACATCAAATTGCTTACCATCTTAGGGAAGAGGAAGGGGAGAGAGAGGGAGGAAATTTGGAACTCAAAGTTTTATTAAAAATAAATATTAAAAATTATCTTGACATGTAAATTGGAAAAAATAGTCTTTTTAAAAAAAAATTTGGTTATTTCTCAGTCACGTCTGATTCTTTGTGACCCCATCTGAGGTTTTCTTGGCAAAGTTACTTGCAGTGCCTTCGCTATTTCCTTCTCTATCTCATTTTTCAGATGAGGAAATTGAGACAGAATTAAGTGACTTGATCAGGGTCACACAGATAGTAAATGTCTGAGGCTGGATTTGAACTCAAAAAGAGGTCTTCCTGCCTCCAGGCACAACACTCTATCCACTGCACTACCTAGATGCCCACTTTAGAAAGCAGGTTCAATACAGAGACTGTTGTGATAGAAGACAGAGCACTGACTTGGTCATTGGGAAGCATACGTTGTTTTGCCCAGAAATCCTATTTCATTTGCATAAGCCTGGGGAAGTTTGAGACTCCCTTTCCACATTAGCAAATAAGAGTGGTTGGAATGGACAGCTTCTCAGATGCCTTCTAACTAAATTTCCCTGCTTCTCTCATTCTATTTTGTTTCTTGACTAAAATTCCTATCAATATCTAGCTATCATTTCTTCATTGAGTCTATGGTGCAATGGAAAGAATATTAGATTTATGTCAGAGGTCCATGGGATCAAAGGGGAATTTGGAAACCACTAAGTTTTAGTCCCTCATTTTGAAAGCTAGGAACAGAGAAGTCAAATGACTTACCCAGGGTCACAGAGTTAATACCTTGATTTTATTTTATCTTAAGTTATTTACTATATGTGTAACTGGGTAAATTACTTCATTTGCTTGGGCCACAGTTGCTTCATCTTTAAGACTATTATTGGAGTAGATGTTCCCCAGAGGAGGAGAGAAGAAAGGAAAGAAAAGGAAAGAAGAAAGAGATGGAAGGAGAAAAAAGGAGATGAAAGGGGAGGAAGAGAGGAAGGAAAGGAAAAAAGGAAAAGAGGAAGAGAAGGAAGGAAGAAAATGAGTAAAGGAAAAGATATGGAGAAGAAAGGGAAGGAGCGAGGAAAGAAATGGAAACGGAAGGAAAGAAGGAAAGAAAAGAGGGAAGGAGAGAGAGAAGAAAGGAAAGGATGGATTGGAAGGAGTAAGAAAAAGAAGGGAAGGAATGAATGAAATAAAGGAAAGGAGAGGGAGAAAAAAAGGGGGGAAAATTTAGGACTGTTCTGTACTATTCTGATCACAATGAGCCCTCTGCCTGAGGTAGCTGCCAATGTTTTGTCCATTGTGCTTCTAATAAGCCATATAACTTTCCCACATATTGTTCCTCTAATAGGAGGTGTATAGGAAGAGAGGGGTAGCTACAGTTGAAGGAAGCCAGTTAAAGGAAGAAGTAATGCAAAGAGGAAAAACTGGTTATGCATATTTGACATATTCCAAGCTCACTGAGCTCATTCAAGAATGATGAAGGTGGAAAATGGATCAGAAGAAACAACTGCTGGAACAGGTCAAATAAACCTCCCTCACCTCCTGTGCCAATGCCCAGTCCTGCACACAGGCTAGAAAGAATCCAAAGCACAGGAACAACTCTAGAACCTGAAAACTCAGCTGTTTTAAAATGGTTCCTTGGTTGTGACTTAAGATGATCAGAGGCATTTCTTTTTGCAGAAGACAATAGGCAAGAGGTCAAGTATGTAAAATATGATAATAGTTACAACTCATTTGTTGTGCTTTATTGTTTTAGGGGGAAATGTTTTCATTTGGACCTCACAATAACTCAATGAGAAAAGTAGGGAAAGTATTACCCCCACTATAAGGCAAAAGAAACCAAGGTTCAGAGGGCAGATTTTTTTCCTGTAAAATTGGACTAAATGACTCCTGAGGTCTTTCCAACTCTGAGATTCACTAAATTATTACTATAGGATTTTATGATTAATACATTCTCCATTGCTATTTTTACCCTGTAGTCCCACATTTTTCCTTTAGAAAATGTGAAAGTAGATTAAGAAGAAGCATTTTCAGTAGAAAAAGCAATGCAGTTGGAGGCAAATAACCAAGTAATGACTGAGAGATCTTGAGCAAGTCACTTATATTCCTGCATCTGTAAAACTGATGTAGAATCACTGTGGTACATTGCAGACATGAAGATCAAATAAATGATATTTATTTGTAAAATACCTAGAAACCATAGAAAATATGGCCAAACATGACCTAGGAAGAAGAGAGAAGCCACTCTGATAAGTCTCTTCAGGTGTGAATTCCTCAGACCAAATGTGAATATTTTCCTTGTCTTGAGTTTTCCATTGCCTCCCACCCATGAGTTCTTCATTCTGACACTGCCTAAAATCATAAAGGAAATTGGACAGAGAAAAGCAAAGAGGAACTATACAAAGGTATGGACAAAGTGAAACCCCAGAGAAAGAATTGTGCATCCATGAGTCCTTTCCAAGGAACCCCAGAGTTTTTTCCACAAGGGAAGGAAATAATGTTAAATAAAGACACAGACAGACTGGGATTCAGTGACAAAAAGATAGACCCATCACCACATAAAGACTCAAATGGAAAAGCAGATGGGCATAGTGGATAGTCAAGACTTAGGGGGAAAAATGGATCTATTCCCTTTGTTGGTTCTGTGACTCATGTGTACTGTGTAGGTAAGAAAGACCTGAAGGAAGGTTAAAACTGACAGAAAGGAAAATTCTGAGACTCCCAAGGAACAAGCTGTTTTGTAAAAGGGTTACAGGTAAGGGGGAGGAAACCACCAAGGCTAGTATTATAAATATTGAAGAGTTTGCATGAAAGCTGAGGGTCTCCCTTCTAGGCATATTCTAAATTCTGGCATTCTCAGGGGAAACCTTGGGTGGGTGCATGACCTGGGAGAGATTGATTTCAGTTTGTGTGAGCCCAAAGCCTCAGTTACTTAATCATAAAGAATATAGACTGTTAGAAGAGTTTTAAGTGAATTTTAAAATCTTCTATTCCCACACACTCATTTTACAGATGAGGAAATTGCAGTAGATCCAGAGAGATGAAGCAACTTTCACAAAGTGACAAAGGTGATCCAGGAAATGTGGTATAGCAATAAAAAGTAGTTTGGTACAATGGAAAAGATTACAAAGACTTGGTGTCACTAGATCTGGATTTAAGCTTAAGCTCTGTTAATGTTAATGTCTGGCACATAGTAAGTGTTAATAAATTATTTATGTGTTATTACTTTGGGTGGTCGTTAACATCTCTAGAACATCCCTAGAATTTCACCAACTATCAAAGGAATGAGTTGGAACGACACCAACTCTAAGTTCTACACTTAGGATTCTCAGGGGTAGAGCTTACATTTGAGTTTAGGTCCTCTGACTTCAAATCTAATATTTTTGACATGCAACCTTCCATCTATTTCTACACAAGGTCAAAAAATAAAGATTAATGGCACTGAAAACTGGAAGTGAAAAGTTCCTGAGGGCAATGGAAAAAGAGGAAAAGTTCACTCCAAGTGTCCCTGAGTTTACACTAGCAGGAGGTCCTGTTGTTCCAAATATTCTGCCTATCACGGAAATAATACTAAACCCTCAGAATGAGCTTTCCCACATTCTGCTTTCTATCCAAGTATAAGCCCACTCAGGAGTGACCTTCAAGTTGTATCTGCCGCTATATATGAAGGTGTTTGCTTACCTCGGAGGAAACCTAGAATCATCCTATGATGAAAGTAACTCTACCTTATATCTTCTTGAAGTTTTTACAACCTACAGTTTGTTATTAAAGATCCTGAGAAACCATAAAACTATGGTTTCTCTGGTTCTAAACTGAAGAAAAGAATGGCACATCAAAAACTTTGAGTATTAGGCCTTTAATAGGTCAAATGAGCATAAGAATATCTACTTGCAAGGAACCATAGAGATTCTATATATTTTAAATTCCTGATTTTATAGGTGAGACAACTGAGGCCCAGAGAGATTAATGAAGCCATGTTTTAAGGTGGAAAGGGCATTTGATTGGAAATCAGAAGACATGGATGTAATGTTAATAGAATAGGAAGATCTTCCCTGCCCATTAATAGGTCTAACCACATGGAGCCTGTGGTCACATGGAGCTCAGATTGGGAGGAGCTTGTCCAAGGAGGAGAAAGAGAGAGAGAGAGAGAGAGAGAGAGAGAAAGGGCATGAGCAGCAAGTGAGAGTAGGCAGAGCAGAGAGAGAGAAAAGCAAGCTGTGAATGCGCCAAGGGAACTTGTTTTTGAGGTGAGGCCTGGCAGAAAGAAGGCCAGAGCTACCTGGATTAGTGATAAGTACCCTGTTAAATTTTACTTCCTGGTATTCTAATGATATCCCAAATAAATATTTTGGTTTTGCCTTTGAGGAAGAGTTTATTATATTTTTGCCCTCTTAAAATATGAAATTGACCATGCTTTACCCAACAATTCACAGAGATTCTCGCTCTCCTAGAAGAGATACTGATTGTTTCTTTCAGGCTAATTCAGACCCTTCATTGTCCCTATAACACCACCCCATATATCTTTATCTGCACCTATTATCCCCCAGGTGGTTTCCAGCTACAACTCCTTTCCATCTGCTTGATTTTCCTGCTTCAGAAAGGATTCTTGTACCCCATCTTGACCCCTACCTTGTCCGGCTCTGGCCTCCATTTGGAACTAATTCAACTTAACATTTATTTAGTGACCAATTTAGAAGACACTACATACTACAAGGTACTGCAAATACAAAGACAAAATGAAGTAGGTTATGCTTTATCCCCATTTTACAGATGAGGCTGATAGAGGTGAAGTGACCTGCCCAGGGTTATATGGCTAGTAAATGTCTGATACTGTCCTCATAGGCACTAGAACAATAGTTCTTAACCTGGGGGTTCCTGGGGATAACAATGATATACCCAGAGTTATTGTGAGCATCAAAGAAGTTAATATTTTGCAGAGGTATCTGTTGGCCTAAGGGATAGAGCAGTGCTGACCCTGGAGTCAGGAAGACTTGAGTTCAAATCTGGCCTTAGATACTCACATAGTTCTGTGACCCTGGGCAAGTCATTTAACTTCTGTTTGCCTCAGTTTCCTCAACTGTAAAATGGGAATAATAAAAATAATAAAACCACCTAGTTCACAAAGTGGTTGTGAGGATCAAAAGAATTACTCTTTTAAAGGCTTGCCACATAGTAGGTGCTACAGAAATACTTATTTCCTTCCTTTAAAAGGCTTATCACAGTGTCTGGAACATAGGAGGCAGTTAATAAATACTTGTTCCATGGAATACTATTGTGCTACAAGAAATGATGAGCAGGTGAATTTCTGGAAAGACTTATAGGAACTGATGCTGAGTGAAATGAGCAGAACCAGGAGATCATTGTACACAGTAACAGCCACATGGTGCCATGACTGACTTTGATAGACTTAGCTCTTCTCAGCAATGCAAGGACCTAAAACAACTTCAAAAGACTCATGATGGAAAATGCCATCCACGTCCAGAGAAAGAACTATGGGATCTGAATCCAGATCAAAGCATGCTCTTTGCTCCCTGTTTTGGTTTTCTTTTGCTTTTTCCTCCCATTTGTTCTACAACATTACTAATGTGAAAATATTCTTAATAAGTATGTATATGTGGAGCCTATCTTAGACTGCATGCCATCTTGGGGAGGGGAAGAAATTTAAAACTTATAGAAATGAATGTTGAGAACTTAAATACATTTAAAATAAAATATATACTTGTTCCCTTTCCTTCTTGATTGTTTTGTACTTTACATTCCTGTCAAATTGGAATATAGCAATTTATATCCCACCTTCTATTCTTTACTCAGGCAGCTTTAGAAATACTCTCCTTCCTCACCTCTGCCATTATTAGCCACTAGTTTCCTTCAAGGATAAGGTCAAGTGCCACCTCTCATGTGAACTTTTCCAGATCTCTGGAATAATAAATATACTTTTCCTCTTCAAATTTTTTGTTATTGAGTCGTTTCAATCATGATCAACCTTTTATGACACCATCTGGGTGTCATAAAAAGTGGTTTGCCATTTCCTTCTCCAGCTCATTTTGCAAATGGGGAAACTGAGGAAACAGGAAGATGAATCTTCCTGACTCCAGGTCCAGTACTCTATCCAGTGTGCCATTTAACTGTCATCTGCAAATTATGTTATTTATGTATCCCTATGTTGCTATGTTATGTATCCTATATGTTGTATCCCTCTAGTAGACTGCAAATGTCATGAGAGCAGAGCCTCTATTATTTTTTCCTCTTAAAAAAACTCATGGCTTAAGCACCCAATATGCCTTCAGCATGTTGTCACTGTTGTTGTACCAGATTGTGATTTTATTCAGAGCACCTGCTTTGCAACTAAGAATCTTAGACAGTTGTCTGGATATTAGGGGGTTAAGTGATTTGTCCAGTGTCACATAGCCAGTATTTGTCAGGGGCAAAACTTGAACACAGATCTTTCTGACTTCAAGGCCTGTTTGTCATCTACTGTTCCATGCCTTTATACAGAGGTAGGCAGCTGGGTCGCCATGTGAATAGATGGACAAATCACTTGACCTCTGCCTCAGTTTCCTCATCTGCAAAATGGGAACAATAATAGCATTTACATCCTAAAGTTGTTTGGACCAAACAAGACAATAATTGTAAAGCACTTAGCACGGTGCTGGGCTTGCAGTAAGCACTATATGAATGTTAGATATTATAACCCAATATGCACCTAATAAACATTTCCTTAGCTGAGTGTACTATGGTACAGGGGATGGGACCTGCAAATGCTTGAAGACAAGAGATGGAATGGTAAGTTCTGGGAAGAGTTAGTTATCCAGTTTGGCTAGAATGAGTGCATCCGAAAGAAGACTGAAAAGGTTAGTTGCATCTAGAAGGTGTGGGACCTTCAATATCAGACTGAGTATTCTCTATTGCCTAAGGTCTTAAGTAATTAGGCAGTGACAACAACTGTGATCCTTAGACCTGAAAGTCTAATTTTTCATGTAAAAATTATCCAAATTTGTCAGCTTGACCACACTATCCCATGACCAGACGTGCCACAACAAGGTAAAGACCTACATATATCTTTTTGTTTTGTTTTGTTTTTAGCACTTAGGCTACTCTTCATACTGTTGCAACACAATAAAAAGGAATATTTTCTACTTTAAAATAATTGTAGAACCACACAGAAGTGAAAACTCAAGAGAAGAAGAAAGATGAGGTTGTTGCCCATGGGTTCTAGAGTGTGAGTTGCTTACATTCTCTTTGGTATGGGTAATGGTAAGTAAAATAAGAATCCCAGGAGGCAGCAAGATATAGCACTGGTTTTGGACTCAGATGGACCTGAATTCCTGGCTCTGCTCCTTACTATCTGTTTAAACTTGGAAAAAATATTTTGCTGCTAAGTATATTTACCTGCAAAATGATCCCTTAAATTGGTAACACACCTGTCCCAACCAAACTCAAACTTAAAATATACTTCCTAAAATTGTGTCTAGATATAAACAATGCATGAAATGTTTGTATATGTATGTATATGATGTAAATTACATGGGGTTTTCCAAAAGCTTTAGTGCAGTTTTAAGGCCTTAATGATCAAAACTGCCTGAAGACTTTTGGGTAATCTGTATATGACCTCCTATGCCTTTGAGTTTCAATTTCCTTTTCTACATAATCTATAATCCTAATGGAAT
The DNA here is from genome assembly GCA_028658325.1 of Potorous gilbertii. Classification (NCBI taxonomy): domain Eukaryota; kingdom Metazoa; phylum Chordata; class Mammalia; order Diprotodontia; family Potoroidae; genus Potorous; species Potorous gilbertii. Next base: position 433,425,113 of record CM053770.1, on the reverse strand, counting down.
TTAATCTGGTGACATCTGGGTAAATCAAACTCAACCACAACACATACCTCCTATATACATATAGGAAATTAGAGTTACCTTATTAATATATGGAACTCTCCAATGAGAAAACCCACCTTCTTAATGTTGGTTGGCATTTTTTTTTTGCAACCTGTTTGATTTATATAGCTGTCTAAAGCACAGAGAGGTTAAATTATTTACCCAAAGTCACACAGATAGGATATATCAGAAGAAGAGTTTTATAAATATGACAGTGAACTAAAACCATGTTTCGTTTGGGGAATTATGTTATATCCCTTCAGATAGCAGGAGATATAAAAAACATTAACAAATAATCATTGATGATCTCTATTTGAAGCCACCTTTCTTTAACCATATGATGCCCACATTCTCCACAAAAAAGGTAATGGTACAGAAAGAGAATTTAAAATCTGGAATAGGGTCTCACAATTTCTGAGGATCACTAATCAGTCATTCTTTTCTCTCCCTCTCTTTCTCTCCTTCTCTCCCGCCTTCCTTCACTCCCTCCCTCCTCTTCCTTATGCCCACCTACCTTGCCTACCTCAATGGTTCTGTTGCTAAGATCGAATAAGAAAATGCATCTGAAAATGCACTGAAAACTCTAAAACATTATGCAAGTTCAAGGGATTCTATATTATTCAGTTCTTTGTACGCTACTTAGTAGATAAAGTCTTTCAATAAATGTGTCTTATCAACCATTCCACATGCCACTTCTTGGAAAGTCAACTAGTGGTGTTGATGGAGATGTCAGTAGCTTCAGGATTGGCTATATAGAACTAAAGAGATTAAAGACTAAAGTGGCTCAGTCACTTTAAAGTTAGGTAGCATGGTAAAGATGAAGAAAGACAATCCTTCAGACAGAGCACCGATCAGCAAGACCATCGGACAGTGTTAGGAAATAAAGTCCATAGAGTCAAGCAAGTAGAACTTCCAGAAGCCTTTACTCTCAGCACCTAGAAGTAGTAGTTGTTTCAACATTGATCTGAGGATTTCTACTACCTATTAAGCATTGACCAATTTGTTTTTTCATCAGGCATACTCATCATTTTCCTTTTTTGGAGGACTTTGAACTCCATATCCTAGTGGTCTATCCAATGGGCCACCTAGCTGCCTTTAAGGAAGGATCTATGAAGGAAGATGCTATCTGCATCCAGAGAAAGAATTCATAAGCAGACGTATGTATAGAATGATTTTACATATTATACATATGCATATACATACATATTTGGGTAGCCCTCTCTAGGGTGAGTGGGGAGAAAAAAAGGGAAAAAAGTTACATGATAACTTTATTATATATTTAAAAGAAACAGTAAGTTGTACATAACAGATTTGTAGTTTCACATTTTTTTATTCTGCTATGCTATGGAAATGCTTGTTTTATTTCATAAATAAAAATTTTTTTAAAATTTTTTTTAAAAAAAGGAGAGAGAACTTCCCACGAGTCACTATGGACGGAAGATACATTTGCAATAGCTTGTCACCATGTGGTGTAGCTCTACATATGCTAGAGAAAGTGATGGTACCTAGGCTGTGTTTGGAGCATGTAAGGAAAGATGCCACACACAACAGAACACGTTCCCAAGATGCAATCAAGAGTTAAGCATTTTTGAAGAAAATGAATAATCTATATAATTAAAATCCATACTTTAGAAAAAAAGAAAACTGATAATCTGGCATTTAAAAAACTTTTTTAACTGATGAAAATGATTAAAGTAACATGTGCAAATATTTCAATGGCTTCATTAATACATATTCCTTCTACCAGTGTGGATTGTGATCCCTTTTTTAACTTTGTCTTTGAAAGCAGCTGTCACTGAAAAACTTGTCATCCTTTAGTCAACCAAATGATAAACTTCTTCCAATTCAAGCTAGCTCTTGGACAAAAGATATATATGATTCCTCACCAGTTCATACTTAAAACCTTTATAACTTATAAAGGCCTAGCAAAGACAATATGATACAACAGAAAGAGTGCTGGATTTAGGGTCAGAGGGTTGTACTCTATACCCCCCAAAACATCAACCTCACACCTCACTGAGGTGACTTTATTAACAAACACAGGAGGATGATAATCTATAAACAGATCCTAGACAAAGAGGGACCTCTGAGGTCATGTAATCCAACCACCTCAGTTTTACAGATGGGAGAAGTGAGGTCTGCAAGAGTTAAGTCATAGGCAGTAAAGTGACAGCTCAGCCAGACTAGAATTTGTAAGTAAGTGATATGTAAATTAACACAAATCTGACATGTCACTTCCCCAATCAATCAACTTCAATTTCTCTCTGTTTCCTCTAGTATAAAATACAAACTCAACTGTTTAGCATTTAAAGCTTCTCACAATCTGATTCCATCCTATCCAGCCTCATTAGATGTGACTCCCTTCTCATCCTCTGTGATCACCAAATTGTTTTCTATGTACCCCACACAAGAATCTCCAACTCCCCTGTCCATGGACATGCACTGGCTGTCCACTTTCTGCCTGCTCCATGCCTGAAATGAACTTTATCTTCTAGCCCATAGAATGCCTCTTTTCTTTCAAGACAGTTCAAGCACCATCTTCTCCAGGAAGCTCTTCCTGATTTCATCAAATGCTAACATCCTCCCTCCCACCAAAAAGATTATCTTCTATTTAACTATATTTATTTTGTATATGCACTTATATACCTCTCTAACCCTTGAGCACAGTATCTACACACATTGTTAATCCATTATTTACTGACAAATGCAAAAGAAGCGTTTTTTTCTAAAGGCAAATCTAGTCTGTATTCATTCAGTGAATTATTAGTCATGTCTAATATACTAATTTATCTCATGTAGTGCCACCACAATAAATACTGAAATAATCCATGTTTGCTGCAGGATTACAAACCAATTTGGTATTTACTTACAAGATACAGAACATATAGGACAATACCAAGGCAATGTTAAAAGGCTAACCATCATAATTTTGTATTAGACAAATTCTGAGAACTTTACTTTCTACCTGCTGACAGACTCCATAATGCAGACCCAATTAGAAAGTGCCAGTCTCAGAAAAATATATGTGAGATATATATGAGAAAATAGTAAAATAATAAATGTCCATTGTATAAATGAATGAAAATTTCTCTTGCAGAAATATTGATTTGGGAATTTTTTTACTATCTCCAAGAAATAGCCTGGATTCAAAATACTAGGCAAAAGTTATGGAAAAATAAAGGTTGTGGTTTTTTTAAGCCTCTGAGGGGTCAGCTTTTTCCCTCGGGGTGGAGATTTGAAATACATACAACAGAAATATAAATTCCTTTTTGTCCACTATGCTTTCCTTGCACATAAAGAGCTTAACCAAGGGGTCATATTCATTTCATTCACTTTGCCCCTTTAAATTGTTTTTCCACACATAAAACACATTGTTGTTGCTTCTGCTGCTATTCAGTTGTTTTTCAGTCATGTCTGATTCTTCATGACCCCATCTGAGGTTTTCTTGGCAGAGATACTAATTTTACAAATGCAAAGACTGAGGCAAATGGGGTTAAGTGACTTACTTAGGGTCACACAATTAATAAGTGTCTGAGGCCAGATTTCAACTCAGATCTTCCTGGCTCCAGGCCCAACAGTCTATCCACTGTGCCACCTAGTTGTCCCAAAACTTGGGACAAGTTAAATTAAAATTAAATTAAAATGTTATTAAAACATATTAAATGTTATTAAAAGTCCACTCAATCTTCAATCCTCCGCTCTTTTCATATAGTGAAGCAGAAGCATGTTAATATTGCTTTAAATGTCAGGAGTTGCACTTATTTTTATAATGATAGTGTATTATTTCTGACTTGATTGCTTTTTTTAAGTATTTGGAAGTTTTAAAAAATTATAACAGTTCTTACTATCCTGAAAAATAGAGGTTGCTATAAAATAAGGCATAAGTGTCTAAATGCTAAATGTTCTAGTACAGTTCAAAAACCATTCTAAAGGTATAACCTCCCTGGTCACAGAATTCAATTAAACTTAAAACATATGGTTCCCTCAGTAGCCATTTCTATTAAACTTACGTTCATTTCCTGACAGAGATATCAAAATATGAGGGAAATAAACAGTAGCAACCAAAATGTTCTCAATAGTGACTGAGTGGAGTAAGCCATTTCCAAAGAATGCAAGTATTTCTTTATAGTGAGTGACCAGGCTGCTAAAGTTTTCCTTGACTGTGTCTCTATCTGGCCACTTGACCCAGATGGCTCCGCAGGAGAAAGTTTTGCTAGTGACTTTGCACAGTCATCCCTCACTTAAATCCAATTCACATGCATGACATCGCATCACCTCCCTGCTGTCATGGTCCTCTTTGAGAATGAAGGACAATAGCAGCGAACTTCATAAAACTCTTCCTTTGATGCCTCATTGTGGCATGGAGGTGCCATTGGTAATGCCATTCCATTAAGTACCATTGGAGTCTCTGCTCTGGCATGACCTACTAAGTATAGATCCAGTGACAGTCTAAGTGTTCAGTGTGATTCATCTTTAACTTGCCTCCAGGGTGATGATTTTTATAGCAACAGAAATTCCTGAATACTGTCTACTAAATCAGAGAGGGTTTATAATTGGCATTATTGGTTAGAGAATCCATACAAAAAGAACCACTAATCTTTGAAGTATGGAAGAATTGAAATTTCTTTGGATACTCCACCCTCCCCGTGTATGTGTGTGTGTGTGTATACACATATACATATACCTCTATAGTTCTGACAAATCATTTGTACCCATCCTTGAAAATCAAAATTCTTCCAAAATTTCCTAATCCTGTAAAATAATTATAATTGGTTAATGCATATTTTATTTACACACTGGAGTTATAGATGGAAAATTTTCACTCTTTTATAACTAGAATCTACTGGTAGTAGTTGCAGTTCTTTAGAGAAAACTGGTAAACTTCTAGATTTTAACCTCAGGTGACAGAAGAAAAGAATAGGTACCTTCAGTTATGGAGGAAAAAAATTCAATTATCATTAGCAAGTCAATGGGGGAAAAAGCATTTGTAGCTTTACAAACATTGGCTCTAACCACAGAAACAAAATCACCATCAGCAACCTAAACCTGAGATGGAAACAAAGGTTAACAATAATGCTAATACTATAATTGCCATTCATATAATATTTAATGGATGCAAAGTTCTTTGCACATTTATTCCTCACAAAAGCCTGGTAGAGTAATTATTATGAATGTTATTTCTCATTTCTGGCAGTACGTTAAGTGATCACGCATGGTTAAGCTCTGTGAATCTCAATCTACTTATCTGTAAAATGGAAATAATGATAACTGAGGTACCCATCTCATGGAATGCCTGTGAGGATCAAATGGAATAACATAACCTTAAAATGTTACATAAATAGTTATTATTGTTGACATTTGCAAATGAAGAACTAAGGCTCAGTAAGGTTAGATGGATTTAAGATAGTCACACAACAGAACCAAGGTCACTTGCTCAAGATCACACCACAAGGACAGGACTAGAACCCAAACTTGTTTTTAAAAATTCCAAGTCCATTATGCTTTCTACTATGCCATTAAATCCTTGAGACAACTATAAGCTAGACAAAGACAGTGTTTGTGCATTCATATCACTCGATAAAATGGAAATGCAGCCATTAACCAGTAAATTATATCTACAAAGACAGTGAGACAATTTGACTTAAGGTCAAATTGGATACTTGGATCTGGTTTAACTGTCTACAACTTGAGGTTCCATTAATAGGCAATAATGGCTTAAAAGCAGGTTTAACTTAGTGAAAGCAGTTTAAATTTCTATCTTAAAAGCAGCTATTCCTTATAAATTCAACAGGTTCAATTCAGGTAATAAGGATAAAAACTATGAATCTTCATTAACTCTATAAAATTCTATAGCCATCATAGTACATGATGACATGGTAGTTACATTCCCCAATGAAAGAAAACAGCCTGGTCAATCTCTACTAACTTGTCTCTAAGATCCTGGATCACTGTACCTTTTTCTTCATTTCCCATATTCCCTCTTAGTTCATCCTCTCAGGACACTCTTGAACACAAGCAGCATTTCAGATTGAGTAACTAACAAAATAAAGTATGCAAACAAAACATTGCATCACACCTCAATATGTATCAATCTTAGAATCTATAAGGAAAGAATGTTTCTAGGCAGTACAAGACAATCTTATTTATGTTGTTTCATGATCTCAGACTGCCCTTCTTAGGAGAGAAGACTGAAATTGTTATAGAAAAGCAACTTTGGTTTGATCAGTCTTCGTTATGGACTCTACTTACCAAAGATCAAAAACCAAGAACAAAGAAATTGATATAGCCCTTGGTCAGCAAGTTTATAATCCTTCACTGTTTGTTTTATTCCCAGAACCTGTTATTCAAGTAGCCTGGCCACCAGAAGAGACAAACATTGACTTCCGATCCGATGAGCTACATTGACCCACAATTTAAGATTTTTAAAGTCAAGCTGTCAATTTCTGATTTCTGTCTGTCTTCAGAAAAACATATATTGTGGGTGTCTATGACTTCATCAATTTAAGGAAATCTTCCTCCCTCCTCATTATAACCCAAAAAGGAAACTAACTCCCTCTGCAAATATAGATCAGTAAATGTTTTGCATCTTAGTTTCAGAGAATTGCCTAGGTATGGAAAGGTTAATTGACTTCCCTAATGTCACAAGACCAGCATGTGGTTTGGACCCTGGTCTTCCTGATTCTCAGGCCCAAATATTTATCTACTACTCCATGTAACCTACAGGAACAAAAACTCTTCACACATTTGGTATAGTGTTTACATACAGTATGTCACTTGATCACAATTCTCAAATATCACACAACCTCTTTGTGCTTCAGATTTAATTATTAATAATGAGTTTTGAAAATATAATTTTTTGTACAGGACAAAATTAAAATCATGGCATGCACAGAGTAGATTTAAAATAGAAATTAGTTAATGGGGCAAATGATATAAGCAGGTACGTGGTAGAGCCAATGGAGTGCAAGACTTGGAATGAGAAAAACCTGAGTTAAAACCCCACCTCAACTCTTACTAGCTACGTGGTCCTGGGTAAATTACTTAACCACTAGATGCCTCAGTTTCCTCATCTGTAAAATAGAGATAATAAGAACTTCTACTTCACAGGGTATTTTTGAGGATAAAATTAGTTACCATATAAGAACTTTGTAAACCTTAAAGCATAACATAAATGTTAGCTATCATCACTATTATAAAAAGAGTGCTAGATCTGAAATCAGAGGACCTGGGTTCAAACTCTGGCTCTGCTACTTACTGGTCATGTGCCCTTAGATAAGTCATTTAACTTTCTTGGCCTCAGTTTTCTTATCTGCAAAATGAAAGGAATAAACTAAATTTTTAAGATTCTATCCAGCACTAAATCTATAAAACATAATACTCCTAAAGAGTGTTGTGGTTTAATCCTTCTAATTAAAAACAAAACAAGTTTGCATCAAAATGATGCCAAGTATATGCTTACCAACAATTTAATTGTCCGATTTTTTTAAAATAATGTGCAAATATGCATAGCATTTGGAAATACCTTGATAACTCATTGATTTTAGAGTTCTATAAATAAATCCATAGACTGTACCCATGAAAACACAATAAAATAAGTTGAGTAGCGTATCAGTACAATTCAAAGAAGAAAAAGAAAAACCTTGAAAATTTCAATTATCAAAAAAATTAAAGGCCAAAAAGATTCTCATAAATAAAAAAGGAGTTTGATGAGTCCTTAATTATCCAGATCATGTTCATAATCAAAATTCATTTTTCTTTTGCTCCCAATTACTACAGAAAAGGGTTGTAGAAATCATGCTAAATGATTTAGACTTGGCATTCTTATCTTTGGCCCTCGTTCACCAGCCTTGCCATAATACTTTCCTGCTACATGCAGTGGCCTTGTCGCAATATTCCCTAGCTTCATCCTCATATTTTCCAGTCTTTCAAATCTTGATTTCTCTATCACCAGCCTTCCTTCTTTTTTCCCTCTAGTCAATGCCAAAAGTTGCTGCCATTTTTCATCTCATTACTCTGGTTGGATCTTCTTGGTTTGAAAGACTCCTAATATAATCCTTTCTTCTAAATCATGGAGACGTTTCTGTTATACACTTGAAAAGTCCTCTCTGCCAAGTCAAAATTCTAGTCCCTGAATTTCAGCCTTAACCTAATTATTTACTTTCTAGAATTTTCCAAAGCTACATTAGTCATCAGTTTTCTACTCTGCACATAGTAAGTAAGCCCGCTGTGTTTTTCAACATTGATTCTTCCCCTTGTATGTATAAATGCGTATCAACTTAATTTCTTTCTCTTCAAAGAGAAACAACGTTTCTCAGATACAACTACCCAAATCAATTTCTTGATGCATTAATCTTGTCATCTGACTTTTTTACAGTCTCTGTTCCAACTGGGGCAAGGCATTCTTATTTTCTGGTTTGTGCTGATCATTCCAGTCTACATAGTTTTATGATCGAGTCAATGTTCCAAGAGTTAGCCCTAAGAACAAAAACATTAGTAGTCACACTTCGTGAATGTTTAAAAGAGGCACATTAAACATTTTTTTTTAAAATAGGGGAGCTTAGACAGTAAAATTACTTTCGAGTATATTTATCTTCTGCAAAAGACAGGAGCATTCTTAATGATTGAGAACTTAATTAAGGGGCAGAAAGAATAAGCAACTTGCCTAAACTGACAAAGAATTTCCGTAGCAGTTCTATGGATTGACTTTCAGAGTCCTGATGTGTAGGCTGCTGGGTCAATCACTAATCACAAAGTCCTTCTAAATAAATTGTTTCAATACATAAATTTGTCCTACAAAAATGGCCACTCAGAAAAATAGTCATAAATCAAGCCTTATTTGTAGTCTATATAATCTAATAAATATATTTCATGATTCTACTTGAAAGAAGAAAATAATTGATTATATTGGATCCTTACGTGCATTACCTTTTCTAGCCAACTAAATGACTTCCGCATCACCTTAAAAGAGTTAATATAGCTGCAGGGCTATATCATGTTGGTAGGATCTAGACTAAGTTCTCTGTTTTACAGTTATAACCTAAAAGACAAATTGAATAGGAGGAAAGCACTAATTTGTCAAAATAGATGTTGAAATTACTTCCTAAAAAAGCATAGACAAATACATTAATTGAAAATATACAATCAAAAGTTAGTAACATGCTAATTTGTGTATATTAATCAATTGTTCAAATAGAAACATACATACACCTGTACTGTTTTATAGGTGCAAATGTATTTGTCCTAGGTAATTTTCCAGGTCACAAATTGACATTTGAGTTCCAAAATAAAGTCTATGTCCAATCTAATTAAATTTTGCTAAACTTCAGTTTCTCAGTAGAGAATCTCTTTAGCAGAGAATCAAACCATTTGCCCTATTTTGACTTTCAATATTTCAAAAAGAGAATCATCATATAGAGATGATATTCTTAACTAATCTTGTGATTTATATATTCCAGACCATCCCAAAAGTCTTTTCTTGGAACCATTACTTTCCATATCACTATGTATTGATTTTGTGGGCATTTTGTGTGAGCAAGAGTAAGGACTAAAACTAACTAGGACTACAAGGACTAAAAACTAAAATTAATAGAAGTTATGAATATGTTGTATTAATTCTTTAAGCGAGTTTGTGGCATAAAATGAAACTACTTAGCATCTATGATGGACTAGCCTATAAGCTAACACCCTACTCTGTACTGTTAACTTTTCTGTTTGTGTTGGTTACTTTTAAAGTAACCATATGCTTTGTATTTACACAGAATGGCTCTTCTGAAACACTTTCATTTTGGAAAGTGGTTCTAATTAATTAAAGCAGTTAGCTAGAGATTGTAATTTTTCCTTTTATGGTTGGGAAAACTGAGTCACAGCATTGCTAACTTGTTGAGTACTGTAATGTGATGGTCTGTCCAACGAATCCTAAGAATAGAATTTAAGACTGTAGACTCTGTATACTCTCAACCAGTTTCTTTTAAAAGTGAAATTAAAAATAAAACAACAGAACAGGAGGCAGAGGCAGAAGTCACTATATGTTATTTTGTGCTATCTGTGAACTTTGGAAAGAAAATTTGTAACAAAAATTCATAAATTTTCTCTCTAAATTTCTGTTTATACAGTCACAGATTTCTCATAAAGAAGTGCACTCATACCAGTAGAATTGCATGGAAGAACTCCCCCGGACAGTACTAGTTATAACTTCAATTTTGCTTCCATGGGAAATGATTTCACATTCTCTTTATTCAATTCCTTTTCTCCAAACTCTGAGTAATCTGAGCACTTAATCATTCTGCATCCAATTCCTGGGTCACCACACACACCCCTAAGCTCATTCAAGCAACAAATACGAGTAGCAGGTTGGAGGTCCCCAGTCCCCAGGTTCACATACTAAGAAGTACTCTTCTGCCTTCAGTAGGTTTCTATGTCTTTTATACTCAATTTCCTGCTTAGGTCTTTATTTTATTTGTTCATGTAAAGCCAGGATGTGAAATATGAATTGTTTCAAATCATGATTTTCATATCCTGCATATATTCTCAAAAGCAAAGAGAAAGCACTTAAAATTTGGGACTTAAAAATTTATAGGAGAAGGAAGGCAAGAGAAAGAAATAATTAAGCATGAGGATCTTGTTATTATTCGTACCTGCAAGTCACATGCAATAGATAAAGATGAAATCAAGAATAAAAAGATGATATGATCTGATACAGTTTTCCTCTTCCAATACTTACATGTTGTATGTAACTTTGAATTTTTAAAAATCAACACAGTGCATCAGATAGTTGTTAAAAATCAAATGAGCAAAATGATTAAGAAGGTTTGGGGTTATTTAAGTGAGTGGGGGAAAGGTGGGTAAAATATCAATTCACTACAAAAAGGATTAATGTAAAGTATTCAAATAAATTATTCTAATCCTCCCCTAGAGGTTAGTTTCTATCCAGAACTGAAAAACAGACCAAGCTTTTAACAAGAAAAGTATACCAATCAGTTGTCGAAAATAAGTGCCAGCTGTTTGTAAATTTCACATCTTGGAAAATTCTAACCCTAAAGAGAGATACATTTTAAATTTATAAATAATAAGCCATGACAAATGAATAAATGTTTCTTTCTTCCACATAAGAAAGGAAAGGCTATCTTGCAGGCATTTCCCATAATTTTTCCTTTTTTCTACCACAAATAGATATTTTGGACAATTTCAAAAGGCACAAAAAGAGAAGACTTCAGGTTTTTTTGGGGGGATCTTGCAAGCTTTGGGATTTTTGTTTTTGCTTTTAAAAAAGTAATCCACTTGTAAGATTCATAAAATGAGGATAGAAATTCATAGGTCAATAACTATTTTAATTGATTTATAGATTGTAGAGAGTTTGCGTAGAAAGACAAGAAAAGTTTAGACCTCAAGAAACACAGGATTATTTTTTAAAAACTTCCACAGATCACATACAGGCAAGTAGGTAAGACTAATTAGCTATTTTAATGATTCAGTTAATTTCAACTTCAGGATTCTTTGGTGTGGTGGGGTTTTTTTTTTAATTTCAAAGAAAAAAAGTTCCTTCATTTTCATTTTAGATAGCGTGATGTGATTGACAGTTATCCTCTTAATCATTTAATGTTAATTAAATTTTAGATAAAATGACATCCTTAAGATAAAACTGCACAATTTTCCCATTAATTAATTCAGTCTTCTAATAGTTTTGATACATAAGGCCAGCTCTCATCACTGGACTTGGATCAGAACATTTCATTTAGATCCCAATTCCTTGCTAGCTACGAAATCCTAGGCGAGTCATATTACTCTACTCCTAAGATTTTTCATCTGTAAAATGGGAATAATGATAATATTTCACTACCTACCACAGAATTGCTGTAAGTTAAGTGATTTGTGAACTACAAAGTACCATATAAATATGGATATTATTCTTCTTGTCAATATTCCTATGATGGTGATGATGGTATTTTAGCCACCACAGGCTAAAGAGTAGATTATAAACCCTCAATTTTTAGAGTAGGTTATAAATCAAAGTAGAATACAAATCCCATAACATATCTATTTCATAGTTGTATAAGAGGGGATAAAATGAACTAGCACCACAGTACCTCAACATAAAATCCTTCGTTTTCAACATTTGAGAAAAGCAGCAGTTTTTAGACTGGCGATACCACCAGCTTTGTCTAACTGGTGATAAAATATCTAGTCAAATCTGTTAGTACCTACATAGAACCAATCAAAACTCACAAGTCAATTCACTGAATTTTTTGTTTTCATTTAGCTTCTGTAGTGACTCCCTTCACACCATGAAATTGTCATTACCACTTGCAAAAACATGAGTTTTAACTCAGTTTCATTACTTTAACCAATGTAAAATAAAAACGGGAAAATGGTCAGAAGGAAAATACTTTTAAAGAAAACTTAACCTAAATAACATTTATCTATTCAAAACAGTACCTATATAGTCATTGTTCTTTGATTAATAAATTCTAATTGACAGATTGTCAAATATGCATGATCTTTAAAAATTTTCTTTCAAAATTAGTAGTCAATTTTACTTCTTATATTGAATTTCTAACAAAGGTTCTTAACCTTTTTTTGTGTCGTGGACCCCTTTGGCAGGACAGTGAAACTTTTGGACCTCTCTGAAATGATGTTTTTGAATGCATAAATTAAATACGTAGAATTACAAAGGAAAACAAATATATTAAAATGCAGTCATCAATTTTTTTTAATTTTGTGAATCACAGTTTTAGGACCTCTGACCTAACACAAAGTCCTTTGGAGATGGGGAATATTGCAGAGTTATGATATAGTCTTTGCATTGCTGCTGAGACAATGAAAGGATGTAGACATTTTAATTAAAAGATGAATTCCTCTTGACTTGAGGATAATTTCCAATTATTAGCAAAGCAGCAAAATAATCTACCAAGTATGGTCTCATTAGGGCCCATGGAAATTCAATGACATTTAATTCACAATAAAAGACATAAAAAAATTTAAAAAGTTTCTGGAATCCACTATAAAGTTGAAGAATTCAGCCCAATTTATGCTTAGCAAAGAAAGTGAAATGCTTTGAGATTACATTTAATATATATTTTGCTCTCTTATTGGAAAGGGTGAGAGGGAAGAGAATAGTGGATAGAAGAATACTTCCTCTTCCATTTTAACCCTGATTTAAAATACTTAGAGCAAGCTGTAACTTACATATTTAAAAGGACAAGAAGATAATGCCACAGGCTGCATCTTCAACTATCAAATTCTCATTGGACCTAGGACATTAAATCCCTTTGAATTTGGCTTTAGCTATATGGACTCAAACCATTCTGGAAGGCCCACCATCCCAAATACCAGAATTTGGCTAACCTTCTTTCCTCAGCTATAAATATCCCTAGGAATAAAATACTGAACCAAAGAGCTGCAATTTAGCATGGTAATTGCAGGCACTTGTATAGAAAGTTAAGTTCTGAAGCCCAACACAAAAGGAATCCAAATTCAACACCTAAATTGTCCAGGTTCACTGAGACCCACTCCAACGTGAGCCCTGTTGTTGGGGGAGGGAGGGAAGGGCGGAGGAGGTTGTCAAGTGAAGTGAGGACATTAGATCATTCTTCCTTGAAAGTGCAATGTTTAAGGGTTATTCTGACCCAGACTGCTCTCAAACAAATTCATTCACCTGAAATACATCTGAGCAATTGTAGAGATAGGGAAAAGAAAGAAAAAGTGAGATGGAGATGGGGGAAGGAGAAGAATGTAGAAAAAAGTATAGGTAGAAAAATCTCCCAAAGAAAAGGAATGAAAGAAATTACCACCAAAATGTCACACTCAGACACACACACACACACACACACACACACACACACACATTCTTCCTCAGATTTATGCTGAACAGCAAAATGACTAGACCATAATAGCTGCACGTGGGCCATTTTCTCGAGTTGTTTTTTTTCTCTCTAGCAGGCAAGCAGGAGGTGCACAGTTCACAGAAATATAACTTATCTGGCACCAAAGAGTATAAAATCAGGAACAGCTCGATGAGGCATGTTTTCTTGGTTACAGGCTACCTATAAATTCCCTGCCGTCAGATGTCACATGGCATCATCTGCTCCAACATTGGCTCAGATAGCTTCGCAGCTAGAGAATTGTTGAGACCTGTATAACTTCTTTCCATTTTTCCGTTTTGTTTTGTTTTGTTTCTCCCATCGGGGCTACACTGTTAAGAAAATACTGAGCAGAGTGTAGTCGTGAAGCGGGAAAACGGCAGAGGGGGGAAAGCGAGGAATCCTCAGGTTTGTATCCTCGTACGATCCACGCTGTCACTAACCTCAAACACCTCCAACCCCAAATACCTGCGTTGGACTTTAGTAGTAACTCATAGTCCCTAGTGTTTATTTGGGTTTTGTTCTCCGCCCCACTCCACATGCCGCCGCCACCACCCCCGCTCCTCAGATAACTAGTGCTTTGTACGTACAGTTTTTGAAGAGTTTGTTTGGTTGGGAAGCACATGGGGTTCCTGACCTGTTTCTCACGGGCAGGGGGTTGGGACGCGGAGGGGAGAAGAGGACTGAGAAAACGATTTCCAAAATTGCAGCCAAGGGAGAGAACCTGACTGTAGAAGACCGGAGCAGAAAATAAGTCGCTCTTTCTTCCCACTACCCCCAACCCACTCAACTTCTGTCTGTCTCTTCCAGTGTGTGTGTGTGTGTGTGTGTGTGTGTGTGTGTGTGTGTGTGTGTGTGTGTGTGTGTGTGTGTGTGTGTGTGTGTGTGTTTCTGTCTCTGTGGATTTCTCTGTTCTCTGTATCTGCCCCTCTTTCTCTGAGTCTCACTCTCTTTGTTTCTGTCTTGCTCTGTCTACATTTGTCTCTGTCTCTTTGTCCGTGTCTCTGTCCCGTTTCTCTGTCTCGCTGTCCCTTTCTCTGTCTCTACCTGTCTTTGTCTCTGCCTCTGTCAGTCTTTCTCTGTGTCTCTTGTTCTTTTCATCTCTCTGTCTGGGTTTCCGTCTCTCCCTCTTTTTCCTCAACCCTACCGCAATCTGCTGCCTGACTTCCCCCGGGCAACCGCGGCAGCGCTCCTTCCCTTTTTCAGTCCTTCCCTCCTTCTCTCCCTTCTTCCTCCAGACAAGAGCCTGGACGAGTTTCACCCTCACCTGCTCAGGTAGGTGGAGGGAGGGATGGGAGGGCAGTGGAGTGTTCTAGCTTGGGCCCGATCTCGCCGGAGGGGCACCTCTGACCCAGAACAGCTGCTGAGTTCTGGGCAGAACTCAGGGAGGAAGCTGCCCTCGACCCCAGTCCCCTTAACGCCCTCTCTTGCCCCGAAACTCTCAGTTGGTTTCCACTCTAGATCCCGGCCTGGAGGAAGCACTTCCCCTCAAGTACCGAGGCTCGCGCGCTCGCGCGGGCACAGACAAACACACGCGCACAGACACGCACACGCGCTCTCTCTCACACAACCGGAGAGACACACTAGTCCGGGGGGAAGGCGGCTCCCCCTCCCCCCGCAATGTCTCGGCTACAGGTACCTGTAGAAAGCCTGGGGGGCGGCCTCTCTCATGGCATAGCCACTCTGCTCGTTCTCCAGGTAATAGGGCACCTGCTGACTGTGATGATGCAGGAAGGGAGAGAGCTGGGTCGGTGGGTGCAAAAGGACTAGCGGGTTCGAAGACACGTTATTCAGAGAGTGGAATCCCCCCAGACCGTTGGAGCTGAAGGTCTCTGAGTTGGGGGCATAAGTGAGATTGGATGAGCCATAGACCGGCGCTGCTGCGGTGTTGAAGTCGTAGGCAGCCCCCTCTGGGTAGTTGTAGACCCCCGTTTTGTTGCTGTCCACATACATCTCGCCCAGGGGTCGATCCAGGGGGATCTTCAGCTGCTGGCGATTCAGGGGTTCCAGCTCATTGCCTTGGATCTGGTGGAGCAGGGTCACTCCAGACGATTTGGTGTGAAGGGTCATGGTCATGGTCAGTAGCAGCGAAGAAGGCGCATAACTGACTTCCGAGCAGCAGTGGGCTCAACAGGCGGTGGGCCACCTGTAGAAAGAGGACGAGACGCAGTTAGTCGCAGCGTAGAGCATGAGGATCTGGGCCCCCCTCAGGTGTCTCCCTTGAGCAAGAGCAAAAGTGCACACTGGCAGCGCTCAGGAAAACTCTCTGTCTCTAACTTTAAGTACTTACTCCTCTTCTGAGCTAATATGCATTACAAAGGTACTGGAAACTGGCCAGAAACTGTTGCCTTGCACTGACATTGGCTTAAACATCACTCCAGGCACAACTCATTTTGGAGACAACCCAAAGAATTGCTTCCCTGAACTTTACTAGAATTAGTTGTTTAATTGAGTCTGAATTTTACAAGGGGAGGGGAGAGAACAACCGCTAATACTCCCCAAAGGTAGCTAAGAAAAAGAACAGAACTTTATATCAAAGTGGGAAAGATAAATCTAGTGGTCAGCTTTTTCTCATTTTTTTGCCTTCTGCCCCCTACTAGGCTCCAATCTATCTCTGTTTATCTCTCCCTCTGTTTGATTCACTTTTCATGTTTTCTAGAAATATGTAGTGTGTACAGAAAATGACCCTGGGTAGGTTTATTCTGTAACCAAGATATGAAAGATAGAATTGGGTATGTGGTTGCCTATGCAGCCAGCCACAGACGGCAAGACTATATTTATCCTCTGCAGAAGAAAGGATAAGGAGGTATTTTTGTAGGGAAGAAAAGGGGGAGGAACATATCTATATTATGTATATACTTAGTTGTCACTTATATTAGTAAGGGATGATACTGCTTCAAACTTGGACCCAGTTTCCTCATCCACAAAATGAAATTGGACTACTTAATCAGTAAAGGTTCCTTGCAGCTCTAATCTAATGTGGTATCACGGACTATAGTACTCACTACCATTACCCAAAAGATTCACTTGTGAATGACAATCCACAAATGTTAGATACAGGCACTTGCGTGTTTGTGCCACTTCAGGCTGTGCTTCCAAAACTTCACAAAACTGCATGTAAAATATGGCATTTCTACACAAAATTAAATCTCAGGCCCTTAGCCTGAGTCGCAGCAAATGCACTGTACTGAATAGATGACTAAACAAATAAAATTTTAAAATACAGTAGTACTTTTCTCCATTTTTCCAAATGATTCTCCTCAGTGCACTCTGGCTACGACATTTGACTGGTTATCAGTACTTCTTAGAATCAAATATCCCGATTTGAAGAAGAAAAAAACTAATTGAGCCAAACGGACAAATAGAAAAAGCAAACTCAGTAAAAGAAACCATAATTGTAACAAAGGTGTGGTGAATACATTGTAGCATTTATCCACGTTCTTCTAATTATTTTAGCTTCTAATTTTTTTTTTTCATTTTGCACCAGGCTAGAATAATCCAGTTGACTCATTAATGCTTCTCTCTAATCTCCCCCAACTCTTAACATAGGTCTAGAAACATATGTAGATATTACATGTAAATGTGCTTCTTTTAACATCAACAATAGATTTGCTTTTTAATCAATCAGTACACATTTGTATAGACTACAATTCACGCTTTCAGAGTCAAGCTTCAATAAATAATTGTAGATGAAATGACGTCTCATTAATTTTTCATTAACACAAAAATGAACTTAGTCTGTTGGCAATGGAAGGGTTAAAAAACCTGTGAAGTTAATCAGATGCTTCTCCATATGCCTATCTCCGACTACTTTGCAAAACAACTTTTCTACAAATGATTTATTTAGCTCCAGTGAGCCCTAATTTCATTGTTTTAAAAAGCACTTCAGAGTAGAAGCAAAAAATCTTTAAGTTTCTTCAGAATCTGGACCTGCAATATTTAAGTGAATAACACAAAGAAACCCTGCAAATCTTGAAAGCACAAAACATACATGCCAAACCACAAACAGCAAATCCTCTTCTCCTTTCTAGCTGCAGACACTGACCAAAACGGTAAGGTGCACGTATTCAAACCAGGCTGGAACTACAAATAAGAGAAAGAATCCAAAACAGTCTTACCCTACGGGATAGAGAGTGGCTTTCCTGAAATGTTCCATGGATCTGCAGAACTCAAGGACTGAGAGAGTGAGAATGAAGGAAAGAATGTGCGTGTATGTGCATGTGGCTCCGTGTGCGTGTGCGAAATTGCAGGGGTTCATGAAGCAGCCAGTAGGCAGGGCACTTGGCAGCTTCCTGTATGTAAGTCACAGCAGCTCTGCTGCTGCACAAAACCGAATGAATGGCAGTTGGGAGTTTAAGGTTCCTTTACTGCCAATAGAGAGCAACATGGTGCAGCTATTGTAAATCTGCCCTGTGAGAGCAGAAGCTCTGAGGCCCCTGAGAGTACTCCTGGTCCTGCTCCATGCCCTCAGAACCTAAAAGCAGACCGGTGCTTTCTGAAGCTATACAGAGCAAGAGCAAAAACAGACCTACTATAAATCATAGGCTTACTGATTAAATAGAAAGTCAGTTCAAAAGGATAAAAGAAAAGATATCAAGTTTGGGAAATTTAAACAGAGTGGGTTTTCCAAAAGAGTATAATTTCAAGTCAATAATTTATGACATGCTCTTGGATCAATTGCCCCTTCCAAAAATTTCAGAGTAGATTCTCTCTTAGTATAGTACCAATACCTCCTATTGTACAAAACGACCAAAGTTTTTAATAAATACTTTAGTATCATATAGATGCTTCCTACTGAAATTTAACTCTTCCACCTCCCTGATCAGACCCATAAACCTCCATGAACAGTTCAATTAACAGAATTCTATCAACATACTGAGCATTTTATAATAGGCTCAGGGTAAGAAAATTAGATAAGGTGAATGCTTCTGTTGTGTCATTTGTGCCTGCAAAAGGTGTTGGTGTTATGTCCTACTAAAGGTCCCTCTTTCTTTGCTGAATATTTCCTCAGTGATCATCCTAATAGTTGGCATTTCACTTGGCCATGGCATTGAAAAACTATAAATAGAGCTCTTGTTGATCCCATGTTCAGGTTTTCAGGATTTGACTACCATCCTGTGCTATAAGGCATTTGTCATTCCCTCTGTCATTCCCTAAGATACATAAATACTCCTTAGGATTAGGACCCAATTTACCAGCCCCTGGTTAGCCTTTAACCATAGCATCTTAAGCATTTATTCAGAGCCTTGTGGGTGTCCTTGAAAGCAGGAGGTGGTGGTGGGGAGGGGGAGAATATCATTGAGAACAGTAGTGATCCTAGGATTACAAGTAATATACTCTTGAAAAACCCCTAACATATTACAATGTGGAAACACATGAGGATAATTTAACTGGAAAAAATGGGGGAAAATGGTTTTAGCCCTTTGTACATGACATTGGTTAATTCTGGCCCTCATTTTTGTTCAAGTTGGTCACTCTAACATAAGGTCTATCCAAAAGGGGATGTCTCAAAACGTTAAAAAAAAAAAAAAGGAAAGGAAACATCCTTTCAAATTAAGCTTCTACTGGAGATTGTGAGCTAGCTTGTCATTATCTTTGTGTCTTAAGCAAAACAGAGTCAACCCAAGATGTATAATAAAGGTCATTTTCCTTATCTTTCCCCCACAAATCACCTTGCCCCTCCTCTAAAATCTCCTTCATTCCAATGCTGAACTATTTCTTCAGAAAATTATTTTCTTCTCTCTAGAATCCTGGAGACAAGAGGGGAAACCATGTCTTTTATTGGATGCCATAGTTATTCATTCATAAGAATAGAGTACAAGGATCTATGCCCAAAAAACTACCTATAATTATCTTAATGTCATCTCTAAAAACTAACTTAGCAACTAAGGGATACATTTTTTCCCTTCTCAATAACTTTTCTAAGATTATCATGGTATGTTCATAGTGACTGTATCCAGATTCAAGTTCAAGTACATAATAGACTTGGGAATTAATCTTGCAGTTCTCAACACCATAGTTTATACATGTAACTGGATTTTTCCTTTATTGCCAGGTAATACCATGGACAGGCACAGTTTCTTTTCCAGCTCCATTAGAAACTTTTTAATAATACAAAACATTACCCATCTACAGGAAGACAAAACTAAATGAGTTTTGTAATGTCTTCAAAAGAGCTCCTACAGCTATTATAACCGGTTCTTTCCCTCTCACACATGGTGGTTTGGCACTGTTCAAGTTGATTATGGTATTGCATATAAATGCTTTATTCTTAAGCTGGTTCTTGATTGTTTTTTGATATCACCAATTTTACTCTAAAATGGAAGAATAATCAAGCTTTTTTGCCCAATTCTGTGGTCTTTATACGATTTCCTAAATATGTCATGGCCCTCTATTTTTAGTGGTTTTGCTATAGCTCCTAGACTTTTGCCCTGGGCTAAGATTTTTAATTTTCTCAGAATGTGAAATAAATCATTTTCTACTTTGAACAGACTAGCTATATTTTTAACCAGTGACATAACTAGGCAGGTGCAAGGGGGTGTAGTCACACCAGAATCGACACCAAAGCGGGCACAGAGCCATCTTTGAGCCAGCCCCACCTATTTTGATGTGATCATACTCCCTCAAGCTCAAAAGATTTCAATATGGTATTTTACTGTGAAATTGCAAAATTTACAAAGATTCAAATGAGTACTAAATCAAAAGAATTTATAAGTTTTTTAAATCTGTTTGCAAGAGGTCTTTTCTGCATCTCAAAAAAGATATGCATGCAAACGTAAAACAAATTAATTGATCCTAATGTTATTTTTTAATACTTCTGTGATATACACCTTGATCTACAGAATAACTTGCTAGCCTCTTATTTTAGGAATTGGTAAAATTGACCTAAATTGGTGTCAACAAGCAATAAAGCAATTCCCGTTACCACTCTCAATGATGAACCTTTACAAGGTTAGAATTCTAACTATAAATGTGCGTGGGATTTAATCTTTTATATTGTACATTCATTAGAAAATATTATTTCTCTTGTTTTACTCACTTTCTGCAGCAATTTGCAATTTGCAAAATACTTTTCTCACAAGAACTCTGTAAATTAGAGCATATGCTACTTAAGGGTAAGATCTGTTTCTTTTGTTACAGCTCTCCTAACCTCAGTACTTAAGGCACAGTGCCTGGAACAGGGAAGATGCTTCATACGTTTGTTGAATTGAATTCAAGTTGATAGAGAAAATATTATTTTCCCCATTTTACAGATGAGGAAACTGAGCCTCCGAAACATAAAGTGACTGGCAGAGTCACATAGCCAATAAGCTTCAGGTACAATTCTTGAATCAAGACCTTCACATATCTCATCATTTAGCATACTCCAATGCCATTTACCAACTAGCTCCTTTACCAGTGACAGGAGTTATAAGGATTTTTAATTATTTCAATGTCCAACAGTTCTAGATACCTCAAAGGAGAGAAATTCATATTTGTTAGCTTATGTTACTATTCTTTTCTATCCTGTTTTCCTAATTGAATGTTTGAGGAAATTGTATCATTTGTTTGGGGCCTTATTTCTGGCAATTTCTAGGCATTTGAAATGATTTATACTTTTTCTGGGGCAGCTCCATGACTTCAGTGGATAGAACACCCAACCTGGAGAAAGGACAACTCATTTTTATGAGTTCAGATCCAGCCTCAGACTAGCTGTGTGACCCTGGTCAAGTCACTTAACCCTGTTTGCTTCAGTTCCTCATCTCTAAAATGAGCTGGAGAAGGAAATGGCAAACCACTCCCACCACTTTGCCAAGAAAACCCCATGACTGAAAAACAACTCAACAAGAATACCTTCTCTGACTTTGAGTCAAATACTTTTTAGTAGAGTACTCAATACTATGTTCAGTGTTCTATGTATAAGAAAATATGGTCACTTAAGTGACTTCTAAATGCACAAGAAGTCTGAGAAAATATATGAAGTAAAAGTCTTCTAGGTCCTTGCCTCTTTAAATTCTCTCTCTCTCTCTCTCTCTCTCTCTCTCTCTCTCTCTCGCTCTCTCTCTCTCTCTGTCTGTCTCTCTCTGTCTCTGTCTCTCTGTCTCTGTGTGTATGTGTGTGTGTCTCTCCCTCTCTCCCTCCCTCTCCTTCTTTTTCTTTTTTTTCTCTCTCTCCCACTCTCTTCCTATCTTCTCTCTTTCCCTCCACCTTCCTGACACCCCAGTTTCCTACCATTCCAGACACAAATTCCTTTATGCTGCTGTCAGTAAACCAATTAATTAACAGGCATTTATTAAGCATCTACTATGTGTCAGTCACTTTACCAGGCTCTTGAGATACAAAGACAAAAATGAAACTCCTGGTTTTCAAGGCCCTAATTTCCCTTGTAAGGAAACTGGATCGTCTCTTATGAACTGTGAGATGACACCTAGATTCACAGACTTGTGAGATTATACAGGTCATGAACAAGGTTAAGTAGAATTTAAGGCCCCAGAAGGTTCAGTCATTTGACCAAGAGAGTATCCGAGCAGAAACTGTTACTTTGGTCTCCTGAGTCTCAGACAATGCTTTTACCTTTAAGCTACTCTGCCTCATCCATCAATTATTCAATAAACAAGCATGCTTATATTCCTACTCTAAAGGAGCTCACATCTAATGATAGAGACAATAATATAGAATAAATATAATATGTGCTATTTCTATAAATACAACATATGTTTGTATAAATATATAGAATAAATGCAAGAAAAATGAATACAGGTAAATGTAAGGGAAGAGATGTGATTCCCTACACACACACACTTAATGTTGTCACAGAAATTAGTTTTCATGTGGTAACAGTATTAGACTAACTATAACACTGGGGCCATACACAGAGATTACAAAGTAAGTACACTATTCTGTTTGAGTCAGAGAGGAACAACTTGATTGAGCAAAAAAATTAGACATTTACCAGAAGTATTTAAATAGTCAAACCTAAGGAACTCAAGAGGTAGAAGGAGCACTTTGTCAAGGAAACGCCTAAAGTGAGGCAGGGGAATATATTCTCTCTTCTCCTCTGATGTCTATGGTGTCTAGCAGAAACTTGTCCAAGGGGAGACTTTCCATCCAACGCTTCAAGTTTTAATCAATTCAAGCAAGAAATGGAGGGGGAAACTCTACACACAAATACACACCTTAAAATGATCACTTTGATGCAAAGCTACGCAACCAGTAAGAAACCCTGAATCTGTCCAGACAGACACAGATACAGACAGGTAGTATGAGCTGACTACAGAATCAAGAGAGAGCTAGTCCTGGCAAACAAGAGCTCTTCTATAGGCAGGGGTCTTCAAAGAGAGAAAGAACATCAAAGCCCTGCAATATTAGAAAAGTGAGTTGCCTTGACAATATTTCTTTCCTAAATGTGTGTCTCATCACAATTATACTCTGTTCCCATTCTTTCTATGGGCACTGTGTGTATTTGGAGAAGTTCATGGCCCAGACTTATAGGGAAAATATTTTGTGACTGTTATATTTTACTTTTCCATTTTAATAAATGCCTTCACTAAGAGCTAATTGCATGTGCTAGCTAACTATTTAAGGAGAAGTACACTGGTGGAGACTTACAACCTGTAGAGTTAGGAGCAACCACTCACAGTGTACCCTCTAGATCAGGGGTAAGAAACCTTCAGCCTTGAGGTCACATGTGGCCTTCTAGATCCTTGAGTGTGGCCTTTTGAGTAAGTCCAAGTCTTACAGAACAAATCCTTTTATTAAGAAGACTTGTTCTGTGAAGTTTGGATTCAGTTAAAGGGGAACACTTGAGGACCTATAGGGCCACATGTGGTCTCAAGGCCACTGTTTCCCCACCCCTGATCTAAATAGAAACTGTGCAAGGAGTAACTGACTTGTAATGAAAATGGCAGGTTGGGAGAAAAGCCCAGAAGTGCGCAACATAAATACAAGTCTGCTAAATACAAGAGTTAGGGAGAGTAGACACTAATAGCTCATGGGATCAGGAATGTTCATGTAGAAGGCAAAGCTTGAGCTCAATCTTGAAGGAAGAGAGGGATTACATAAAAGAGTTCATTCTGGTCCTAAGACATGGTCAGTACAAAGGTGTGGAGATGGGACAGAGTAGAGTGAGTCAGAAGAACAAGGAGAAGGCTGACTTGGCTATGGAATGAATGGAGGAGAGTCATATAGGAGCCCATGAAGACAGATTGAGGGATAGATTATGAGAGCTTGAAAAGCTAGACAGAGAAGTTTATATTTTATCCTAGAGGCAATATGGAACCACTCAAAGTCACTGGGTATCTTCACTTAAGGAAAATCATTTTGGCAGCTGTGTTTAGGATGAACTAGAGTGCAGAGAGACTTGAGGCAAAAAGGCCAATTAAAAGGCTATTATCCAAATAGTAGGCTATAGGTGTTGAGAACTTGAACTAAGGTGATGGCTACATGAGTGAAGAAAAGGGTTTAGATGCAAGAGATGTTTCAGAGGTAGAAAGAATAAGTTTTGGCGCTTGATAAACCATGTAGGCTGAGGGAGACCGAGGAATTGAGGAGAACTCCAAGGTTACAAACCTGGAAGGCTAGAAGAATGATGACACCTTCAGCAGCAGCAACAACAAAAAGAAACTTGGGAAAGAGGTTTGGGGGATTAAGGAGTTATGGCTTGTTTATAACATTTTATTTTTCCCTGATTACATGTTTAAAGAATTTTTAACATTTTTTAAAGTTCTGAATTTAAAATTCTATCTTTCCCTTCCCCTCTCTTCCTGCCTCCCTGAAATGGTAAATAATCCAATATAGATTATACATGAGCAATCATATAAACATATTAGTCATTTTGTACAAGAAGACTCTAACAAAAAAATTCTAAAAGAAAGAAAAAAGAAAGAGGGAAAGGAAGGAAGGGGGGAAGGAAGGAGGGAAAGAAGAAAGAAGGAAGGAAGGAAGGAAGAAAGGAAGGAAGGAAAGAAGGAAGGAAGGAAGAGAGGGAGGGAGGAAGGAAGGAAGGAAGGAGAGAAGGAAGGAACGAAGGAGGAAAATAGTATGCTACAGTCTGTATTCAGACAATAGCAGCTCTTTCTCTAGAGATGGATAGCATGTTCGTCATAGTTCTTTGCGATTGTCTTGCATCATTGTATTACACGGAATAGTTAAGCCATTCACAATTCTTTATCTACAGTGTTGCTGTTACAGTGTACAAAGTTCTCCTGGTGCTACTCACTTCACTTTGCATCAGTTCATGTAAGTCTTCCCAGGTTTTCTGAAATTATCCTGCTCATCATTTCTGATATCACAATAATATTCCATCACAATGTGAGTTCTATTTTGAACTTGCTGACTTTGAGATGTCTCTGGGATATACAGTTTGAAATGTTTCATAGGCAGTGATGAAGGAAATGACAATAGGCTATGGAGTGGGTAGACTAAATAAAGTGGAGGCAAGGAATGTAGACATCTCTCCTTAGGAGTCTAACTGAGAAAGGTAGGAGAGATTTAGTGTAATAACTTAAGGGAAGGGTAAAATCTATCAAAACTTAGCAGGTATGAGTAGGGTAGTATAGGAAGCTTGAGGAAAGGAAAGAAGACAAGAGGAGATGAGAGAAGGTTCGGAGTCATTTCTGTGGAGAGTGACATAGGGAAAACATAAAAGAATTACCTCATTGCCGTGAGGGTCCAGTTGGAGTTGGATAACAGTAATGTAAGAAGAAAATAGGTGAATGTATTGGACTTATAAAAATGTTTTGCATGAAAACATTGGTCTGCAAGACTTCAAATGTATAATAGTATCATATAATTTGACTTCTCAATGGTAGGGGAGGGCATAGGGGTACAGAGAGAATTCAGAACTCAAAAAAATATTTAAATGAATTTTAAAAAGTAGAATTGAGCTGCAAAATATGATGGCAGCAACAGAAGAAAATGGAAAGGTAATTAAGAAACGTCCAGTTAAAATGGTTGTGTGAAAAAGCCATAAAAGAGGCTGGAACTCTCGAATATACCTCAGTAATGACCTTTAAAAAGGCAAAGAAATATAGAGAAAAACATTGGTAAGCTACATCTAGCTCAGGATCACACAGGAAAACACTCAGAAATTCAAGTGCCAGAAAAAGCACCGCACTATTATAACAAAGGTCTAGCATATATTTATTGTGTCTCTGAAGGTGTTTCCCTGTGTGGGGAGTCTGAGGAGCCTACTTTCAAGACAGTCATGGTAACATGGAATGTAAGTGTCTTGGAGAGACTGTGGAACATATGTAGACATTCTATAATTGGTTCAGGTCTGCTAATCATATGGTTGGAA
This sequence comes from Potorous gilbertii, assembly GCA_028658325.1. Lineage (NCBI taxonomy): Eukaryota > Metazoa > Chordata > Mammalia > Diprotodontia > Potoroidae > Potorous > Potorous gilbertii. The sequence continues at coordinate 433,398,941 of CM053770.1, read as the reverse complement.
GTCGTTTTCGATTGACTGTAGAGTCAGAGCTGGGGATACTTTCAAAAAGGTTTCATCTATCCTCCTTGTTCTCCCTGGCTGAGCTATGGGGTTTTAACTTTGCTAATGGTATCCAGTAAGTATCACTTTGGTAAGTGGACAGACCTTACTTTGGATCTTCTCGATTTCCACACCTGCCCCCACCTCCGGACTAAATAGCCTCTAAATAGAAGTCTTGGTTCTTTGCCAATAATTCTTTTCTATTTTAGTTGAAGGGAAGATAGCATCCTGGCATCCTAGCATCTAGATTTTTACAACTAGCTTAGTATAGATGCACAAAGGAGAAAGGTGTGACCTTCAGGACCTAGACCTAGAACAATAGTTGCTGAGACAAGGAGTAATTGAGCAGTTTATGCCATATTTGTATATGAACTTCCTGAGACTAACATCATGTACAAACTCTGTTAAGTCTGAGCCCATTCGTCCATGAAACTGAGGTGGGATAGAGAAGAGTATGCTCTCAAAGTATTGGAAGGAAATATTTGTACTTTTGTTCTTGCAACATTTTTGAAATAAGTATCCCATCATAAAAGCTAATTGATTAAATGGTTAAATTTATTTTAATTTAGATGGTTAACTGAAACTGGGATGCTAGTTACTGGCTCCTAACAGAAGGAGAAACACAAACAATAAAGGATCAACATGATTGCTTTAAAGAATTAATATCCCTCAAACCCACAGGGTACTCCTAGCCATCATTGCTCTTGGAAAGCAAATCCAGAACAAAGTCACCACACTTTGAATGCCAACAACCTAAAATCAAGTGAAGAGTCTAAAAAGTTAGTAGTAGCACCTACATTAGGGAATGGGGAGATGGCAAAAAAGCATGCAGTAGCATCTGGAATGGAAATATTAAACCTTGCCAGCTCTCTGAGCATAGACATATCAGGTGAAGGAGAAGCCAGTAGCAAGAACGTAGGAAATTAAGATCAAGATCAAACTGGATAACTACCCCATTCAAGAGTATGGAAAAGAATGAAGCCTAGCCCTAGCAAAAAAAAAAAGTCAAATCATCAACTGAGTGAAGAAAAGAATATATCAAAAACTATGAAGAAATATTGTGGCTTGAGATCCCCAAAAGATAATCTCAATAGAATAGAGTAAGTCTACAAGTAAATCGTAGGAGAACAAAAATGCTTTGAACATAAGAAATATAAAAGGACCCAGAAGAAATGAAGCAAAAAATTTTTAATTGAAGTTTAAAGAAATAAGCACTCTGGAGGAAAGAACTGCAAATAAAATAAATAGCTTAGAACAGACAGCAGAAAATCTTACCCAAATAACAGACTTTCTGAAAAAACAGAATTAATTGACTCTATGAGAAGAAAAATAAACGTTAACACAAAATGAAAACATCTCAATAAATAGAAGACAATGTGAAGTATCTACTTATCAAAAACAACTGATCTGAAAACAGGCCAAGGAGAAAGAATTTTAAAATTGTTGAATTCCCTATAAAAACCCTGACCAATAAAAAGTCTGGATGTTGTATTTCATGAAGGCATATGTGAAAATTTCTCACATTTATTAGGACCATAGAGCCAGTGAAAATAGAATGTACCAGTCACTTCCTGAAAAAAACCCCAAAATCAAATCCCTAAGGAATGTCATGGCCAAAATAGGTGCTTCCAAGTAAAAGAATAATTACTGAAAGCATCCAATAAGAATTCAAGTACCAAGGAAGTAGAGTCAGGATCACACTGGACTTGACCACAACTTCTATAAAGATAAAGGCAAGATCAACTTAACCTGCAGGACTAAGTATAGCACTACTACTCTTCCTTTAATGATAAATGTCTTTCAGGCATTCCTGACAGATAAGAACAGAATAGAAATCATAGATTGCAAACACAAAAATCAAGAAAAGTCTAGAAAGGCTGAGTGATTGGATAGAGCTAAACAAGAACAAAATACTTAACATTCTACTAGATGATGAAAAGAAAAAAAAATGTCTGTTCAAAATACTAATGTCTTCAAGGGTCACAGAAAGAGCCAAGACGAACAGAAATGTTGAAAGTGGTTTTGCTCTGTTTTAATGGTCTTCACCAAAGAAAAGGGAAGGGGAAAAGGAATTTACTAGGGAAGAAATGAAGATGAAAGTAGAACTGATGTGTCAGCATTAGTGTAATTGGTGCAAGAAGAAGAGGATGGCATGGAAGAAAAGGAATCTCATTCTTATCTCAACCAGACAAAAGAGAGTTCAATGAACACACAATACAGAGGGAGAGAGGGGGGAGGAAAAGAAAGGGAGAGAGAGAGATAGTTTGGTGCAATGTAATGTAGGGATTACATTAAATTCAACCAAAAAAATAGAAATAGGGAGGGGAGAGATGAGTAAGAGAAGGAATAGTCATAGACAAAAAAAAATCATTTTTGGAGGGTGGATTGGAAAGGGTCAGTTAAAAGGAAACAACAGTTGGGGTCTGAGTAAATAAAAGAAAGTGAAAAGAGTGAAAGCTGTTTTATTCAATTAATCACCGCTGTTGACCATAATGCTCCTCCTTCACTACTCTCTTCTTTATAAGGAGTGAGGTGGGAGACAAAGAGAGGAAAAAGTCAAAGAGAATATAATGAAGTAAAATGCAAAATTAGCAATCCTAAACATGAATGTGAATGGGATGATCTCATACATAAAACAGGATAACATAGCCAGATGGATTAGAAAGCACACTTTAATAACACATATTTGAAACATAAAAATGCATTCAGAGGTAATATGAGGGGAAGATGCAGTATTTATTGACTTCAGACCAACTTAAAAAACAGGAGTAATAGTCATACCCTAGAATGAAGCAATAGAAACAATTATGCTCAAAGTCATCATAACCAATGACATTATATCAGTATTTAATACAAAATCACTGAATAGCATAGGATTGAAGTATTTAAAGGTAAATTTAGTAAAATTAAAATGGCAAGTAGCAAAACTATAAGACTTGAGAACTTTAGTGTACCTTTCTTAGAATTACATTAATCTAACAAAAAAAAAGTTAAAGAAAAAAAGATGAGGACATAAATAGAAATTTAGAAAAGTTGGATATGTCAAATCTCTGGTGATTACTGAATGGAAATAGGATAAACTTTTATGATCTGTGTATGACAGCTGTATACCATGTGTTAGGACATAAATGGCCATAAATATATGCAAAAAAAAAGCAGAAATATTAAGCCATAAAAATTTTCTTCACTGACCATAATAAAATAAAAATTATCATAAATAAGTGGGCTTCAAAGAAAGGACTCAAACTTAGAGATTGAATAATTAAATTCTTAAAAATGTGAATAAGAGAATAAATTATAGAAATTATAAGTAATTGTATAAATGAAAATCTCAAGAAATGAGACAGCATATCAACATTTAGGAGATGTAAACAAAGAGCTCCTGAGGTAAAAAATTGTATCATTGAACACTTTCATTGACAGAGAAAGAGCAGATCAATGAATTTAGCAAGCAACTAAAAACCTAGACGAGCAACAAATAAATGAATCAAAACCCCCAAATAAGGGACTTAGAACTACTAGTCCCTCAAATCATACCACAAAGTAGTAATCATGAAATTTATTCATTATTGATTAAGAATAGAAAAATTGATCAGTGGCAGATTAGGAACATAAACTCATAGAAGCAAACTAGTTTAGGAGTATAACGTCTGATTTGACAAAAACTTCTAAGAAACTGGAAAGTGGCGTGGCAAGAACTAGGTTTGGACCAGCATTATCTAAATTTTTAAAAGGTTGCATCAAAAAGAAATGAGGAGCAGTGAAGGAGGTATGAATAGGGGAAAGATTCTTGATCAAAAAAAAATCAGAAAAGACAAAAATGGATACTCAATTACACAAAATGGAAAAACTTTTATATAACTAAAACCAATATAGCTTAAATTAGTATTGAAGTGACTGGGAAATATCTTTGCAACAACATTCTCTGATAAGGATATGATATGAAAGAATTGTAGGCAACTGATATACATAAACACACACACATACACGTACATATGCACATATGTAAGCTCAAAAGCCGTTCTACAATAGTCAAAAATACGAAAGAGTAATTCTTAAAAAAGAAAGCAAGCTATCAGCAATCATATTTTTAAACTACTCCAAATCATGAATAATAAGAGAACTGCAAATTAAAACAACTCTAAGTTTCACTTTACCAATCATATTGGCAAACATGATCCTAAAAACGTCTAATGACAGTTACAGTAATGAACTGCTGGGTGAACTATTGATTGTTCCATCTATTGAGGATAACAATTTCCAGCAACAATACCCAAAACACTAGCAAATTGTGCATTCCTGTGACCCAGAAATAAGACTATTAATTATATAGCTAAGGGATTTTTTAAAAAGAGAGAGAAGAACATACAAAAATATTTATAGAACACTTTTGGGTTTTGTTTTGTTTTCTAAAAATAATTATAAACTAATAGAATGTCTATCAATTAAGTCATGGCTGAACAAAGTTAGTATATGAATATAATGAAATATTCTTGACCCTTAGAAATGAAGAGGAGTAATTAAGAGAAAACTTTGAAAATGTGTGTGAAATGATGCAGTGAAGAGAGCAGAACCAGAACAATTTCAACAATGACCACAACATGGAAAAAGAAAACAAAACTTTGAAAGTAGTAGAACTCGAAATGATTCGGTGGCCAACCATATCTCCAGAGGACTGATGATGAATCACGCTTCCTACCTCTTAAAAGGAAGGTAATCGACTAGAGGTATAGATGAGACATATTTTTAGACACGTGAATGGATAAGGTATGGATTTGTTTGGCTTGACTATGAGGACCTGTTAAAAAGGAGGGATTTATTTGGGAGGGATGGAGAAGGAAGGATATGGGGAACAGTACAGAGAACCTGGTGATAACATGCTGGAAAAAAGGAAAAAAAAGAACACTGAGGAAGCATTTTTAAAGAAAATGCACAAGAGATCAGAAGGAGGTTTAGAGCAGCACCGACAAGCAAGACAACTTTGGAACCAACATGCTAAAATGAGTATGATCTCTGACAAAAACGCAAGCTGAAACATAATAAAATTTGCTAATTCACATGCAATTTTCTTTTTTTTGCGCATAGAAATATTAGGTTTTAAAATTTAGAATAACAAAAAATTAAATATTTTTCAAAAAGAAATATAATTAGAGTACATTACAACAAATGTCTGAACCCAAGGAGCTAAGCTTGCTCAGGTACTGAGAAAGGTCAAGGGACTTGATGCCTTGAGGTTCAGTGATCAAGAAAGCCTCAGAAAATAGTAAAAGCCCTAAGGGCTGAAAGCAAAAGTCTCCTGAACCAGTTCCAAGGAGGAGCTTGGTGCCCTAGGAAGCTGGCCAAATTCTTCGAAGTCTGAAGTCCACAATAGGATCTTTCACTACTCCCTACACACACCACACCTTGGCCCAACCTCCTTTGGAGTGGCCCATTCCTCAGACCTTTCTCTTCCCTTCCTAGTCCATCAGAAATTATCTATCCTATTTCTTATTATCCAGGGGTCCTGCTGTGTCATAAGCAGCTAATAAACTAATTCATACTAGCTTATTAATCCTGCTCTAAAATTCTCTTCTACTCTAAAGTCTTCTTCATTGTGTCATGGAGATGACTGAGTCCTTAATGCCTATTCCAGTGGATTGTAAGTTCTGGCCATTTTCACCAAGCTGGAAAGACATTGGGCATGAAACTGGTGGTAGAGCCTAGCTAAAAATTCCCTAGAGATGTTCAGGCAAAGTCTGGTTGACTTCTTTCTAGTATGTTATTCCTTTCATGCATGAGTTGGACTGGATAGCATCTTCCAATTCTCAGATGTAATGATTCTATGCTTTTTCATCATGGAACATAAAGGGTCAGAGGTGGGGGATGGACTAGTTGTGGGGAGGGGGGATGAGAAGCAGTGAGAGGTGTCCAAAGTAAAATCAGAAACAAAATAGGAATCATCAACTATAAGAGGAGGCCAGTAAGCAGTCGGATCTGCAATTCAAGCTGAAAGGGTTCAGTACTTGGCATCCAATGGTTTAAGCAAGAGGAAAAGTGATCTGAATTTGTCACACTAAATTTGAAAATCCAAATGCAGTTGTTTTTATGCTAAGACATGTGTGTTCATCTTTGTCCTCCAGTTTCTTTTGCAGTCTCTTCATCTGGAGATCTGCAATCATTGTCCTTGTTATTCTCCTTGGTCACTGACAAACCAATAGGAGGTCAGATGGGGAAAGGGGTTGGGGAAAGTCTGTGAGAACTTCAGGACCATATGAGAGATATGAAATGTTTATAATTATTGAGAAACTACTAGAAAATATTAATTCAGAAAACCCTAATATATATACATATATATATGTATATATAACATATTGCTATCCAAAAGAGACCTTATTTATTCTTATATACTTAGAATTTCCAATACTTCCAAATACTCCTGACTTCAAGAGTGTGGATACTCATGCAATAATGCAAATCACAACCTCTTCATGCCTTAGTATATGGTTTCATGAGTTGTTAATGGCCAAACTTCCTTTGAATATCAAAGCATCTTAGCTATGTTAAAGAAAACCTTTAAGTCATTCCATTTAATTGCCACATTACACAAATTTGCAAATATGATAACCTCAACTAAGATTAATGCTTGAGATCATCTTATGATGGGAATAAAAACTGAAGGATATGATCTATTTCAAACTAGGTGGCAAGTCCAGTTTCAGAGATGGGCAAAGTTAATTTTCATTCTGCTGTCATGTTGACTTGACATCGAAGAAACTTCTTCATTACTAAAGGTAAAAGTCTTCTTAAATATTCAACAACCTTTTCAAAGAATTAGAAAGAGCATTAAGGACAAGACTGTAAAATCTAAATGACTAAAATGGATTTGGTGACAAAACAGTTGGCTCTTTTCTAAAAACATTTTTAACAACAGCTGATAGCTCTTATCTACTACTGAAACAGAGAAAGGTAAAGAAAACTAAACATTCTGGATGGAGTTCCACTTCAGTGCTATTATATCATTGGAGTAGGTGCTTCATACTCAGGGACTAATCACAATTCATCCACATCTTCTCATCCACTGTGATTCTTGTCTACGTCTTCTTATCAATCCTAGTCCTTGGACTATGTCATTGCTGGTAGTGGAGGATTCAGGCTATCTATCTATCTATTCAGGCTAAGTGATTAGCCCTTCTCCTTTCCTGGTCAGGTATATCCATTGTTATATCATTTACCCCACTTGCCTTATGTCAAATACTTATTGACAATATGTGATATAATTATCTCCCATCCTGTATCTTTTCTGTTATACTTTGGAATGTCTCCCATTTTAATTCTTCAGGTATCGTTTTTATTCTAGATTTCACAGCCATAGTAGAATCACTGATCCTATAGACCTTTTCATGGGGGTGTTCCCTCCAAAAACACAGATCAAAACCTCTCTATAACTTAGTTCATAAGATTCAAGAGTTGTTATAGGGATAGCTAGGTGGCACAGTGGATAGAGCATTGACCCTGAAGTCAGGAGGATCTGAGATTAAATTCAACCTCAGGTCCTCACTAGCTGTATGACTCTGGGTAAGTTACTTAACCCTGATTGCCTCCAAAAAAAACGTTATTGTAGCCCAAGAATCCTTACTCTTCAACCAACTCGATCCTGACCTCAGATCTGAACTTGGGACCTCAGAAGAGTCATCATCAAGCAATAGGAATGGTGGATCTTGCCTTTTTCATGTCTCAGTTGTGTGATGGTATTGTTTGCTGTGGAAAGGTTTTTGCAAAAACTTGTTTCCTACCTTCTTAAGTTTTCATCATGAATACTAACAATATATGTGTAGACTATTCTCATGAAGATTTTAAGGGGATGAGGAAATAAAGTTATGAGTTGGTGGATGCCAATGTTAATAATCTTTCATCCTACTCTTAATTATTGTATTTGGCAAAAAGCTCTTGTGCTACATACCAGAATGCCCATGACTGCCTTATCTTTCTATTTGGCAAAAAGACCAAATGTTTCCTCAGTGAAGCAACTTCTGGGATTCTTGAACCTCTTCAATGTGCCAAATACACAAGCAAACTTCTCTGGAAATGGTAATCATAAGAATCAATGCCTTGTCTTTTGTCTGTTTTCCATGTTATGTAGACAACATCTTGTTTAAACAATCTACTTAGAATTTCTATGATGGCATATACAACCATGTTTTCATCCTCATCTTCTCATTCGGTATTGATTTTTCCCTTACCTCTAACCACTTGATTACTTGAATCACACAGGCAACTAATTCTGAAAGAACTCCCAAGGCATGGCAAATAGTTAATTCAAAAGCAATCTCTTAGGAACTGACTGCTTTGTGCAAGGTAATCAGAATATTAAGACTTTTTTAATGTCAAAAATCATGGCATCAAGTAGCTTTCATTGTTTTTGGAGAGTGACAGGAGGGATATGAGACAAACATATATAAATATATACAAAATAGCACATGATGTAGGGGCAAAGGGCAAATCTAGACAAAATGTTTTAGTAAAATAGAAAAGCATTCTATTGGAATACCTTAAATTTCATTTTTAGTGAACCAACTCATTTACTATATGCAGAAATTTATGATTTTCTTATGAAAGAAAACATTCATAATACACAAATATGAGAGTATTCATGGTACACAAATTTTCAAGCAGTAAATTTAACAAGTTGAAGAGCATCTTCAGAGTGACAGGACAGTGAAGGAGGATCAATTGAAAACACTGAGGCCATTGAACCTGAAGAAGAGATTTAAGGAGGATGTGATAGCCATCTTTATTGGAAAGGCTGTCATGTAGAAGGATTAGACTTATTCTGCTTAGCCCCAGAGAGTACAAGTAGCAATAGATGCAAGCTGTAATTGGGTTAAAGATTCTATGTCTATGTATAATATAATGGCAAAGGTAGGCTTTATTCTGGTTTAGGCTGGACCTAATGGCCTCCTGGGGCTCTTTCAAACCTAGATTCTATGATTCTGTTGTCAAGATTTTCTAGAATGTATGCTTAACTATTGGTAGTCTGTAAGGATGAAGCAGCTCTACCATATCTGGTTCCAGTCATTGAACACATTTTCCTGAGAGTTCAAAATGTATTATTTAATCTAAAGGGAAAAATGAGGAAGAGATTAAGTATCTAACCAAATAAGCAACCCTCAAGCCAGTTACCTATATTCAGGGAGCTATATCCATCCTTTCTTCTAATTCTAAAGTTAGATGATATTTTATGGAGACTTAGAGTACATGATTCACAAGGCCCATATGCATCACCCACAGCTGGTGCCTGAATTCAATCCCCTTCTCAATGCTTTTCCTGGGAGAAAGGTCTTTGTAAAATTCAACCTCGTCCAAGTTAATCAATACCTGACAGTCAATAATAGTACAACAGATACCCAAACAATCATTGGTCAACATTCCAAGTTGTGTACTTTACTTGAAAGACGCACTGTTGCCTCAGCAATTTTCATTTTATGGTACCTACAAGACCATCAGGAACAGACTGAGAGCTATAACTAGTGTGGGGACAAATGGAGCTTTTCTCAAGGGCACCTCTATGAGGAGAAGACATCATGTGCTTCCTTCTTGGGGGAGGTAGTTCCATGTTCCCTTCTCTCAGCAATCTACTGTCTCCTAGAATCCACCCCTCACAATCCTATAGAGCAAATGCAACAAGATATTCTCAGGGGTGACATATCCCCTTCTAGACCACCTGTAGCTTCAGTGTAACTCTTCTACAGAACCACAACCACCCCACTCCCCAGCTCAACTAAATTTGCCCCAGCCACACCTTCAGTTTGGTATAGCAATGGACCTCATATCTTTGTCATCTCTATCAGCACCTAGGACAGTGTATAACATACGTAGGTATTTAATAAGTATTTAATAAGGTATTTAATAATAGCAAATAGTTTAATGATGTCTTGATTATTAGAATGATGGAGGGTAAAGTGTTGTGACTTTGATGTATTTGATATCCATGTGAGAAAAAGAAAAGAAATGTGAAATCAAAACTTCCTGTTCCACCTTCTCGGCTACCACTTAAGATCTACCTAATATAAAGCACATGAAATTCATTAATGATGTACTTCCTCCAAAATTCAAGAAAGAGTTTCAAGATCCCTCAGGGACACTCAATTTTGATCAGGTTTTCCTTCCACAAAAGGCCACCCTTGCAGAGTTGCTCCCCAGAATTGGACTTGCCAGCATGAGGATATTTTCTAGAATGTCAAGCAGTTATTGACTTCAGACCATGCGCTCATAAATTACAGGGCACGTAAGTCCCTGCTCTGACACTTTGTCTTATGGGGCCAGAGGTGTCCTTACTAACAAAATGCCACAGGCTCTGAGGCCCCAATTACTTGCTAAGAAAAAACAATGTCATTTGAAGATCAGAACTGAACACAAACTGACAAAACCTTGACTGGCATTGTGGGAGTCAAGAAGTTTCATAACTACCTTTGTGGTTCTGCTTTTACAATTTGGCCTGATCACCAGCCTCTTGTGTTACTCTTTTCTAAGGATAAGCCTACACCTTAATTATGCCACCACCTCTGCAGTGTTGGAGTTTTTACTCATGTTTTTACTGACTACGTTGCTACCCCAGAACCCGGAAGGCCAACATTAAATGCTGGTCCCCTGAGCTACGTGACTATCTAATCCCCTACTGTGTGAAACTACCTTTGATGGAAATCCTTGATCCACCTTTTTAAGATCATGACATTGAACTGTGTAGTATCACAGATTTGTCTATATCTTAAACCAGATATAAAGGGAGAAATTGCCTGAGAAGGTTAAGTTGTTCACACCCTATCAATATGAGTCCACTGCCCATAAAGAATATCTTTTATGATTAATTCATATTGTTGTTGCTGAAGATGGCTATTGGATTCTCTTGGCCCCACTGAATGTACCATCTCTTTGAATGGTTTGAATGAAAGTATTATCTAGAAACTATATCTTGTGGTCTGGAACTGATTCTGATATTCAAAAGACTATAAAGGACCACAAACAATGCCAAACACAACACACCAAAGGCACTTAATTTTCCTTGGAAAGTGATAAAGAAGCTTTAGTCAAGAATAATATTGATTTTTCTGGACCTATTTATTAAGCACCTACTACTTTTTTGGTATTGTACTAGATGTTGGAAATACCTCTAGTATAATAACATTTAGACAAAAAAATGAAACCACATACCTTGAATTGTGATAGGCTTCCTTTCAGAATGACTCAAAAAAAAAATACTGCAAATATCGCTAGAGACAGGTAAAAGATCTGTGATTTTCACTGTTAAAGGGAATAGCCAGGGGAGGAAACTCTCTGCCATTTACTGTCTCAGAGAAACACCTACCTAAAGCACAAAGGGGTTAAGTAACAAGTTCACCCAGCCAGAATGTGTCAGAGGCAACACAAGAATCCAGGTCTTCCTGGCTTTAAGGCCAGATCTCTAACCACAAGACCACACTGGTTTTCATTGTTATCTCTGTCAATTTCCAAATTCACCTCAATTAAGTTTAAAGATTTTGTGGACAGGAACATTCATCTGAGCTACCACCATTGAAGTACTTGTCTCTAACTATTCAAGTTCCAACTTTCCTCAAGACTCATCTCAGATGCTTCTTCTATATGAACACTTCCCTAACCACCCACCCAACCCCCAACACACACATGCACACAATGATCTTCCCCAGATGTGAAAAAAGTGTCTCCTCAAACATTTTTAGAGCACTTTGACTGGCTTTCCTCTCCTCTTAGATTTTCCACCACTTAAAGAGAGTATCCAAGGGACTTTACCTCATCACTTCTTACTTGGCTACTTATGTGGAGTTCATGACCTTCAGAAATTCATCATTCCTCAAAATGAAATGAGCTCTGAGACTCACAGCTATTCAGCACTCCCTTCCCTAGAATGTTTTCCCTCTTTCTGGTTAGGAAGAGAACTTTGCCTGGCTCACCTCTCATCCCAGATCCTCCACCTTTTAAAGAGGGCATTCAGGGAATTCACTTCATCATTTCTCATATGGCTACTTTCCTGGATTTGACGATCTCCAAAAATTCATCATTCTGCAAGATGAAATCAATTCTGAAACAATTACTTCTGTAGATCATTTCTCATTCCAACTGGAGGATTCCCTCATACCTTTGTACCAGGTAAGCTTTTTCCTCACACTCCCCCAACGCCCCCCCCCACACACATACACACTAACACTCACACACATACATACACATCATACTTTTCAGCTTTTTTTAATGTAGTCTTCTCCCATTAGATTGAGAGATCCTTGAGAGGAGGGGCTGTCTTTATTTTTCTTACCCATATCCCCAGAGCTTAGCAAAGTACCTTATACATACATGCTTGATAAATCTTAATTAACTCTGAATCCAATCAGTGCCAAATACTTGGCATCATACTTATTTGTATTCATATCATAGCCACTCCTACAAAGCCCTAGTTTGTGTGACTTTCATCTTTGCAACCCCAGACTGGACACTGGACCTTGCCCACAGTAGATACTTAATGTTTGTTAAGTCTTCCTGACCTCAGTCCTAGTACTCTATCCATTGTACCACCTAGTTGCCCCCAGAATAGATGCTTACAAGGGGTAGTTTGAACTGAACTCAATTGAAGTCTGAATATAAAAACTCTTTCCCTGCCCGTGTGGAAATCCCTGATTAATAGGATTTACAAGTCCAAAATCCAATGTTAAATGTGGTTGCAATATTGATTTCTATTGCTGACAACTGGAAATATAGGTAAGAAAACCTCAAGGGATTGGAAGTTTTTCTGCTTCCCAGCTGATTTTGTACCACAAACTGTTGCCTTGTGGTACTAGCAGTATATTTGGCACTTAGTCCCAGTGCATTTTAGTTTTTCCTTGAAGTAGCTCATTAGTTAATGGTTGACAGACTGTTTCAAAGCATTTTGTTTTATTTTTGCAAAAGCTGAAGTTTCATCCATGTCTGAAAACAATGATTATGTCAACGATCTGCCTCATTTATTTAGGTTGAAAACCCGATGATGAATATTTACTTGTGGCATACGATGTCTCAATGGGAATAGCGCAGGGTAGTTTGTAGTGGTTTTAAAAACACTGCAGAAGTGAAAAAAACAACAACAATGATGACAAACCTCTAAACGTTCGACTTCAAAAGCACAATAGACTCGAACATTTTGTTCTGAGTTTTAAACATCTTATCCCTGGCACTGCTGTTCTATATCTTTGTGGCCATTGTGCTCAGGGATTTATTTGTTTTTTACTCCTGGGGAAGCAGCCCTGATTTGTACCAACTTTCAGTGAATTAGGGTAAGCAAGCACTTAGAGATAATTACTTAAATACTACTTACTTTAAATCTCAGAATTTCCTAAGGGTAGCAGGATTGAATCTCATCTTCCTCTGCAGGTGCTGATGATATTACATGTTTAAAAATTATGGTTATTCCTAGCAAAGTTTACGGTTGAAGCAAAGGATGGATGAAGACAGAAGAACATCCAGGAGAGAATCTCGTTTGTCTTCTAAGTGCTCAGATAAGTCTGAGAGGAGATGGTTGAAGAAAATTATTTGGTGTTCGGTCATGTCCCATTTATTGTGACCCCATTTGAGGTTTTCTTGGAAGACATACTGGAGTGGTTTGGCATTTTCTTCTCCAGCTCATTTTACAGATGAGGAGACTGAGGTGAACAGGATCGAGTGACTTACCCAGGGTCACACAGGTAGTAAGTGTCTGAGGCCAGATTTGAACTCACTAAGTTGGGTCTTCTTGACTTTAGGCCCTGTACTCTGAGAAAGAGTGTTTAGGGGACTTGCCTAGAATGACACAGCTTGATTTAAAATCTAGTCTTCCTGGCTCCAGGCCCAGGACTCTACTCATTGCACTACTTAGCAGCCTAATCAGTCATTAGCCTGATCATACCAATGATGATAGCTAGGTGGTGCAGTGACTAGAGCACCAACCCTGAAGTCGAGAAGATCTAAGTTCAAATCTGACCTCAGACACTTAGCAGTTCTGTTACCCTGGACAAGTCACTTAACCCTGTTTGCCTTAGCTCCTCCTCTGTAAAATGAGCTAGAGAAGGAAATGACAAACCATTCCCACATCCCTGCCAAGAAAACCCCAAATAGGTCACAATGATGACTGAACAACAATCATTTATATAATGCACTGTGCTAAGCACTTTACAAATATTATCTCATGTTATCCTCACAACATTCCGGAAGGGAGGTGTTATAATCACCCCCACTTTACAGCTGAGACAACTGAGGCAGGCAGAGCTTACGTGACTTGTGTAGGGTCACACAGAAAGTATCTGAGGCCAGATTTTAACCCAGGGCTTCCTGCCTCCAAGCTCTTCCCCACCCCAATCTATTCTACACACAATTGACAGAGTGATTTTCCTAACCATTTTACTGACCATCCTGATCATTTTAATTCCCCTAACAAGTAAACATCAGTGGCTCACTATTGCCTCTGTGACAAACTATAACTTCTCTTAAAACCCTTCGCAACCTGGCCCTAAACCATCTTTCTAACCTCATTGCATACTACTCCCCCTCCTACATTCTGGCCTTGAGACAAACTGACCTTCTCCATGTTCCTCACTCATGGCAGTTCATCTTTCATCTCCAGGCCTTAGCCTTGAGTCAAAGCAAGGGCAGCCTTTCATTCTGCTTCATGCCTAGAATGCACGTAGTTCAAACTCTCACTTCTCAGATCCTCTCTCTTCCTTCCAAACACAGCTCAAGTATCACCTTCTGTAGGATGCCTTTCCTGATCCCCTTTCTACTCATGTCTTCCTTTTCTAACTGCTATTTAAGTACCCTGTATTTATTTGTCTCTTTATTCAAGGTGACTCAAAAGATTTGGTCTTTTGGGATATTCTGTATTTACTCTGTACATTCATGTATGTATTTGTTGTTTTCCCCTTAGAATGTAAGGTGCTTATGAAAAGGAATTATTTAATTCTTGGTATTTCTTGGTGTCCCAGCACCCAGCACAGTGCCCAAGACATAGTAAATACTTAATAAATGCAAATTACTACAAATGCAAACTACTACATAGTAGTATATATAGACAGAGTAAATGCTTAATAAATACAAATGATGGATTAATAGTACATAACATGCCCATTCCGCCAGGGAAGTCATCAAAACCATGGGGTAGATATCCCCCTAACTCACCTATAGGTGTGAGGCTTGTAAATTACCCTCAACCTGGTTTAGCCTGCCTGCCAAGATGGTTTTAGTGGTGTGTGACCAGTGAACATGCTCAGCTTCTTCGAGCCACAGGTGAGAGTTGTGATAGGTGTACCACCTACCTGTCTCCAAGAGAGGACTATGACTCTACAAATATTGTTTTCAGATGTTTTGTGTATTTTTGTCCATTGTGAAATAGTCTTTTACCATTCTAGTTCTTGCCTTATCTCCCTGTTTCTTCTACTAAGTTATGTCTCTCCCGACTTGAGCATTTATCTAGGGATCCAATGGCTCCACAGAGAGTTCTGGGCCTGTCTGAAATCAAATGGATGATGTATGATTATATGACCTCTCAAGTCCCTTCATGGGCTATAAGCCTACATTTCCATGACTGACCAAATTTGGAGCATATGAGGTATGGTAAAATGTGCACTGTACTCCAGAGTCAGAAGGCCTAAATTCAAATCCAGAATCTGTCACTTGCTAGCCAGGGGATTGTGGGTAGGGTATTTATCTTCTCTGAGCTTTGAATTTCTCCTCAGTGAAATTAGTTTGAGAATACTTGTACTACTTCCTACCCTACAGGGCTGTTTGTATATGAAGCATTTTGCAAACAAGTCACTTTATAAATGTGAAATTGTTTTAAATAAGTCAATTAAGACTGGAATTAAAATGAAATCAGTGACAAATCAAGAGAAAAGTTATTAGAATGAAAGGTTAATTATTTAATGGCTAATGGTGATTTAAGTTAGGCAAAGGTTTACTTTATCCACTGTTCAATCCTGTTGCTGCAGAGGCAGATATGATTCTAGATGATCTGAGGTTTCATGTTCCTCCAATTTCACCTACAAATTTCTGACTGTTGACTGAAGACATCCTTCTTTAGCAGAGAATTATCCAATTGAGGGATCTCTAACCACCTCAGTCATCATGAAGGAAGAACATGTGTTCAAGGCTTCTGTGGATGACAGACAATCAAAAGAAACTCACTCTAACCTTGCACCAAGAAAGCCAGCTGGAACAAGTCCAGTGCCTTTCACAGGCTGCTTAAGCTTTTAGATGTTGTAGGAAGACCACAAGGCAGTTTCCTATCTGTTCTGTAACTACTTGGTCCCCAGTGATCTAGAGACTGTTACTATCTTGACAGATGTTACCTTGCTCAGGGACAGAAAAGCTCAAGTGACATAACCTGACATCAATGTCAAAG
This sequence comes from Potorous gilbertii, assembly GCA_028658325.1. Classification (NCBI taxonomy): domain Eukaryota; kingdom Metazoa; phylum Chordata; class Mammalia; order Diprotodontia; family Potoroidae; genus Potorous; species Potorous gilbertii. Next base: position 433,382,512 of record CM053770.1, on the reverse strand, counting down.
TTATTTATTATTTCCAAGCATTCTTTCTGTTCTTTTCAATGACCTTTCCCCCTCCCCAGGTGCCTTCTATGCCACCCCAGTTGCATGCCCCTCCTCTTAATTGATCTTTTCAAGATGACATACTTCCTAAAGTTGTAATGTTCAACATGGCTGTTGATCTGAGATTTCAGTACTGGCTCATTGGAGTGGTTTCAGAGGAAACGTATTTAGTACAGGACAGTCTCTGCATTCAATGACAAATGGTAAAATGGACCACAAGCAGGGTCAAGTGGTAACTAAATAGACATCTTGATGGGAGTTTTCCTTCTACTACTATATCTTACCTTATATAGTTACAGTGAGAAAAAAGCAAGTTAAAAGAATTGTAAATCATCAGCTACCAATGAAAATGGTAATCACTGTGAAAGCCCTAACTGAAGAGAAAGATCATGAAATTTTGTGTCAAATATGTACTGGGTTGAAATGTTATGTCTGAGTTACAGGACCAATAAGATAGAAGACTAGTTATTTTCTCTAATCCTTAACAACTGAAAAATTCCCCAAAAGAAGTACTTGTTAGATGTAGAGCAATTCCAACTGAATGCAAAGGATAAAAAGACATGTTCCCCGCCCCCCACACCCAAAGAAAAGATAAAGTTCTCATAAATTAAGTTCAAAGAGTGCAAATCTTTCAGGTGTTAACTCAAAACTCTGAAACCACTATCCTCTATTGTCCTAGCAGGACTGCACACACCATGCCAAATTCTGGGGCACATACTGGTATAACCTCCTACTAAAGAGACTTTGCTCATACAATTCTCCCCTTAATAATTCCCTCCTTCACAAAAAATGGTAGATATTGCCCCATTGTAGAGGGAGGGAAGGTAGAGTATGATGTCTTTTGCATAGGGCAACCTCTAAATTGGGAACATCCAAGGCAATACCCTCTCCTACCCTACCCTAATCATGAAAAAAGGAGTAGATGTTGATTCAACCCCTCTAGGGAAGGAAAGGGGAGACAAGGAAGGAACCAGTGAGGTAAAGCAGGATGAAAGTCATCTAGGACCAGTCTTGTTCCCCCAAGGTTAATAAGTGTAAGGACCAAGTCTAGTGAAATAAATTTTGCAACATGGTAGACACTGGACAGCATTACAACCAAGTATCAAGAGAAAAAGGTGAGTACTCAAAAAGTAAGTGATGGGGAAATAAAATAAAGGATGAAATATCAACGATTGCAAGAAATTCTATAAAAATTGAGTGCATACATATAAATCAATTTAGAGGATCCTAAAACTAGAAAGAAGGATGAGTATTAAATCATCAAAGGAATGATAAGCACTCTTTAAAAAGACTCATGGCAAAGGAGATACTATGATAATTAAAATATGATAACATTTCTGGAATGAAATTAAAGCAGTTGTGAGGGGAAAATTGTATTCTAAAAATATACTAATAAGATAGAAGTGATTAAAGAACTGAACATGCAATTTCAAAATTAGAAAGCCAACAAATAAACAAACCCAAAATATCCACAAAAAAATCTTAAAAATTGAGGAGAAATAAATCAATTTGAAACCAAAAAAAATTGTAAAATGGTTTTTAAAAAGCTAAATCTGGTTCTTAAAAATACCCACAGAAATGATAAACCTTTGGCTGATTTTATTTTAGCGTGGAAAAATCAAATTAACAAAATATAAATGATCAAGGTAAAATCACAACAAACCCAGAAGAAATAAAATAATTATCAGAACCAACCATACATAGTTATATACCAAAAAAACCCCCTGAGAATTCAAAACGAACAGAATATTAACTGCAAAAATATAGAATACCCATATTAACAGAACACATAAAGATACAAATAATTGAATCTCAGAAAAAGAAATTAAAATAGCTAGAAAATAACTAACAAGGAGGAGAGAAGGGGGAATCCTACTCCAAATACATTTGCCTGAGAATTCTATCAAACATTTAAAATGAATATTTGTGCCACACAAATTATTCTCAAAAATTGAGAAAGAAGTCACTCTACCAAGTTCCTTTTAAGAGACAAATAACACCATGCTACCTGAATTGGGGAAAAGATAAAACAAAGAAACAGAGCTATAAATTAATGTTAAAATGAATATTGATTAACAATTTTAAAATAAAATCCTGACCAAAAAAGTAAAACAATTTCTAAATATTCACTATGATAAAATTGATTTTACACCTAGGGTATAAAAATGTTCAACATTAGTAAAATAATTGACCTAAGTAATCTCATTTTTTAAAAGTCTAAAACTCACATAATCAACAGATATAGATGTACACTTTTCAACTTAATCCTCATTATTTTCTTCTCCATTGCTTTCTTATTCTAAATAATCAACAAAACAATAAACCAAGCCCTGTTTCATAGTATTTTCTGATTTCTGAAGTATAAATGCTCACACTGAAAATTTAATAACCACCTGGCAACCCACACAACCATCCAAGGAGACACAAGAGCCCTTTCAAAAGGTACTAGAACAGATGCAACAACATTAGCAAAAAGTTGCTTGACTCTTCAATACAATATTTTTCTTAAGGTACCCCCCCATAGGCCTGGATTTTGCCTCTTTTATAGATTTTTCTTATCACACTAAAGTTTGGGCAGGCTGATTCAGGTAAAATCTGTCTGAGTAAGATAGCAATATAAATAACAACGTAGACCTCAAAAGTAGGCATTGCAACAGAAGCAGAGAGCTGACATCAGGGATCAATTTTACCATCAAAACCATTGAAGCCCAGCCATTTACATGCATAAAATAAAGAACATTTCCCCCCCAGAGGCCTTAGCTCTACCTGAAAGCCTTCTCCTGCACTCTGCGGTAAATATGTTTCCATCATAAATCAGTCAAAAAGAGAGGCTGCCAGGGTTTCTTGCTTGTGCAAAAGGGAGTACATGAAGAATGGGAAACATCCCAACCATATTATGAGTCACCTGGCTGCCCTCCTAGAGGCCTGCTGTATTCTGCAGATAGAGTTGAGAGAGGAGTCCAATTTCTCAGGTTGGCACCTTCTGCCCCCAATAGGAAGAAGAACAACTGTTGCTTCTGAACGCTAACTGTATTTGAAATAGTTATTCTCCATCAAAAGAAGGAAAAGTTGGGGCAGCGAGGCACCCCTGGAGTCAGGAGGACCTGAACTCACATCCCATTTCACACACTTGACACTACTAGCATGTGACCCTGGGAAAGTTACTTTAGGCCCTCTTTGCCTCAGTTTCCCCATTTATGAAATGGGCCTGAGAAGGAAACGGAGAATCGCTGCAATATTGCCTTGCCAAAATTACAATAACAATAAAGTAAGAGTAGTTGTAAAGGCAATTAGGGCAAGGGAGGAGCCTGTCTGATTGCTAAGGGAATAGTCTGAGTTCCCATGCTAGACTTGCTAGTCAGAATGACTCATTCACCAAGAGTTCACCATCATGTATATAGAATATATTATCTGTATCAAAATGTAGACATTTGAATTCTGAAGAGGCCTAGGCTCTTCACTATACCATTTCTGACCAACAATTATCCAAGGCCAAAGCAGCACATTTCTTTGAGAAGGGTCTAACACAGGAATTCTTAACATTTTCAAGTCACTGACCCCTTTGGCAGACTAGTGAAACCTATGGGCCCCTTCTCAGAGTAATGTTTGATCCCTCGATTGAGAAGGAAATGCTAAATTTGAGTCAGAGGTTAATGAAAATTAAGATGCCATTTTTTCCCATCCAAGTTCACAGAATTCTTGAAATGATCTGAGGTTAAAACTCCCTGTTCTGCTTTTTCTTTATATTGGACTGAAATTTGCCCCCTTATAATTTCTCTCCACAGGTCAGCTAGGGGGCCCAGTGGATAGAGAGGCTGGCCTGGAGTCAAGAAGATCTAAATTCAAATATGGCTTCAGGTTTGATCTGGGCAAGTCACTTAACCTTCTTTGCCTCAGTTTCTTCATTAAAAAGTGAGCCTGAGAAGGAAAGGACAAACAGTATCTTTGCTGAGAAGATCCCAAATAGGGTCATGAAGAGTGAGACACAATTTAAACAACTGAACAAGAGCAAGAGTTGTTCACCCATCCGCTGGATGCCTTCTACTTTCTTTTCTGACACTCAAAAGGTGAATAACTTCTTTGAAAGTTAGTTTCTCCATTCGTCATCTGATCCTTATTCTGCTCTCAAAAATAATAAATCTTACCCACCTTCCACATTTACTCCTTCACTCAAACAAACTTGTTAAGTTCCTGATACATGCAATTTCACTATACCAGGTGCTGGAAGAAATAAAGAGATAAGTATCCAGTCACCACCTTCACAGAGCTTACAATAAGAAAGGTCAATATTCATATCTACAAGTTATATATGCAAGTTACTTCAGTGTCATAGACCAATCCAGCACGAATCTAAATCAGGGATCTTCTCAGTAACAAAACATTTCTGTGCCTATGTATGTTTGGTTAGTGGTGAAGGAAATTTTTATTTATTATCTCTCAAAATTACATTCCTTTCTAAGTATCATGCGAAAAAAGGTTTAGAACTTAGGAATTTTGTGTCCATTTACTTTTCTTGGACACATAAAACCCAACCCAGTCTATCTTCCTTAATAAGAGTTCAGATACAGAGATAGAAATACTATACAATGCACATTATGTGTGTATATGTATATATATATGTGATATATGTATGTATGTATACATGTTATACATATGTATATATGTATATGTGTGTTATAAATTTTAAAACCAGGTTGAGAGCTGATTAGAGCTGACTCCAACACACCTTTGCTCAACTATCTGTACATATCCACATATGCATGTGTATGCATGCATATATATATATATATATGTATATATATATATATATACATATATATATATATATGTGTGTGTGTGTGTGTATGAGTGTGTGTATTTACAAATACCTACATATAAGGGGCGGAGCCAAGATGGTGGAGTAGAAAGACTCACATATGCTAGCTCTGAACCCACAGACCATGGATTTCCTCTAAAAAGAACTGCCAACAAATTCTGGAACAGTGGAAGCCACGTAGCAACACAGTGAAGGAGATTTCCATTCCAGAGAGCCCTGAAAAACTGATCCCAAAGGTCCATCACACACCGGATGGGGGCGGAGCCCTCCCTTGCCCTAACCCCTTGGCACTGAAAGGAGCATGCAGACCCAAGCAGGCTTCAGGGATGGAATCTCCAGCGGCCACGAAGGTCCCTCTACCCACAGACACACAGGTCAGTGACAGAGACATCTGGACGGGCTGAGAGGGAAGCGATGTGTCTCCAGGACTCAGGCCCCCTCGGGAGGCAGCAGCAGAGGCAGTGGCAGAGGCAGCAGGCAGCCAGAGGCTCCCAGAGCAGGCAGGAGCTCAGCAGCAGCTTCATTACAAAAAGGTCTCTGCATAAACCCCCTGAGGGAACTGACCCTGGGAGGCGGCCCTGCCCCCACCTGAGAACCAGAAATTAAGCTCCCATAGAATAGCAGCCAGGCCTGCCGCCGAAAACCCTGAGGCTGGGGAGCAGCATTTGAATTTCAAACCCCAAGCACTAGCTGGGCAGAACTAGGCCGGGGGTGGAGAGGACTCTCAGAAGTCAAGTAACTGGCTGGGAAAATGCCCAGAAAAGGGAAAAAAAATAAGACCATAGAAGGTTATTTTCTTGGGGAACAAATGATTCCAACCTTCCTCTCTGACCAGAAAGAAAACTGCTTACCATCAAGTAAAGACATAAGATTCAAGGCCTCTGTATCCCAAACATCTGAAATCGATATCCAGTGGGCTCAGGCCATGGAAGAGCTCAAAAAGGATTTTGAAAATCAAGTTAGACAGGTGGAGGAAAAACTGGGAAAAGAAATGAGAGAGATGCAAGAAAAGCATGAAAAACAGGTCAATACCTTAATAAAGGAGACCCAAAAAAATTCTGAAGAAAATAACACCTTGAAAAATAGGCTAACTCAATTGGCAAAAGAAGTTCAAAAAGCCAATGAGGAGAAGAATGCTTTCAAAAGCAGAATTAGCCAAGTGGAAAAAGAGGTGCAAAAGCTCACTGAAGAAAATAGTTCTCTCAAAGTTAGAATGGAACAGATGGAGGCTAATGACTTTCTGAGAAACCAAGAAATCACAAAACAAAACCAAAAGAATGAC
>CM053770.1:433348303-433375875 GCA_028658325.1 Potorous gilbertii | reverse complement strand
AGAAGAGAGGGCAGATTGGTGATATGGGTAATTAGAATGCTCAGTGTATTGGGGAGGGGGGAGGGGACAAATGGGGAGAAAATTTTGGAACCCCAAATCTTGTGAAAATGAATGTAAAAAATTAAATAAATAAATTTATAAAAAATAAAAAAAAATGAATACCTACATGCATATATGTATATATTTCCTCATTGGCAAAGTTACTCATTTATGAGAGAGAAAGAGAGATTTAGTCTAGACCAGTGATTTCACCACTGTAAGAAACAACCTGAACCAACGCTGATAAGCAACTCCCCTATAAAATATAGTCTTGGAGAGTCTCCTGGTACGTGGAGTAACTTGCCCATAGTCACACAGCTAGCAACTGTCAGGAACAAGACCTGAACCCAGGTCTTCCTGACTCTGAGTCTGTCCCTCCATCCACTATGCCATGATTCCACTCTAATATTTAAATATAATAAAGTATAATTGAGAATGCATTTTTCTTCTAGTAACCTTGCAAAGTAAAAATTTTACAGATAATGACCTTGGAATTCAAAGGAATGACATGACTTGCCCAAGGTCACCATAGGTCACTAAGAAGTACCAGAACTAGGACCAATCCTCCCATCTTCTGGTCAGGTGCATTTTCCATGACCCCAAGCTGCATTCGTAATATGATCCCATTAAGCACATACACCCTGAAAGACATGGCCCATACTCTAGTTGGGTTTTTTTCTTTTATCTCCCTTACTTTTCATAGTTGAGAATCTTAGGTGACAGGGGGCAAAGTTTAAAATGCCAGTTTTTAATGAGATTTTGGGGTGCTGTGTCACAGTGTCCCTATTGGCACCCCATTTCCGGTTGTTTAAATCTTCCCTTCTTGCTTTACTTTGAGAAATGGACTATTGAAAAGCCTCATTTCCATGCATGCTGGCAGGGGGTACCATCCTGTTAAACACCCACATTCTCTAATCTAACTTAAAGATCTGCGTGTAGCATTTATTACTCACAAAATTGAAATGAGGAATTTAAGCCAGAGGTGGGAAGGTTCAGCTGTTTACTTCATTAGAAATGTTCACTTTACCTTTTCAAGACAACCTCCTGAAAGAGGCAGGAGAGTTTTATTTTAGCAAAGGAGAATAATAGCCAAGCAGACTCCTGGCAAATTAATTATTTAAACTAAATTTCATGCCAAGTAATTTTTTACCTCGTGTTGTCCTGAAAAAAAAAGTCTGTTTTTTTCGCTAAGGAACTAGTTACGTCTGTACCAAAATTACACTCCATGGGAATGGGTTGCTAGTATCATCCCCAAGAAATCCCCACTTTCTCTCTTGCTCAAGCCTGAATTCTCAATATAGACTAAACTAGAAACAGTGGAAACTTTAGAACAAAGCTGAGTGAACGGTATTGTCTGTACCATGGACAAAGGTGGAGGATTTCATTACTTCCAAGTGCCCAATTTTTCGACTAAGAGAGGATAAACGCTTTCAATTACATGAATTCCCATCAAGCTGACAACAATAGAGACAGACACAATTCTATAGCTCTTGTGCAATAAAAAGTATATCATCAGGTAGGGAACAGGACAGAAAGAAACTACTCTGCCTCCCTAATAAAGTGGAGAATGATCGCCTCCATCTGTAAAATGCTGCCAAAGCACACCCTTGGAAAGTTTTAAGCAAATAACTTGCAAGCTATAAATCAGTGACTTAACAGTACTACTGAAACATTATAAAGCTAAGGGATACTAGAGGCCCAAGTCTGATTTATCCTAAGCTTTCCCTCTCCTTCCTTCTCTCCTTTCTTTCCACTTCCCTCTTTCATCTTCTCCTTATCTACATAGGCAGCTAATTGGCATGGGGGATAGCTAGGCCTGGAGTCAGGAAGACCTAAGTTCAAATCCAGCCTGAGATACTTCCTAGTTCTATGGCCCTGGGGAAATCACTTGCCTTCCCTCAGTCTTGATTCCCTTATCTGTAAAACTAGGAGAATAATTGTACTTACAGGGTTGTGGTGAGAATCAAATGAAATAATTGCTACTTAGCACTTTAATGTTAACACCACATAAATAGTAGCTATTCTTATTATTAATTATTGCCTTCTAGTCAAAAACAATTGACATGTTGGCATCTCTAACTCTTAACTCAAAGCATAGGTGGGTCTCTGAGACAGATTCTTTTGTCTAAAACTTTTGCCTGTCTTATCCTGACAATGCCTTAGCTGAGTCATGGTTTGTCATAGTTTAAAGCATAGGTCTGATCCACAATGGCCAAGTTCTTTGATCCTTCAAAGAAAACTGAAGTTGAAGATTCAGTCGAATGATTTCTGCTAGGTAATCCAAGTGAAAAATATTTTTGCCTTGAATTATGAAGATAATTGCCTCTAATTTCCATTTTTCACATGTGGCTATAATATATGTTAATAATGTTATGGTTTGGGTGAGGAGTGGGAAGAAGAGAAGCCATCATCATGGTTTATTGGGTATAGGTCACTACTTCTATTAACACAGATTGGCAAATGATTGACAACTTTAAGTCTTAAAGAAGGTTTTCTTAATTTGGAGTCCATAAACAATCCATTGGGTTTATAGATAGATTTCAGGGGGTCTATTACCTCAGATGGGTAAAATATTATATCTTTATTTTCACTGGTTTCTAACTGAAATTTGGCATTTTCTTAGATTATGAATGTAGATAACAAACATTATTGTGAGAAGGGATCCACAGATTTCACCATCCTGCCAAAAGGGTGATAGAAAAAAAGGTGAGGAACTCCTGTCATAGAGAATTGTTTGGGGCATTGAGATGTTAAGTGACTTGCCCATGATTATACAAGCAGAACATATTAAATGTAAAACTCAAACTCAGGTCTTCCTGACTCACTCATTCCCTATTGCACCATCCACTATGATGCGATCATGACCCTTAAGATATTTAAATCACTATTGTTTTCAATTTCATTGTATTGTCTTTGTAGTCATGTTGTTATCATACAGTAGTTGAAAATTATGCGTTAATTTTCTTAATACTGATCACATTTTTAAAATGCTGCTACAAATATTTCTAGAGAGTTTATCTCAATTAAATCAATCTAACAATCAATAATAAATTAAGGATTTATTAAGTGCTGGGAACTGTATCATGTACTGGAGATACAAAGGAAGAAATAAAACATCCACTGACTTCAAGGAGTTTACATTTTAAAGGGGGAAGCTGCATGTTAATATAAAGGCATATACAAGATATATACAAAGTAGCTATAAGATAACCTTATTAGAGGGGAAGGTGCTAGGAACTGGAGGATCTCATGTAGAAAGGACCTCCTGTAAGAGGTTGTACTTGAGCAAAATCTTGAAGGAAATCAAGGAAGAGATGAGGTAGAGATGAATTAAGAGAGGATGTCAGGCAGATGAAAAAGCATGATTATAGCTGATGCTGTTTTATGGGTAACAAATAGCAATCAACCAGTATGGCTTGGCTATAGAGTATATAGAGGGAAGTAATGTATAACAATCTAGAAATATAAGAAAGGGGTAATTTGTGATGTACTTTAAATGACAAATAATAAAATTTACATTTGGTCCTAGAGGCCACTGGTATTTGTTGAATTGGGGTTGGGGGGAAGTGATACAGTCAAATTCACACGTTAGGAAAAATCATTTTGTCTACTACCTAGTTTATATTGGAAGATGAATAGACTTGATACAGAAAGATCAATTAGGAAGCTATTGCAATAATCCAAGAAAAAGGTGAACTAGATCAATGACAATGTGGGTAGAAAGGGAGGGATGTATGGGAGAGGCATTTTAGAAATCCAAATTAAAATATTTGGAAACTGATTTTGTTGAAACAGTTATAATCAGTTTATTAAATCAGTTACTTATAAAGTAAGTAACAGCGAGGAGCCAAGAATAACACTAAAATTGCAAAACTGAGTGACTAAGAAGACAATGGTAGTCCAGAAGATGGGTAGGTATGAGGGGAAATTATTAGTTGTTTTTTGAAACAGTGAGTTTGAGGTGCATATAGGATATCCAGAAAGTATAGACAGAATAGATAAAATGGATTAGAACAGAACTTTGGGGAACACCTACAGTGGGTGTGCATATATGAATTATGCTGCAAAGTATATTGAGAAGTGGTCAGACAGGTAGAGACAGAACCAAAACAGATCAGCATTTTTTTTTTAAATAGAGGAGAGAATATCCATAAGGAAAAGGTGATCAGCAGTATGAAATGCTGCAGAGAAGTAAAAAATTATGACTGGAAAATGCCGTAAGATTAGAGAAAATGATAATGACATTTTACATTTATATAGGGTTTTGAAGTTTACAAAGTGTTTTACATATTTTATTCTTACAACTACACTGGGAAATGGCAGTTAGAATTATCCCCATTCTACAGATGAGGAAGCTGAGATAGACAGAGGTTATGTGACTTGCATAGGATCACACAGCTAGTAAGCTTCTGAAGCAGAATTCCTACTTAAATCTTTGTCAAGCCCAGAACTCTATCCATTATGGCAGTTTCTGTTAAATGATGAAATTGAAGGAATGCAGAGGCTGTAAAACTTACAGGAGAGGAAGTTAAGGTGCTAACTAGATGGCTTTTTCTAGAAGTTAAGATAAGAAAAGAGAGTAAAGTTATAAGATGAAAACTAGTGGGAAAAGTGGGATCTAATGAGTTCTTTTTTTAAGGATGGAAGAGACTTGGAGGTATTTGTGGGCATTGGTGAAGATACCGGAAGACAATGGGAAATTGGAGATTAGAGAATTAGAGACAGAAGAGGATGATAGTAGAGACAATCTGCTGAAGAAAATGGAAGGGGATGGGATCAAAGGTACATGCAGAGTTGCTGATGTTGACAAAGGAGAAGGGCCACCTTTTCTTTAGAGACTGGAGCAAAGGAGAAGATAGTCAGGGATGCTGTCAGGGGTGTGTGAAATGAGGAGAAAATGAGAAGAGGAGCTTATGCCGAGTGGACTCTATTATTTCAATGGACTATGGGTCAAGTTCTTCAGCAGGGAGAGGGGAAAGGCAGGGAATGGAAAAGGTTTGGAAACAGCTACCATGGAGAGTAGCATAAGCAGTTAGGAGTAGAAGAATTGTTTAGTTACAATGAAGGTCCAGTTTTGATTTTGATTACTAACATTTCTAATGTACTCAGCATACTTTTGTGACTTCTAATTTTGTTCTGCAACACATAAGTAGGAGCAAAGAAGGGGAGGCAGATAAAGAGATTAATCTATGGTAAGAGTCCCCAGTCATAGGACAGGGAGGAAGAGATTTGAAAGTAGATTAAAGAATAGAATTGAATTTACTCACTAAAAGATCAAGACTGGGAAGGGAAGAGCATATAACCAGAGCAGAAGTAATGGCACGGGAAAGTACTGACGCCTGGAGGAACTAGAGGTCATAGTCCCACCGTAAGGGCAAAGAACAAGTCTAGAAGTAGAAAGGCAAAAGGAAACACTGCAGGGTAGAAGACAATGATTGGAGGGGAGTTTTGGATTTCTTGAACATGGAGGTGGAACATTTATGGCCATCCTTGTATATGTGTGGGTTTGTGTGTAACTATGTATATGTACATATGTATGTTTGTATGCATGTATTATATAGAGACTTTATATATGGGTACATGAGTATATGTATATGTTTATACATAATATATATACACAAATATTTACATATGTGTGTATACACACACACACACACACACACACACATATATATATATATATACACATATATGTTTCCTAGCATGGGGGCAACATTTGGGTTGAACTGGGAAACTCTGAGCCAAGCACTAAACTTATTAAGAAAGGAGGGGGACTATACGGGGGTAGGTAGGTAATTGTGGTTACAAGGGATCAGGATTAGTAAATTCAAATAGAATGAACCTCAGAGAAGGACAGGTCATAAAACAGAAGTCTGAAAGAGAAAATGAGGAGCAAAAAGTATTTCAAGTATTCCCCAAAAAGAACAGTGGTTTAGGGAGTATAAAGGAGGTGTAACTGGTAATAGAAGGAATGAACAGTAATATGGTGTCGCTGGAGGAAAGCCTAGTCTCCATGAGTTCCAGAAGATACAAAGAGCAAGTGATGAAATGGTTTAAAATAAAAGGAAAAGTTTGTTAATTATATAGTAGGAGTTCCATAGGGCACAGTGGAAGAGTATAGGTTAGAAGGGAATACTATAGGAATAGTATTGACGTGAATGAAAATAATGGAGTAGACAACAGAAGTTTGGAGAAATAGGCTTGTTTTTTACCACTGGATTGCACAGAGTAAAGTAAAATGAGAGAACACTAATTATTGAGGAATAAGTCCAAGCAAAGTAAATGTGAATTTTTTTAGAACTTTTTCACAGAAATCAAGATTTATGAGTGCATATATACCAATATCCCTAGTAGGGCTCTTAATTCATTATTAACGCATACTCTATGGGGAAATTTATCTTATAATTAACATCGATTTACCTATAAGGTATGAGGATCTTTTGGAGGATGGGGAGCACTGTAAGCTAATACTAGATTGTAAACAATTGATGTCCACTAGCAAATTTATCAGAAGTCACACATATGCTATAATGTCCTCTCCATTGCAAGTTACCTGGAGGCTAGAACCAAGTGTGAATTAGGGAGGACCTTGATAGGAAATATTTCTCTGAAGCCATTACACGTTTTCCCTTTCACTGAGACAAGTCGTTTCAGCAGTGAGCCAGAGACAAGCCACTATTCAGTTCAAGTTTGGTGATGAGACAATCCACTATATATGGTACACCAAAGGTTTATTTGGATTCTATTTTTTCCAGTACTGACTGTCACCAAAAAAAAAAATCACAAAATACCACTTTTTTGGCTTGTTTTCCTTGGCTCCTGAGGTATTTTATACAAACTATTTCAAATTGTTTGAAACTACTGAATTTTTTTCTCTTTCCTTTTTTTAAAATAGACTTTTCCCCTTAGTGGGACAGGGGGTGTTATGTATATTCATTTCTACAAACCCTCATCAATGTATCCCAATACATAGTTCCCGTGTAGCTTCTGTAATTATTGCTGTCAATCTTTGTGTTCATGTTTCTCAAATAGAATGGTTTGCAAATATACTTTAATTTACCCCAGCAATTGATTTCCCCTGGTGTAATTTCCCTTTTACAAATGAGGAATCAAGAGCACAGAATGTCAAAACGACTTGCCCAGGACTGCAAAGAAGTCAAAAAGGACTGCTCAGAGTCAAACTGAGCCTCCCAAACCATCTGAACAAGTTGAAAGCTCCCATTCCTCACTTTCTCTTTAACTCACCACCTCACCCCACTCAGCCTCTGCGTTGGAGCTTGCCCACTGGAGACTAATTTAATCTTAGCTCCCTTCACCCTTCTTGCCTCCAAGCCTTCTAACACATGCTCTTCCTGGAACTCTTTCCCCTTCCATTTCACCAGTCTCTCTCCTTTTCATCTCTCAAAAAGGTCCTGAAATCTCATGCCCTCCCCAAGTTTTTACTATCCAACTGGAAAAAAGGTATTTATTTCCCTTGACTTTCCCTGTCTGAACATACAATTCCCAGAACTTCCTTCTCCAACACACAAAATACAAGTGCACCACTGCTGATATGCATCAATATTTATTAATGCGTGAATATCTCTCTTTCTCTCTTTATTTGCTGGACTAAATCAGCATTGCCTGTCTGGGTGTAAACAACCAAGTCTCAGCAACCTTCTTTTCTCAGCTGCTTTAATAACCATACAACAGAGCATTCCTGTGGGCCCTTCAGTCATTTTTAGTATTAGTGCTTATACTGACAGCTCTAGGTTATTCTGTGGCAACTTTATAATGCCAAAACACCTATATTACATTAAGATAATTGTATGAATTTTGTGACAGTCAGAATAGGAAAAGTAACTAACCATATAACAGAATGTTCAGAACCTTCATAATGAGAAGATAACTGTACAACATAGATAGACAGCTAGGCACTCATCTTCAAGACCTGGATCATCTTCAGTGTTTTAATTAGATAGTAGGAGGAGATCATATAAATGGTCTATCCACCAGCCTCAAAACATACAATGTTTGGTCCTACCTTGAATACTACTTTTCTAATTCTTTGCCTAATTGGTCTGTTGGAATTCTCCCCACTCCCAACTCTATGTAGTTATATCTATTTATCAAAGAGTTGTAGGATACCTATCATCAAAATTAGTGAAGACAGGTTAAAAAGTAAACACAATGCCAAACAGAACATTTCAAAGATAAAAAAAATAGAACAGATTTTAAAAATTAAATACAATTCTCAATTAAGAATGAGAAAAGAACAAAAATTGTATAAAGGGGTAGATGTTAAAAGGCACCTGAAATGAGCTAATTACTATAATAGCCTATGGCTCAGTTGCCTGGAAGCTACGCCAAAAAGAGAAATATGATAGATGATATCATTTTCATGGGTCGATAGAAAAAAAGCACACAAATTGATCTGCACAAAAACTTTTTCCTGGAACAAGCCACCTAGAGGAAATTATCATGTAGGTCCTTGTTGTAAAATGGATAGGTTATATGGTGGGCAATGTCCTTAAGCCCATTTTTACTAAAGATATGGGAAAGATATTCAAATGGATGCTTTCTATATAAAGGAAGAAGACATAAGATGAAATTGAAACTCAGTAAAGGAATTTGATGGGGAGAGGAAATAGGAGAGGAGTTGAAATAATATGCTTTCAGATGATCTGGCGACACAGAGATAGAATTTGAACAATTTGGAAAAGTAGAAAACTAACATGGCCATCAGCCTGCCCCTTTCAGACCTCAGATGTCTTATCACGAGTCAGTTCACAGCTAACAAGTGCCTGACGTGCAGATATTCTATATTGTTGGCTAAGGTGAAAAGCAAGGGTTTTGGATAGTAATCGGTCACTCAGTATATAATGTTTACTATCAATACTAGAATGAAGAGAAGTAAAGTTTTGCTCTGGAGTAAAAGCTTTAAAGCCCAGCTTACATTCTTACCAAGGTGGAAGGCTGATTCACTTCAGAAAACCCATGAGCAGCCTGGAGGCTCACAGGTAGAATCAATATTGGGAGGGAGGCTGAGGTGGGGAAGAGAAAAGCTTTTAATCTTCTCAAGCACTTATACAAGTACTTGGTTAAGACCCACGCAGTTCTCTACCATGTTGCATAAAATAGATGATTATTGTCTGAAATGTTTTCAGGAAGATATTACTGCCTAATTTCTTTGTCCTTGAAAGAACTTCTGTTGCAACTTCTGATTGAAAGTTAAGACTACATGGTAAGACTACATAGTCCTCCTTAGAAGACTTGGCCTCAAAGCATCCCTAACTAGGACAAATTGACCAGCCGGGTGGTGTTATTTGGGATTATTCATTTAAATGCTAGAGAATGGGATTATTCATTTAAATGCTAGAGAATGCCAACTAAATTGTAGGATTTTTGGTTTGAATGTCATGAATATTGAGCTTATGCCAATATTTAGCTATCATGCCCAAATGCTTCTATTTTTATCTTTTTACTTTACTCTTTATTTATGAAATAAAATACTTCTTATTTGACATTGGCCAACCATGTCATCAGTAAACAAGAGGATATTTGTCTTCCTAATTTTTCTAACAAGAGGTATATATCACCTAATAGTTGCCCAAGTTGTTCAAACAGAAATGAAAAAAAAGAGGCTCTAAGACACACAGTCCATTTGACATTTTTCATAAATGAAAGTTCAATCCTGTCATGAAACTATTCTGGTTCATTCTGCTTTTAGCATTAATGTTGTCATGAAGGCTCTAAAAAAGCACTCATAGTTTGGGATCTGTATTGAAATTATAAGGTTTCATCCACTGATGGTTCTTATCTATGGAACAAAAGACCCATCCATGAATGCTGCAAATAGACTTGTTGTTCTTGAATATCCTCCAAATGAGGTAACTGCACAGAACATGAGCAGTAGTAGAATAACTGGACCTGAAATCTCATCGTACCTTATGTAAGATACATGTTTATAAAATTCAGTTTTACAATTTGTTGAATTGACTTAGACTTGGCTTCTTAATCTGAGGTCTATGAACCTTTTTTTTAGTTTTGATTATATTATTTCAATATAATTGGCTTTCTCTGTAACCCCATGTATTTTATGCCTTTAAAAACAGTATTCTGAGAAGATTCCATAGACTTCACAGGACTGCCAATGGGATCTATGACAAAAAAAAGGTTAAGAAACCCTGGACTAGAGGTTTGATAGGAAAGCTAATAGAATGATCAGTAGAAAATTGGGGGAAGAGAAAGTATTAATCTTTTTAAAGATGGAACATCCCACACTAAGAGATCTGTGCTGATGAAACTAGGAAGGAGGGAGGTCCCAGTCTGTGGTCTCATAGCATAAGGGACTCCTACAATGCAGATAAACTATTTTTGAAGTTAGTTGTGTAGAGTTACTTGGTGCACTAATGGGTTGACCTCAAGCACCACCCTTTGACTGAATTCAAACTTCATAGAACAAATCCAACTTGGATTCAGTTAAAGGGCCACACTTGAGGACTTAGAGGGTCACATGTGGCTTCCAGGTCGCAAGTTCCCCACTCCTGGTCTAGATATTAAACTCAAAACCTTCTATTCGGATCTATTTTAATCCTGTGTGTTTTGGAGAAGATAAATTGTTTATAAAAGGAGATGAAGTTTAAAAGTCTTTGGGTGGCTGCCACTAAAGTTTGTCTATGGTGGTGTCTTAATAGCTTTACCAGAGTACTGTTTGACATTCTAGAAATCTACTGAATCAAAAAACAAAATGGCAAATTCTATTTCCCCAAGAAACCAACAAAGTTGTTTTCAATCAGTCTGCTCTATGCCTATTAAAAAGGAACCTTCTTTCACAAAATACAACATGAACAAGGTGCTATTGGTGCCTTAGGTCTCAGAAGATTAATTAAGAAACTAAAGGAATTCTCATTCAAATGAACAGACAGTTTTTAAGAGGGAAAAAATGCATGCTACCAACAACCATATGCTCAGTCTAAATCGCTGGTAATAAGAGAAATTCCAATTAAAACAAGATGACAAAATGTGAAAAGGGTAAATGTTGGAGGGGGCTGTTGAAGACAGACACACTAAGTGAGGTGGCACAGTGGAAAGGACACCGAACTGGAGTCAGAAAGACCTGAGTTCAAATCCCGCTGAGGTATTGAAAAGCTGTGTGACGTTGGGCGGGTGACAACTTCTATTTGCCTCAGTTTCCCTATGTGTAAAGTAGGGATAATAAGAGGACCTGCATCCCAGAGTTTTTTGTGAAGTTCCAAGGAGATAATTATCATAAAGCACCTGGCACAGAGTAAATGCTATAGCATTTTAGTGATTCATTATTTTTATATTGCTGAGAAACTAAATTGGCCCCATCCTTCTGGAAAACAATTTGTAATTTTACTAAAAAGCCATTAAATGATATATATTCTTTGACCCATTAAAATCACTACTAGACATATACCCCAAGAAGGTCAAAGTCAGAGGGTGAGGTCAAACATATACAAAAGTTATAGCAACATTTTCTGCAACATCAAAGAACCGGAAGGAAGTGGTGCCCATTAACTGGGGAATTGTTGAACAATATGAATATAAAGGAATATTATTGCACTGTAAGAAATGAAGAATATAAAGACTTCAGAAAGACTTAGGAAGGCTAGTATGAATTAATACAGAGTAAAGAAAAAACCAGAATAATTTATATGATGACATAATGTTGTAAATTTTTTTTAAATTGAAAGTATTCAGAATGCTGACAAACTCGATGGCCAATCAATCAGATACTCACTGAACTAAGCATGCTTCCTATCTCTCAGCAGACAAGGTAAGGAATCCAGCAGTTCTTCAGGCATGGTCAGCTATTGATCTATTTTGCTTAACTGTATAGATTTGTTACAAGAAAGGCTAAGGGGTGGGAGAGTAGATTGAGTCACTGGGAGTGGCAAGATATTTTTAGAAGTGTATCAACAAATAATTTTGAGAAAATATAAATGCTCATTGAACTATATAAACACTATATCTCTATAAATTCACTATTCCAATTGTATTTGGAGGTAAAGTCCAAGTGTTTCTGAGGGAAATGACTATTTACATTACCATCCTGGATATCCATCTCTAGGGTTAACAAATGCAGGTAAGATCTGAGAAAATATTGATCCCTTACTTTAAAAATTGTCATTTACCATTATAAGATTGTGATGCTAAATGAATTTGGGCAGGTATTATATTTTTGGTTCAAACACTTAGGTATTTCTTTTTCCTGAAAAGACGGCCCAAAGGCCATGCAAGGTGATTTCTTCCAACTCTAAGTTTCTATGAAACTGTCTTCCCAATTCAAATTTCCTAAACATAATGCCTTGGCAGAGCCATTGCCAATTCCAACATTCAAGCCCTTTAAAATTACATCTGCTAATGGAGACTTAAAGAACAGAATGTTCAGAAACTATCAGATTGGTTCCAGACACCTAAGGGGTCTGTGTGTAAATTAATGCTATTATACTTTCATATACTTGAACCTAGCACAGTGCTTTACACACAATAGCCATTCAACCAATAATTGCTGAATGAATAGTTGAAGGAAAGGTACATTAAAGCACACTAAATTGGTCTTGTCAGGAAACTGAGCCAGAATGGGGAGAAATACATCCTTCTTGTATAGACCAGATTGCCCCTCTGAAAAAAATAAAAGTTCATTCATTTATCCATTCAATCAGTCCATTAGTCAATAAATATTTGCGGAATGCCTATTAAATCCAATGGAGTCTCAAAGGATATAAATGAGTAAGACACAATCCCTACTCTCATTAGGTTTATGATCTAATAAGAGACACAAGACATAGATACACACATACACATACATATAAACATTTATACACAGATGAATGTGTATATATGTATATATGTTCATATATACATATATATAATATGTATTGTAATATATTATAATATGCAAATATACAAAGCCTCAGAAATTCTGCCAGGGTGAGAAACCCCCTCCATCCTAGGCATTTACTTGATCTCCTTGGATCACAATTTCTTCATGTGTAAAATGAGAGAGTTGAACAACACCTCTAAGACCTGGTTTTAAATCTATGATCTAATGATCAATGCAGATGGCAACCAATCTATAATTGAGTAAATGTGTGCTAGGGAGTTGCTTAGGATACATACAGATTAAATGACTTGCCTGGGGTCAAACAACCCTTAGGTATCAGAGATAGGATTTGAATTCAGATCTTCCTGGTCAAAGCCTAGCATTCTATGAACTGTGCTGCCTTCTTCTTGAGTATACAAGCAATTATAATAAAAGGTGCAATTTAATAAGAACTCCAGATATAAACTAAATGTGGCTGGAATTCAACCAGAGAAGAGATTACTCCTAACTTGGTATACATCAAGAAAGGTTTCTTGGAAAAGGCAACACAATCCTTGAGCAACATTAGGAGATGGAGATGTTGAAGTAAGACATTCTAAGGAGAAGAAACAAGAGCACAGCAAAGAGGGAGGAAAAGACAGGCATATTCAGAAATATTTGACTTTTGTTCAAGGCAAAATTATAGGCTATGTTATGAAAAAGAAGACTTCTGAATATTTAGAATGAGAAACAAAGATCCCTAAGAGCCAGATAATGGCTGTAATCATCCTAACAGCCATAATAACAGCTAGCATTTATAAAGTGCTGTAAGGTTTGCAAAGTATGTTACAAATATTATCTCATTTTATCGTCATAACCCTGGGAGCTAGGTACAATTATCCCTATTTACTTATGAGGAAACTGAGGCAGGTAGCTATTAAGTGACTTGCCCAGGGTCATGCAACTAGTAAATGTGAGAGGCTGGATTTGAACTCAGGTGTTCCTGACTCCAGGTCTAGCTTTCTATCCACAGTTGACATCTAGATGCTTCAAGAACTAGTCATTCTAGACTAACCTCATCTCCTTTTTCAATTGTTACTAGACATGTAGAGCAAGGGACTACTATACTAATTGCATAATTGAAGGCATTTGACAAAGTCTCTAATGAGAGAAATGTGGTGTAGGTAATATTATAGGGGGGCGGATTTGGAATTGATTGAATGACTACACCCAAAGACTAGTTAGTATTTAGTGGCTCAACATTAATCCGGATAGAAGTTTCCAGTGAAACACCCCAAGGCTCTGCCTTTGTCTCTGCTGTATTCAACATTTTTATCAGCAACTTAAATGATTGCACAGATAGCATATTTGTCAAATTTTTCAGTAACTAAAAGCTAAGAAATCTAGCTAATATGTTTGGTGACAAAAAATATCAAAGAATCAACAATATAGAAGTTTTTCTGATAAGATGAAATGAGATATCAATCAATCAATAAACTTTTATTAAGTGCCTATTATGTGCCAGGCACTGTGCTAAGTGCTAGGGATGTAAAGAGGCAAAAGTGTCTTCCCATAAGGAATTTACAGTCTAATGTTTCTTTTTTTAATGATCAACACCTTATGAAAAAGATATGAAGATCTTAGTGGACAACAAATTAAATATAATTTATTATATAATATAACAATATAATAACAATAGTAATATTATATAATAATATAATAGCAATAATATTATATAAAAATATAATATAACAAAACAACAGGGTGGAACAAACTAATATAATCTTAAGCTATATTAATACAGGCAGAAAAAAGGAGATGATGGTCTTACTGCTGTGGTCATAAAAAAAATCTGAGGAATGATCTTTAATTCTACGTGCCACATTTTAGGAAGGATAGTGATAGGATGGTGGGGGTGGTGATCTGAGGGAGGTTGTTGCTACAGGACTCAAAGAGATGGTAAAGTATGAGTAAAGCAAGTCACCATAGGCAGGAAGGATCCTCTTCCATCTCACTCCCAACAAATAGAAGCACCCTGGGACAAATTCCCATTTACCCCCATACCAATTTTGTCTTTAAGGACAAAAGGCAGAAACTATTCCATTTTTGCCTTTATTTCTCTAGTCAGTCAGTCAAAAAGTATTTGCTGTTTAGTTTAGTTATTTTTCAGTTGTGTCTGACTCTTCATGAGCCGCTTGGGGTTTTCTTGGCAAAGATACTGAAGTGACTTTTCCATATCCTTCTCCAGCTCATTTTACAGATGAGGAAACTGAGCAAACAGGGTGAAGTGACTTGCCCAGCGTCAGGCAGCTAGTAAGTGTCCGAGGCCAGATTTTAACTCAGGTCTTGCTGACTCCAGGCCCAGTACTCTATCCATTTAGCCACCTCCTATCTACCCCCAAAGCATTTATTAAGTGACTACGGATATGCCAGAAACCATAATAAGCACTAGGGATAACAAAGAAAAACAAAAGACAATCCCTGCTCTCAAAAAGCTCACAACCTTATAGAGGAGACAACAAACAAATAAATACGGACAAACAAGCTATATACCAGAAAATAGGGAATAATTAGTGAAAGGAAGGCACTAGAATTAAGAGAGATGGGAAAGCACAGTGCTTGGCACACAGTAGATGCTTCCTGCTTCTTGACTGCTACTCATTGAAAATGCTGACCATTTTTGAATTTATAATTATCTTTTAATGTCTATATTTTATCTTTCCATCTAGATCATATCTTCTTGAGGATAGAAACAATATCATATGTATGTTTGTATGTTCAGCAATTTACCCATAGTAAGAGCTCAGTGTTTTGATTGGTTGGTTCTACATCTTCCGATTCCATCTCTGGATATACAGCTTGGCATATAAAATAATTCTTCCTCCTTGTGATTCACCAGCAAATATGTATAATTTACTAACACACCCACATACAAACATGTACATCATGTTTAACATTGTGCTAGCAAACATAAAGACCACTTTTCAGAATTTTGCCATTAAAAATGCCAAAATAATAATCTTAAAATTCATGTACTTAAATAAGAATATAAAATTTACTGTTAGATTTTTGAAAGATGTCTTCAGCTTCTGTAAAGGCTTAGAGTGAATAAATTGAGTGAGCTGAGCCACCACAGAATGAGGAGATAAATGATTATTTTTCTCTTGTATTGGTAGCGAATTATTGAATCAGAACCAAGATTTTTCTGCTTTCCTACTTTTGCATCTAGAAATCAACCAGTATGGGAAATCTTTCTCAAATTTACCCAGGCTAAGATCTAGCCAGACAGCCAAAGAAATTCTAAGTTTGGACTAATGGGAGGATTTCTGATCATTGTGTGTACTCAGACAGGTCTGGGAAAATGTGGATCCTCCCTTTTGTCAGACAGGTGATAACAGAATTTGACCAAGGTTTGGTTGATCCAAATCACATACCTCAAAGTCCTCATTGAAATACAGCCCATCCCCTCATTTTAATATTCATTTTCTTATCCATTGTTAACCAGAGTTGATTGTCACCCTCAGGAATACCTACTCTTCCCAGAGTATATAAACTGAGCCCACTACCATGAGGGTCCATGGCATTCAAGAGAGTCACTAACCTTGTTTTATTAATAAACATGCTAGCCTTATTAATAAAATGATTCAATTACTCAGAAACTATATGTCTCTTGAACTTTTTAAATGCCACAATGACAAGAAGCACTGAGCAAAGTCATTTTCCCCAATCTCCTTTTCTGAATCATCATTTATGTCCTGCCCTCTAATTTTGAGTATCGTCCAAGGTCGTCTTCAGAATTCTTTCTATACCCTTTATTGATCTCATCAGCTCTCCCAGATTCAGTCATCATTTCTGTGGGAATGACTTCCAAATATATATGCATATGTGTCCATGTATATATACATATATATGTATGCATGTATGTGTATATTGTATATGTATATGTCTCTGTGCATATATACACATACACATATATACATCTATCCAGCCTCACTTTTCTGAACTACAATCAATTGGACATTTTGAACTATAAGTGTCTTATAGACACTTCAGACTCAGTACATTCAAATTGCAGTTCATTATCTTTTCCCACAAAACATACCACTCTTCCTAACCTCTCTTTTTCTATCAAGATCATCACTGTCCTTCTAGTCATTTAGTTTTCCAACTTTAGGGTTATCCTTAACTCTTCATTTTTCTATGTACCATGTGAGGCCAAAGCTTGTAGAGTATACTTCCACAACTCCCAAAATTACCTTTTATGCACTTCATAAATATTTTGTTTTTATTTCTACATGTACATGTACATGATGTATCTCCTAGAAATTGGTTTACTTATATAGGAGGGACTTAATGAAAGTTTGTTGAATTAAATTTTGACTCAATTGCAATGCCTAAATTTATACTGAAGTTGTCCTGTTGGGTCTGTGCAATGGATCCTGGACATCTGAATATACCGAGAATCAGCGCCAGGCTGAGAAACCTGGGGTAAAAAGGACAGTTCCGTGGTTGACAGTAGATTTTGAGTTTGCTTGGTGGATTCCCTAGAATTTTGTTTAATCTAGGAGCCCTAGTTCTCTCTAAGGCCTACCCAAAATGAACTCAGAGTTATAGCAAGGCCCTAAAAAACTTGGCCAGCTAGGTGCCACATTGGATAGAGTGCCAGATCTGGAGTCAGGAAGACTCATCTCCCCAGTCTCAAGTACTTATTAATTGTGTGCCCTTGGGCAAGTTACTTAACCCTGTTTGTCTCAACTTCCTCATGTAAAAAACTAGCTGGAGAAAGAACTGGCAAATCCCTCTTGTATCTTTGCCAAGAAAACTCCAAATGGGGTCACAGAGCTAAACATGACTGAAATGAATGAACAAAAGAAAATGAATGTCCACCTCAAGGAAACCAATATGGATATTTTTCAAAAAGTCACCAATGTTTATCGGTCAACAAAAATTCAATTCAATATAATTCAATAGTAATCAATAAGCATTTATTAAGTACCTACTATGTGCCTACCTCTATTCTAGGTACCAGGTGTGCAATGGTAAAAACTAAACAGTTCTTCCTCTAAAGGGATTTACATTAGATAGATAGACAAACAGACAGATAGATAGATAGATAGATAGATAGACAGATAGATAGATATAGGACATAGATATGCACACATATGTATAGGTATGTATAGATAGATATGTAAGCATGTATATATGTATGTATCACAAATTGAGGCAAAGGCAATTCAGCTGAACAGAGAGAGTAAAGGGGGAAATGATAAAGAGGAAAAAACCTACCTGAAAAGGTAGGTTGAAGGTCATTTGTAAAAGGTTTTTAGTGCCAAACAGAGGTATTTGTATTTTTATTCAAGGGGCAGTAAGGAGCCATGGGAGCTTATTGAACAGGGGAGTGACACAGTCAAACCTGAGTTTTAAGAATATCAGCTTGGTAGACATGTGGAGGATGGGTTGGTGAGGAGAGAGACTTGAAGCAGACTAATTAGAAGAATAGTCCAGGCAATGGATGACAAAGGACTGAATTAGTATGGTGGCCATGTGACTAGAGAGAAGGGAATGGACATAGGAAAGGTTCAGGATGCAGACATTTTAAAATCTGGTAAATGATGAGCTACATGGAGTGAGGAAAGGTAAGGAGTCAAGGAGAACTCCAAGTTAGGGAATCTGGATAACTGGAAGGAAAGTAGTGCCTCTGATGGAAATAGGGAAGTGATGGGAGAGAGGTACAATTTGTGGGAAAGAGAATGAGGTGTGTTTTGGGTTAGGGTGGGGATGATTCCAAGTTTATTATTCATTAGGTAACTAGGTGACCTACTGGATAGATCATTTGACCTGGAGTCAAAAAGAACTGAGTACAAATCCAGGTTCAGATCCCTACTACTTATGTGACTCCAGGCAAGTCACAACTCTGTTTGCCTCAGTTTTCTCCACTATAAAATGCAGATAATGACAGTCTGTTGTAAACATCAAATGGGATAATATTTGTAAAGCAGAGTGCCTGGTACATAGTAGGTGCTACATAAATGTCTATTTCTTCCCCCCTTTTATTGAGCATCTACTATGTGTAAGGCATTTTACTAGGCATTAGGGTGGACAGTGGCAGTTAAAACATACAATATGGCATATAAACAAATAAATGAATAAATGGTCATTTGAGAAGAGAGCTCACTCCAGTGTCTGGCAGGGCTTCATGGAGGTGGTAGGAAGTGAATTGGGCCTTGATGGGATAAAAAAAAAATTAAAGAGACAGAGTTTAGAAGGGAATGCATTAGGAACAGTGGGGAAAATTTAGAAGACTTTGTACCATCCTTTGGAGACAGCTCTCTGCCCTTAGAGAGAGCCTCCAGGCATTAGTTTCATGGCGTCCAGTGGTTCAATATTTCATAGAGACAGGGCATTCCCAGACCAGGAAAGAAGTGGTACGGTCTGGATTTTGACCACAGATAAACAAGTTATTCCTCTTGGGAAGTTAGAATTAGCTTGCAAGGGGGACAGAGAGGGGCTATCCTAGCAGCAGCAGCAACCGCAGCAGGAAGAACAGCTCTGTACCTGCTCTGTGAAATGGCTTCTCCCCATCTGGAACAATTCAGCCTCGATCTACACACAGAAGAGGAAGGTGGAACAGCTAACTGTCCAGCTGAATTTATTCTTCTGTTAAACACTTTCATAGGCAGGGAAATAAAAAAGAAATACATAGCATAGTTCCTATCGTCAAGGACTATATGGTCATTATAAAGGACTCTCCCCCTCTCCTTAAATGGAAATATCCTTTAATGATGACATGTTCTTTACCTCACTCAACTCTTCTCAGACCCATTTCTACACTCAGATCAGACCTTTAAGTCTAGAAGACTAGGAAAATAACATTCTTTAAAATAAGAATGTGATATGAGAAAGGTAGACCAAATCTGAAAACCCACATTTTCAACATTATCTCTTCTGAAATATGAACATCCTGACTGTAAAACCAAGATAATCAAAAATATGATAAAAATTCAAAAAGAACATTTGATAGTCTATTTAAGGAAATGAGATTAAGTAATAATTAAAGAAATAAGAGCCTATGATTAAAAACCCATCAATCAAACTGAACCAAGCAACCAAAGTGTATGTTCGTGATATTGAGCCTCAGAGGGCTCTTTCAGGCTACAAAAGATCTACAGTGGAGCTCCATAGCACCCACCCCTGAATCCCTCCCTTTTCCCTCTCCTGTAACCCTCCTCAAATACCCTATTCTGCTCATCTCTGAAAGGATGTGGGTGAGGGCCCTCAGAAAATTAGAATGTAAAACAACCCTCCCTCTCTCCCCAACCCCCATCTGTACCATGTCTACTTTGAGTATTTGACAAATTCTATTACATGTGTGTGTTTTAGATTTCAGCAGGCAGAATAAGCTAGACTACTTCCTATGGACTCCAAAAATTAAATTTAAAAAGTCCAATGGGAAATGAGAGAAAAGATGAATATGGCTATGGTGTGTCCAGTTCTGATCTGCTACATCACAAGGCATTCTGGAAAGTGCAACTGGGCATACCCATCTACATTCTGTGTCCAAAATGGAAATTGGGGAAAATGACTCATCTTGACCATTCTGTAAAGATGTATTTTTCCCTTTGATTTTAGTATGACCTGACCCTTTTCCTCCTTGTTCATGGAACCTCTTTTTACTATTTTCTCACAGTCCAAACTGAGGTATTTTTAATTCATGTGTAGTATATTGGCCAGCTCAAACAACTGTCTGCAAAGGGTTAAAAAGGAGTTTCACTTTGCCAACAAAGAATTTTCCAGAGACCTGTATCTCTCTCTGGCTTCCTTTCTTTCTGTGAAAAATGCAGTAATCTGGGAAACAAATTCCTTCTTTTCCTCCCCCCTCCCACTCCCACCACCATTAATGTTTTCAGAAGAAAGTGCTGCCACCTAAAGGAGGAACAGGAAATTAATAGCTCCAATGACAGTCATTTGTCCAACTTCAAGTGAATCAAAGCCTACTTACAGAAAATGAGGGAGCACTGAAAGGGCCCTAATAGAAAATCTAATCCAACCTGCTTACTTTACAGGGGAAGAAAAATGATTTTGGTGGGAAAATGTCAAAGAAAATGGAAACCAATGCAAGATTGTCTTGTCTTTCACAAAGGGCAAAGAGAAAGCTATGACCAGGGACCCTCACACCACCCCTCAACATGAGTAACAAATCTTGATGAATGGGATGATGATTTTTACATCTCCAAAGACAGTATGGGTAGTTAGGGTTGCTGAGAAATGATATGAAACAGAGATTGTGAATTTTATGTTCCCAAATCACTCATAATAGATAAGCTTCTTGGTTTAGGTTTTGATCTTCCTTTGGAGCTATAAATAACCCATTAGTTAGATGTAGTGTGTGGTCAGCTTTTTTAAAACCTTAGTAAAAGAACAGCAAAAGAGGTAATAAAAGTTTCATCCGCTCATTTTTCCATTCTTGTACCCAGTACTCTGCTACATTTAAAGGCAGCAAAAACTGTCTATTTTCCGTGGTTGTTATTCCACATGAAGACTTGTTTCAAACCAGTTTGCTTTTCCTACACACCCAAAAATGAAAATTGAAAAATACGTAACAGGTACTTATTCTTGTGTCTATGAAAAATAATATCTGTGGCATTATCTTCCTGATCTTGTGAGGAGGAAAATATTGGTATCAGGGGCCAGGGGTTGAAATCCTAAATGTGATATTTCCTAGTCTTGTAACTTTAGATAATTCATTTCATCCATCTGACCCTTCATTTGCACATGTATACAGTGGACATAATGAAACTAGCGCTACCTACGTCACAGGAGTATTTGGGGAAAAGTCCTTGGAAATCTTAAGGCAATGTATGTATGTGGGCATGTATCATTATTGTCACTATTTAAACAAAAATTACTGTACCCTAATCTTTATCACTCTAAGGGAAGGAAGAATAACCCAAAATAGAGGATGTTAGCAAAAAAAGTTAATTTTATTTAACCATTTACTATATGGAAATAACCACATAAGTACACACCCTGAACCAGGGTGGTGTTAACATGAATGGAGAAAGGGGACTTATATGAGAGAAGCTATAGTGGTAGAAATGATCAAGTTTGGCAACTCTTTGGATATTCAGGATGACTGAGAGTGAGGAGTGAAGGACAACATGGTTGCAAGATTAGATTACTAGAAAGCTAACGGTGTCAATAATAATAGAGAAATTTGGAAGAGGGATGGGTTAAAAGGTTATGTTGTGCTTTGAACATGTTGAATTTGTGATATGATGGGACATTCATTTCAAAATATTCAATATACACTCTGTTATATGAGATCAGATTTCAGGAGAGTTATTAGGACTAGACATATAGAGAGATCTTGGAGTAATTTGCATAGCAATAGTGAATGAACCAATGAGAGCTGGTGAAGCCATCAAGTGATAACCTATAGAGAGAAAAGCCAGGAGAGAGCCTTGGGAAGCACCCACATTTACTCAGCATGATATGAATGATGAATTAGGAAAGATTGGTCAGACAGGGTAGAAGGAGATTCAAGAGACGGTAATGTCACAAAGACCTACAAAGGAAAGAGTAGGAAAAAATGATCAACAATGTCAAGTGATGTAGAAAGGTCAAGAAAGAGGAAGACTGAAGGAAAAGAATTAAATTTGATAATTAAGCAATCACTTGTAGAATTGGAGAGAGCAATTTCAGTTGAATTATAAGGGTAGAAGCCAAACTGTGGGGGTTTAAGAAGCTAGGGAGAGAAAAGGAGGTGAAGGCAATGAGTTTAGATAGCATTTCTAAAAGAGCTTGGCTGATAAAGGGAGGAGAAAAATTGGGCAAGAGTTATTATGGATGGAAAGACCTTGCAGATTCTTTTCTAGAATGGAATAAATGTTCATTTTTGTAAGTAATAAGAAGGAACAAGTAGACAGGGAGTAATTGAAAATTAGGGAGTTGGGGATATGATAGTGGGAGCAACTTTGGGGAGAAGATGGAATTCAATAGAGAAGGGAAAAAGGAAATGAACATTTGAATAGTACCAGACACTGTTTTAAGTGATTTTTATAAGTGTTATCTCATTTGATCCTAATAATAACTCAGTAAAGTAGGTACTATCAATATCCCAATTTTACAGTGGAAGAAACCAAGGCAAATAAAGGCCAAGTAATTTGCCAAGGGTCCTACAGTTAGTAGGTATCTGAGGTCAGATTTGAACTCAGGTCTGTCCAACTCCAGATCCAGGGCTCTATCCTCTATGATACCAACTGGCTTTATGAACAGGAGCAAAGGAACTCATGAAGGGGTCAGCCTTAGAAAGGAGAAGATCAATCCATTAGATACTGGGAGAAAGGAGAGGAAATGATTGAAGATAGTGGCAAAGAGCTATCAGAGGAGGAATTGTAAGATGAGGAGGAGGAGAAAAGAGGGAGTTTATGGTGAACAAGTTCATTTTTTATTTTAGTTAAGAAAGAGTCAAGTGCTTTAACTGACTTGGTAAGGGTGCTGTGGGGTTACTGTGAGGCCTGAGGAGAAAAAGAAATAGTTTAGAGCAGTCATTGTGGAGAATGGGATACAGAATCAATTCGAGATGAGATTGACATCTGGTTGAGATGAGATAAAAATTTAGTAGCTCACCTAGTCTGTATAGTTGTGTGATTTCTTCCAGTTTCATTTCATAGAACATGAGCAGACAGGGTAAAGGCAGATGGCAACAATAATGTAGAACTGCAGTTTGGCAAAGCCATAAGCAATGATAAGCCATTAAAACTTTGGTTAACCAAATCTACAAATGCCATAGAATTTCTCATCCCCATCCCATCCAGTTCAATGGATGCCACTTATTATGAAGTAATCTTTCTCTTTCATAGTGATAACCTCTCTTGTCACCTACCCAAATCAGGAAGAGCTCTGCCCCTATGCTCATCTTCCATTATCCTCTTCAATTTTTCAAACATAGTGCTCTGCATCCTTACTGGATACTTGTGATAATGAATGAATCACTCTAGAATTCTAAACAATCCACTTCCATAAGACCACTCACCTGCCTTATAGACCCATGACCATTATCATGTAAGGTCAATGTTGTACTCAATCCACAAGACATAGATTGTATGAGCCAAAATGTAAATATCTGCAGAAATTAAACAAAGCATTTTTGTAGCCCAGAATCAAAAACAAAATAGATGTCTATAAATTAAGGGATGGCTAAACAAATTGTGGTACATGAATGTAATGAACCATTATTTGGGGAAGCTAGATGGCACAGGAGATAAACTACCAGGCCCGGAGTCAAGACAATCTGACTTTAAATCTGGGCTTAGACATTTACTGGCTGTGTGACCCTGGGCAAGTTACCTTACCTCATTTTTCCCAACTGCAAAAAGCCTCCAGTGGTTGTTGTTAAATGAGATAATCATTTAAAAGGGCTTAGCATACCACCTGACACACAGTAAGTGTTACATAAATGTAGACACCATTGGTTATTTATTTAGCTACTTCTAACTATTATTATTGGAATAGTTATTATAAGTTTAGCTATTAATATTATAGTTAGTATTATTATGTTGTAAGACATGACAAATATGCGGAATTCAGAGAAACATGAGAAGATTTACATGAACTCGTACAAAATAAAGTAAATAAAACCAAGAAAACTCTATTTGCCAGGACTACCATAATGTAGATGGAAAGAGTAACAAAATGAAACTGGATGTCCTGTAGTCATAATGACCCAGCTTTAATACCCTTTTTATAAGAGAAGGCTGCCTGGATGGAGGTAGAAGAAGGAGAGGTGGGATAGTCATAAATGAATATGATAAAAAGCCAAAAGACATCAGTACAAAAAATATTGAATATTAATCCCCATGCTTGTATTTGTGATCATTTCTGACAGGGATGACAGAATCACCACCTCCATACATGCAAATGCATGTAAGAAGCAATGGCTTCATAGAGTCTTAGAAGTGGAAGAATCCTTAAGCTCATTTAAACCAACCACTACCTGAAGCATAGGTAATAGAAGCAACATTAGGAGACGATCTAGTCCAACTTCATCATTTTACTTGAGCCCTAAAACCTCACTTCTCTGAAGTACCCTCTGGTCCTAGCACTCCTCTCTTTGATCGGATAGCCCCTCCCAGAACTTCCATTAAAAAGGGGCATCCAGAACACCTATCTCTTCTTTTCCCATTAAGCTACATTTCTCTCTCATTCTCCAGCTTCTCTTCTATGTTTTCAGCATTTTTGAATGTGTTGTCTTCTCCCATTAAAATTCATGCTCCTTGAGGGCAGAGGCTGTCTTTCTTTGGCACTCAGAGAGCATAATTGGCTTACCTAAGATCCGAGCTAGGATTCAATCTATGATTTTCTGACTTCAAATCCAATGTTCTTTTCAAGATATCATGCTGTCTCAAACATTCATCCCCTATACAGTTTCAAGCCCATCACTGGCATTAACTTAAAATGGGAAAAAGAGAAGGGAATATTTATTTGGTTAGGGAGCGGGGGGGAGTTTGAGTTTGGGCTCCATCACATTGCATTTCCATATCTTTGACAAACCTCTTCAATTCCACAAAATACCATTTTGTCAACTGTAAAATGGAGGAAATAAAACTTGTGTTGCTAACTTGATAGATGGCCAAAAGGAAGCTCTCTTCAGACCTTTGAGTACAGTAGAAATATGAGCTTCAGTGAGCTGCTAACCAACCCACAATGTCATGGGCCTGTCATCTTTCAGTCTATCAGTAGCAAAGGAAAGTCATGGAAGGGAGAAGCTGTCAGGGTAGACACTTTGGTTTCCATTGGTTTCTTTTGACCTACTCTCACCCACTATGTCAGTTCTGGTATACACCAGAAAAAAGACTGGCTTCCAAATGGAACTATGCTTGGAAAGACAGAGACACAGCTCCCTTCTAAAATGTTCTCTCTTAGCTCCTATAGCCTCTAGCACTTGGCCAGTCATACCACACCAATAACCTTTGAAGCATAACACCTCAACTTCATTTTCTGGCTTCCACTGGTATTTTTCTCCAGAGTCCTCAGTGCAACTCAAAAATGTTGGTCTTTCATTTCATTTCAACAAGCCATTCATTAAACACCTACTACATGCCCAGCAGTGTGCTGAGTTCCGTGCTAGGTATGGAGACAAATGAACTATGAGATCTGGTTCCTGCAGTCCAGGATGCAAAGAGTTTTGCCATCTTACTGCTGAAGGATATGCACTGTCATCATATGAATAAAAGTAGAGCTTTGCAAGTGGAGTCACAAATGAAAAGAAGAATAATATGTTACTAGTTTGAAATTCCAGGTAACACCCAAACTCTGAGAAGCAAGAGAAGTCTGCCCACACCATTAATCAACAAATCAAGTAACACTTCAGCTGGAATTGTTTAACACTGAACCTGCTAAGCCTGAGGTACTTTTCATAAGTACCAAGTTATATCTAATCAAGCCTGTCTGAAACAGTAGTTCATTGTTGATAATTGCTGGAATAATAGACTAGACTCTAATTGATGGACAGTCCTCTTGTCCTAATTATCTTTGCACTTGTTTTGTCTACTTTCCCCCCCAGACCTGTGATTTCACTATTGTGAAATCCCAGTATGGAAACTCTCCTCACTGATATAAAATAGGCACCTTGGCAGCAACTCCTAGACTTAGAAAATTAGCTGGAATCCCTTTAGAGGAAACTAGGTGGTGCGATGGATAGATGATTGGAACTGTACTCAGAATCACCTGAGTTTAAATCCTATCTCAGTTGTATGACCCTGGGAAAATCACTTAACCTCTCTCAAGTCTAAGTTTGTAATATCCCTCATATATAAAAAGGGCATAATAATAGAGGACCTACCTCCCTGGGTTGTGAGGATGAAATGAAATGATACTTATATAGCACTTTGCAAACCTTCAAGGGTTATATAAATGCTATGTAATATTATTCTACCCACTGTGCCATGCTGCTTTTCATCTTTGCATTTAACATCCACTTAATAATCGGAGTTTTTTAATAATTCAGGAAATTAGTGAATGTTCCAAGGGGATTTTTCACACGTCTACACATTTATGAAGAAATTTCCTTTTTTGTGAGGAATAGATCCATATAAGTAAGAGTAGGGAGAAGTGTCATGTAAGTTGAAGATCTTTTATCCAATCTCCCTAATTTTGCAGATGAGGAAACTGGGGATCTAAGAATATCAAAGTCTTGCAGGTTTTAAAATACAAATCAATTCCCCATGTTTTTTCACAAATAACTCCACTTTTGTTTCCATCACTTTTTTTACATGTTGGAACAGTTTCAATGTCTGTCACTGAACTTAAGTCACCATCTTGTTTCTTTTGGATGTAGCCAATACTTATATTTATGAGTATAGATTTGCAACTGGAAAGGTCCTTAAAGGTCATACAGTCCAATCTTCCTCACCCTTCCCCATTTCTACAAATGAACCAACTGGAGTTCACAGCACTCAAGAGATTTATGCAAGATCACGTAAGTAGTAACTGTTAGAGTCGTTATTAAAATTCAGCTCTTCTGACTGCAAATCCAATATCCTTTCTCCTGGCCCACACAGAGCAATGTAGTCCTGCAAATACATACATATAGTCATGTAATGGTAGAGTTCCATATGGATAGTACTTTGAAAATGTCTTCTTAACTGATTACAAATCACCCTTCTTAACTCTTGGCAGAGAAGTGATAGACTAGGCATGCAGAATGAATCATGCATTTTCA
>CM053770.1:433302182-433347803 GCA_028658325.1 Potorous gilbertii | reverse complement strand
AAGAAGATTGTTCTTATTGTGACTACAGGGCCATGATGTGGTATTTTGAAAAAAAGACTTTACTTGGATACTTGGTATTGATTAAGGATATTGCTATTATTCTGATTATTTATACATAATGATATGTTTTACTTAAAGATGTTGCTATCAATGTTATGCTTTGCTTTATTGCACAATGTTTAGTTTGTTGCTGAATAGAGAGTTCATTATATTATGTGATTAGACCCTTGAAATCATTCACAGCAGCAGTCTTCAGGTGTGCTGCCTTGATTGGCTTTTCAACCAGTTTGCTAGGAAAAACTTAACCCTTCATAAATAACATAGGAGTGTACTTCACCCTCCTTCTCCAAAATTAACCCTAAGAATTTGTCTAATTGTTGGCCAAAGGTGTTTCTAATGTCCATTGGCATTATATAAAACTTAAGTATTTGTCTGACATCTTGACTACTTCTATAAAGCTCAGTGACTATATGTGAACAAGTCAAGGGTTTCCAGCCTACACATAAACCAGCCTTTTCTTTTTTGCTGTTCAGATATTGTCCTAGTGTAGGTAATGTACCTAGGTGGTACAGACCTCTTCATCCTCTGAACACAGTTTGTTGTTAAGGTCATTTCTTGATTGCCCCCAAATAATCAGTTGATCAGGGACTTGGGTAATTGAATTCTCTCAAACTTCTACCAGTATTTAGATATCCCAAACAAATTATTCAATAGGTAGGGCCAGTGTAAAGAAGATCTTTTGTCATCCTCTTTTGCCATCCAATCTTTCCTTTTCAGTGGCTTCCCTAGCACCTTGATATTCCCTTCTGAGTGCCCTTGGCTTCTCATTAGACTGTCCTTGTTATTCTACCTGGGTTTGCCCTCTCTCAGCAGCTCCCCATTGTGCAGATCTTACTCTTCCACTTTTTCCTATCAGTATCTTTTTCTAAGGACACTTATCTTTAATATCTAGTCTGATGAAATAATCAATTCAAATAAGTAAATATTCATTAAGCATCTAATATGTGTCAGACATTCTTCTAGGCAATGGGGGTGCAAAGACAAAAAGGATACAACCTTGGCTTTAATGAACTTATATATAATGTGTGCATGCATGCTTCTGTGTGGGGAGAGGAAGAGAGCGAGAGAAAGAAGAGACAGAGAGACAGAGACGAGAGAGACAGAGAAGGGAGACAGAGACCAAACAGAGAAAGGAGAGAGACATAGAGAAGAGACAGAGACAGAGACAAAGAGAGAGAAGTCACACATACACATGCAATTAGTAATGGAGTGGGAATTAGGAAAGGCCTCCTGTAAGAAGTGGCACCTGTGCTGTGCTTTAAAGGAAGCTACTGATTCTAAGGAGAAGAGGTGAGGAGGAATTCCATTCCAGACAAGGAAGACTTAAATCATTGACCCCTAATAGGACTGTTCGATTGGAACTGAGGGCGCATGAAGGACACCAATGAATAGAACAGGTTGATCTTTCCAGAGAATGTATTTTCTTTTGACAGGGGTCTTCTGAAATTGACATCTTAGCTCATAGGAAAAACCTCAGTAGAGGACATCTCAGTCATGATAACAGGCCAATGGTGGGGACTTGCTGGATAGAGGGTCTGTATCACTCCTCAGATGGCACCAGGGAGGTGGTTTCCCACACTACTTGGATAAGATGGTTACTAGAGTATAACAGACCACATGCTTTAGCAATGAAAAGTCTCAGGTGAAAATGGCTTTGAATCTACTGTTACTGGATGCAGTTTTGGAATACCTAACTCCCCATTTAGTGAGTCTAATCACCAGGATCTTACCCTGACATCACAGCTCTTACCCTGACATTTTCCTTCCCACTCTCAGTTTCCCTTGGCTTTATAGTTCTCATTCAGGCTCAATACTGCAATTTATTCAGAAGTTGTCATTTTTTGCTCCCAAGTGTCTGGATGTTAATAGAAACTACCAACTGTCTGATTAGATAGTTAAGTGGTCCAGAGTCAGGAATAACTTGAGTTCAAATCCAGTCTCAGACATTTTCTAATGCTGTGACTTTGGGCAAGTCACTTAACCTCTATCTGCCTCAGTTTTTTCAACTGTAAAATGGGAATAGTAATAGACCCTACGTCTGAGGGTTATTGTGAAGCTCAAATGAGATATTTGTAAAAGGCCTAGCCGGGCACATAGTAGGTATTTAATAAATGTTTCCTTCCTTCCTACCCTTCCCAGATCTTTTTTAACCTGTCCCCTATCAAAGGTGACCCTCAGGAAAGAATCTTAAAGGTTTATTCAGATTATCCAGGCAAAAATGCCCAATCTCTCAGAGATATTTGCATTTTAATAGGGGACAAGAATTCACAAGTTCAAGGAATAAAACTGATTGTAGAATTTCAAGTATCATTGAGTCTCTAAGGTAGATCTTTTCTGGGGGGGATGGGTGGGGGTGGGGTAGAAGGTCTTCTCAATCAAGACGCCAATCAATAGGATTATAGTGAGTACTTACTATGTTCTGGAGATACAAAGACAAAAATTAAACAGTTTTTACCCTTAGAGACCTTACATTCTATCAAGGTAACCAACTATGCATAAAGTACATTATCTGTATATGTGCATACACAGATAGATGTCTATCTATATTTAAATACAAGGTTTTTTGGCAGGGAGGGCCATTAACAGTTGAAGGAATTGGAAAAGGATTTATGTAGCAGGTGACATTTGATCTGAGTTTTGAAAAAAAGGATTCTAAGAGAGATAAAGCTGAGGAGGCAGAGCATTTCAGGTAAAAGAGACCAGCTATGAAAAGGTAGAGGGACCAGAAATAGAATTACTGATGTAAGGAAAGAGAGAAGGCTTGTTTGATTGGAACATACAGTATATGAAAGAGTGTCATGTACTGAGTTAAAATTTTTATGATCTGTACATAGGTACTCATTCCTCCTGTGATTGACATATATCATAGGACCATAGAATTCAGACTTGAAATAGAGAGTAAGTAGCTTCATCTCCAAATTCCATGACCAGTTATATTTGCATAGTTTTACAATTTAATCCCATAAACATGCCAAAACTGAATCTGGATTCTTCATAACATGAAGGAATTAAGAACTCATTTCTATTATGACATAGGACATTTTATTTAAGATTTTAGGCTGAGGTAGTTCCCAAATTACAGATGTGTTTGGTCCCCCCCAAAAAAGTCACGTGTAAGTCAATTGTTTCAAATCTGGAACACATTTTCCCTCCTATACAATGTTGAAAATGGTAGTCTGTTACCCTTGCTAGCTTTTTGTAGCCCATAATGCTATAGTAGTCATTTAGTGCTATAGTAGCCATCTGAAAGAACCTAACCATCATGAGTGACATTTCTTTCTGGAGAAATACATTGAGTTCCAATTTGAGATATCAAGAATAGATGCCAGTCCTTAGACCCTTCCCCTCTTAACTGCAACTCTGGGAAACAATGCTTCTCTCTGGGTCTCTCCTCAGTTTGACTCCACCCTCCTCCTTCCTCCCCCCACCCCATTCTCCTTCCCATTTGCTAAGTAATAGGAGCCTGGAGTCCACCAGTTTTGAAAGTTTGGTTGTACTTTTGTGGCCCGAGGCAAGGACTTCAGGCTCGTTAGGGTCAAAATGGGATGGAGATTCTGCAGTGAGGAGTGGGAAGGAGAATTGGGGGGGGGGGGGGTTTGAGGAATAGGGGCAGAGTTTTCAGAATTAGAAGCAAGAATAAGGAGGAGAGCCTCTGGCTTGTGTCAACTCTTGGGGGCCTTTCTAGATCCTGAGCTGGCTCCACAGACATAATGTACTGCTTCCCTACCCTACCCCACTGAGCCCCAGGGAATAGCTTGCCTACTTTCTTTTCCACTGCCACCATGAATTAATTCTGAGTAAGATTTTTCTCCTTCCCTGACTTACCGGAGAATCTCATAGCTCTTACCTGATAGACTGCCCTGAAGTAATCACACAGCTCTTGGCAAATTTTCAATGCATTTCAAGGAAATATATTGCTGTTAGCAAGTAAGAGATTACAAGGGAGCCTGGTAAAGTGAGATGAACACCAGAAAATTTAGGTTTAAGTCTCACTCTTTTACTCACTGGCTGTGTCCTTAAGCAAACCACAGTGTCTGGGTCTCATTTTCTTCATCTTTTTTCCAAGATCTCTTCCAACTCAAAGATCCTATGATTCTCATGCCCCCTGCCCCATTCTCTTTCATTTAGATGCCCTAGATACTGCTATATATACTACTAATAGGATTTTGGAATACACAAGAATTGAATTAAAATCAATCAATAAACGTATCAAATAATATCTATTATGCTCTTAATTCTTGTTAGACACTGTACTAAATATTAGAGAAGCAAAGAAAGGGCAAAACATTCTATAATAGGGAAGTTAAGGGACAGAGGTGAGGGGAAGAACACTCCAGGCATGGGAGACATTCAGAACAAAAGGGCAGACTTAGAAGGCAGAATATAAGAAGACCGAAAAGGTCGGAAGGAGTCAGGTTATGAAAAGAGCTTTAAATGCCAAACAGAAGACTTCATATTTGGTCTTGGAGGTATTAGGTAGCCACTAGAACCAACGGGTTTGGGCTGGGGAAGAAAGTGTGGACGTGGGTCAGATGTGCTTTGGGAAAATCATTTTGGTAGCTGAATGGAGGGTGGATTGGAGTATGGGTTAGATTTGAGTCAGGGAGACTAATTT
This sequence comes from Potorous gilbertii, assembly GCA_028658325.1. Taxonomy (NCBI): domain Eukaryota; kingdom Metazoa; phylum Chordata; class Mammalia; order Diprotodontia; family Potoroidae; genus Potorous; species Potorous gilbertii. Next base: position 433,343,128 of record CM053770.1, on the reverse strand, counting down.
GAAGGCAACCAAAAAAAAAAGTATAAGTGAGAGAGGATGAGGATGAAATAGAGTGGTTGCTCTTTAAGTGGAGAGATGGGTACATGTATGAGAGGTGCTACATGGGTAGAAAAATTTGGCAACAGATTGACTATGTAGGGTTAGTGAGGCATTAAATATGACACTAATTAAGTGACTTGTGTTACTATGAGAACCATACCAGTAATAGGGAAGTTCTGCAGAGAGGAATCTGAGAGGAAGATAATGAATTCTCTTTTGGAGATGTTGGATTTGAGATATTTATGGGATATGCAGTCTGAGGTGTCCAAAAGGCAATTAGTGATGCAAAACTCTAGCTCAGGAGAAAGTTTATGGCAAGATATATGGGAGAGGGTAGTAGAGGGTAATTTTTTAAAGTGACAATGTGTTAAATGTTATTAGGAGGCTAAGAAGGATGAAGTTTGAGAAAAGGTCATTATATTTGACAATTAAGAGATAATTAGTAACTTTAGAGAGATCAGTTTTAGTTGAATGATGAGGTTAGAATCAAGACTGCAGAAAGTTTAGGAAAGAATGAGCAGGGAGGAAATAGAAGAACTTAACCTTTCTTAAAGAGTTTAGCCAAGAAAAAGAGGAAAGATAAGGGATGATGGTTAGTGGGAATGATAGGATCTTGTAAGGGTTTTATCTTTCTTAAGGATGGGGGAGACATTGTTTGTAGGTAGCAAGAATGAAGCCACAAAAAAGGAAGAGCACAGATGATAAGTGGGGACAGTCTATTGGGAAACATAAGAGGAAATGGAATCAAGCATGCAGAATGAGGGTTTGACTTTGTTAAAGAGAAAAGGCACCTCCATCCCAGATTGGAGTGAAGGAGGAGATAGTGAGAAGGAAGAAAAGAAAGAAGGAAAGGAGGGAGAGAGAAAGGAAAGAAGAAAGGAAGGAACAAAGGAAACAGCTTGGGGATTGGCCAGTCAACTAGATGAGACTAACAGATGAGACCAGCAATGAAAGTCAAGAGGACAGAACAGTCTTTGGACTTTACTCTTTCTTCTTTCACTTCAGGGGACAAGATAAGAAGCAGTATTGAGGTGGTAGAGTGAGAAGCAAGGGAGCTGATCTTAGACTTCCTTTGGGGAATCTCAAGGTGACAGTGGGCACAGAAAGAGCACAGATGCCCTAATCACGGGCAACAGCCATTTTGACACTCTTAGTGCCCGCATAGATCAAGACATCAGAGATTTAGAGTTCCAAATCTCGTACCTAGAGTCTGCTTTAGATTCCCTAGCTGAGGTAATCCTGCAAAACCAGAGAGGGTTAGACCTTCTGTGTGGCCTCTGCATGGCTTTAGGAGAGACCTGTTGTTTTTATGCAAACCACTCTGGGTTGGTCCGAGAATCCCTCGCCATGGTCCACAGGTGTTTGGAAGAATGGGAGTCAATTTGACAACACTCCATGACATGGTTCCAATCCTCATTCAACTGGTCACCCTGGTTAACTACTCTGGTGTCCGCCATAGCGGGACCCCTGGTCCTCCTGTGCCTTGGTCTACTAATAGCCCCTTGTACTGTGAACTGTGCCTCTAAGTACATTAGGGATTGCCTCCAATCTATCAAACTGTTTGCTTTGCTCCTGGCTTATACCCCTTTGGCCTCTGATGAGTCCCCCGTTTGAATTAGTTACCTGCAAAGGCGGGGAGTGAAGTGGACATTATTCCTCCCTGGGGCCCCTAGGTTGAAAGATATCTGTTAGGTTGCTGGGCAGGGTTGGATAACCTTGCCTAGCAACAGGCTTCTGTCAAAACATTATTCCCCCTGGGTTGTGAAATATCTATTGAGTTGCTAACAGATATTTTCTGTTGAGTCCACTTGCATGGCAACAACTTGTGCCCCCTGCCAGAACTGGTCCTGTTAGACCCCTTTGCCAGGCATCTACCTTCTGCTGGGTACACCCCTTCCTGACAGCCACTTTCTGATGAGTATCCCCTTCTTGACAACCATTCTCTGATTGGGTCCCTTTCCTGGCAACTACTTTCTGTTGGGCCCCTTTGCCTAGCAGCAAGCCTGCCCTATGTTTGTTGTAGAAACCACAAGGCTGTACTGAGAAGTGCCAAAATAATTAAAATGCACACACCCACCTTGGTTCGGGGCTGTCTCCTCTGGGTTTTTCCATGAGGCAGCTGCCAGCCTGGCTAATAAAGACACTCTCGAAATTCCTAATTGACTCTTGCCTGTGACTTTCTTGGTCCATCCATTTCAAAACTAAGGAATTCTGAGCTGCAGTGGGACAAACTAATTGCGTGTCCGTACTAAATCTGGCACCAATACGATTAGCCCCTGGCAGTGCAAGGCCACCAGTTTGTCTAAGGAATTGACTTAAGACAGAAAAAGAGGAGAGTCAGAGATTCATTGGTAGTCATTCATGGGACCAAGCCCATGAATGAGTGCTACTTTTAGCCTAAATAACATAGGAAGACCCAGGCAGGTAGGAAGGAAGGGAGAAGGAAAGGAAGAAACAATAAGAAAGAAAAAAAGAGAAAGAAAGAAAAAAGAAAGAAGGAAAGAAAGAGAAAGAAAAGAGAGAAGGAAGGAAGAAAAAAGAAGTGAAATTAAAAGAGATAGAAAGAAAGGTAGAAAGGAAGGAAAAGACAAAAAGAAAAACAATAGTAAGAAAAAGGAAAGAAAGAAAGGGAGGAAGAAAGATGAAGACAAATAATGAAAAGCTATAAAGCTTACTAAAAGTGACTAGCATTTGATTTAGCATTTGTGATAGATCCAGGAAAGCTAGGCATTACAAATGCATCTTATATTTTACAGAACAGGTTTCAAAGTCTTGGTAGATAGGATCAGTGTGATCCCATGGGTTAAAATTCTGCAAGGGAAGTCAGCTTCAGAAGGGATAAAAAGAATGAAAATTCTGAAGACATAAAGTTAATTCCAATGAGACAGAAAAGCGAAAGTTGTCTAGAGATTAATAAGGATATACAGGGAACTCATTTCAATTTAAGAGACATATACTATAGAAGATGTAATCAAAGGCAAGTAATAGAATAGAGATGTAAAAAAGTGGCAAGTTCTTATAAGAATAGTGCCAAAGACACTAAATCTCAGATATACTAAGGACAAGTAAAAATTATTTTTTTACCTATACTGGAGAAAATGAAGGAAATAAATAAGAGCTAGGATCAATGCTAATGAGTAACGGAAAGAAAGTGGAATTACTCAACACATATTTTGCTTCTGTTTCCTCTGTCAACGAACATAGTATTTGGACTGGAAAGCAGAGAATAAACTTGGTTACTAAGGAGTAGAAAGCCAAGTAGGGAGATAGTAAGAGTACCTGGCTGCCCTTTATGAATTCAATTAGCCAGGCTCTGGGGGATTCTATTCTAGAGTACTGAAAGATTTAGCAGATTTGATTGCTAAGTTTTGAAAGGTTGAAAAAGGTGGGAGAAATATTGTGGGATTGGAGAAAGGCAAATGGTCTGATTTTCAAAAAAGTCCTAGTCTCAGGGAGTTACCTGGGAGTGCTGAGAGATTGATTGACTTACCCATGGTCACAGAACCAGTTGATATATCACAGGTAAAGTCTTTAAACTATAGGTTAGGTAGCTTGGCCACATTGCAAAACACAATATTGAAGTGAACATCTAGAAAAGGAAGCAAGGATCACAAGAAACCATTATGACTTCATCAAGAACAAGTCATACCAGATAGCTGTGGTTGCTCATTTCTGACATTGTTAGAGAGGCAGATGAGGGACAAAGATGAGGGACTTATAGATATGGTTTAACTTAATGTAAGTGAAGCTTTTGAAAAAGTCTCTGTTGGGCAAGATGGCAGCTCAATAATTGAAGAGTAAAGTGGGTCAATGCCAAGTTTGAAGGTCTTTAGGGAAGTGCTTTTATGATTTTTGTTGGACCATAGGTTGATCAAGATTTTAATCAAGATTTAATTAAAGGTATAGATGGATGAATAAAAGTTTATTAAATTTGCTGACAAAACCGAGCTGGAAGGCATAGCTAGCATAATGTCAAGATCCAAAATGATCTTGAACTGTTAGAACATTGGGCTGAGTCTATAAGAGATAGTTTGTTTTGGTGTGCTGTATTTGTGATTTTATTTGTGTAAAGAATTCCCAGCAAAAATACCCCTTCAACCAATGTAAATCCACACCTGCTTTGCAGCCTAGGGTCTTACAGAATTGCCTGGGGGCATTGAGAAGTTAAGTAACTTATCCATGATCTCAGAATCAGTATGTTCTCAAAGATAGATACTTGAACCCAGGGCTTCCAGAATCCAAGGTCAGTTCTCTAACCACTAGTTTTCTCAAGGTGACATTTTATAGTGACAAATATAAAGTTTTATTTTTTTGTGGACTGAAAAGATCAATTATGTAAATAGAAGATGGAAGGATATGGCTTGACAACAGTTTGCCTGAAAGAGATCTTAATGACTGCAAGGGAATTACGCCTATATACTTACTATGAATGGATAGCAGTTAAAGAAGTTGGAACTTAGGCTGCAAAAACAGAGGATGAAAGAGATAATATTCTTCCTGTACTCTACATCTGGAGTATGGCCAATTTTGGGAACCACATTTTAGGAATGTTATTGAGAGACGTTGAAGACATACTTTCAACTATTCCATGCAAGTATTGGGTGGAGGAGATGGGCATGATTAGCCTAAGAAAAGAAGACTTTGGACAATGTGATAAGTGTATTTAATTATTTGAAGAACTGCCATGTAGGAAAGGAAGTCGATTTATTCTACTTGTCCTTAGAATTCAGATGTAGGACCAGAGGGTAAAAATTTCAAAGAAACAAAATGATGTTAGGTGTAAAAATAAAAATAAATTATTCTTTTCCTCCTCCTCTTTCTACCTTTTCTTCTCCCTCTCCTTGTCCTCCTTCTCCTTTTTCTTCTTTTTTTCCTTCTCCTCCTTTTTATTCTTCTTCTCCTCCTCCTCCTCTTTCTTCCTTCTAGCCGTTGGAGTCAAGTGACTTGCCCAGGGTCACACAGTGAGGCCAGATTTGAATTCAACTCCTCCTGACTCCAGTATTGGAGCTCTATCAACCTAGCTGCCCCAAGAAAAACAATATTCAGAACTTTCCAGAACCTGAATTCTGCTCCAAGAGGTAGTAGGTTCTTTCTTACTATAGGGATTTGAATAAAGATTGGATGGCCACTTGTCAGAGATGTAGTAGAGATATGGTTTGGATTAGGTGGTCTCTGAGATCCCTTCCAACTTCAATTCTGGGGTATTCTGTAAGCCAGTAATGCCATCTGGATGGGCTAGTTGTTCTGGTGTGGTTATTCAAATGAGAGCCAAACACAAAATGGACATATATAAATCAGAAATTCTTGCATGTACTTTTTCTTAATATTTTTTATTCAATACAGAGCAATAATATCAAGAATGCCTTTTACAGGACATTGCAACCTTAGAAGTGGTCCTGAACCATTTCTATGTAGCAGGTTGAGTAAATTCCCATGAGGTCAGGTCTCTAGGAGAGCTTCAGGGGGTGGTCATGCTTGCCCTTCTACTTTTTACCTTAGGAAAATGCAAGAAGTTCAGATTAACCCCCTTCCCACCCTGCCCCATGGCCTTGGAAAATGCCTGATTGCCCTTTAGGGCAGTCTGACCCTGCTTGGAAAATATAGCAGAAAATGGCCACATAAGTGCTTATTCACTGAGAGGGCCAACTGGATTTTAATGAACAGAGATACTTCAAGTCACGTAAACTCTGGACTGAGATACTGAGTGTGTTCCAGAAAAGGCAATGATAAAATAATATATGTATATAAAAGCTCTTTCCTGCACTGTCTCCAAACTCCAAAGTAGGTCCTTATTAGGCCAGTTGTGGGACATGGATCTATTTGTATTTCAGTTCATTTCAATTCAATTCAGTGTACATTTGGTTAGGCATCAGCCTAACAGCAGAGTAACTTATTGGGAGCTGGGTGAGGTACAGAGTTTAGAAAAGACATGTCCTTGTGGAGTTTATAATCTAGAATGAAAATTGGCATACATAAATAGTTACAGTAAAAAAAATACATGATAAATACGTCAGAATGAAGCAAGAATAAAAATAATGTTATGTTTGAGGGGAAGGAGGGCATGACCGATAGGCATTAGGGAATGCTTCCTGGAAATGGACTTTTAAAAAAGGTAGAAACTCAACAAGTGAAGAAGATGATAGGAAAAAGCATTCCACGTATGACCAAAAGCATTGAAGCAGAAAAGTTTGAGATATGTAAGAACAGTGATGAGAAGTCCAGTTTGGATAGAGTCTAGACTATATGGAGGAGTAGTATGAAACAAGGCTGGACAAGTAAGATGAGAGCCAGGAATTGGAGGTTGATCTTTATTTAGGAGGGAATAGAGAGCAACTTAAGGGTTTTCATCAGAGGAGTCATGTGACCTGATCTATGACTAAGGAAGAGAATTCTAATAGTGATTCTTATACTATAATATACAATGTAATACTATAACATGTTATAGTACAGACTATTTTAGAAGGGACAGAGATGGAAAAACTTGCTAGGTGGCTATTGAAATAGTTCAGATAAGGAGGCATGAGGGTCTGCCTTAGCAACCCCAGTGGCAATAGGAATAAAGGAGGGAACAGATTTGAGAGAAATTGTGGATGAAAAGTCATAGGGCTTGGAAGCTGGATATGGGAATTAAACAAGAAGGAAGAATCAAAGAAAGTGCCAAGATATTCTGTGTGTTATAAAAATTTTTTTTTAAACAGGACATATGATTTCATCAGTGGAAGAAGCTTTCCCTTCCAATGCAGTTTTTAATTTTTAAATTCTTTAAAAATATTTAATTTTGAAACTTCAATTTAACCAATTAAAAATTTTGAACTTGGCAAAATCAACAAAACATAAACATTTCTACATGCAAAGAATAAAAAAGAAGTTTTTATAAGAGAAGTAAGGCAGAGAGTAGTTCAATTCTTCTGGAATGCAGGGTTCAAGGACAGGAAAAACATGAATTAAGGCTAGAAAGGCAGAGTAGTACCTTATGGTGGTAGGCTTAAAATGCCAGAATTTGAATTTTCTTTGAATTTTACTTTCTAACAGCTGAAAAGTTGTGAGTAAAGAGTTTCATGATAGGCACTAGAAACCATATTTTGGAAGTATTGAAGGAAAGACTGAAGATAGCAGAGTTTGGGAAGACCAGATAGTGAGTTATCAAAAGAATCTGGGTAGATGATATTAAAGTTCTTCATTAAAACTGCAGTGGTGTGGATCCCAGAAATGTTGCAGAAGTAAAATGGATTGATTTTGGTAACTGACTATGACAGGTAAGGGTGAGGTAAGACTTGTAGAAGTTAAAAGTGCTGAACATCACAGACAAGGTGAAGGGTAATATGTTGGACAGAAACAGAATATCTAAAAGGTGGTGTTGTGGATGTGGTCTAATGATGGCCTGGGATTGAGTCAAGGAAGAAGGTCATTGAAGTTGAGATTGAGCAGTTGTGTACTAGGTGTGTGTGTGTGTGTGTGTGTGTGTGTGTGTGTGTGTGTGTGTGGTTAGTGTTAATATTACCCCTAAATGCTAATTCAGGGGACTTGGTGGAGAGGAAGATGGTGAGGTGGGTACTGAAGTCATTGAGGGAATGAGGATAGTAATGTAGAGGCCATTTGGAATGGGAAGAAGGTTGTGATGAGGGAATTACTTATACTGTCACTTTGCTTTGTCTTGTCATCTCTTTCTTTTCCTTCGTGTAACACTCTTTCCTTCCTCCTCCTCCTTTCTTTCAATTTCTTTCTTTCTTCTACATATACTTTTCTCATGTCTACTTCTTTGATTCCTCAAATCTCTTAAATTTAACTTTTTGTCTCTCACTCCTTCTCATTGGTCATGTCTCTTTAACTCTTTGTGTCATTAGATATTACCTTATTATAATCATATTCATATATGTATATGTAAGATAAGGTGATAGAAGGTAAGTTCCTTGAGGGCAAGGACTGTTTGTTTTTTTTTGTCTTTAGATCCCCTGCACTTAACATAGTCCCTGACTTATAGTCAATGCTTAATAAGTATTTGTTATCTGATTGATTACATTTCTTAATTGCCTGCTTTGTTTGTCTCTTTTGGCATGATTTGAGCTCTACTATATGAGTAATACTAAAAGCAAGAAAACTTAGGTCTCAAGATGGATAATTTCCTGTTTGATGTTCACCTTTAGGAAGCTGATTCTGGTAGGTAACCATGTGTCATGATGGCTATGACACATCACTGAAAAGACTCAGGAGACTGCTTATTTTTTATAGCAGATGAATAAACTCTCCTAGGGTGTTGCTTACATGACCTACTCAAATGAAGAGATTAGTGAGATGAGGACAAAGAAATACCTTTGTTCTTTCTCCATGAAATGTTTGATCTAATCATTCTTTCTGTCTTTGAAATAACTTCCACTCCAGGAAGCTGAACCTCCTTATATAAGAGTAATTAGAATTTTTTATTTGTTCTTCTAGTCAAGATGTTTGAACAGTATCATGCGGTTAAAAAATCTTTGCATAAATCAAGTCATAAAGTGAAAATTTGTCATTTTCTCCTCCTCCCAGGGATTATTGCACATATAGTAGCCAAGCATGATAGGGAGAGTCTCCTTCATAATTCTTCCTTCTTTCCTTCTAACCATGTTGTTTTGGGTTCTAATTCTTCTCTGTGTTGCTTTTTGAGCAAAAAGAAACAAAGAAATGGTTTTTTTCCCTAGGTATTAAGAAGTGACTTTTCTCCTTTAGGGAAAATGCCCCAGGAAAGTAGCATTGCAGGATATGAAACCAGGGCAGTTCAGAAAGGGAGAAGGCATGTGCAGTTCTCCTATCACAGTGACTCCTTGACAGAATTATTAATAACTGTGTTTTGAATATGATCCAAGGGTGGCTCTACTTCTGGGCAGGGAAGAGAGATGTTTTGTTTCTACCTCTCCCCACATCTCTGGGGAAGCATGTGTTTCTGTCATTTAACCCCAAACCTGGCTTTTGAATTATGACTTTGCTTTGGAACACTACTCAAGCCTTTTGCTGGCCTTAGGTAATATGAGTCTGGGTGATCCCAGTGAAATTAATTTGTGAATGCTTTATTGATCTCTAAAATTTATGATAACATTATTTCTTTCATTTTTTTCTCTCACTGGAAGGTTGGTCTGGGTCAAATCAAATCAACAAGCATTTATTAAGTGCCTATTATGTACCAATGCTATGCATTAAGGATACAAAGAAAGACAAGTCCTCAAGAAGCTTACAATTGAACTGGAGAGACAACATTCATGAATACTCATAAGGAAATTGTCTTTCTTCTCTATTTTACAAGTGGAGAAATGGGATAAAGATGAAGTCAGTGTTCTATCTATATAAGACAAGACAGTATTGATCACATCTAGAAAATGGTGCTTTCCATCTGCTCTAAAAAGACCATTGCTAAATCATTGTTCTATGTTAGTTTTAATGTGAAGAGAAGAAAAGGGGGTGTATCAGCTTGGGGCAATAATGGCATATGCCAAAGTACTTTAAGACCAGGAAACTTCTTCTCTTTGTATATTAAGGCATTATTATTGCCTTTGATGCTGTACCTCATCCCCTGCCTCCTTATGCTGATTTTTTCCAGGTAACATTTCAAGACCCAAGTAATTTCAGGTTATCATTAGTTACTTTTGCTGATGGTCTTTGGTGGGGGAAAGGGATGTTATGAGAAGGGGGCAAATAGTATTCTTTTTCTTCTGGATCAACTTTTATGTTTGAGTCATAAAACTGCCACTATAAATAGGTTGCTTAACTTTATAGGATATTAGTCTCATCAAGTAGTTTAAATCATAAAAATGGATGAGTTGATAAACCCAGGCCTTCTGACTCACTGTCCAGTGTTCCTTCCCCTACATCATGCCATTCAATTTGTCATAAGAAAAATAAATAATCCTCCCCTGACTTAAAGGACTGATGCATCTTTATATTTGTTCAAATAACTCAGGAGGGAAAATTATGGCTATTTCTCCACATTCTTAGATAAATAGTTAGTTGTATTTTGTACTGTCAGAACCAATTTAGCACAACCTATAGATCAAAGATTCATAAATGTTAAAGTTAGAATGAAACTTTAAAATTACCTTTAAAATTGTCTAGTCCATCTCCCTTATTTTATAGATGTGGAAACTGAGGTTAGGAAAAGTTAAATGACTTGACCAAAGTTTTATTGTATAATACTAGTACAGTCTGCTCACATCTTCCTCAGGGTTTAGGTTCCAAAATAAGTTAGTGAGATGAAAGTTGGGAAATTTTTTTCAAATTCCTTAAATTGTCTATAAAGTACAGTATATAAAGCTCTACCTTTTCAGAATTAAAAAGGAATTGATTTCAGATCACTGAATCTGGAGTTTCTAGTGGTATAATTGGCAGGCTGAACCCATGCTACAAAAAAAAAGGTACATTAAGTCAGCAAGTCAGATGGGTTATTTTGGAATGAGAATTAGTCCTAATGGCTTAGGCTGTCTCACAGGAGCTCAGGTGTGTGGCTGCTACCTTTCTTCTACTCCCCTTCTTTCTTATTTCTCAATCCCAACACTGTTTTATTTTTAATGGAAGTTGGGCCTTTTCAGTGGATACCTCAGCTATGGTAGGGCCTTCGGAAGTCCCATTCCTCAATGTCTCTTGCAACTTTATTACAATAATAATGCTATGGTTCACTATATAATGGGGAAAATATTATTAGTATTATTTTCAATCAATAAGTATTATATTTCAATCAATATTATTTTCAATTCAATATTTTCAATCAATTTTCAATCTTGAGTTTCAATCAATTTTCAAATACCTACACGTTACCAGGTATTGTGCTAAGTGTTTCAGATATAGTACACTGAATGATGTAATTTCAACTTACTAGGAGCTTACATTTCAATGAAGGAACCAGGTTCATATAAAATATACACCATACATATGTACATACAGCATAAATATGAAGTCAATAAATACAAATAAATACAAAGCAGTTGAATACTAGGTATCCTGGGCAGATAGGTGCTACCATTTGGGGAGATAAAAAAAGTCTTCATGCAGAAGATGGCACCTAACTTGCATCTTCAAAGGAAAGAAGGACTCTATGAGGTGAGGTGAGGAGTACTGCAGGATTAGGAATGACCAGCGTAAAAGAATGGAAACCAATATAGAGCATTATGGGTAAGGAACAGAGAGAAGCTCAGTTTGTCTAGATCAGAGAGAGTGCACAAGGGGGAAAGGGATGTACAAAGAATCTGGAAAGATATATTGAAATGGTTGTTTAGGGCTTTAAAATACAAACAGACAAGTTTTTATTTTATCCTTGAAGCAAAAGGAAGCTAGTGGAATTAACTGAGTAAGGTAATTACATTGTTAGATATCCAATTAAGGCAAATTACTTTGGCAGCAGTGTGTTGGTTTGAGGAGACACTTGGACTAGGCAATTAGGGGGAATATAGAGGGAAAAGAGAAGAAACTAGAGGAACACCCACAGTTAGGAGATGTGGTTGGTGAGCCATCAGAGGATGCTGAAAGGGAGTAGAAAGCCAGGTGGGAGGTAAACCAAGAAGGAGAGGAGAGTACCCAGGAGGGGAAGGTGGTCAACAGTGTCAAATGCATCTTATAGGTTGAGAAGAGTCAGGACTGAGAAAGACCATAGGATGAGATAAAAAACAAATAAATGTTTTTTTTTAATATCACAGTCACATTAGATAGGGTTGAATTTTTGGAGGCAGAAGAGTGGTAAATAAGTATAGCATGAAGAGAAGGAGAATCAGAAGGAAGAAAAAGGGGAAGATGAAAGAAAAGTTGGACAAAGATAAAAATAAATGAGGCGATGGTCTCTATATTCCTTTTCTTATTCAATGGGAATAATAGTTTAATATTTTCCTGGATATTGATAAAGGAAAAATATGAGAATCTTAAGTCTTCCCCTCCTAAAAGGAACACAGAGCAGGTCAGTAGTCATTAACTTTTCAAGCGTGGAATGACAAGTGATTGACCTTGGTTTTTTCATTGGGGAGAAGTGAAGAAAAGAGTGAATCATTTTAGTAGACAAAGAGCCTTGGAAAAGTTTCCTTGATTAAGAAAAAACTTTCTTGATATAGTGTAAGAGTTACAAATTCATTTAGAATTTTCTTTTAAGATGCAAGTAGATCTGGGAAGTTTAAGCCTAGCAAGCACTCATAACTTAGTACAAATTAGATGCATAGGTTGTTAGTATTGAAAGGGGTACTGGATATAATCTAATCCAATTTCCTCTAGAGCCTGGAAAGGTCAAATGATTTGGCTGCTCAAGAATCTTCAGTGGCTCCCTATTGCCTTAGGATATGAAATACAAACTTGGAGTTTAAAGTCCTTCCTAATATAACTACAACTTATTTTTCTTACCCTTATGAACTCTACATTACAGTCAGTCTAGTCTTTTCCCCATAAAGGACATTACATCTGGCATTTCTGTGCTTCTGTGTAGTCTGTCCTCTATGCCTGGAATGTTCTGCCTCCTCACCAAAACCTCTTGAAATCATTACCTCCCTTCAAACTCAGTCCTAGTGCCACCTCCTATATGAGCACTTTTCCCTAATCCCTACCTTGCTTTGTATTTACTGTTGTTTTTTTTTCTTTTTCTTTTTTTTTTTAATTAAAAGAGATCATCCCTTGAGTAAGTACTTGAAGAGACCTATTCATTGAATGGCTGTATCTCACTCAAATTGAGAATGTGATAAGACCTTAGCCTAAAAGGGTAAGGGTCTCCTGGTGCATTCTGGGCCATCTCCAGTTATTCATCTCTGTCTGGTCACTGAACCCAGATGACTCTGGAGGAGAAAGTGAGGTTGGTGACTTTGCACAGCCTTCCTTCACTCAAATCAAAGTCAACGGCAAATCATGTCATTGATGTCATGGTCCACTTCCAGAACAAAGGACAAACACAACAATTGTTTATATTTACTTATTTATAGACATATTGTTTCACCCTAATAGAATGGAAACTCCTTGAGGACAAGGACTTGTATTTGTATTCCTGGTACATAGTATAGTGCTTGAGAAATAGTGTTTCAAAAACGCTTATTGAGTTGAATTGCATTGCCCATGGACTTGACTTTAATCAGGGTATTTTCCTCATCTCTGGGGAGAAACAGGACTTCTAATTTTGATTAGGAAAAGAGCAAGGGTAACTTTGGAGTATGGGGTATTTTAGAAAAGAGCAAGTAGGTCTGAATGGAGTGCTGCATGTAGGATATTGGAAGATTACATGACCCCATTAGGGTGTTTGGCCCATATTGGAGAATGCTAATGATAGCTAGACCTGGCAGAGAGTCATAGAAAGGGAGGAAAAAGGACTTCAAAGAAAAGTTTTACCAAGTTTGCAATTCAGTCTATGTTCAGGGTGGTGACTGTAACTGTTCTCAGACTAGCACTAAAAGGCATCTCCCTTGCTGTCATTGGCACCAATGCTACACATTGCCATTGGCTTGTCTAAGCTCTTTGAATTTCTATGACAAAGACATTGTGAGCACTTTGAAGGAATTATATACGCACTAGCTAATCAACTGGAGATTTGTTGGAACTGCTCTCCTTCACTCTTGTCACACCATAACTCTTTATCCGGACCTGTGGCCAACTTCACAGCTGTTGCTAAGTGGTTCAGACATTAATATGGCAGGAATTGAAGATATTCTCTGCTCTCTGGTTGGTTGTCCTGGACTTCATTAGGTGGACAGTCTTGCAGCCCTATACATAGGATTAAAGTCATGTAAATTTGCATTGTCTATAATTTGAATGAATCTTTCAGTGACTAATAAGCACCAAAATAGCAAGATATTTACAAAACTCTCAGATGATCAAGCTTATGATCTTCTTCATTCATGTCTTCAATGGACAAGTATATTCTTTGGTGATTGTACTATCTTTGGGTTTGAAGATGCCTGAGACCCACATATGATAGATACATTTTTTCCACATTATTTTTCTTGGCAAAATGCATAGTTCTGGGCCTGTTGAGCTGGGGCTTGTCATTTCTGCCATGCCTACTTTATCGGTTTCCTGTTGTTATTGCAAATTTTTGAAGTGTTGGAATCCTAGCAACAGATTTCTCCTCTAAATGATGTGGTCCTAGTCATTAATCTCCAACAGTTTGGTAAAAGATTTGTTCATCTTCACATTGCCTTGTGAACATTCCTAGAGCTATTTTTCTGCACACTGTTTTCTCATTACTCCTACAAAAATAAGATTTGTTTTGGATGGCTGGCATCTGGGTAGCATGGCACTTCAAAGAAAGTTGGTGGCCAACCATGACTTCAATGTCTATATTTTATTGCGCAAGAGCAGTAATATTAGAGTGAGTGTTTTTCAGTTTTATTAGGTTGTTGGTGGTAAAAAGTTCTAATAGCATTCTCTTCCTTTTGAGTATAGTGTTCTTATACTCTGGTCACCATATTTAATACTATTACTTTTACGTCCTCAGTTTCACAAAATAAAGCGAAGCTATTAGGGTGAAGTCAGCAAGGATTTGTTAAGCACCCACTATTAATAGGGAACTATACTAAGCAGCAAGAATAAATAGAGAGAAAAAATAGTCCTTGCTCTTGAAAAGATCATAGTCTAATAGAAGAGACAACATGCAAAGAATTATATGGAAATTAGAGATAACGAATGAGAGAATAGGGAAGTGGTTAGCCTTAAGAGGGAATGGAGAAGTCTCCTTTTAGAAGGTAGGATTTTAGCTGGGACTTGAGGGAAGTCAGGGAAACATGAAGTGGAATTGAAGAAGGAAAGAATTCCAGGCATGGAAGATAACCAGTAAACCTATGTGGATGCAGGAGATAGTGTGTCTTGTAGGAAGAAGAGCAAGGAAACCAGTGTCACTGCATTGCAGGGTACATGGAGTGAAAGAAGTAAGGTGTATTTCTGGAAACAAAGGAGAGGGTCAGGTTATCAAGCGTTTTAAAAGTTAAACAGAGAATTTTACTTAGATCCTGCAGGTGACAGGGAATCCGGGGAATTCATTGAATAATATTGGTCATATGTCTTGTTTTGTTTCTGAATGATTTCATAAGGTAGCCAAATGATACATTTGTCCATTTATTTATTTGAATTTATTTGCCATAAAATTTTAGACCTAAAAAAATTAGAAGGGGACTTACAAGATCATTTCATTCAACTTTTCATAGAGTGCAAGAATACCAATAATTTAATCTCTCTGGGCCTCAGTTTCCTCATCTGCAGAAATGAAGGGATATTTTATTTTTTCTAATTGCATGGAAAATAATTTTTAGCATTCATTTTTTAAAAACATTGAGTTCCAAATTCTTTCTCTCTTTCCCTCTCTCACTCATTGAGAAGACAAGCAGTTTGATATGGTTATATACTTCTGCAGTCAAGCAAAACATATTTCCACATTAATCATGTTGTGAAAAAAAACACAAACCAAAAAACCCCTACAAAAAAGTAAAAAAAAAAAATGCTTTGATCTGCGTTCAGCTTCCATCAGTTCTTTCCCGGAGGTGGTTACCATTTTGCATTTTAAGTCCTTTGGAATTGTCTTGGATCTCTGTGTTGCTGAGAATACCTAAGTTGTTCACAGTTTATCATCATACAATATTCCTGTAACTGTGTACAATGTTCTGGTTCTGCTGACTTCACTTTGTATCAGCTCATTGAAGTCTTCACATGTTTTTCTGAAAACATCCTGTTCATCATTTCTTATAGCACAATAGTATTCCCTCACAATAATATACCACAACTTGTTCAGTCATTCCCCGGTTGATAGCATCCCTTCAATTTTTAATATTTTGCCATCACAAAAAAAGCTGCTATAAATATTTTTGTACATATATATCCTTTTCCTTTTTTAAAAAATCTCTTTTGGGATACAAATCTAGTAATGGTATTGCTGGGCCAAGAGTATATGCATAGGTTTATAGCCCTTTGGACATAGTTCCAAGTTGCTCTCCAGAGTGGTTGGATCTGTTCATAACTCACCAACAGCGCATTAGTGTCTAAATTTTCCCATATTCCCAGCAACATTTGTCAATTTCCTTTAATTCTGGTCTCATTAGCCACTCTGATAGGTATGAGGTGGTACCTCAGAATTGTTTTAATTTGCATTTCTATAATCAATAGTGATTTATATCATTTTCCATAGCTTTGTTTTCTTCATCTGAAAACTGCCTTCATATACTTTGATCATTTATCAATTGAAGAATGACTCATAGTCTTATAAATTTGACTCAGTTCTCTATATGTTTGAGAAACAAGGCTTTTATTGAAGAAACTTGATGTAACACCCCTCTCCCTCGATTTCCTGCTTTTCTCCTAATCTTGGCATCATTTTGTTTGTATAAAACCCTTTTAATTTAATGTGATCAAGATTATCCATTTTACATCCTGTAATAGGATGTGAAGTTTAGTCTTAAATTCTTCCCTTAACTATAAAGCTGATAGGTAAACTATTCTATGCTCCCCTAATTTGCTTGTGATATCACCCTTTATATCTAAATCATGTACCCATTTTGACTTTTTTCTTGATATATAGTGTGAGATACCTAGTTTCTGCCCAACTGCTTTCCAGTTTTCCCAGCAGTTTTTGTCAAATAGTGAGTTTTTGTCTCAGAAGCTAGGATCTTAGGTTTTCAAACACCAGATCATTCTCATTATTACCTACTACGTATTATGTACCTAATCTATTTCACTGATCCACCACTCTATTTCTTGCCCACTACCAGATTGTTTTGACGGTTACCACTTTGTAATGCAATTTGAGGTATAGAACTTCTAGGGCACCTCCTCCCCCCTTAATTCCCTTTGTATTCTTGACCTTTTGTTCTTCCAGATGAATTTTATTATTAATTTTTTTGGTCCTTCTATTGCTATGGCACTGAATAAGTAAATTAATTCAGGTATAATTGTCACTTTTATTATATTGGCTTTGCCTACCTATGAGCAATTAATATTTTTTACAGTTGTTCAGCTCTGACTTTATTTATGTGAAAGATGTTTTGTCATCATATATTTTCTGGGTTTGTCATGGTAGTAGACTCACAACTATTTATATTGCTTGCATTAATTGTAAATGGAATTTATCTTTCTATTTCTTGCTGTCGGGCTTGTGATTTATGTATGTTTATTTTATATCCTGCGACTTTGCTAAAGTTGTTAACTATTTCAAGTAGTTTTTTAGTTGATTTTCTAGGATTCTCCAAGTATATCATCTCCAAGAGTAATAGTTATGTTTCTTTATTTCTTATCCTAATTACTGCAATTTTTTTCTCTCATTGCTTTAACCAGAATTTTACTACAATATTAAGTAATGGAGGTAATAATGAGCATCCTTGCTTCACCTTTGACCTTATTAGGAAGGCTTCTAGCTTTTCCTCCTTACACACAATGCTTCCTGATGGTTTTAGATAAATCGTACTTATGATTTTAAGGAAAGTTTCATTTATTCCTCTGCTTTCTAGCATTTTTAATAGGAATGAATGTTGCATTTTGTAAAAAAAGAAAAAAACCTTTCTGCACTTATTGAGATAATAATAAGTTTTTTGTTGTTTTTGTCAGCGATATGGTCAACTATAATAGTTTTCCTAATATCGAACCAACCCTGCATTCCTGGTATGAATTCCATTTGGTCATAGTATATGACCTTTGTGATGTGTTGCTGTAATCTCTTTACTTACATTTTATTTAAAATTTTCTCATCAATATTCATTAGGGAAATAGGTGCATTGTTTTCTTTCTCTGTTTTTCCTTTTCCTGGTTTGGGTATCAGCACAATATTTGCATCATAAAAGGAATTTGGTAGGACTCCTTCTTTGACCATTTTTCCAAATACTTTATATAGTTTGGAATTAGTTGTTCTTTAATGTTTGGTAGAATTTGCTTATGAGTTTATCTGGTTCTGGGGATTTTTCTTAGGGAGCTTTTTGATGGTTTGTTCAATTTCTTTTTCTAAGATGGGTTATTTAAATTATTCTATTTCTTCTGTTAATCTGAGCAATTTATGTATTTGCAATATTCATCCATTTCACTTAGATTGTCAGACTTATTGGCATATAATTGGGCAAAATAGCTCCTAATAGTTGCTTTAATTTCATCTTCATTGGTGGTGAGCTTACGCATTTCATTTCTGATTCTGGTAATTTGATTTTATTCTTTCTTTTAAAAAAATCAAATTAAATGATGATTTATCTATTTTATTGTTTTTCCCCTTAAAACCAGCTCCTAATCTTATTTGTTAGTTAAATGGTTTTTTTTTACTTTCAATTTTATTAGTCTCTCCTTTGATTTTCAGGATTTCTAATTTGGTCTTTAATTGGGGATTTTAAAATTGTTTCTTTTCTAGGTTTTTTAAAGTTACACGCTCAATTCATCAAACTACTGTTTTTCTATTTTATCAGTGTAAGTAAGGATTTAGAGATGTAAATTTTATCTTAAGTGCTGCTTTAGGTGCATCCCATTAATTTTGATATGTTACCTCATTGCTGTCATTCTCTTTAATGAAATTTTTGTTTCTATAATCTGTTCCTTGACCCACTATTCACAGGATTAGATTATTTAGTTTCCAATTAATTTTTGATCTATATTTCCATGATATTTTATTGAATCTTTTATTGCATCATGATCTGAAACACATGCATTTAACATTTCTGCTCTTCTGCATTTGGTTGTGAGATTTTTATGGCTCAATACATGATCAATTTTTGTGTAGGTGTTGTACCTCTGAGAAAGTAGTATATATTCCTTTCTATTCCCATTTAATTTTCTCCAGAACACTATCATCTCTAACTTTTCTAAAATGCTATTCTTGACTTTTAACTTTATGTTAATGTTGGACTCTGCTCCAGGGGTGGAGGGGGAATTGTCTCAAGCTTCAGGATTTTTTGTTTTGCTTTTTTTTTTTTTTAGCGCGAACTCTGGAAGCCTGTAAGTTTTCAGTTCTTCTCTTCTAAGTGAATACCATTCAAATATTTTAAGATAACATTTTCTGTAGCTTTCACCATTTTTTGAAAGAGTTTCCAAAATCAATGTGCTCAGCATTGTCAGGAATGGGTTACTGTCCTGTGCTAAGTTATTGAGAGAAAATTTCTGTCTTTTGAGTGTTGTCATGATTATTTGACATACAGATTATATGTGAAGCAGCCAGGATCTTTTCCATAATAATCACATACTGGAGTTCAACCTTGGTCCTGGTGATTTTCATTTTGGAATTTTTAATTTAGCCTTAATTAAACTTTGAACTTGGCAGTGTTCTGTCCACATCAACCAAGAGAGTGATGGAATGATAATAAAATCTTTTATAAAAGATAATTGCATCATATTGCTTCAGAGGATATTTGTAATGTATTTAATCTTCTGAATCTGGGAAGCAGAAGATCATCCCTTACTAGCACAAAATCACGCTAATGTTTCCAAAAATCTTGAGAAATCAAAAGAAATCAATGATAAAAAGAAACAAGGTATAGGAGAAAGCACATTGAACTTAGAGAAGACATAGGTTCAAATCCTAGCTCTGATACTTACTAGTAGCATGACCATGGGCAAGCCATATTCTGCCTCTGAACTTCATTTTTCCCGTATTTAAAATGGAGATAAAAATATTTGCACAGGGTTATGATGAAGAAAATAATTCATGAAGTGAGACAGCATGGTACACAAGAAAATACAATCTTTGGAGTCAGATGATGTCAGTTCAAATCCCATTACTGATACTTATAACTTGTATGGGCTGGGCAACTCATGTAACTTCTGTGGACTCCAGTTTCCTTATCTGTAAAATGAAAGGACTGGACTAGAAGGATTTGAAGGCACCTTCTATAGCTATGATCCTATGTTCTTAAAGTGATATCAAAATGTAGTATTCTTTTTTTTCCAAGGTGATAATTTTATGATATCTATAATTGGCCTAATTTCAAACTACAAGTGTATCTCTTTAACAAAATGACAACATTGCTGAAAAGTTGTTTGTGACATGAATGTTTTTGTGAAGTAAATCATACTTTTCCATTGATTGACTCCTTGGCGGGAAACTTGGGCACAAACAAAATGAGTTTCCTGTCAAGATGTTTCACATCCCCTGATAGGCAGCAAAGAATCCTAAAGTCTCATTGTATGCTAGGGAAAGGATGTAATCCAAGAAAGCTCTTAATTCCCTGGCACACAATAGTTATGTTCTCATAAAAAAAATCAGGGATGCTGGTGGTGATCATCAATTTACCCTGTGGAATATCATCAGGGAATTTGGGAAGGTCAACCCTTCCACCCCTCCCCTGTTCCCCTTCTCCCCTCACCAAGCACGGAATCTGCATCAACCTTACCAAAGAGTAGGGCATTTTTCAAAGCTAGTCTGGAGTGACAGGGAAGGACAGGAATATCTTTAAAACCAGGGTCCATAGGGACAATTAAATAGTCCTGACATTATATTTATGACCTTTCATAAGTCTTTCCCATTGTTGCACAGGTAATGGGCATCTTTATAACGCCTTAGGCACTGAGAACTCCCGATAAGCATCTTCTAGGCTGTACCATTTCATAGCTCTATCAACAATGTATCAGTGTGCCTATCTGTCATTCCACAGCCCCTCCAACACTGACTCTTGCTATTTTGTCCTATCTTTGCAAATTTATAGGGTGTAAAGTGAAACCTCAAAATTGTTTTGATTTGGAGTTTTCTTATTCCTAGTGATTTAGAGCATTTTTAATGTAATTATGAATATTTTTCAATTCTTCTTTTGAGAACTATTTGTTCTTATGCCATTAACCACTTCTCTATTGGGGGATGACTATTACACAAATATATTGTTTATATATTTTGGATACCAAACTCATATGAGAGAGATTTGAGAGAGTAGGCATGTTTGCTACACTCTTGCATTTATTAGAAAATTTTCTAGTGTATTTCCATGACATATGATGCATGCTTTTCATTACATGTAGATCCTTTTTATGATATTAAAAAGTTCCTCTAAGCTTATATTTTATGGTATTTTTAACATAAATGAGTGATTCAGTTTGTCAAATGCTTTTTTCTCTGCATCTGTTAAGATAATCAGGGACAACTAGGTAGCACAATGGATAGAGTGCTGAGTCTGGAGCAAGGAAGACCTAAGCTCCAATCTGGCCCTCAGACACATACTAACTGTTTTACCCTAGGCAAGTCATTTAACCCTGTTTGCCTCCATTTCCTCATTTGCAAAATGAGCTGGAGAAGGAAAGGGCAAACTACTTTGCCAAGCAAACCCCAAATGAGGACACGACTGGAACAACTGAACAATAATTAAGATAATTTGAATGTTTTATGTTTAATACAATTAATGCTGATTGTTTTTACTAGTGTTAGAGTATTTTTCCATTGCTACCATTAATCCCACTCAATCTTAATGAATAATTTCTTGGAAAAAATCACTGTTGTCTGTTTGACAGGATTCTGCTTAAAAATTTTGAGTCAATATTTATTTAATGATATGGTCTATAATTTTCTTTCTATATTTTATATTCCTCTGCTTTATTTAATTGGACTATATTGGTCTCATAATGGATTCTGGCAGTGTTTTCTTTCTCAATTTCTGAGAAGATTTTGTAAAGTATAGTTCTTTAAAAGATTGATAGAATTCTGTGAATCTATCAGGACTAAAAGATTTTTTTCCTTTGGTAGTTTCTTTAAAGCTAGATCTATTTCCTTTTCTGAGATAAGGCAATTTAAGATCTTTATCTGTTCTTCTGATAGCTTGGATATTGATGGTATTGCTCTATTTCTTTTGTATTCTCAGTTTTTAAGCATATAATTGTACGCAACATATTCTTATTATTCTTTTTATTTTTTTTGGTTTTGTTGTGATTTTACTTTGCATATTTGCTATTTTACGAATTTCATTTTCAGCCTTTTAAAAATAAGATTAACTAAAGGTTTATCAATTTTATTAGTTTTTTTTTTTCAAAACTCAGGTTTTGGTTTTATTATTTCTGTTTTTGTTTCCAATTTATCCATTTCTCCTGTAATTCTTAATATTTTCTTTTTTTTAATGCTTATTTAAGGTATTTTCTTTGTTGGCTTCCTAATCTTTAAAAATGCATCTTCAAATCATTAGCCAATTATTTTTCTCCTTTGTTAACATATGTTAATAGAGATATAATTTATTCCCCTGAGTACTATATTAGCTGCATCTCAGAAATTTTGGTATGTTGTTTCATCATTATAACTATATTTCACAATTATTATTTAATGATTTGTTTTTTGACTCATTATTTAGAATTTCATTGCTAAGTTTTTACTCAGGACTGTCTTCTGTTTGTGATCCCTGAATCAATGATTGTTTTTATTGCATTATGGACTACTAAGAATTTATTTATTTTCCATGACTTTTCATATTTGTTTGCATATTTGCATATTTGTATCTCTGTAACCTAATATATGATTAATTTTTGTTAAAGTTCCATGTAATGCTAAGAATTGTTTTTATCTTTTTGTAATTTTATTTAGAAGACAACTCTAATTTGTACTCTAGTTTCTTCAGGAACTTGTTTGGATCCATATTTTCACTTTTGTTTATCTTTCTGTTAAACTTGTCCAAAACTGAAAGAATGATATTGAAGTCTACTACCTATGTTTTCTTGTAGCTTAGTTAATGTTTCCATTATTAATTTGTATGTTAAGGCATTTGAAGTGAATAAGTTTATTACTGATAGTGGTTTGTTATTTATGGTTCCTTTCAGCATTAGGTAATTTCCTTGTTTATTCCTTTTTTAAGTCAATCAATCATTTAATTTTAGCTTTGTCAGATAGAATAATGGCAACTCCCTTTTTCAGATTTGCTTGATGCATAGTAAATTTTTCCCCATCCCGTCAGTTTTATTTTGCACATCTTTGTTTTTTAAATGTGTTTCTTGTAAGCAACAAGTTGTAGAATTTTGTGTTCTTATCTGTCCTAAATCTCCTTTATCATCAGAGCCAGAAGGACAAATTCAAATCTGGCCTGGGCATCTCATACACCTTCCTCTATCCTCTCTCATTCACCACCCATTTCATAATGCAATTCCACAAAAATATTGATTCATTTTTAAGCATGAAGTCTCAAGATTCTGTCTATAATGCCCCTCCCAGTCCTCTTGCCTCTTCTCTGTTACCTCCATCTGTCTTTCACTTTCATCCCTCTCCTTGTGTACAGCTAGAAAGAGATCTCTTATTGGTCTCTCTGTTGTCATTCTGTTGCTATTTTCTGTGACTACTGTAGTAATTCAGCCCTCCTGAATTTTTGTTGTCTGGGGTTTCAAGAAGCAAAAAATTCTCTTCAGATGTGGTTTAGAAACACCTTTTTATAAATGAATGTTCATCTTTTTTCATTTACGGTTCATCTTTGGAAAACATTGTTCCATTCCCTCCTGTATTTTTTTTTTGTGGGTACAGAAGTCTTTTGTTTCATTTCCTTTCCTCTGTATTTGTTGTTTCTGAAGTTAAGTTAAATTTAACCACTATATATGTCTTAGAGTTTGCAATCCTGGATTTTTTCTGGAAGCAATCTATGAATTATTTTAATTTGTATTTAATTTTGTTTGTAAATTCTGAGAATTTTGGTTTTTGATTTGTTCTTCTGTGAGACCTATAATCCTTAGGTTTTCTCTATGCATTTTGTCTGAGATCAGTATGTTTTGCTTAGTTAGAGAGCATGTATTCTTTTTTGCTTCTCTTCTTCTAGATTGTCCTTCACTTCTGGGTATTTGTATTCACAATTCATTGTCCTCTCTTTTGTTTGTTTAGTGAGACCATTACAAATTCAAGTTTTCCTATTCTGCCAATTATTCTTGCTGGGCAGATAATGCAGCTCATGTAATTCTCATTTCCCTCATGAACCTCATGATGTGGTCATATGTTCTCCACATATTCCACGGGGCCTCTGTCTCATCAAATATTGCCATTTTCTTTTGTTTACCAGTATTTACTCATAGATCTCTGAACTCATTTACTAAATCTGGAGGCTATATTTCCTGTTGCTTTTTATATTTTTTCCTGTTGATTTCTGCTGATGTTCAAGGTCTTTGAGTTTTCTTCATCCTGAAATCTTTGGTAATTTCAGCCTCCCCATCTTATTTTTCCATATTGCTCACTTTCTGACTCTGTGCCATCTGTTGGTGGTTTCCTTTGGGGCAGGATCTTAAAGTGTTTCAGCTTCATCTCATTCTGGGTAATTCAGTTTTCTAGTCTAGATCTTTGCCTTAGGTGACTTTGGAAGGGAAAGAAATGGATCCAACTGGAGTTTAAATTTTTCCCCTCAGGTTTGTGACGTGTCTCATAGCCCTCCCCCCACATGATGTCTTTGTTTCATTCTCTTTGATCCATAGCTCTCTGGACTAGTAGTTCAGAACTCTGTCACATCAGTGTCATTGTATCTAGGGGTGATTTATGGTTATTTGGAGTTTTTATCTCCAAGGATCTGGGAGGAAAGGGGAATGAGTTGTGTAGTTGAGTTCTATTTTAAGTCCAGACACAAGTTCTAAACTATTTTCTGTTTTTCAACTCTCTTGCTGAGATCTTTTGCAACCCAGAGTAAGTTTAGAGTACTGTTCACCAAGGCCCCAGCAAATTTCCATAGCCTGGAGCCCAGATCTCTTTGGCACTAGAAAGATAGCAAGAGAAAGGGTGTAGGTTGGGTTTTGTTGTAAACCTATGAGTTGGATCCTTGGCTAGCCATCAATCAATCTATCAGTGAACATTTATTAAGTGCCTGTTATGTGCCAGGCTCTGTGCTAAGTGCTAGCTAGTGCAACCTTGCTATTGGTAGCATGGTGAGTCATGGGAGAAGGGATGCTACATGAGCTCAGAATAAATGTGAATTCATGTTTGTTTGGTTGTTTTTTTAAACCTTTTGTGTTCTGACTGTCCAAGACCATAGAGATAGATGAAGAAGCCTTTCTCTAGTGCATAATTTCTGTTTTGGAGAGGTTTGAGAGGCTGAGGGGATCAAAGAAAATGACTAGTCTTCCATCTTGTTTGTTACATGATCCAGAAGTTTAAATAAATTCTTTTTGACTGACTGATCTTGTGTTGAACTTAATGAAGCACAAGGACTTGCAAATGGGCAAGCACTAATGGGTTGCAATCTCTATCATTGCATTTGCATCACATCACTGCAATTATATTACAGATCTATTTGAGATTTTTGAGTCAAGAAGGTCCCTGAATAGTCAGAAAATTCTTGAAAGCATTGAAATATATCACAGATATAAGTGAAGCATTAAATCTTTTACCATATTCTCTTAACGTGTTCTCTGTCACAAATTGCCTTTTGAATTCTGCCTTTGCTTATAGATATAGTATCTTGGTTTCCTTCATTGGAAATAGATTTAATTTATTAATACTCAAGTGAGTTAACTCCTAACTCTCCTTTATCATCAGAGTCAGGAAGACGAGTTCAACTCTGGTCTCAGACACTTGCTGTGTGAACCCTGAACAAGTCATTTAACCTCTCTTAGTCTAAATGTATAAGAATAGCACCTGTCTCCTTGGATTGTTGCAAGGACTAAGTGAGATAATATTTGTAAAGTGCTTTGTAGACCTTAAAGCACTATAGAAATGCTAGTTAGAATTATTATTAGAGAGTCAGGGTAGTATAATGGATAATGTTGGACTTGACATTAGGATGACCTCTATTTGAACCTTGATTTCTCCTCCATGTTGGAGTTACCTTCTTGTGCCTATACATAAGGATGGGAAATGAAGGAGTACTGTGTTTGGAATGGAGTTCTGCCTAGAACCGCATCTCCAACATCTACCAGCTGAGTGATCACAGGCAAGTCACTTAACCTTTATCTGTCATAGTTTCCTCCTCAGTTATAAAATGAGTACAACAGATGACACTCTAGGACCTCACTTAAAGGGTTTCTGTGAGGATGAAATTGGCAATGCATGTAAAGTGGCATTAGAGACAGGCATTCTCATTACTATCAGCCCATCAAAAAATCCTCATATTGGTTTGCATAGGATACAAGTATCTCTTAGCAGGAGTTGCTGCGGGTGATTATCCAGGCACTTCAAGGGCTAAAAAGAATTTCCTTGTTGCATAAGTTTGAATCAAGGAAGCTCCTTTCTTGTGTCACTTTTAAGCTCATCTGTTGTCACCATTAACTTCTACTCCAAAGTTGCAGAACTTCACTTGCTGCGTCCTTCATCTGCCTTTACGCTTTTTAAAATCCTGATTTTTTTGGCTTACTCTGGCACTGGAGATTTTGGATCATAGCCACAGTTTTCAACAGGCATTCTTCAGCTTATTTTGAAGTAAACATTCACTGAAGGTCTCTCCACTATCAGCCACCTGTGAGCAATTTATGGAGTAGTCCCATTTTGCACACTCTGCCTAAATTCAATACAAAAAAAATACCCAACTTTTAGGTGACTTTTTTCCCTTGGTGGCAAAATGTCCTACTCTGCTTTGTGCTTGATTTTTTTTCTACTAATTTTATTTTTATATTGTTGGACCTTGGAAAAAATACATCAGGATGATGAAAATAGAAATAATAAAACTTACCATATGGTGAAGTGTAGTAAACTGAGAACCAAGAGGTTTGGGCTCAAACTCTAGTTTTGTCACTAACTAGTGATGTGACTTTGGGTGATTAATAAAGAAGCATTTATTAAATGTAGACTCAGGTGCTGATTTGGACAGCAGCAACATGGTGCTCTCCAAGAGATCCTATTCATCAGGGAGACATGCGCACATATCAGTATATGTGATATATAAAAAATAAATAGAAGGTAACTCGCATGGGAATTGGGAAGTGTGTGGAGATGATAGTGGAGAAGAGATTCACCAGTACTAGGGAGATCATGAAAGATTTCATGTAGAAAGTAATACTTGGTGAATCCAAGCCCTGAGTTCCAAACTTTCTAGGTCCTGTGCTTTCTCCACTTCTGCTGCCTAAGACATGGCTTCTCTTTGATAGCATGGTTCCCCTATGGCATTAACAGTCTGGTCATCTTCCAGAGTTATTCCTCTGTTTTTGTCTAAGAAGGCCAAATAGAATTCACAGAGAAAAGAATTCATGAAGTACAGTCAAACTCTACCTTTGAAGGTATTCTGGTCATGATATATTAGAGGCAACTTTCTGATAAAGAAAAGAAAAAAAAGGGAAGTACTTAAAAAGGTTTTCTTGGAACTCCAAATCCACATGATTTTCCAATAAATATATTTAAGTCTGGTGGCATGATATGAATATTGGTTCTAGCCGACAGCCTCCCTCAGGGTACAGTTTTTTCCAAGCCAGTTGAGCTCATCATTGTTCCCCCAATATTGGTCCTGTGTCCGGTCTTGGTATCCAATCACTTGCCTCACCTTTCAGCAAATTGTTCTGGTTGCAGTGTAGCATGCTGTTGTCTTCCTTATCCCAGGAAGCTCATCTGTAAAATGGGGTCACATATATGCCCCTTTTTTGTCCCTGACCTTTCAGGGGCTTTATTTCTTCTCCTTTCTGATCTCTATTCTTTATGGCATTCACTAGATGGACTTTATCAGCACCTAAGTACCTTGTTTATGCCCTACTAAGAGAATTAGAAACCCTTAAGTGATGTATGCGATTAGGTGTGTGTTTCCCAAATGTGTTTGAGTTTCAGCCAACAGTTGCCATCTGCTAACACCCACAGTCAAGACCCAAAGCTTTATTAACAAAACAAGCCCATAGTTTAATTCTTGTGTTTGATATCTTTGCAATTGAAATCTGCATAGGCAGCAGATTTCTGTGAGTTAGGACAGATGAAACTATGTGATTAATGCTGAAGTATCTATGATTCATTAGAGTGGTTACTCCATTCTAAAATATTTCAAATACTCAATGATTTATGCATTGCTTTGACTGAAAAAGATTGAGCAACCCCATGACCAACCTTTTAGTAATAGCTTCTCTGTGCATAATAATAGCTAACCTTTATTTAGTATTTTAAAGTTTCTAAAGTGCTATTACAATACTATCTCATTTGATCTTGACAGCTACTCAAAGCATTAGGTGCTATTAAGTCCATTTCTATAAAGGAAGCTGAGGCAGACAAGGGTTGAGTGATTTGTCTAGGAACACTCAGCTAGTAAATGTTAGAAGCTGGATTTGAATTCCATGTCCAGTGTTGTGTCTACTGTACCAGCTAGCTAGTTGGTTTCATTGGGCTGGTGCTTTCTTTCTTACAGTAGGCATGCTTTTACTCATTTTTATTTTTATATGCCATTGCATAGCTTATGAGATATATTCTACTCTGCTTTTATTTTCTTTTTTTCATTTTTTTATGGTAGAAGGATTGAGGTTAAGAAAAAATGAGTCAGAAAATGACTAATTGATTTTATAAACAGAATGAATCCAATCCCTTGTTGTTGAATTAATTAATGTCTGTCTATATGAATCTAAAATATTATTCAGTTCACAACACAAAGAATCATTCAAATAAATGACGTCAAATATAGCAGACCATTTGTAGCATCAAATGGAAATGGAAAAACAGTGAGTGCCTGTCATTAGGGAAATAGCTAACAAGGGAATATAATGAAATGTTATTGTGATATAAGAAAATGAATATGAGAAGTTGAGAGAAACAAAGGGAGACTTATATGTACTGGTGCAGAGTGAAGTGAGCAGGACCAGAAAAATACAACACACAAGGACTACAACAATATAATTAGAAAGGAAAAAATGAAACTGAATGCTATGGGGAGGATTATAATGACTAAACGACTCTGGAGAAGAGGTAAGAAAATATACCTCCTTCCTTTCATAATAAAGAGAATTATACAGGGAACTGTGAACTTCTATCATGTACAGTTGACTTTTCTTTTTAAGTATATTATAAATTCAACATATGAATTTCAAAACTGTACAATTTGCCTGTTTTTTTTGGGGGGGTTGGACATTTTTGGTTCTTTTTTATATATTAAAAATTTACAATAAACTTCTTCTGGGGGTCAACCCTATCTCTATCCCCACCTCTTTGTCCCAACTTCTCTCTCCCTCATGAGGGAAAAGAATCTTTGTAACAAATATGCCTAGTAAAGTAAAATGTATCCTCATATTTTCATATCTACAGGTGTGTTCTCATTTTGTACCTTAAGTCATCTCTCTGTCAGGAAGTAATATATTTCTCACAAGCCCTCCACAATCATAAGCATTGAACAATGTGCCTAATTCTTTCAAAAAAAATTCTTTTTTCAATATTGTTATTGCACCAAAAATTTTCAGGTTCTGCTCTTTGCTCTGCAGAACTTTATCTAAAACTTCTCAAGTTTCTCTGCAATTGTTCATTTCATCATTTTTTTTTAACAGCACAGTACTTTATTACATTTGTATACCATAATGTATTCAGTCATTCTCCAATTAATAGTTACCCCCTTAGATTCCAGTTGTTTACTGTAACCAAAAGAGCTGCTATAAACATACTTTTATTTTGGGATCCTATGCCTAACTCTTTGATCTCCTTGAAATATAGGTATGGTAAAACTATTGCTAAGTCAAGTACTGTGCAGAGTTTAGTGATTTTTTTGTATGTGTGATTCCAAATTGCTTTTCAGACTTGTTGGACTGATTCACAGTTCTGACAACAATGTATTAATGCGATTGCTTTCTTGCAGCTCCTCCAGCATTGGATTTCTTCCTTTGAGAATTTCATGGCTATTTCCTTTGATAATATCTCTATTGGGAAAAGGTTCTTGTTCTTATGTATTTGAAACAGTTCTCTTTATATCTTAGAGCTTTATCAGAGAAACTTGCTGTTAAAATTTTCCCAGTTAATCACTTCCCTTGGAATTTTAACTGCATTAGTTTTGTTTGTGCAAAAACTTTTAAGTTTATGTAATCAAACCCATCCATTTTATCTTCTGAGATTCTATTACTTGTTTGGTCATGAATTAATCTATCTATAGTTACAAAATGTATTTTCTTCTTTGTTTCTTTTAGTTATCTATGATATAACGTTTTATACTTACACCGTATATCCATTTAGAGCTTTTTTTTTTCTTAAAGACGATGTGAGATTTGGTCTAAATCTAATTTCTTCCATGTTGGTTTTCAATTTTCTCAACATATTT
This sequence comes from Potorous gilbertii, assembly GCA_028658325.1. Lineage (NCBI taxonomy): Eukaryota > Metazoa > Chordata > Mammalia > Diprotodontia > Potoroidae > Potorous > Potorous gilbertii. The sequence goes on along the minus strand of CM053770.1, from coordinate 433,313,093 downwards.
TTTTGGCCAAATAGTGAGTCCTTTCCTTAGAAGTTAGGCCTTTGGATTTGTTGAATTCTATGCGACTAGACTATGCAACTATGTTTGTATGTTTCCATATGTTGCCTCAAGTTTTTAACCATTGCCAGATAATTTTCATGATTACTGCTTTGTAGTATGGTTTGAGACCTGCTGTCATGAGCCTCACTTCTTTTTCACTTTTTTTTCATTATGCTGCTTAACCTCTTGTTTCTCCAGATGAATTTTGTTGTTCTTTTCTCGCTAAGTGGAACAAGAATAAATTGTTACAGTACTTATTAGGTAAATCAGTGTAGTCAGTGTTGTAATTTTTATTCTTTTTGAATGGCCCAACCATGAGCAGTTAATATCTCTTACTTACTCAAGTCAGTCTTTATTTCTGCAAAGAGCACTTTTTAGTTTTTTTCATATAGTTCTTGTGTGTGCTTTGGTAGATGGATTCCTAAATATTTTATACATTCTATAGTTATTTTGAATATAATTTCTCTTTCTATTTTTTTCCTGTTTGTTTTTGCTGGTAATATATTACAAAGGTTGACATTTTGTGTGTTTTTTTGGTATTCTATTATTTTACCATAATTGTTATTTGCTTAAATTAATTATTGGTTGAATCTCTAGTCTTCTTCAAGTTAACTTAAAAGTCATATCTTCAGAAAGTGACAATTTTTTTTTTACTTTTGCTCATGCTTATTCCCTCAGTATGGTTTTCTTGTTTCTTTAAAGTTAGCATCTGTAGAAATATACCAAATAATAAATGTGATATTGTACATTTTTCTTTAACCCAATATTTTTGGAAAAGCCTCTAGTTCATTTCCATTACATATAACACTGACACTTAATTTTAAATTGACATCATTTATTACATTGTGGAAAGGTACATTTATTCCTTCAACATAGTTTTCAAAAATAGTAATGTGTTTTATATTTTGTCAAAAATTTTATCTGCGTCTATAAAATAATATGATTTTATTGATATTGTTATCAATGTCCGTTAAATACAGTTTTTTTAATTGAACAAATTTTACATTCTTGCTATTGATCCAACCTGACCACATGGATAATATTTTGATATGTTACTGCAGTTTCTTTATTTATATTTTATTTTAAAATTTTTGTGTTAATATTATTAGAAAAACTGGACTATTATTTTCCTTATTTGTTTTATCTCCGCTTATTGTGGGTATTAAGACCACTTGATATTTGTATTTTATATTTATTTTTAATATTTTATATTATAGAAGAAATTTTATATTACAAAAGAAATTTGGTAGAATCACAAGTTTTTCCAAACTGTTGTTGAAACTAGGACGTCAAATAATAGCAGTATCTACCTGTGCTGGCTATGATTCTAGCCCAAACCTATATGCTATCCATTATATTCCATTGCCTTTATGGAGAATCAACTTTGTTTTATCTGCTATATTTTTATTTAGTATTTTATTTTTCCCTAGTTACCTGTAAAAACAATTTTTAACATTCATTAAAAAAACTTTGAGAAGAGCCAATTTCTTAATAATAGCTTCAAGGTTGGGCTTTTGTGACCAAACCCCTTCTGTAGCTCATGCAAGCTTTTATCTCTTTTTAGGGACACAGACTAAAAATCCTAGGATTTTTTTTCGTCATTGCTCAGTTTTGTGCTCTTTGTTTCATCCATGCTGGAGTAGTTGTATTAGAGTTGAGCTATTCTGCTTCAATTCACTTTGCCATATGGGAGCCCATCAGTTGGTTATAATAAAAATTTAAAAATATCTTTTGATGGAAGATAGACATGGAAACAATTCTGGCTTTTGAATCAAAGGATCTGAATTTGAATCTTGGCTTTCTCATTTATTACCCTTGTGATCCTGGACAAGATCAAACCATCATTTGCCCTGAAGCCTGCTCTTCTGATTGGCCCAGTTCCTAGCCCAGCTCATCATTTCATGAGGAACTCCAGTTAGGCTCACTTTATTCCTGGCTCTTTTCACTTTCTGGATTTCCCCTTAATATATTGTTTTCTTCCATGAAAATATAAGATCCTTGAAAGTAGGGACTGTTTTACTTACTTGTATTTGTAGACCTAATGCTTAGCACAATGGATTGTACAAAGTAAACACTTGATAAAGGTTTGTTCACTCTGTCTGTCCATCCATTGGTTGATCTATTGATCCACCGTTTGGGGTGCATCGATTTATCCATTCATCCATCTATCCATCCATCTTGCTCTCCCTTGCTTCCTCTCTCTTTCCTTACCTCCTGCCTTCCATTCTTTCTTTCTTCCCTCCATTCTTTCTCTCTCTTTCTTTCTTTTTCTTCCTTCCTTCCTTCTGTATATCCATTTAGAGTTGACTAACTGGATTGTTTACTTTTTAATCAGTTGTTTTGGTATTGTATAAATAAATTCATTTGGGGAATTAGCACGTTGATTTCTCCCAATTGCTTTGAACAAATTTTGCTGAATTTCTCATATTTTTCCACGATAATTCTCTGCTTGACCACAAGAATTTTCCCATAGATAAATGATAGAAATTAAAACTGCTATTACATTTCAATTATTATTACATTATGATAAGTTATATATGATATCAAAAAGATGATCAGGTAGAAGAATACTAATGTGATAGAAACATTGCTTCCACTGAGTAAATGGGTTTGATTAAAGGATTTGCTTTGGCCTGAGAATGTTAATAGAGATGCATGTTCTTTCATGACTGTTTCAGTTAGCCATGGAGATTTAAGTAAGGAATAGGTTAAAATGACTGATTTTCTAGCATCATGTAATTGAGGTTTTTTTTAAAAAAATTCCTTTTGGTTTTGTATTCATACCATGTATCCTTGTTATTCAAGAGGAAATCAATACTGCTATCTATAAAAAATTGGCATGGTTTTTATTTAATGACCATAAATGTGATTGGATTAGTAGAATAAGTGGCTATTTTTCTTCCTGATAATTCAATTATAAACAAAAAGTGTAATCTGTGACACTAGATATGTACTTAGGGCACTGTATATAACAGATATTCTTAAAACTGAAGTAAAAGGGAATATTAGGAAACAAAGTGAATACATTCAAATATATTCTTGGTAAGTGTATATCTTTAATGAATGAACAATTGACTAGACACATGGGTTGTAGGAGGTAAAACCTTAGTAAAAAAAACACTAAAAACATCAAAAACAAAAGCTTTTTTTTTTTACTAGAGAAATATTTCCCAGAAGTTTCTTCAAATTCTTCATATTCTTTTGGACCACATTCTTGACTCCATGCTTTAATTGTGTTTTTATAATTGCAGATTTTCCTTTTCTGGAGAACCATTTGTCTGTCCTACTTGTTATTTTGCAGTCCCATAGAGTTGTAAGAGAACTTTCTAGACATCTTTCTACAGTTCATGATAACAAGGAATGGATATAAATGGAGTGAATAACCCAGTGACCTTATTTTAGCCTGTAATTTCAACCTTCTCTCTCAACACAACTTTTATTAGAGATACCTTTCAAGAACTAAATTGACTGACCCAAATGTCACCTCTTTTACCCTTCTGCTTGTCTTCTATCAGAGGCACTAGTGAATAGTGAAAATGGTTAAACAGTAGAAGAAGCCTAAAACATGGCTAAGTTGACAAACTGCGTAGCTGGCTTTGGAAAAATCAAGAATTGATTAAGTTCCTTGATTTGAAGTTTAAAAACAGGAGGCAGTGTGGTATGATGGACAAAGTTTGGGATTATAGGCAGACAGAAGACCTGAATTTGATTCCCAGTTTTTTCATTTGTTCCAGTATATATCTGTCACAATGAATCTCATTGGACTTCTGTTTCCTCAACTGAAAACTGAAGGTGATGAACTAGACTAATGTTTCTTAAACATTTTCTATTATTCACTCCTATCAGTAAAAAAAGTTTTTTTTTGAGCACATACCCCAAATACATGTATATTTGCTTATTGATAAATTATATACATGTATTATAAGGCAGCTAGATGGCACAGTAGATAAACTGTTGGGCCTAGAGTCAGAAAAATTCATCTTCCTAAGTTCAGATCTGACCTCAGACACTTACTAACTGTGTGACCTTGGGCAAGTTACTTAATACTATTTCCCTCTTTTTCCTCAACACTAAAAAACCTAAAAAACTGAGCTGGACAAGAAAATAGCAAATAACTCCAGTATCTTCACCAAGAAAACCCTGAATGAGGTCATGTAGAATCAGACACAAATGAAAATATCTCAACAACAGTACTACATTAATATTTATGTACATTAGAAAACTTACACAAAATAGAAATGCAATTCCAATGAGATAGAGATGAATTAATATTTGATCTTAGAGGCATTAGGGAATAACAGGAATTTACTGAATAGGGGAATGATATGTTCTTTAGGAAAATCATTTTGACATCTTTGTGGAGGATGGATGAGCTTGGGGGAACCATTAGGGGCTATTGAAACGTGATGAAACCCTGAGCTAAAGTAGTATTTGTGTGAGGGATTGAAGGGAACAGAAGAGGCTCCCCTGAGATGGAAACACAGGATTTGGTAACATTGCATATGTGGGATGAGTTGTGTTGAGAAACAGAAGATAACTCTGAAGTTATGAACCTGAGTAGCTGGAAAGATGTCTGTGTCCTTGGTAGAAATAGGAACTTTACATGAGTTTAGGATGAAAGACAGCATATGAGATGTAAGATATGGGTCACAGTCTGTGTATACTAGCTTATCCTTTGAGATTCACTCTGTTTCATACAAAATGAAGAGGGGAAGAGTAGTGTTCTTATTCACAGGTCACTGTTTCTGAGTGTTCCAAAGGGTAGAAACCAAAAGGCAATTTAGGGGTTAAGAAGCAGGTATGCTTGGGGGTGGCAATGTTGAATTTTCCCTATGGCATCTACATAGCTACTACATTGGGAGCCTAGTAGTGGTTAGGATTGTCCTGAAGGGCTGATGCCGGGCTCACACTTGCCTTGTGGAGGTAGTAGGTAGACTGGGGACTATAGGTACAGGATAGATGTCATTATGAGAGAGTCAAGCTCCATGGTAGGCTATCATAGGGAAGGTGTGACGAGACCCCTCTTTCTGCCCTCTGATTCATTGATTTCACATCCACTGGAGTCAGACTTTGTTCTCACTTTGGAAACTTCATGATCAGAACCATGACTCTATGATTGAAAGTTAAAAGGAAAACCAAACCAAACCAATATCCTGGTGGTTTGGAAGAGTTAATGAACAAATCTGGTGAGCAGCTTACTCATTTGAAAGACTATGGCTCAACTTCAATAAAGTATTTTGAGATATTCCAGAACCAAGAACCTATGTAAACACAAATGATGATTCAGGAAAAAAATATCTAGAGTAAGTTGGTTTTCCTTATAAATAAAAACTTAATTTAGAATGTTTTACAAAATCTGAATCAACCAATTGATATCACAGATGGAATAGCAAGATAAAGAATGTGCTAACAAAATTTCATTATGTAATGTGGTATAAATGTCACAGACCTGGAAACAAAGCCTGGCTGTTTATCATTAAATAGTTACCTCATTTGAATACTATGTAAATTAAATATTTATCTGCACTAAGAAGTCAGAGTCTGCTTTCAATCACAGGAATAAAATTCTTTAAGATGGCTACTATCTACATGCTTTGAAGGGAAAGGAGTTGCCTTCTTATTTTTGGTAGGCAAATTTTGCTGAACTGTTGCCTTCATAGAAGAAAAGTAATATGTGAACCCTGTTATACTGGTAAGGCAGTTTTACTGCAAAAGCAAGCTTTTAGCAGCTACCAGATTTGCTAAAAGCAATGATGTCCAATTAGCAGTAAGTGCCATGCACCTGCAGTTACTAAGAATTCAACCTTTTTTTTTTTCCTGAGGTTGAACCTTGTTATAGCTTTAAAAAAAAGCCTTACACAAAATTTGCTCTAGGGAACAAAGAAAAATTAGTATTGGCAAAAAGTAAGCATTCCTGGGTTTGTTGTTATTACTGGTTAAGAACATTTGGAAGAATTGCCAAACCAATGGACATTTTAAAAACCAGCAACAAACCTGTAGGTCCTGCATTCTCACCCCTCCCTTCCTCCTAAATTGTGAATTTTGCTTTCTCGGGGATGGATTATAGGAAAACAAAGACTGGATCCAGTGACTTTTCTGACACATTTTGTTCATGTTTCTCTGTTTGTCTGTGCTAAGCCCTGTCCATGAAAGAAGGTAAAAATAGCAGTAATTGTAGAAATGGAACATTAACTTATCTCTCCAGCCCCCTTTTTAACATGTTTCACTCATCACAATGAAAACTGACTTGCAATCAAAATGTTCTTTTCAAAAATACAGTTCGTTTTAAATTATTTTTGTCAGTATTTTCCTCAAATATATTAGTTCTATAGTTTGGTTTTTTACAAATAAATTTTTTTGCCTTTAAAAATATGTAGGAGGAGTCTGGTTAGGGTGTTATTTATTTCTTATATTTTTCTATTTTTCCTCTTCTGAAGTAAATTATAGGAACAGGCCATCTGTTGAGTCAACTATTTTGCCAGTTGCTTGGTGTTTTAATGAGACTAATAGACTAATGGCTTAGTCCCTTTCACTGCAATGGAAAGGATTTCCACTTTTAGGGGAAAAATGGGGTGTAGAGTCTGATTAAACCAGAAGTGGAAGATAAGGTACTTTTTAATTTACATTTTCACATATTGAATATGATCACAATGGACAGATAGGAATTGTGACAGTAAGCTTCTTTTCTATTAATTTTTTGGTTTATACATCAAAATAATTTCTGTTTATATTATACCACCTCTCCCATACCCAAGAGAATTGAAATATTGCTTGTAACAAAGACAAATAGACAAAAACAAAACTGTGGTAATGTCTGACTACATATGTAGCATTCTGTCCTCCTAGTCCTTTGCCTATCTGCCAAGGGTAGGGAGGTATAGTTCATTGTCAATTTTTCAAGTCTATTACTGTTTTGTCAATTACTCTGTTACGTTTCTGCTTTAATTTATATCTTGCTAGAGTCATTGTGTTATGGTATTTATTTCAGAGAACATTAGTTCATATAAATCTTCCCATGTTTACTCATGTTTCAATGGATACCACTTTGTTTCCATTTCTTTGCTACATATAAAAATTGTGTTATGAGGTACCAGACTCATCTCTCTGGTACAAGAGCCTGTCTCCCTGCATCCAGTCTCTTTTCTCTATAATCCTCTTATCCAATGATATTCTGAAAGCATATATCTGACCATGTCATTCTGTATCAGTAAGCACGTCAACATACATAATGGGAGTGGGGAGATGGGGGGGTCTGCTGTCACAGGTTCTTCAATATGCTTCTCTAAAAAGAAAGGCAACTTTGGAGGGGTTAACAATTACTTAAATCAAGCACATGTATCATTCAGTTTGTTTAGGGGAAAAAGTTAGCACCCTGAACTTCAGAAAAAGTACAGAGAAATTAGAGATCAACAGACCTGACTTCCTCTGTCTGGCCATAATCAATACATACATCACAATTCAATGGATAAGTCTAACTGTCTGATCATAATTACCAGAGAGGGAAGCATCAACATCCGGGTTTTCAAAGCTAGGGGTTCCTTAGCGGCTTCCCAGATTCTTCACCTGGTAAAACAAACATTTCCAGTCAGTAAGCCCCAAAATAAAACCACTCCTCAGAGTCTTTACAGATTTTTTAGAGTCAGAGGGCATCACATCCCTTGAGAACCCGTGCCTCATTAAGAAAAGATGTGGACCTTCCTACAAATCTTCCCAGGCCCAACAATGGATGGGAAAGATCATCCTTAATCACATTATTCAGAGGCACTTTTAGTAAAACAAAAGCAGCAAAAGATCCTACTTTGCTTGCCCTTATGTACTCCTGTCCTCAAGAAACTACAATGGTTCTACATGGCCCTTTGGATAAATACAAACTCTTCTTTTTGACATTTAAAGCCCTTTCTAGTCTAGCTCAAGTTATCATTCCACCCTGCCCATTATGTACTCTGTGTTCCAGTGCATGACATTCCACATCCAGTCTCCATACCTTTGCAGTCTGTGCCCTCCTTACCTCCAACTGGGGACTTCCTTAGATTCTTTTGAGGCTTAGCTTGAATGCCATCTCCTTGAAGAAACTGTTTCTGATTCCTCTTGTTTCAGTGTTCTCCCTCCAAATCGTTGTGAATTTATTTTGTACATATCTTTTATTTACCTGTGAACATATACCCCTGTAAGAGTGCAAGTTTCTTGAGGGAAGGTATTATTTCTTTTTCCTATTTGTATATCTAGTATTGAAGGCAATCCTTGGCCTACTGGAGGTACTGAATAAATGCTTGTGGATTATTTGATAACATGCTCTAAAAGGACTTGAGCAAAAGTACTTTGGAAAGTTTGGAAAATAGGATAGTCAGTGGAAGGAGCACTGGATTTAGAGCCAGAAGGCCTGAGCTCAAAACCCAACTCTGATATTACCTGGGGAACATTGGACTAGACATTTAACTTCTTTGCACCTCAGTTTCTTCATCTGCAGAAACAGGGAGTGGGATCCCCAATATGTCTTTCAGCTCTTATCCCTAATGTATCTCTTACTTCTCATCTTAAGATGGTTGTTGTAGCTATTGATTGTTAAACCAAAAAGATTGTTAGCTAAGTTAACAACATCATTAAGTCACCAAGCTTTTATTAAATGCTTTCTAAATGCCAATTCTCAAATTTCCAAATGCCTTATTCTCAGACCAAGTCTTATATCCATTTCACTCTGAGCTCATAGATTGGGCAACAGTAGATCCTTGCCTAAGTATTACTTAGTGGCTATTTTTGGATCCTCCTGGCTCAGAGCGAATGTAAATAGTAATGGTTTCTCTTTTGGCCAGCAACCCTGAGGGTCTTCCCCTCCATTTGATTTTTTTTATTAAAGGGGCCACCCCTTGACTCACTTCTGAAAGAGACCCATTTGCTGAATGGACATTACCTCACTCAAAATGAGAACCTGAAAAGATCTTAGCCTAAAAGGGCCAGGGTCTCCCATCACATTTTGGGCCATCTCCGGTCATCCTGATGAACATCTGGCCACTGGACCCAGATGACTCTGGAGGAGAAAGTGAGGCTGGTGATTTTGCACAGTCCTCCCTCCCTCAAATCAAAGTTGACTACAAGTGATGTCATCCTGATTTCATGGTCCCCTTTAAGGACAAGCAGAACAACCTGTATGCTAAGCCCAGACATAACCAAACCAAACCAAAACAATAAACCCTTTTACGCCATTGTTGCTTGATTTGTGCTGCCAGTTTTGGAGAATTTGAATTTGCCTGCACAGGTAAATGATGTTTTGTCGTCGTCGTTGTTGTTGGAAAATGGCTTTTAAGGCAAGAAACACTGACTGTCATAGTTCTTCAAGAATTGCCTCCACAATAACCTATAAGGCAGATGGTATAAGGACTATTGTTCTCTTTTAAGATGAGTGAAGTCAGGCTGAAGAAATGAGTTAGTAATATGGAAACCTTTCTGAATGTTTTTACTTTTGAACTAAATTAATTTGCGTGGGTGTATGTAAGCACAATGCTGGCATTTATTAATTAAAGGTATGGAATTGCAAAGGGCAAAGTTTAATGAGTCATTGCAAATATTATTATATGACAGATATCTTGCATTATGGTTTCATTTCTGTATGTAGGAAATAATGGAAAGATGTATTTACCAACTAAAGCCTGACCCCTCTACACTGAGCCCTTTTTTCCTTCTGCCTGATGATTCTTAGAATTCATTGTTTTTTGTCAGTGACATCAGTCTGTTGCTGTGGGAATGGCTAGATTTTACAATGCATCAGATCAAAATGGATTATGATATCTCAGTGAGATGAGGGAGAAAGCTGTGGTGGTGATGATGGAGTTGTGGAAGACGGGGTGGAGAAAGAAACCTTTGGCTTACTCACACAGTCAGAATCCCATCTTAAGGATTAGCCATCAGGAGAGAGAACCTGGACAACAAACAGGGTTATTCTTTTCTGCTTTTCACAAAGGCTTTGGAAGAGGAAGAAAAAGTTCATATTAATGAATACAGCTAAACAACTGTACCTCAATGGGTCTGTAAAACAGGGAGGCAATTGCTTTCAGGTGGAACTAAATCTGACTTTGACCCAATGTTTTGTTTTTATGCTTTATTTATGTGTTTTGCTTTTACATTACAAGCATTTCCAGATTGCTCCACTAAACAAGAGGTCTCTCATATCAAAGTAAAATAAGTAAGCGCAAAGTAACAAAACAGCAACTATTTCTAAGAGTACACATGACATTTCACATTGGGAGCCCCTTCCTTTCTATTTTTTTAGTGTTTTTTTTTAATGTAAAAAAACCCTTTTATTTTTGATCTCTCCCTCCCCTTGCTTCATTGAAAAAAAAGAGAGAAAAGATATTCCTTTTAACAAATATGCTTAGTCAAAGAAAACAAAATCCCTCATTGTCTCTATACAAAAATACACATGTCATTCTGCATCCAAAATCTATCCCTTCCTCTAAAATTATGAATAATCATCATATTGATCATAGGTCTTACAGTTTTCAAAATTATTTATCTTTACAGAGTTTCTGTTATTGTATAAATTGTTCTACTGGTACTGCTCATTTCATTGCTCATCAGTTTATAAAATTTTCAAAATTATTTGCTTGTATAATATTGATATTGCAGTATAAATTCTTCATCTGGTCTTACTTCACTCTGCATCCGTTCATATAGTGAGAAATATTAAAATTTAATTTGAGTACTCTTTGTGAACTGACAAAACAGACCCCCCCTTTCCCCACCAAGGAACCAATAAGTAACGTTCAGTTTCTTTAGTCACCCAAAGGACAGTTAATGATTGTAGATACTCAGATACTATAAAATGGATTGGAATCATTGACTTATGTCAGGTCAATGACCCAATTATAGAAGCATTTA
>CM053770.1:433237698-433301682 GCA_028658325.1 Potorous gilbertii | reverse complement strand
TATATATATATATATATTGCTTCTAATCAAAGATTCTTGATTGTTTTGATCAAAGGTAAGTCTCAATCAAAAGCACTTGACTGACTAAAAGATCTTACTTTGCTGGCAGTTACACTGGCTTACTCCCTAACCTGCAAATATTAACTCTTACTTTTCCACCTACAAACTCTTGCTCATGCCATTCCACACATCTACCATCCCTATTCTACTCCAATTGTCCAAATCCCACCCATTCTTCAAGATCCAGTCAAATCCAACTTCTTCTTTAATAAAACAAAACAAAACTTTTCTTAACTTCAAGTCTCAGAATCACTTTTCTCTGAATTCTTATAAAAAATGGATGAGAATATTTATAGAGCAATTAACACAGTTCCTGGCATATACAAATATTTATTCTCTACCCTGCTTCTGCTCCCTTCCCATCAAAGAAGTAATCATCTAATTCACTGAGCAATTGCCTGCCTTAGTTTCCTCAGCTGTAAAATGGGGATAATACTAGTGTCTACCTCTCAAAGTTATCATAAAAAAAGATATTTGTATAGTGCTAAGGACAATACCTGCTACATAGTAAGCCCCCAATAAATACTTGCTCCCTTTCCTTCTCCCCCTGCATTTAACTTTTCTTATGTTTACATCTATCTTCCCAAAAAACTGGAAGCTCCTTAAAAACCAGGACAGTACAATTCCCTTTAATCTCTAATGAGATCAAACACAATGCCTTGCACATAGTAAACATATTAAATATGCATTGATCTGATTTTTATTTGACCTGACTTGATCATTTGATAAGTAAGATGATGGTGCACTGCTGGGTAAGAAGAAGAAGACAATGTTGCCACAACAAATTATATTCAATAACAGAAAGACCTCAGAAATTTATGATTTTTATACATTTTTTTCCACTAATTAGAATAATACGAGCAGCAGTCGTCCTGGGAACTGGGTCTTAGCAACTTCTAAGAATTTATTCAGAAAACTTTGAAATATTAAAAAATTTACCCAGAAACCCTAAATCCTAAACCAAAAACATAGACTTCAGATTTCTTGGGAAACAAACAAAATAAATGTAGTTTCTTTTAATGAAATCTTTTGTTCTCATTATATAGCAGGAGAGTCATAATTAGAAACACTCTCCCTCCATCCCTGATATCCCCAAAATTCATGAATCAAAAAACATTTTGTTCATCAAACAAATGAACAAGGAAACAACAAAAAAGGGGATTTAATGAATAATAAACAAACTGTTCTAGGAAACAAATTTACAGGTTCTATGACAGATCACCAAGAAGTGTCTGTATTCTACACGAAGTGGTCAGAAATGGGATTTTAATCAACTGCCAGAGAGAAAGCCTTCATGAGATTGCAGAAGAAATAGAATGTCTTTGGGGAAAGTGTGATATAATGAAAAACACATTAGCCCTGGTGTCAGAGGATCTGGTTTCAAATTCTACTTTGGAGGTTTGCTACTTGTGTGTGACCTAATGCAAGCCCTTTCATCTTTCTGGTCCCCAGTTTCCTCTCCTGTAAAGTGAAGGAATTGGCCTGCATGTATTTGGAGGTGTCTTCTATTTCTAGACTTATGATCTCATCTAGCCTGACCCCTGAATTGCAGATGGTGGGGGAAAGGATTTTCTTCCCCTCTGTAGCATGTACATTTTTTTGTGTGTTCAGAGAATTAAAGTAAATAAAGTTAACAAATAAAGGAAATAAATAAAAGTAAAGAGCAGAGAATTAAAAGTATGTTTTTTAAAATACATTAAACAAATGAACTAATTAGCACAATGATGTGGTGAATGAAAATGTCTAAGAAACAGTTTCCAGGTAAATTGAAATTAATTTTAATAATTTTGGCTAGCAAATAATCAATAAAATGAGCTCAGTTGTTCCTTTCAGTGATCAAAGAGAGATAACAGGGGATACTTTGAACATGTACCTCTGATAAAGGCCTCATTTCTCAAATATATAGAGAATTAAATCAAATTTATAAAAATACAAGTCATTGCCCAGTTGATAAATGATCAAAGTTCATGAACAGGCTTGTTGTGCTCATCCTTCATTGCTGAAGAAGACCATGCCATCAGAGAAATGATGACATGACTTGCCCTTGACTGTTTTGAGTGAGGGAGGGCTGTGTAAGGATTTATAGATGAAGAAAACAAGGCTATCTACAGTCATAAAAATAAATGCTCAAAATCGTTATTGATCAAAGAAACACAAATTAAAACAACTCTGAGGTACCACCTCATACCTATCAGTGGCTAAAATGGCAAAAAAAAAAAATATTGGATGTTGGAAAGGGGGAAAACTGGGAAACTAACACATTCATGGTGGAGTTGTGAACTGATCCAACCATTCTGGAGAGCAATTTGGAACTATGCCCAAAGATTTATCAAACTCTGCATACCCTTTGATCCAGCAATACCATTGCTAGGTCTATATCCTAAAGACATCCAAAAACAGTAGAGAAATGACCTATTTGTATAAAAATATTCATAGCAACTCTTTGTGTGCTGGCTAAGAATTGGAAATCAAAGGGATGCCTATCAATTGGGGAATGGCTAAACAAGCTGTGGTATATGAGTGTAATGGGGTAATTATTGTGTTATAAGAAATGACAAGCAAGATGATTTCAGAAAAACCTGGAAATACCTATGTCAACTGATCCATAGCAAAGTGAACAGAACCAGGAAAACAACGTACAACAATATTGTCCAGTGAAGGAGGGCAAATGACTTAGCTCTTATTAGCAAAACAATGATCCAAGACAATTCCACAGGACTGCTAATGAGGCATACCATCTGCCTCCAAAGAAAGAACTGATATTGCCTGAATATGGACTGAAGAGTGCCATTTTTCACTTTCTTTTTTTCTTTTATGCAAGTCTTCTTGTACTAAATGATTCATATGAAAATATTTTACATCATTTCCCATGTATAACCTACATTTTATTTACTTATCATCTCAGGGATGGGGGAGGAGAGGGAAGGAGGGAGGGGTGGAGTTGGGAACTGAAAAATTTAAATAAAAATGTTTCTAAAAATTTAAGTAAATAAAAATCAGAATCCCACAATATGTTGCTTACATGTAACACATTTAAAAATGAGAGAGACACAAAGGTAAGACTTTGAGTAAATAAGTAATTTTGTTGATTAAAAATACCCAAATTAACTACAAAGGATGTATAGAATGGTACTATCTGAATCCAGAGAAAGAACTGACACATAGAAGTATGTATAGAATAATTTATGACTAATGGGGAATGAGGAGGGAATGGGAAAAAAAAGAAAAAAAGCCCTGGGATTGGACCTAGCCTCAATAACTAGCTGCACTTCTAACCACCAATGTGATCTCAGGCAAGTCACTTAACATCCCTAGGCCTTAATTTCCTCACCTATAAAATGAGGGGGTTGGAAAAATTGGTCATTGCGTCCCCTTTCAGTTCTAAAACTGTAATTCTACAGCCACCAAGGTCCCAAGTTGGTTGGGGTTACCTACATGAGGAAATTGATATTGCTAGCACCAACACCCTATCTCCCATCCCCATTTGTTGCTGTCTTTTCCATGTGATGCCTTCTGCCCTTAGTCACCATAAAAGGCTTGAGTGGAGAGGGGCAATTCTGTGGAGGAAAATGGAGACCCTGCTACACACATCTTCAGTGAATTGGCAAGGCTTTGTAGAAGAATTGCTCAGGGACCGAGGCAGGGTTGTTTTGTGGTCCACATTGGTGCAAGGACCACTGACATTGACCATTTACATCCTGGATCCATGGAGTAAATGCAAATATAGGAGACACAGATAAAGCAATGTTGCTACTGTTGTGTTAAATTTAGCATGCATATTTCTTTCAAAAAAAAAACCAAAAACATAAATTCAGTCTCTCAGACAATATTATTTCTTCTTTGCTGTTGAAAGGCTTATGTTTGTCACTGGTTGTTAGGTTTGTAATATAAAAGTAAATATAATTTTTAATACAAAAGAGAAGCCTAAAAAGGTAGACGGTGTGGTATAATGGATAAGGCACTGGATTTGGTGTTAGAAAAACATGTTTGGATCTTTCCTCAGATACATACTAATCCTGGGCAAGTCATTTCATCTCTCTAGGGCTTAGTTTCCTTATCTGTAAAAAGAAAGTTTTGAACCCAATGATCTCTACCATTCCTTTTTATCCTAAATCTGTGGTCCTTTTAGCCTAGGAACAATTCTTGCAACCACATATAGTCATTCTTACACACTTATACAATCTTGTGCAGTCATGAGAGCAGCCTTGGTTTCATGTTATTTTAGTCTTAAAAATAATAATAATATTTAAAGTATGAGTTACTCAAACATGTGCCTCATGTATGCAGGATAAAAATAGAGGCAAAGTTCAAAACCTCTCAGATTAACACACTGTCCAGCCAGTCCAACATAAGTGTGAGGTAGCATAATTAAAAAAAAAAACTCAAAACTCCCAATTTCAAGTTACATCATTCAAGCAAACAGTTTTTCAAAGATGCTGCACTTGACCTGAGGAGTGCAGGGAGGGGAAGGAAGGAAAGAAAACACTATTGTTGCTTCACATATCATCTCTATTGAACACATTTCCTCATTTATTCACTTAGATTTCTGGCCACTGAAGATTTCTGTCCTTTGGATTTATATCTGAAATGGTGGAGTGTCTCCCCTGCTCCATGCTGCAGCTTCCCTCACCAATGCAAAGGATTATGGATGATACAGAAAGCAAGGACAGTCATGTAGGAAGGCAAATGACCTTATGGTGAGGGGACCTGATATGATCTAATGGCACAGCAAGGACAACCCTTAATATCTGTCCTTCTCCCAGGAGACCTTCATGAAATTGACCCAATGCGCTACCAAGATAAGTATCAAAACCTTTGAAACAGGCTGTGTACCTCCCACTCAAACATAAATCCTCAGAAGGACTTTTGTGTCAGGAAGCAAACAAGAATCCCAAGCTGTCTTTTTTTTTCAGGGCCCAGTGTTGTTGAGAAAAACAGCTGGGGGACACATAGGTGGAGTTGTACAGAGTAAGCTAATCTCCCGTTGCCAAGGTAATCTGAAGAAATTCATCCTGTACCCTTGATAGGAAGGGAAGGCACACAGGCATTCTGAAATTTTATTCCATTTCTTTTTTTAATGATAAAATGCCATTTTTACACTGATGTCAGGGGGAGAAATGTCTAGGATTTAATAAACATTAAAAATAATAGCATTCATTAGTATTTTAATTCTGTAGTCTTCAGTTTCTCACCTATAAAATGAAGGAGTTTGAACTAACTGACCTTAGGTATGTTCCATCTTTAGAAATATGATCCTGTGTTTCTATGATAAGTAGTTAGCATCTTTCAAGGATGAGCTTAAATGCATCAGACAACATTAGGCCTTTCTGGATCCTTTCTAGCTACTAATAAAACACACCTTCTCCATTTCCTTGAATCTTATTTTGCATATGTCTATACAGATACATGTTGTTTCCCTCAGTAGAGTATCAGCTCCTTCAGAAAAAGGCTCCCTACAGCCCTTTGTGTCCCCAGTGTCTGGCATATAGCAAGCACATATTAAATCAATTGCTCTTAATCCTGGGGTGTCATGTACTCCTTTGGCAGTCTAGCAAAGCTTATGGATTCTTTTACAAAATAATGACTTTAAATGCATAAAGTAAAACACACATGACATGACAGAAGAAATCAATTATGCTGAAATACAGTTAGAATATTTTTGCAAATAAATTTGTGGATCCCAGGTTTGTTTTCAATTGTGTTCAACTATTTATGACCCCATTTGCAGTTTTCCTTGGCAAAGATACTAGAGTGGTTTGCCATTTCCTTCTCTGGCTCATTTTATAGATGAGGAACTAAGACAAATAGGGTTAAGTGACTTGCCCAGAGTCACCCAGCTAGTAAGTGTCTGGGGCCAGATTTGAATTCAAGAAAAGGAGTCTTCCTGACGTCAGGCCTGGCTCTAGCCACTGCAACCACCTAGCTGCCCAGATCCTGGTTTAAGGATCCTTTTTTGTGAGTAAAGGTTTGCATTGATAGCCATGGATCATCCATGTGCCCTGCTGGTTTAGGCTTTGGAGTGATGGCATATTTGGCCTTGTGAACCACACATCTTGGTTGACGGTAGTTTTCCTCTGAATGCTGAAGTGTTACAGAAATACAACCACACAAAGAATGGAAAGAGTCGAGTCATCTGGTTTTCTACCACAGATATAAAGGAAACCATTGCCACAACCACAAGGCAAACTGAATTTACTAGACTTCATCTTAGTGATGCTGAAATATAATGGAAAGAGTACTGAAATTAAGAATCAGAAAATGGCTCATTGACTTAGAGTTGGAAGGAAGTTCCAGGCAATGGATCTTGTCTTCTTTTCTATTTTTCACAGCAGTTCAATATGGAGCATTACACACAGTAAACTCTAGAGGACACTTTGATTTAATCAAAAAGAGAGGACAAGGAAGATTACCCCAAAAAATGAAAACCCTAAGAAAAGATAAAGATCTTTGAAACAGGAGCTGAAATTGCAACTTCAGAACTGAGAATAAGAACTCTGAAACCACAAAGTACTTAAAAGTAGGCACAACCCAAATTTTTTTACCTTTTTGCCATCTTTTATTGGCTAACGCTAAAATGACAACTACATGAAAAGTACTATGATAGGTTTATGTTAAATATACGATAACAATGAGGCTAAAACTCTTTAGAAAGAATGGTGTGTGTTGCTTATCCGCATACATAGAAAGTAGAAAAAGAGGACAAGGAAGTCTGATCTCGGTGAATGGGCTTGTCTCACTGCCTTTATGATTGTGTTATAGGTCAGATCCATCCCTTGTGACCCCACCCCTAATTCCTACCCCACTATTCTCACTATTCTTTGTTTCAGACTTTATCCAAATTCCCAAAGGGAGGGAAGTCATAGGTCTCTATGAAGCAATCAGTATCATAATAAAATTTTTAGGACTTTGAGAATTCTCTCCAGAGATTTCTAATGACTTCTTACTTGCTCAATCCAATGAACATTTTCATAATTCTCCCATTTGACTTTTCTACAGTCTGTGATACTGTAGATTCACTTCAACAGAATTTCACTGGGTACAAAGTATATGACCCACATAAAAAAAAGTTTGTACCTGCCCTCAAGGATCTTACATTCTACTAGGGGGATAGAAATATGCAAACCATTAAAATACCAGATTGAGAGTGATGGGGGTGAAGTGGGAAACAGAAAAAAAATGCTATAGATATATTTAAGAAAGTAGAGGACTCTATCAGATGGTGGGATTGAAGGAAAGACAAATAACTCACCTGAGCTGACCCTTGAAGGAATATAGAGAATCTGAAGAAGATAAAGAGAGGGTTAACTACAGACATTGGGGATGTTCTGTGTAGAAATGCAGTAATGGAAGATAAAATGTCAAATTAAGGGAAAAGCTATAAGTCCAGTTTGACTTGAAACCACAAGAGTACATGAAGAGGAATAATGTGAAACAAGGCTAGAAAGACAGGTTGAAGATTAATCGTGGAGGACCTAAAACTCTAGGCTGAGGAGTTTGCACTTTATCCTAAGACAACGTTGGAGCTCCTGCAGGTTTTTGAGTGGAGGATAGATGTGGTCAGACCTATGCTTCAGCAAAACAATTTGAGCATCTATTTGAAATCTGAGAAGAAAATGGGGCCAAGAAGACAAAACAGGGCATTTAAAGAGCCTACTAAAATAATTTAGGTGGTAGATAATAAGGGCCTAAAAGAAGGATGGTCATTGTACAAATGGAGAGAAGAAGATGAATTTGAGAGATGTTTAGTGGTAGAATTGACATGACTTAGCAAGGACAGGTGAGAATCAAGGATTCTTGTATTTTAAGTGTCTGAAGAATATTTGAGGAAAAATGCCCAGTGAGTAGGTGGAGATGTGGTATTAGAGGTTAGAAGAAAAATTAAGACTGAATACTTATATCTGGGAGTTTTCAAAAAAAATTATGGTTAGAAAATGGTATGGTTAGAAGACCTGAGAGCAGATGAGATCATTAGGGCAAAAAGTATGGGAAAAAGAAAGAAGAGACTAATATATAGGACAGCATTTGGGATATACCCACTCTTAAAGGGCAGAAGATGGATACTGGACCAGCAAAGGAGAGTAAAAAGAACCAAGAAGACAAATAAAAAAAGAACAAGGAGAAAACAACGTTAAGGTATCCTGGAGGTAGAAATGGTTAAGTGTCAAAAACTACATAAAGATCAAAAAGACTGTAGACTGAGAAAAGTTCATTGTATTTAGTAGTGAAGAGATTATTGACATCTTTTTTGGAGGTTAGTTTAAAAAGTAGGGCTAGTAACCTGATTGCAAGGAGTTAAGGACTGATAGGATGGGAAGGGAATAAATGTATCAAATGTAAACTACTCCTTCCTTGGCTTCCATAATAATTTAGACTTCTCTCTTCTCCTCCCTAACTATCCTTCCTCAGACTTCTTTCCTTAGATCACCTTCTTCCCACCACATAAAGTATGGACATTTCTTAGCCCTCATTTCTTTCTTCTCTTACTATCTGTTTTAGTGACCTCATCTACTTCTATGACTTCAATGATCCTTTCATGAAGATAACTTATGAATCTATATATTCAACTAAAATTTCTTCTCTGAGATCCAGTCATGCAATTACAAATTGCCTGCTAGACATCTTGACCTGGATATTTCTCTGAAACATCAACTTCAACATGTTTCCTCATCTGTATACTGGATGATTGAACTAAGACAAGGGCCAAATTCCATTCCAAGCTGCAGAGGTCACATGCCACAAATCTATGCCTGATTCATAAGGTCAACCATTAAGGGCATGGTCAGTCACTTCCCTGCCATTGGCTGACCTTTTCAACTCAATCAAAGAAAAACTGTTCACTCTTTAGAAAGGAATGCAGTGTTAGACTGGAGGCATCTTTACAGGTAAACACTTTATTATCTGCACCTTACCTTCTATAACCACATCAACAGAACGAAGAACAAAATTAGAATCAAATATCCCTCCCTGCTACTTATTCATGTGTACCTTATTCCCCTCCCCATTAGATTGCAGGTTTCTTGAGAGTAGAATCTGTATTTTTTTATCTTTTATGCTCACCATTTAGAAAAGCTTCCTACATATATCTGGAACTTAATAAATATTGCAATGTTTATTGAATTTAATTCAATCGGGAGGGAAGATTATGGGGTAACTCAGAGACTGAAAGAAGAAAGGATAGTGATCTACCAAGAGAGTCATGTATGGATTTGAAACTACTCCAGACTTCCGGTGCCAAGATGGTAGAGTAAGGAAGGAACCCTCTGAAGCACTCCCAAATTCCCCTTCCAACACCTAGAAAACCACCTCAGAATTGATCTAGGAGAAGGAGGGAAATCTTATCGGTATGGCAGAAAAGGTACGTCTCACTCAGGTGGGAGGAGAAAGAAGTCCAAGAGCAAGAACAGGAATCAACATCACAGTACATGGCCTGCAGCAAGACTTGGAAAAATTATAAATGAACAAGTGGAAACTAATGACTCCATGAGATATCAAGATACAATAAAACCAAAACCAAAAAAAGCTTTAAAAAATAGAAGAAAAGATGAAATTTCTCATTGGAAAAACAACTGACCTTGAAAATAGATCTGAGAGAGATAATATAGGAATCATTGTACAACCTGAAAGTCATGATAAAAAAACAAGCCTAGACAACATGTTTCAAGAAATTATCAAAGAAAACTACCATGATATATTAGAACCAGAGGGCAAAATAGAAATTGAAAGAATCCACAGATCACCACCCGACAGACATCACAAAATGAAAACTCCCAGGAACACTATAGCCAAGTTCAAGAGCTCTCATTAAGTACTGCAAGCAGCCAAAAAGAAACAACTCAAATATCATGGAACTAGAATCAGAATTACACAGGATCTGGCAAGTTTCACTTTAAAGAACCAGAGGACTTGGAATATGATATAACAGAAGGCAAAGGAGTTAAGATTATAAGCAAGAATCAGCTACCCAGCATAAGTGAATATAATCTTTCAGAGGGAAAAATGGATATTTAACAGAATAGAGAGAACTTGCAAGTATTTCTAAGTAAAAGACCAGAGATCAATACAAAAGTTGACCTCCAAAGATTAGACTCCAGGAAACATAAAAAGGTTACAAAAGAAACAAGAAAGAGAAAGCATAAGAAATTCAATAAGGTTAAATGGTTTATATTTCCATTTGGCAAGATAATATTTGTAACTCTTAACAACTTTATTAATATAAAAGCAATTAGAAGGAGTATTGTAGACAGAGAGCATGGATATAAGGTGACTTTGATGGAATAATACCACCAAAAAATGAAATAAAGGAATTAAAAAGAAAACTACACTAGAAGGAGGAGGAAGATTGAAGGAATAAATTATATCATTTAAAAGAGGCAGGAAAGACCTATTATAATGGAAAGGAAGATGGGAGCAGGGTGGACAAAGCTTAAACCTTACTCTCATCAAAACTGGCTCATGAGGGAAAACATAAACACTGAGCTGGATATAGAAATCAGTCTTACTCTATAAAAAAGTTAAAAGGGATAGGCATAATAAGATAGGGGGACTGATAAAAGGGAGGGTATATTGGGGAAGGCAGCGATCAGAAGTAAAACACTTGTGAGGTGTGAAATGGGGGGGATAAGATAGAGAGGTGAATAAACAAGCAAAAAATAGCATGAAGGGAAATACAGCTAGTTACCATAGCTATAAATGTAAATGGGATGAACTCACCCATGCAACAGAAGGAGACAGAAGAATGGATTAGAAACCAGAGTCATACAATATGTTGTTTACAAAAAAAAAAAATACATTTGAAGCAGAGAGGTATATAAGGTAAATAAGGTATATAAGGTATATAAGATAAAGATAAGGATCTGAAGGCAAATCTATTATGCCTCAGCTGAAGCAAAGAAAGCAAGGAAAGAAAGCAAATCATGATCTCAGACAAAGAAAAAGAAAAAATAAATCTAATTAAAAGAGCTAAAGAAGGAAACTATATCTTGCTGAAAGACAATGAAGTCAATAGACAATGAAGTCATATCAATACGAAACATATATGCAAATAGTATACCATCTAAATTTTTGAAAGAAAAGTTGATTGAGTTACAAGAGGAAATAAATAATCAAGTTATAGTAGTATACTAGTATACTATACTTTGCCCTCTCAGAACTAGATAAATCTAACCAAAAAGAATAGAGGAGAAAGAAGTTAAGGAGGTGAATGAAATTCTGGAAATGTTAGATATGATAGCTCTCTAGAGAAGACTGAATGGGAATAAAGCGGGGGTATACCTTTTTCTCAGCAGTATTTGTCACCTACACAAAAACTGACCATGTGTTAGGACATAAAAATCTCACAACCAAATGAATAAAAGTAGAAATGGTAAAATTTTTTCTTTTCAGATGATAATGCAATAAAAATTGCATTCAACAATAGACAACGGAGACATTAAAAAAATTGGAAATTAAATAATCTATCCTAAAAACAAATGGATCAAAGAACAAATCATAGAAATAATTGATAATTGCATTAAGGAAGATGACAACAATGAGGCAACATACCAAAACTTATGGGATGCAGCCAAAATAGTACTTAGGGGAAAATTTATATCTCTAATTGCCTACATCAATAAAATAGAGAAAAGCAGAACAATGAATTAGGCATGCAACTAAAAAAACTTAGAGAAGGAACCCAATTACACACCAAATTGGATATCCTGAAAATCAAAGGAGGGATTAATAAAATTGAAAGTAAGAAAACCATTGAATTAACAAATAAAACTAAAAGCTGGTTTTGTGGGGGAAAAACAATAAAATAGATATATCACTGAACAATTTGATTTTAAAAAGGAAAGAAGAAAACCAAATTACTAGCTTCAAAAATGAAAGGGCTGAATTCACCACCAGTGAAAGAGGAAATTAAGACAATTGTCAAGAGCTATTTTGGTCAATTATATGCCAATAAATTTGACAATCTAAATGAAATAGATGAGTATCTACAAATAAATTACCCAGATTAACAGAAGAAATAAAATACTTAAATAATCCACTCTTAGAAAAAAAAGTTGAACAAGCCCTCATTGAACTTCCTAAGAAAAAATCTTGAGAACCAAATGGATTCACAAGCAAATTCCACCAAACATTTAAAGAACAATTAATCCTGATACTACAAAAACCATTTGGAAAAATAAGAGTTCTACCAAATTGTATGGTTCTGATACCCAAATCAGGAAAATTCAAAACAGAGAAAGACTATTATACACCAATTTCCTGGTAAATATTAATGCAAAAATTTAAATAAAATACTAGCAAAGAAATTATAGAAATATATCACAACGATCACCCTCCATGACCAGGTGGAATTTATACCTGGAATACAGTGCTCATTCAATATTGGAAAAACTATCAACATAATTGACCATATCAATAACAAAACCAACAGAAATTAAATGATTATCTCAACTGATGCAGAAAAAGTCTTTCACAAAATGCAGCACCCCTTCCTATAAAAACATTAGAGAGCATAGGAATACATGGAGTTTACCTTAAAATGATAAATAATATTTGTCTAAAACCATCAGTAAGCATTATCTGTGATGGGGATAAGCTAGAAGCCTTCCCAGTACTATCAAGAGTCAAAAAGGGTGCCCATTATCACTTCTATTATTTAATATTGTACAAGAAATGTTAGCTATAACAATAAGAGAAGAAAAAAAATCAAAGGAATTAAAATAGGCAATGAGGAAACAAAATTATCACTTTTTGTAGATAATATGGTGTTATACTTAGAAAATTCTAGAGAACAAACTAAAAAACTATTTGAAATTATTGCCAATCCAGCAAAGTTGCAGGATACTAAATAAACATGAATCTTCAGCATTTTTAGATATTACCAACAAAATCCAGCAGCAAGAGATAGAAAGAGAAATTCCATTTAAAGTAACTATAAACAACATAAAATACTTGGAAGTCTACAAACCCAGGAACTAAAAGGACACAAATATAAAACACTTTTCACACAAATAAAGTCAGATCTGAACAATTGGGAAAATATTGATTGCTCAAGGGTAGGCCAAGCCAATATAATAAAAATAACAATTCTACCTAAATTAAACTATTTATTCAGGGCCTATCAAACTATCAAAAACTATTTTATAGAGCTAAAAACAATAACAAAATTCATCTAAAACAAAAGCTCAATGATATCAAGGAAATCAATTGTGAAAAAAATGTAAAAAAGATGATCTAGCCATACCAGATCTCAAGCAGTAATTATCAAAACATTCTGGTACTGGCTAAGAAATAGAGCGGTAGATGAGTGGCATAGATTAGGTACAAATAATATTATCATACATGACCATAGGAATCTAGTAAATGATAAATCCAACGATCCAGGCTTTTGGAACAAAAATTCATTTTTTGAAAAAAATACCAGGAAGACTGAAAAATTGTATGACAGAAGCTAGGTATAGAGCAACATCTCACACTGTATGCCAAGATAAGGTCAAGATGGGTACATGATTTAATATAAAGGGTGATACCATAAAGCAAATTAAGAGAGCATGGAGTAGTTTATCTGTCAGATTTATGAATAAGGGAAGAATTTAGGACCAAAGAAGATATAGAGAGCATTACAAAAGGTAAAATAGATCATTTTGATTATATAAAATTGAAACATTTCTGCACAAACAAAACCAATACAACCAAAATCATAACGAAAGTAGAAAACTGGGGGTGGGGGAGGAATTTTGCAACATGAAACTCTGCTAAAGGTCTCATTTCTCAAATATATAGAGAACTACGTCAAATTTACAAAAATACAGGTCATTCCCCAGTTGATAAATGGTCAAAGGATAAGAACAAGCAATTTTCAGATGAAGAAAGCAAATCTAGAGTCATAAGGAAAAAATACTCTCACTATTGATCAGAGAAATGCAAATTAAAACAATTCTGAGGTACTACCTTACACCTATCAAAGTGACTAATATGACAAAAAAGGAAAATGTTGGATATTGGAGGGCACATAGGAAAATTGGGACACTAATGTACAGTTGGTAGAGTTGTGAACTGACCCAATCATTCTAGAGAGCAATTTGGAACTATACCCAAAGGATTATTAAACTGGACATACTCTTTGATCCAGTAACATAATTTCTAGGTCTATATCTCAAAGATATTTATTTTAGAGTCAGAAACTGAGACATTGTTTATTGAAGATAATCACAAAAATGAACAAGCTGAACAGACCTTTCCCTACTACTGCCACCCTGCCCTGTGCTCCTTCCTTCCTCACTGGACTCTGGTCTACTATGGGGGCTCAGGGCTATAACCCATGTCCAATGTGGTGGTGAAAACTTCATGTGCCATCAGGGCTATAGGGTAGGCAACTCACACCAAGCCTGGGCAGGGGCAGAACAAGGGTGGGGCCCCAAGGCGAGGAGGGTACCATAGTGGATAAAGGGCCCAGCAGGTTAGGAGGTGAGAGAAGTGGTTTGGACCCCTTAGCCTTTGAGCTGGTATGGGGGCCAGAGTTGTGCTCTCTCCCTCCACCCCAGTTCCATTCTGGAGATGGCTTTTTTATTTTGGCCAGCCTCACCACCTGGAAGCCCCTAGGATCTTCCTGCAAGGTAAGTAAAGGCCTCGCCAGCAGCTTCCACATCTTTGAACTGGACCAGGGCACAGGAATAATGAAGAAACTCAGAATAGTGGGCTGTGTAGGCCAGTACATCTGGGGGTGGGGAAAATGACCTATTTGAACAGAAATATTCATAGCAACTTTTTTTGTGCTCGCTAAGAATTGGAAATCAAAGGGATGCCCATCAATTGGGGAATGGCTAAGCAAGCTGTGGCATATGACTGTAATGGGATGTTGTGCTTTAAGAAATGACAAACAGGATGATTTCAGAAAAGCCTGTAAAGACTTACGTGAACTGATCCATAGTGACGTGAACAGAACTGACAAAACAATGTATATAATAAGAGTAATATTATTAGATGAACTGTGAATGACTTAGCTCTTCTCAGCAATACAATGATACAAGACAATTCCAAAGGACTAATGTCTCCTGACAAAGAACTGATATTGTCCAAATATAGACTGAAGCATGATTTTTTTTCGCTTTCTTTCCTTATTTTAATTTTCTTTGCATCTTCTTGTCCTAAATGAATAATATGGAAATATTTTACATAATTGCACACGTGTAGCCTATATCTGATGGCTTATCATATCATGAGGGGTGAGAGGAAGGAGGAGGGGACAGAATTTGGAAGGCAAAACTTTAAATAAAAATGTTTAAAAATTGAAGGAAAAAAGAAACTACTCTATTGGCTTCAACACCATTGCTACCGATGTTGTGACACTGTCATCAGCATCTCCTGCCCCCTTCCTTCTTTTACCTATCTCTCGGTTCTTGTTTTTTTCAGGTCTAATTGCTTTCAAAATGTCTCCTTTCTCCTTCACCTTTCTTGAGTGCTGAGGAATGGCATGCATTTACCTAGGATGTCCTGGCAAACAACTACAGACAGCCTGTGCACAGAAATAATAAGCCCAGTCATTTCCTCCATAGTTTAACTTCGAAGTTGTTTACCTTTGTTCATAGTTCAAAAATCCTGGTAAAAGGAATTAACAAATTGTACCTTTTTAAGATAGCCAAGACTGGAAGGAAGGGACAGACTTTTCTTCCTTTGAGTCCAGTCAATTTCTCCAGGGTGCAATGTAACAGGCTGAAAGTTAATTCAGTTATGCATACCCACTGAGAGTTAAGAGTTGACATTCAGGCATGACTTGCTTGACCTGCTCACTGACTGTGAGGGACATAGACGAGGGTGCAGCCTGCTATGGCAAACTGCTTTGGATGTCTTGATTAGCCACTGATTAACTTCTCACCACCACTGCCCCTCCACCACCCCACACCCAACGTAGAGATCTTCTCTCATTAATTCAGAAAAGACTAGCTTCAACCAGAGGTTTCATGAAGTGTTAGAAGCAGCACCGTGTAATGGATAGAACACTAGACTTGGAGTACAGAAGACCTGTGATTCAAATCCTGCTGCAAAGTACTTTGTAAATATTGAAGTGCTATATGAATATCAGTTATTGATATTGAATTGCCTTGTCTAGAGTAGAAGTAAAATCAATATCAGAGCAAGATTGTTGAGTTGGATTTCACTGGAGTTGAATTTCACAGTCCCATTGTGAAGCTAAGAAACTACTACCTGGTCTAATAGGTACCTATTCCTGAAATAAAGTATTTGTACCATAGATAATATCACATAGTAGCCACTCAATAAATTTTGGCTCCAAAAAGTTCTAGGCACTGTCAAATGGTTCAATGTCAGCAATGTGATTTTATCAGTGGAAATGATATTAATGAAGTTGCATTACCATGAAGAGGGCAGCTAGGTGGGACAGTGGAGAAGGTAACAGGTCTGAAGTCAAGAAGACTCATGTTCCTGAGTTCAAATCTGACCTCAGATGCTTATTTACCAGCTGTGTGAACCTGGACAAATCACTTAATCCTATTTATCTATATTTCTTCATCTATTAAATGAGCTAGAGAAGGAAATGGCAAACCACTCCAGTACCTTCACCAAGAAAACCCCAAATGGGGTCACAAAGAGTTGGGCATGACTGAAATAACTCAACAACATTACCACAAAGCACAGTGATAAAGGGGCTAGACCTGGAGTAGAGAAGACCCAAATTCAAGTGCAACATCAGACACTTACTACTTGTGGGACACTGAACAAGTTGCTTAACCTCTATATGCCTCTATTTCTTCATCTTTAACAGGGTTGCCAGGAGGATCAAATGAATGAAAATTTGTAAAGGCATAGTGGCTGTCACGTAATAAACATTTGTTTCCTTCTCCCTGTCCATCTGCTTTGCCACTGCACTCAAAAAGATTTTTCTAAGGGATCTTTCTGACTTATTTACAGCTCACATTTCCTATGTGCATTAGAATGTAAGCATCTTGAGAGCAGGGACAGCCTCTACTTTTCTGTTTTTATTTTCAGTGCTTAGCAAAAGACTTTGTGTGTAAGCAAGGGTTGAATAAATATTTTACTCATTCATTCAATAAATATCTGCTGATTGACTGACACCACCTTTGTCTCTCTGATACTACCACATCCTTGCAGATTCTGCAGGTTATATAATAATGAAAAATGCTTCATGTCCTTTGTCAGCTAAATGTTACCCTCCAATAGCCTGAATGCTATACACATCACAAGGGATTTTGTACGTACTACTCACTAAATCAAAAAATTACCTTCAAGAGAACCTTCAAGAGCCAATAAGCCCTATCCTTTGAATTGTGGCTTTTATGGGGATTTGGAACTCAGCTTTTCCACAGATCTTTGCCTGCCAGCAATGTTTTGCTTGACAGTCTTTGAAAGGGTAAAATCAAAGACCTGGCATGGCAATTTTTTAATCAGTATACGGTTATGATATAGTAGAAAGGCTTTTTGCTTGCCCAAGTGACTTTTAAAGGAAGACATATCCCTAAGTATTTTGAAAAGTCAATAAATAAATGCAGCAAATTATTTTTAGAGTGATGGAAGAGATAAGCAGCATTTCACTTTTTAAGTAAAAATTAGAAAATAATGTGTGACAGATTCACAATGTAAAAGGGACTATCCTTTCCTAGAGTTAAGGGGCAATATGGTATAGTGTATAGATTGGTAGCCTTGGAATCAGGAAGACCTGGGTTCAAGTCCTATTTCTAACACATTTTAGCTATGTGTCTAGCAAGTTGTTGAATCTCTGTGCCTGGCACCAAAGAGACTAAGTCCCAGATCTGTATCAGTGGATGGAGTTTCCATCTCAATATTTCCCAAAACCAAAAAGAATGAATGTTAAATATGGTTTTTCTTATTCACTCCAAACAACATACAAGGGAAATAAGGAGGGCAAAAAAATCAAGTCAGGATAAGCTCATGTTTTAGCAGACAGAGTGAAATTTATTTTGGGGGAGAAGACTGAAACCAATGGCAAAAATTAAGTGTTTTTTTAGATTATCTTACCATATTAATTATCTGTTTCTTCTATGCTACTTGTATCTATAATTGAGAATTATAGGTGTACTATTAATACTTTGAATACTGAATAGGATCATTTCAATTCCAGTGGGTTTGAAGATGGTGGTATTTTATAGACTTTATTCTATTTGATAATTTATTATATTTGTTATCACTATTGTTATTACCAAGTGGTCCTCATTGTTAGAGATTGATTACTCAATACCCTACACTTGCTTGGGGGTGGGGGGCGTAAAATTAGTGAGAACTGGAGAGAAGAAAGGCCTGAGTTCTTCAAGCTTCCAGAATCAATAAAGAAAACACAAAATGCCAACTTCTCCTCAGGTCCATGAAAGGAGAAACACCATGAGAAGAAGTCAGCATGTTGAGAAGCCGAAAATCTCCAACTTGTCCCTATTCCCAGCTTGCTACACTATAAATTTTGGGGAATTTCCCCTTGAGAGAGATGGAAGATTCTCTGTCTCAGCTGAACTGAGTTATTTCACTCTCAAAGGAAGCGTTCCTTCAATCTTTATTGTCTAATATATAATTCCAAATGTATACTTTCTCTGATTTCTGTTTTCTATCTGTTTGGATAAATGGGTTCATTTTCTATTTTTTATATGTGTTCATTGTGGAATTGGCATTTGGTGGGAAGGAGAC
This sequence comes from Potorous gilbertii, assembly GCA_028658325.1. NCBI lineage: Eukaryota > Metazoa > Chordata > Mammalia > Diprotodontia > Potoroidae > Potorous > Potorous gilbertii. The sequence continues at coordinate 433,282,962 of CM053770.1, read as the reverse complement.
AAACCTTGGATACATAGCTTGGGTCTTTTCTAGAATAGTGATCAGAAGAGTAGCTTGAATCTAAAAATTAGTTCCATTAGACTAACAATATTTAAAGATTATAGATCCAATTCCAGGCACACTTTCCTCTCTAAGGTCAGTCTTTTGTCCTAACCTCCTGTTTCCCCTCCCAAAAGGAATCAATGTCTTCCTTGGAGAAGGGTGGTGGAAGGAGATGCTAAAGATATCTGTTCTTGCCTTCCTGTGTGTCACATTTAGATAAATCTATGTGAGTATACATAACTTACATGGGAAAAACAAAAATGGCAACACTATAGCCCTTCCCTCATAGATAGGCAGACAGATAGGTAGGTAGAGCCCTATAAAGGAAAATCTCTGCTTACTCAGTATATTAAATGCATCTTTTTTTCACAAGGGACATTTGAACAAGTCCCATTGTCATGTACAATGCTAAAGGATCATCAGCACCACAGCTGAAGTGATCACTAATCAGCTACAAATACCAAAGAGAACTGGTCCACTATATGTAGAAAAATAACCATCAGCTCATGGGATTTGGATTCTTTTATTTTCATACATAGAATTATAGCAAGTTACTTGACTGTAGAGTACACTAGTGTATGGTGTACACTATAGAAGAAAGAATGCTAGATTTAGAGTCCAAGAAAGGTTCTATGTTCAAATTCTCCATGGCTCTGCATTGGACCTTGGGAAAATCAGTCCATTAGATAAGTGATCAAAAGACAGAAGAAATGTAAATGATTAAATCCATGCTGGAAAGTGAACCAAATAATAGCAAGAAATGACAAAAGAAAGACTAATACATTTCAAAGTTTTGCCTCACATCCATCAAATTGACAGAAATTATTTTAAAATGGAAATAGTTTTGGAGAGGTTGTGGTAATGTACACATATCAATACCCTCTAAAGTTTAGAATTCATTCAACTGTTTTAAGAAGCAAGTAATAACTATGCAAGAAAAGTCACTAAACAGTTTGTACCTTCTGATTCTGTGATCACATAAGTGGCAAGTTACTCCAGGGAGCTAAATGATGGAAAGGAAGGTCCTATATTAAAAAAAAAAAAAGCATTCTTTATGGGGAGAGGAAGAAGAAGTGAAGGAGAAAGAAGAGGGAGAAAAGGAGGAAGAACAGGAGGAACAGAAGAAGAAGAGGAGAAAAGAAGAGGAGGAGGTGGGGAGGAGGAAAGGAAGAAAAGGAGAGGAAAGAGAAGGAGGAAGAAAAGAAGAAGGAAGAGGAGGAGGAAAAGGAGGAGGAGGAGGGCATAGGAGGAGATTAACTGGCCAATCAGAAAATCAGTGGACAAATTGGAATATATCAGTATAATGGAAGAGTATTGCCCTGTAAGAAATTAAAAAAAATAATAAATTAGGAATTCTAAGAAACTAGGGAAGAATTCTATGAAATGATGCGCCAAATGAAGAACCAAGAAGACAATGACTACAACAATGTAAAGGAAAATGTAACTAAAAGACATTAGAAATGAGATCAATACAATGATTAACTGTGATTCCAAATGACTAATGATAAACTATATTTCTCTCTACTTAGAGAAATCATAGTTAATGTATTTTTATGTTTGGCTGAACTCTGTTCTGGGATTTGGGGAGCAGAAAGGAAAATGACATTTTAGGAAATTGCAGCTATGTAAAAAATTAAGAAACTTTTCTTTAAAAAGTTATTTAACCTCTATGGGAGATCTAAATAACTGAAGAAATATTAATTGCTTGTGGGTAGACTGAGCCAATATAATAAAATTGACAATTCTACCTAAATTAATTTATTTATTTATTTGGTACCTTATCAAACTCTGAAAAAAATATTTTACAGAGAAAGTTAAAAAAGACTCAGAAAATTCATCTGAAAAAACAAAAGGTCAAGAATATCAAGTGAATAATGGGGGAAAAAATGTGAAAGGAGGTAGCCCGGCAATACCAGATCTCCAGCTGTTTTACAAAGTAGTAATCATCAAAACAATCTAGTACTGGCTAAGAAATAGAATGGCGGATTAGTGAAATCGATTAGGTACACAATACACAGTAAGCATATTACAGTAATCTAGTTTTTGATAAACACAGCTCTGGAGACAAAAACCCACTATTTGACAAAAATCTAAGGAAAACTGGAAGGCAATTTGTCAAACGCTAGGTATGGACCAACATCTCATACCATAAGATAAGGTCAAAATGGATATATGAGTCACATATAAAGGATGATATCATAACCAAATTATGGAAGCAGGGAAATTTTTACTTGTCAGATTTATGGTGAGGGAAAAATTTATGACCGAACAAGAGATAGACAGCACTGTGGGATATAAAATGGATAATTTTAATGACACTAAATTAAAATGATTTTGTACAAACAAAACCAATACAGTCAAAATTAGAAGGAAAGCAGGAAACTGGGAGGAAAGGGGTGTTAACTGAAAGTTTCTCTGATAAAGGCTTCATTTATCAAACATATAGAGAACTAAAGTTAAATTTATAAGAATTTGAGTCATTCTTCAATTGATAAATGGCCAAAGGATATGAACAGGCAGCTTTCAGAAGAAATAAAAGCTATCTATATCCACATTTAAAATACTCTAAATTACTATTGATTAGAGAAATGAAAATTAAAACACCTCTGAGATACCACCTTATACCTATCAGATTGACTAATAAGACAGAAAAGGAAAACGACCAATATTAGAAGGGGTGTGGAAAAATTGGGAAACGAATGCATTGTTGATGGTGTTGTGAACTGATTCAACCTTTCTGGAGAGCAATTTGGAACTATGCCAAATGGGCTATAAAACTGTTTATACCCTTAGATCCAAAAAGATCAAAGAAAAAGTCAAAGAACCTGTATGTACAAAACGATTTATAGCAAATCTTTATGTGGTGGCAAAGAATTGGAAATTAAAGGGATGCCCATCGATTAGGGAATGACTGAACAAGTTGTGGTATATGATTGTAATAGAATACTATTGTTTCATAAGAATCGATGAGCAGACTTCAGAAAAACTTGGAAAGACCTACACGAACTAATGCTGAGGGAAGTGAGCAGAATCAGGAGAACATTGTACACAGTGGCAGCAATGCTGCACAAAGATCAAATTTGAATTACCTAGCTCTTCCCAGCAATAGAATGATCGAAGACAATTCCTAAGGACTTATGATGAAAAATGCTATCTATCTCCAGAGAAAGAATAGATAGAATCTAACTGCAAATCAAAGTAATTTTTTAAATTTTCTTTAATTCTCTTGTTTGGGATTGTTTCAGGTTTTTTTAGTCTGTGGTTTTTTTTTTGCAACATGGATAATATGGAAATATATTTTGCATGACTGAACTTGTATAATTTAAATCAAATTGCTTGCTTTCTCAAGGAAGGGGGAGAAGAAGGAGGTAGAAATTTGAAACTCAGAAAATTTTTAATGAATACTAAAAATTATTTTTTAATATAATTGGAAAAACAAAATATAAAAACGTTCCCCCCCTAAAAAAGAACTTCTATGAGGCTCAGTTTCCTTATCTACAAAATGAGAGAGTTAGACTAAATGAGCTCCAGGGTCCCTTCCAGCTCTAAATTCAATGACTTATACAGCAGCTCCTTCAATTCTCCAATTTACTAAATTTGGTATCTAAAGCCCTTTATTAATGTCTCCCATATCATAGAATGTGTCTATATTCACTTTGCTATAAAAGAGCAGTATCCAGGTTGGGGATCCATTTTGTGTTTTCCTCTGGTGCACAAATTTTCCTCCAAAAATAGTAAAAAGTGATTGAACTGAAATGATTATATATTTCTGGTGGTCATTTCACCCCAACCCTTTGCTATTAAAAAGCTCCAGATATCCTTCTGCAATAGTATGTGTGGGGAGAACAGCAAAGGCCTATCCTAGCTAAAAAGTACCACAAAAAGTGAATGACACATATACATAACAAAGGTTAAAATGTGAAACAGAAACTAGCGGCTCTGATGGCTTCACTGTTCGCTCTTGTTCCTAGTTTCTTTTGCTTGCCAATCAGGGAAATTCTTAGGACAGAAGGGATCCCCATCATTCTACCTTCTATGGAACTTCTGTGGGTTAGTTTTCCTTTGGAGTGGGGTGCAAACTGCAGGATAGGTTTAGGGGACACATTCACAATCAGGGATTTAACAAAAGTTAAAAGGAATTTTTTAATTCTAAGTCAGATAATTGTCTGGAATCAAGGACCTTGAGTGAATCATAAGATATTAGCAAAATAATGGTTTAATCTTAGCCTATAATATTTTTCTGACTTTTTCTGGTTTTCTAGTTAGATGTGGTGGCTTAAAATTCCTGAAATAGAGAAGCTCACTAGCCACTACACTCCAAGAGATGGTAGCAGATGGCAACAGTTAGTCTTAAAGAGGCTAAATGGTCCTGAATATACCAAGTAGCTGAAACCTAGCAAATGGTAGCAGAGAGCAACTTGATAAAAATAAGGAAAGATATTAGCATTGATGACATAATGGAGGGTAGAGATGTGAATCCAGTAAAGAATACTGATAGCTCAGTAACACTAGAAATATGAGTTACCCTTGCCATCTGAATACCCAAATGTTCCTATGTGTGTACCCTCTAAGCATGTTTCCTAGTTACATATGTCCTCTGTATGAACATCTTCCCCCACTGATGGTATGATAACTTAAGGTGATGTGTACCCCACATATGCAATTAAACTATTATCATTATATTTATTTTGCAATATGAATAACATGTCTTTTTGTTTTGAACTAATGTTTTCCAAAAAATAAACACAATGGTAGAAACTCATGTGCTATGGCTTAGAGTAGGTAGCGCTGTAAGGCACAGTGTTCTTCAAACCTGGTGCAGTTTTTCTGGAAGTCTATATCCGGGGAGGATGAAGCAGGTTCTACATGTATAAGGACTCTCATGTACAAGAAATCTGAGGGTAAAAAAAAAAAAAGAACTATTTAACCTCAACTTTATTTTTTCCATCTGAAACATTAGTATGTCTGTGTCTTTTCCAATTTAAGGCAGCAGTGATCTAATTTATGAACCTTTTTCCCAATAAAAAAACAACAATTGGAAAATTTAACATGGAATTTAGGAGTCTTTGGAATTAGCAGGTACACACTGACAGATTTACAGGGGGCAATGCACTGATAGCTACATTTTAGGAGTGGGAAACAGCTGCTCCAAAGAAGTAGTTTATGTTTCCCATATCACTGAGAGCAGAAAGCACCACACTCATCCAGTGCCCTCAGCAATCATTGCCTAAAGCTGTACAACAAAGTCCATTCTCTTGGATTTGAACCACTTTACCATTTTTCCCCATTAAAATCATGGAGAAAAGAAAACTGCCCTATGAAGATACAATTAAGAAAACAACAGGCTTTCAAATTAGGAAGCTTTAAATATGTGACATGAAAACAAGGTCAAGTAGCCACAATTCCCAACTAAACTATAGCCTAATCCAGCTACCAAGAAGTCAACAAGCTCTTACTATGTGCCAGGTTTCTGTCATGTCAGGCCATGGAATGTCCTTGCTCATCCATACTTAGCGACTACCCCAACAAGGGTGAAATCTCATTCCTGGAAACAGTCATAACCAGGCTTGCAGAAAAAAATTAATAGAGTTAGAGCAATTCTGCACAAATATGAAGCGAATGAGGTGGATTCTTTTCTCCCAGGCTCCTAGGCAGTCCTAATAAAGAACTTAAGAGCAAAATAAAATTGGAAATTATCCAGTGAAACTGGCTTATGGAAACTACCCAAATTGACTTGACATTTCACCCTCTGTTTTAAGCCTCTATTTTCCCTCCAGTAACTTTTTGGTTATGCATTATCTGGTTTTGGCTGTCTACACCACCCACTTCATCAGATAGTTGCTCAACCCCTCCACTTGGATTAAAGCCGGGTAGGTCTGACTTAAGAAGATTGATGAAGACAGCTAGAGTTCTCTTTTGATCTCCCAAGCAGTCCATATTCCACTGAATAATCTATTGCAAATCCTGCATACAGGGATTGACATCAACTCCAAATCGTGTCATAACAAGACACTCCTCAGATTTATTCCAGACTCTGTGAATTCTTAATTAATCAGAAGTCCATATTTCAGTTTGGTCAGTGACAAGACATTTTCCCTTGGTTGTCTTCTCAAGAGCTTTGAGGGTCCCTGGAGTAATTTTTCTCCTCTGAAATCCACACTTTATAGACCAAATGTTCTAACTGGCAATCTGCCACTAAGGCCTAAGCCTTGCAGATGTTTTCTTGTGACCACACTAAATACCACTCCTCTGAGAAACAGCCTGATAAGTTAGCAGTAAATTTAGGACTCTGGAGTGAGATAAAGAACTCAAATGCAGCTCATTTTACCTACAAGTCTGAAGGAAGGCTTTGAAATGCTCTGAAGCAGTGAGTACTCAAGTATCTGTGATAATGGGTAAGAATCACATCAATAAATCTAAGTCAAAAATAATCCCCAAACCACTTTCCTACTTAACAGTTTCATACTCCTTCCTCACAAAACCTAGTAAAGCTGCTAACAAGGAAAGAGCTGCCAGATTCATTTGACCTTCCTTGACTTCTTGGAATCTAACTTACAAAGGAAAGACTGGGAGACCAATAAAAATGACAAAATGCAAATAGTAGGAAGGAGAGAGTAAAGAAAATGGTTCAGCTAATCGAAAAAAAACTAAAAAATTGGTAGTAAACTCCTTGAGGACAGGGACTATTTTGCTTTCTGTTCTTTCTGTGTAGCACTTGGAACAGTTTCTACTGCATATTAGGCACTTAATAAATGATTGATGACAACAGCCAATAGTAACATACATTAATATTTATTAATGATTATTCGTTAATAGTTCACTATATGAATATCGGCATAAAATGTTTTGCTTTCTGGGTTTTATCCCTAATGATAGCATAATGATATTTTTTTAAGTTTTACTGATGAGTCTAATTGGTAGGCACCTAAATTTTGAAAAGATAGATTTATGAAGCCAAAATGGTATGGAGGGACAGCTTCAACCCGATCAAAACAGTGTAGAATTCTGTGATAGTACCATCTCCCAGAAATTGGCCACTTAACATTTAAAATTCTTCTCCAATCAACCATGGCAAAGGGATTCTTAGATTTTCTCAAATGGAACATTCTCTCACAAGTAGAATATCATCACTTCAGATGTTTGGCCACATGACATATTGTCTTTGGCCTTTCTGTCCCCCATATTTCCTTGCTTGTTATTTGCCATCACCCCTCACCCTCCTTGGAAGATGAGAGAGGAGAGGAAGAGAAAAAAGTACAAGCTGTTCCTTTTCCTTTACCCTCAAACCACTGGACTGTATTCCCCCATTCCCATAAGTGAAGAACATTTCTGGGCAGCTACAAAAGTAGATGCCAAAGCTTATCTTTCCATTTGGAATACTGAACCAAAGGAAAGATGATGTATGAATTTTTTTTAATAATCATCAATCATCATCATCATGTTTATAAAGTGCTTTGAGATTTAGAAAGTGCTTTGTACATACCATCACATCCTCTTAACAACACTGTAAGGGAAATTGTCCCCATTTTAAAGATGAGGAAACTGAGTTAGAGAGAGGTTGTGTCTTGACCAAGGTCACAGTTAACTGGTAACTGTCTGAAGGAGGATTTGAATTCAGGCCCTCCTGACTGCAAGTCTAGCACTATAGTTTACAATTATGCTTAAATTTTCCTAAGTTGTCTAATATTTTAGGATAGCAGCTTCTCAGGGAAAGGGATGCAGAAGCATAGAATGTTAATGCTGGAAGGAATGCTCTAACATATATCCAGAGTTATAGTATGATGCTTTGAAATGGTACTGAGAGATGAGGTAACACAGGCAGTATGTATTAACAGACTCAAATTCATGTCTTCCTGACAACAAGACTGGTTTTCTATCCACTATATCATGCTTCCTCAGGAAAGTACAATCACAGCCTTCTTGAGGTGCAATAAACTAAATTATCTATCCTAGGATAAATAGGCAAAGTATGTTCAGTTTCCCACCCGGACTAGTTCTCCTGACATGTTTCCAAGAAGGTTAATTGTAAATGCACCACCATCACTGCTCTCAGCATTATAAAATGTTAATTTTAAAAGCATCTATTTTACATGGGGCATGATGCCAAATCCTATGTAAAACAAGTTAGACAGTCAAGGTGTGTTCATCCTTCCTAGAGAAAGACATCACTCACCCACCCACTATCAGATAAGGGCTTTGTTCTCCCTTTGGTGACAATAAGCTATACCTAACCAAATAAAAGACCTCATTTTTTTTTTGCCTTATCTTAACCAATAGTATGCATCTGTGAAGGGCTAGACTGTATTAGGGACATATAATCTATGGCTCTAAAACAAAATTTTTTCTGTTTAATGTTAACTGAGCAACCCACTATAAGTTCAAACCTAGAACCTTGGCCCCATTATAACTAAGGGAGCTGACTAGTTATGGACAGATATGCAGAGGATATCAAGATAACATGAAAAAAATGATGGAGGAGCCATCAGAAATTATTTCTAACATATAGATGTCAAGTGTAAATGTATTTGAGAGGTCTAAAGTAAGCATGTTGCCTATCACTTCCTAACTCCCCCCAAGATAGCAGATTGTAGAGTTGAAGTTAAATTTTAGGAAATAGGGTTCATGTGAGTAGAAAATAGTTATGTAACTACGTCCTCATTTCTAATTCAAGAAACATATGATCTGTCCCTCTCCCTGTCACAAATTAAATGTATTTCCACATTACTAAGAAAAAGATTCTCCTGACAAATACTGTTAGCTTAAAGCATTATATAAATGTTATTATTTTTAAAATTAAGCCTCTTGCTCTCTAGTCAACATTAATCATATCTAAATTATTGATAATTACTTATCTTTTTTTTTTTACTTAAAAACCCCCTGACAAATTCTGCTGCAATATTTCAGGTGTCCAGAGGCCTAGTCAGTATCATTAAGATACCCATGGAATAAAATAAATATTAATGAAATAAAACAAGAAGAGGCTACATGGAATAGATCTGAGAGTCTGACCTAGAGTAGGGAAGATGTAGGTTCCAGTGCCACCTCTGACACTTACTGATGACATGACCTTGAATGAATCACTGCTGCCAGGCAACTCTGTAAGACTATAAATTACAGGGAAGTTAGGAATCCATATTGATAGAAGGAATTTCCTCACCTGGAAGCTCCCTTCACTGATGAAATTACAGATCTGAACAACCACAGCAAAAGATGTTGTCAAAAAACCATCAAAAATGATGCCTCCTTTTAGCAAATAGAGAAATGGAGGTAAAAAGACAATTAACAAATCACTCATGAGCAAATAGGAAGTGATTTAAAATAACCGCTTTAATTGCTCTGGTCCTTTGTGCATTTTTTTAAATGCTCAGTGCATTTTGAGTGGTTAGTCTATGTTCGTCCTCCTCTTGCACCTGTGTTAGCTTATAATTAAATACCAAAAAATAAATAAATAAACCTCAAACAACACTACTTTCCCATCAAGCTCCTTCTCAGAGTTGTTCTGCAAGTTCATTCAATCTTGCCCATGATGCCATGTGAAATCCGTTACCTTGATTTGGACTCCATGCCTTGATTTAATGTCCTGAGACAATCTAACTCTTACATCTATATGCAAACATAGGTATTTTTTTTAATTATATCATCTCCTATGGGGAGGCTAGTTCCCTTCTTGCTACAGAATTAAATTGACATTTCCTGAAACTTGTGGCTTTCCTCTCACCAAAATGAAAGTGTACCGTCCTTGCTGTGTGCTTTTGCCACATCATTACTGGACTAGCACCATGTGACGCCGTCATATGTGGTACAGTCATTAATGAGGACACCAGCCTGCTGAAACAAACAAACCAATTTTTTTTCCTTTTTTCACACAAAAGAAATCTGAGGTCAGGAGTCAAAATAACTTGCTTGAGATTACAATGCAAATCAATGACAAGGTCCTTCTTCCTAGGCTCATATCACTGGATTAGGCTGCTTTTTAGAAATCTTCCTTTCCTCTAGGAAACAGCTTGTTCAAAATATTTGGTTGCAACTGCCAAAAGTTACTGTATTTATACTATAACATAACAGGTAGTTGCCATATGTTCATGACAACTTCAGTGTATTCTCCATCAGATCTCATCAATGTGCGCAGTTGGCCGAATAGAGAGACTTAGGTGACTCTGGAATATTTCTGTGGATTTCATGGAGAGAGCTGTGTCCAAAAAATATATTTTGTTGGGAGGAGTAAGCCCGTCACTACTGCACTAAGAAAAGGGTTCTCTTCTTGCCCTCTGACTCAGCTCATTATTATTCCAAAAGTGAATTTCCATTGCACTTAGTTCAGACTTAACACTTGAACATAGTAACACTCTGGCCAACAGACTTTGTAAATATGCCTCAAGTCATATGGAAAAAGAAAGTGAATGGCTGCAAGCACTAGAGTTACAACATGCTTGTAAATAACATGCACACACACACAGCAATACATATACACACAGATTCCTTCCCCCTCAAAAAAAAGAGGGAGAAAAAAGACAAGAAAAAGAAAGGGGAGGAAAGAAATAGGAGTACCTACTTGGACAGAAGAATCTCCCTCACAGCCTGTCTGTCTTCTTATACTATAGAATATGCAGAAGGAAGGATTATTAACCTTTCTAGCCCATTAAACAGCTTCTGTGCATGTGCCCTTGCATTCTCTGTTTTGGTGAAATCTGCTCTGTGGCAATACACAGGAGGTTGTTATGACCAAGAAATTAGGAAATGCAAAGCCTCAAAAATGAAAAACTAGCACCACCATTTGACTAGAAGTGGAAAAATCTCTCTGAAAAATGAAAGGCCTGCCTCTTCTCCATGCTAGGTCAGATTTTTCAACTTTCTGAGCACTTCAGGCTAGGATAGAGGTTTGACAAAAAGTGGAATGTGTGTCATTTATCTGCCTGCAAAACTATGACAGTCCAGCTGATGTGTTTTCTGCCTGTAATAAAGCATAAAGTCTTGACAGGGGTGAATCTAACTAGGAAAAAGCATTTGTTCAACACATAAATTTTGTGAGCCTAAATTAGTTGCTGCTAAAAGCCACATGAAAACTCTTGTGGGAAAGAGATTCTAGTCATCCCATTCACCCATTCCCTCTACCCATTTTCCTTCTTGACACTGAATAATTGGGTACTTGACTATAGTCAACCTAGACTAGTTTAGCTTCTCCATGACTTTTAAGCCCTTCCCTCCATCAGATGATCTTCTTATAAACTTTCTGGCATTTCCTGCGGTGATTTAAGTTTCTCTTTGACCCAGGAGATAAACATTTTGAAGTAGAAAATGAGCTAATAAAAGGACCTGGAAATTTAAAGAGCTTTTGAAACCTGTTTGTAATTTAAGAGTTTGTATCTTAAAGGTCTTTAAAAAATAAAAAAGCTTAGTTGATGAACTTTGGTTTACTGTAAAAAAAAAAACTAAGGAGTTTTGGGGATGGGAGAGGAGTAGATAGGAGGAAAAGCAACTCTCATGTCTACTTTGCTAGACAAGTTGCCATTTCTTAAATGGAGAGCTTCCTTAGAACAGGAAAGAAGATAGACAGACAATCAGAAACCAAGAAAGACAGATAGACAGACCTAGCTAGATAAAGATAGGTGGAAAGAGAGGTAGAGAAACAGAGAGTGAGAATGAGAGGGAAGGAGGGAGGGAGGGAGGGAAGTAGGGAAGGAAGGAAGAAAGGATGGAAGGAAGGAAGGAAGGAAGGAAGGAAAGCTAGGGGAGCTGCCCAAGTGGGAAGTTTGGAGGGTTCAAAAGGAAGCCCTTCCTCTTTGTAATTTTAAGATTAGTGACAAGTAAAAGATAAATTATCCAATAAATCAATTCTTTGAACAGAAGTTTAAGACAAATAACAACAAAAGCTTTTTCTGTATTAATTTACTCAGTTACATGGTTTGCAGACATTTCTGCCTTTTACTGCCAAATCTTTCGAGTCACTCATATGCCTCAATGCATAGTTACCTATACATAAGTATATGACTAAAGGTACAGTAGTCCTACAACAACTGAGAGAGCTATAAGAAGTACTGTGAAACCCTGTAAAATTATAATAGCTAACACTTACTTTACATACTGCTCTGGGAATATAAAATCTCATCTGATCCTCCCAAGAACCTTGCGAGGTGGATGGCACAAGTATTATTCCCCCATTTTACACATGATGACAGACAGACTAAAGGAGGGCAAATAATTTGCCCAAAATGACACAGCTACTAAGTAGTAGAAGTAGAATTCAAATTCAGATTTTTTGGCTCATCCCAGGATTCTTTTCACTATACCATCCTGATTTTCTAATTACACGTCACCTTTCTCTTCCCTTATTAGTTTCTGGAAAAGATACATAATTCGTCATGTGCCCTTTCAAGAGAACAATATCCACAATGACCATGCTGTAACGGAAAACAAGGCTTAAAGGTATGAGAATTCGATTAATGCACTGAGAAATCTTGACTCCAAAGGACTGATGATAAGATATTCCTTATTCCTGTCAGTGGAGAGGTGGTAGACTCCAAGTGATGAATAAGGTATATGCTGTCAGGCACGATCAGCACGTTGGTTTGGTTTGTTTAACTGTACTGCTTTGTTGCAAGAGGAGGTTCTAACACTGGCAGAATGGTCGTTGGAAATGATAGCTACAACCAAAAAAAGCTTCAATGAAAGATTTTTAAAAATATTTTCTCTCTTATTTTGTCAAAAAATTTGCAACTGTTTAGTTGAATGGAATTCATCATCAATAACCAGAATAAATGATGAGAAAATTAGCAAATTAGTATTTAAAGCAAACTGTCAAAACATAAGACAAATTTCAATGAACATTTGTTATCCACCTACCATATCCAAAGTTCTGTGCTAGGTATGGGCATACAAAGAAAAAAAGAAAAAGTTCTAACTATAAGAAGCTTGCTGCCATTTCACTTCTCAGATTTACGTCCCCAATATATCTTATTCAACTGACATATAAAGCCAAGAATTTAACTATAACTAGACTGAAACTGACAATTAAAAATAACCAGAATCGGCATATAGTTCATCCAAGGTCACACTGCTGCTAATATCCTGAAATCTTTTATGAAGACAATGTACCTGTGGCATCTTGCTATCTATTGCACCCCAATGTAACACAAGTTCCCAGTAAAGAGGTTTCAACTAACAAAGTAAATGAGAGAAGTGAGGCAATATATCTGGGTCATTCAAGCTAAAATCTATTTTGTCTGACCTATCCAGACTAATGCAGATTTTTTTTTCATCTAATGACTCAGCTAATAGTAGGGCTTAGACATGAATTCCATAGATCATCTTTTTCTAGCCCTAATAATTGAGATCTAGCCAATGAGTACCCTTTAAAATTTCCCTTCAACTTGATTATAGTACCCAAGTGACTCTGAGCTTCTTTTTCATTAAATGACAAACCTAGTATGAAGCTCTGCTCTCCAATTAGCCAGCCTATGGGAGTTTCCTAAGGTAAATGTCATTCTCATGTATAAGATCAAGGCCCAGAAAACAACATTATACTTCTGCCCAGTCTCTGGGTAGAGATTATTGAAAACATAGTCATAAGTCATAATATGGTCAACATACACTACTTATTTATCTTTCAGTATGATTTACTCAAAACTTAAAGTACTTGGAGAGCAGCCTGGGAAAGACAATTCAAGTCTTCAAAAAAAAAATGTATAGCTTTACTTCAGTAGCGCAGTTAACCAGAAAATATTGCAGGAGAGAAATCAACAAATTCGGTTAAAGTTCACAGTTCTCATAATTTTAAATTTTAAAAGATGAGCCAAATCTCACTGTGTAAATCACAAATGATTTGCACAAATGGTTTGCACTTCATAAATGCTTTTTTCATTGATTCTATATGCAAAAGGAAATAAAAAATTGAAGCTATAAACATTCTAAAGAGGAAGAGTTGTGTGTATGTGCATGTTTTAAAAATCTGCTTTCAGGATGACTGCTTTGTCAAAACAAGTAAGATACCTGAGAGATTAAAGCATTTCAAAAGGAGGAAAGCTATTAATATTTCACTTAGTCTTCAGAAGCAGCTTGGACATAGCATAAATGAAGATAGTAGATGAATAGTTCCTTTCCAAATTATAAGGAACAACCTACAATACTAAATGCAGTGTGAAAATAGACAGGAACAACAATCTGGGGCTTTCTCTTCAATACTTTGCAATGGGTGTGACCTTTCAGACTACAAATCAGGGAAGGGACTAGTTCTAAAGAGTCTCAAGATAAAGCTGCGAACAGTGGAGAAGCACATAGATCACTAAAGAGTTATTAGCTGTCCTAACAAAATGCAAGCTACTTGAAGACAGGACCTGTTTTTCTTTGGTCTTTGTATTCTAAGAGTCTATTACGGAACCTGATATATAGTAGGTTTTACTAAATACTTGTTGGATTGGATACAATATGTACTGAGAATTATTTTTAAATTATATAAAAAATGGAGTTTTGATCAAATCACAGACTCCTTTAAGAGTGTCAAGAAGCTAAAGTCTAATATCTTAACTGGATGAGAACACTTCTCTATTGAATCAATCAATAAATTAGGCTTTAGACTAAGTACAGAAAAAAGTCCTTGTTTGATTACCTAGAGTGACTTTGCACAGGAATTATATTCCAATTAACTGAGGAAATTGTTATGTCATGTCGATAATCTATAAAATGTCAGGTCATTTGGAGCCTGAGGGATTTGAGGAAGTAGAGAGGAGAAAACATTCCATCAAAATTCCTAAGAAAGAATTCATGCAGAAGGGGAAACCGAGCGAGCCCTGGGCTTTGGTCTTCTTGTCAGTCTCCTCATCTCCTCCTCCCCACTCCCAGTCAAAGAAAACCCTCTCAGACGTAGGAGGACCAAATTAGGAGTCAAGGACAGACAAGACAGATTCAAGGCTCTATAAAGAGCATACCAGAAAATCTAAACAATATCCAATAGGAACATTTTTATGATGCCAACAAGAGGTTTTTCCAGAACCTGTGTTATCCTTTGCCACATGTGCTTTCGAACCTTGAATTCACTTTCCCCTGGATTCTATATATACTTTCTGGAGAGTGTCATAGAACTTTTCTAGGGATACTTTGTACCAACTCTACTACTGTAATAAATACCCCTTTCTAAAACTAAGTGTCTGGCTGACAGGCTGATCATAAACTTATAATTTTGGCAGGAAGCACACTGGTGCGGACTCAAAAGTCTTAGAAAGATACCTCCTCAGGATTAGCCCTAGAGGCTTAAGGAGACATAGCTATAGTCTCCAGACCTTATTTATCAGTACAAGCGAGAACTGGAATAAAGACTTCCAGAATTTATGAGGTTTCCAAAAAAAAAAAACCACTTAATGAATTTACAATCTTATAATTGAGAGACAAGATTGCCACAGGAAATAATTAAAGAATGATGGAAGATCATGCAAGAGTAAACTATGATAATGTAAACTATCTGATGTTGTTTATAGAGTGACAAAAAGGGATAATTTGGTCATTATAGGGGAATTTGAATAGTGGTTACAACAGGATATCTATTCACTGTCATTTTAGTAAAAAAAAATATTTATTTAAACACTGTATCACTCACCATAGTAAAGTAGGGAGAAATATGAATTTGAGAGTTACAAAAACTGATTTCTAATCATGACTTTTCCACTGATAAACTGTTTGACCTTGGATGACTCACCTTTCTGGACCTTGACTTCTTCATCTGTAAATTTGAAGCTCAATGACCTCTAACATCATGTTCAACTCTAAAATTCCTTCTCCAGAAGGAATAAATGCAATTTAGATAGTGACTTCAACAGAGTATCTGTTCAGTATGTCACTGTATTAAAACCTTTGCATAAACATTGTAACAATCAGAAAATTAGATTGGAACTTATTTGGTGTAGCCTTCTGTTGAATGGCATTATTTTCAACCCAGTTCAACTGTAGCTAACTTAGTAATAATAAATCACGTGTCAAGTTTGCTGGTGACTTCCTCACAACATCCCTTCGAAGTAGGCGGTGAGTACATTTTGGATTCTTCAATTTTTCAGAAGAGGAAGTAATTTGCCCATAATTATACAGCTAATAAGTATGTGAGGAAAGATTGCAATTCAGTAAAGTATGCCTGAAGTATATACTATGTACATGATGAAATGCAAGGCACTAAGAGTACAAAATTAAAATGAAAAGCAATCCCTGCCCTGAAGGCAATTCCTTTCTACTGAAGTTCAGGGTAGAATACAACATGTAGAGAAGCCAGGATAACAAAATGGCTTTTTGATAAGACCAATCAAATCAATAAATCATAGCTGATTTACTCAAAAAAGAGAGGCAGACCAAATCACCAAGATCAAAAAATAGAAGGTATATTCAAAATAAGTAGAGAAGAAATAAAGGAAATTATTACTCAATTGGCTAATTAACACTCACTTGATTTGTGCCAGGTGCGTTCATATCCTAATAGAGGAAACTGTGTAAACTGTAAACATGCTATATATACATATAGAACATATATACGCATACATATATATGTATGTGTACATATATAAGAGAAAAAGGAAGAGGAGGAAGAGGAGGAGGAGGAGAAAGAGAAGAAGAAGGAGAAGAAGAGGAAGAAAAGAAGAAGAGGAAGAAAAAGGAGGAGGGAAGGAGAAGGAGGAGGAGAAGGAGGAAGAGGAGGAGGAGGAAGAGAAAGAGAGGAAGAGGAAGAAGGAGGAGGAAAGGAGGAAGAGGAAAAATAAGAATAAGAAAGATGAGGGAAAGAAGGAGAAGAAAAGAAGGAGGAGGAGGAACAGGAAGAGGAGGAGGAGAAGGAGAAAGAGAAGAGCAGGAAGAAGAACAAGGAGGAGGAGGAGGAGACAATGAAGTAATCACAGAGGAAAAAGCACTAGCAACTGGAGACCAGGAAAGTCTTCCTTCAGAAAGTGGAATTTAAGCTACTATTAAAAGAAACAAAGAAATCTAGGAGGGAGAGAAAAGGGAGCATTTCTGTCTTAGGGGCCAACTAAAATGTTCAACATAGAAAAATCTGTTTTCAACAAACAGAAAGCTGGATCTTGTAGAATGGGAAGGGGAATACAGTGTGTTTTTACAGAAGGACAAGAAGGGGCAAGGTTGCAAAGGGCTGTAACTGGATTTTGTTTTTCATCCTAAAGGTAACAGGGAATCACTAGAATTTATTGAATCTGATAGAGTTAGGGTTGGACATAGCTTACTTTTATGTAGAAAACTTAAAATGTTAATGAAATGGATGAATGTTTTAAAATATGTCAATTTACAAAACAGGAAATACAGATTCTAAGCCATCAGACCTCTAAAAGAGATATAAAATAAGCCATAAATGGGAAGCTTTTTAAGAACAAAAAATTCTACAAATTGATTGTAAAAGTAAATAATGAAAGCACTTTGCCAACTCCTTCTATGACACAGATATGTTTCTCTGACCCAAACAAGAGAGATATAAAACACACAAAGAAAATTGTAGATAATATCATCAATAGTGATGAAAATAGTAAAGTATTAATAAAGAGGTTATAGAGAAATATTTTAAAATCATATAATCATTAACAGAATAACATTTATACTAGGAATACAAGGATGGTTCAAGCTCAGTGTATTAATGTTGAATCACATTAATAACAAAAAAAATTTTAAATACATGATTATATATCAATGGATGCAGGAAAAGCTTTTGACAAAATGAAGAGCCTATCCGTGGATTTTTTTTTTAAAAAATGCTTAAAACACAAGAATAAAAACCTTTTCCTTAATAGGACAAATTATCTATCTAAAGTCAAGTGTTTGCATTACATGAAATGATGAAATACTGGGAAATTTTCCAATAAGTTCAAGGATAAAATGTGGATACTCAAACTGTCTCCACTAATATTTAACAGTGCTCAGAATGCTAACTATAGCCATCTCCTAACTCCAAGTTCAGCACACACTATTCAACACACTATTTTGTGGGAATTGGATATTTGATTACATCTGTATAGATTGATTCCTGGTAAGGAACTCCTATACCAAACTGCTTTTCAATGTATTATTATGCATAACCACGTTTTCAGTTTTGTTGCTATATAATTAGGTACAGTAATTTCTAGTGGTTTTCTTTATTCCCTCTCCATCTGTTTTGACTTTTATCCTTGGTTGTTTTTGGAGGCAACTGGAGCTAAGTGACTTGTCCAGGGCCACACAGCTAATAAGTGTCTGAGTCTGGATTTGGACTCAGATCCTCCTGACTCCAGGGCCAATTACTCTATCCACTGAGCCATCTATTTTGAGAAGTAATGTGTTGTAGCAGAGAGCTAACTAGTCTCAGAAGCAGGAAAACCTGGATTCAATTCTTGACAATAGCTGGGTAAGTTAATTAAAGTTTTCAGTGGAAGACAAGTTGCCAGTCTGGGCAAGTTAATTGAAAGAATTCATTTTCAGTTAAAGACAAGTTGCCAATCTGCAATGATGAGGGAATTTCCGCAACAGACACCCTTGTGATAAATCACAAATCAGCACCAAAAAAAGAATTCAGATTCCACTTCATAAAATAGCTCTGTCTTTACTGGCTACAAATGATGTCCTTAACCCCATTATCAAAGACCAAAGGTAATTATTTTTAAATTAATATTTAACATATATATTTTTTTGCCATTTTGTGAATTGCAATGTGTGAAAATGTATAACTATATTTCATCTTGTTTCTAAAATTATCACCATTTAACAAGATGATAACATTTTGCATCTAATCTCCAAATGAAATGTAATAGGTATTTTTATACCTTATAGTTAACATATTTATGGACAACAATCGCTAGAATATATGGATAGAGAGGTCTTGATTTTTCTTTTATATTGTAGATACCAGCACTTGATAAAGTTTGCAACCCTATATAAAGAGTCCAAAAGAAATTTAGCATGAGACAGCATCAAGAAACATTAAATAATGTTCAGGAAGATTATACCAGGACCAGATTGATGCTTGGTTTTGTTGGCATGGGAAACTCCCAGGTGAGAAATCTCCCTTCATCAATGCAGATTGATAGCTTCTCTGTAATTCATATTCTTACCAAGTTGCCTAAGACACTGAGAAGTTGTCAGTCAGTAAATAAGCATTTATTAAGTACCTATTGTATGCCAGGTACTGTGTAGGCACCATATAAAAACTTATTCCCTCCAAATCCACTTACAAGGCAGGTCTTTAACCCTGGCACCTTTCAAATTCAGTGATATGGGTATAATCCCAATGTCAAAGCCCATTGCTATATAACTCTCTCTTCATTGGTAGAAATCAATGCCCTGTGCCTGTGTGAGGGAAGAGTGAGAGAGAGAGAGAGAGAAATGGAGACAGAGAGAGAGAAACAGAGACAAAGACAGAGAAGAGAGACAGAGACAGAGAGAGAAGGCTTCTTGGTTTTTGCCTTTCTTTGTATCCCCAGACCTTAGCACAGTATCCACCACATAGTAGGAATGGAATAAATGTTTGTTTACTGACTACTGTGCTTACACTAAAGACTGAATAAGTGACAGCTATCCTTCATTGTTGCTAAAATGAAATAGTCCTACACTATATATACTATTACTGGGGTTTAGAATAGGATTATGAATTCAAAACTCATACTTCAAATTAGGGTTTAAAAAGAGAGATAGGATTAAGAGGAGAGAAGAAATTTGCCTAAAGATGAAAACCAGGTTAACATACTCAGCCATCAATAGATGTTGGTCTCTTTAACTTTGGATTACTTTTAATTGTTGTGGTTTTTGTTTATTTGATTTTTAACCACCTCCGTGCTACAAGTATTATATTGATATGAATAGGTAGTGGTTGAACTATAGATTCTTACTCTCTGTGTGACTTGAACAAGTCACCCTCATTGGAACTCTATGTCTTCATATGGAAAATAAGATTGGATAAGATGCTCTCTGAGGTCACTTACTTCCAGCCCAATTCAAAGACTTGAGATTCTATAGCAGAAAACGTCCTTGAAGGTGTGAGTATTCCTAAAACTTCTCTACCTGAATGAAAGGGCCTTTAAATCCTACTCTTGGAAAAGA
This sequence comes from Potorous gilbertii, assembly GCA_028658325.1. NCBI lineage: Eukaryota > Metazoa > Chordata > Mammalia > Diprotodontia > Potoroidae > Potorous > Potorous gilbertii. Next base: position 433,262,880 of record CM053770.1, on the reverse strand, counting down.
GGCAGAGTCACTCCAGACTTTATCACAACAATCTGACTTAACTACTCACACACTGGCTTCTCTGTGACCTGATCCCAGCATCCTGGGTTATTCTGACCTTATCTTTGGACAATGACCCCCAGTGAGCCTTGGCTCTGGTTTTTGATCCATGACTTCCTGTGCCAATGCTGCCTGTCCTCTGCTGTTCAAACAGCATATTCACTCTTGCTTCATCTTGTTTCATCTATTCTATTCTTTGGTTTCTAAGAACTAGATCCAGACCTATGCTCCTGCTAGGGCTCTAACAAGTCATCCTAGGTTATTCCATCGAGCTGCTGATCCTGCAGCATCTATCCTTGGCTCTTGGCTGTCCTCCAATTGCTATTTATCATACAACCCACTGACCAGCACGCTGACCCTTTGTGAGATGGAAGTAAAGACCTTAGACTAGAACCCAGGATGCCATGCCTATGGTTTCTTCAAATTTTATCAACCAAAGACCATAGGTTGGCTCTTTGCTTTGGAATAAAAATTTGTCTGGAGCCTTAATAGATTCCCCAGTCTCAGAAGAAGCTGCTGTAAAGGCCTGAAGAATGAAAAGAAGCCTAGAATCATCTTGAATTGTAGCCACCCACTAAACCACTCAAATGGGTTGGAGAAATCAGAGGAAGGACTATTCCTTGAGGAATTTGTTTTCTCTGTTTATTCAGGAAGAAAAAGGTCCTTCCTTTCAACCAGCAAGAAGAAGTGTTCTGTTATGTAATAATGGGGAAGAGGAGAGAGGCTTTTTCCTCCCAAGAAGTACACTGTTGTGAAAGGATCCAGGCATAGCCTCCAGCCTCCTTTTCCCCCAAAGATTTTTTATCATAAGATAATAGAAAAACCAAATTCACAGGGCTGGTCTGATGTGCAAAACTCCTTCAGAAACACAGAAGCCTTTGAGTCTTAGAAATCGAAACTAGAAAGAAAAATAATCAATGGAGATTATATACACTCTCAAGCCTGCGTGAAAAGGATATCTTTTCCCTCTCCCCTCTATCAATCAAGAGAATGGAAAATTTAACCATACCATCTTCAACAACCTGTTGAAAACAAACTCATCCCATCTCTCTTTCTAGCTTCAGTGCAATAGAAAGGGTTCATTTTTCATCTAGCCTTCTACCCAGGACTGGACCTAGGCAGGACTTAAAAGTGGGTTCAGGTTATGGAGAGATGATTGGATTGAGTCAGGCAAAGCCTAGCTATCTGAATTTGGGAACAAGTCTGAAGATCTGTTATTCAGGTGTGGCAATATGAGAACAAAGGGAGGTGTGAAACCAAGAGATGAGTCCCTAGGGGAAAGGATAAGTAATATCTGACCACCATTAGCAAAAGATTCAAACTGAGTTCAAGGTTCAAAGTACCCAGTTATCAAAGCGGCATGATACAGAGTTCAAATCCTACCCGTGCACACATGGGCAAGCGACAATCTCTCTCTGAATCTCTGTTTCCCCCACTATAAAATAAGGGGGTTGGATTAAAATAGCCCAAGGTTCCTTTCATCTCAAAACCTGTGATACTGTGAAGATATACTTCTTGAGATAGCTAGGTAACAGTAGACAGAGCACTGGGTCGGAAGTCAGGAAGACCTGAGTTCAAATCCAGCTTTCGTCACTTACTAGCTGTGTGACTCTGGGCAAGTCACTTAACCTCTGTTTACATCAATTTTCTCCAACTGTAAAATGGAGTCAATAATATTATCTACCTTGCAAGGTTACTATAAGGATCAAATGAGATAATATTTGTAAAGTGGTTAGGACAGTGCCTGGTACTGTTCTCAAAGAAGACCAAAAGGACATCACTATGTTACAGTCAAGCTACAGTGTGTCCTACCGTGGCTGAATATGAGCTCAGAATAAATGTGAACATTTGAGGTGGATTCTCTAAATTTGCACATCCCATGTCTCTTTGGGGCTATTTCAATTCTGCTTTGCTTGTAGAGCACAGCACCTGCTCTGATGAGCGCATGCCATGCTGAGCGATACTCTGCCAGGGTCTGCCACATCATGCAATAAATTCCAAAATTCTTAGGAGAGGCCTTGAGAGTGTCCTTGTATTGCTTTTTCTGATCACCATGTGGACTCTTGTCCTGTGTGAGTTCTCCACCAAATAGTCTTTAGAATAATGTAGTCAGCCCATCAAAACTGCCCATAAAATAGATACTATGACACACACTACATAAATGCTTACTCCTCTCCTTTACTTTTTCTGATATAAAAGGGCAAGAGATCAAAAAAGGTCCAAATTAATAGGTAACAAGCAAGAGAACTAACAGCCAGGTAGCACTAGGGAGATCAATAATCTATTTAATCTATTTACTAATCACAGAGAGGCTGGGGTTCAGGGGCAAAATATTAAATATCTGAGAATTAATGCCAAAATCTGCGGGTTAGTGGGACACCAGGCAGGGATTTGGTTTTCTATGAATAAGAAACCCTCATAGAATGTTAGAAGCTGGAAAACAATTTGAGGATCATTTGATTAGTCCTTGATTTTACAGATGAGGGAAATGAGACATAAAGAAGCTAAATGATTTCCCCAAGATTATATAGCAAAGTCAAGATCAGAATTTCTGTTGCCTAACCTTAGTGATCCTTCTGCTTACAGTATATTTAGTTAAAGGGGACAAAGGCAGGAGCACAAATATTGGTTTACCAAGGCCAAAACAAGATGGTCAAAGTAGATAATACTAACACTGAGCCATTGGTACACTGACCCATTGGTACACTGACCCAGGATTCCTCAAGTAGATCTCGATAGGAGTATGGCCTGTAGAAAAAGATTAAGTGACCACCACATCAAGGAACAGGAGACCTCGGAGACAGAGATGCAGGTAGAGATCTTGTTTGTATGTAGTTGCTTGTCATGTTGTCTCCCCCATTCACTGGTAAGCTCCTTGAGAAACGGGACTGAATTTTACATTTCTTTCAATTGCCTGTGTTTAACATAGTGTCTGTCACTGTAGGCACTTTGTTTTTCAGTCAGTTTTTTTTCAGTCATGTCCAATTCTTCATGACCCCATTTGGGGTTTTCTTGGAAAGATGCTGGAGTAGTTTGCCATTTCCTTCTCCAATTCATTTTAATAGATGAGGAACCTGAGGTAGACAGGGTTAAATGACTGCTATTAAGTGTCTAAAATCAAATCTGAACTCAGAAAGATGAATCTTCCTGACTCCAGGCCTAGAATTCTATCTCCTTTGCCACCGAGCTGCTGAGTAGACACTTAGTAATTATTTATTGACTGAATGACTGCCAACTACTACATAAAATAAGTAAAATTTATTTCAAGTGTCTGTCCCTATACCACGCCAGGCCCTCAGCATCCTCATGTTATTTTCTAGTTGTCTCTGACCAGGGCTGCCTTCCTGGAGCATGAAAACACGGTCTATACATTTACTTCATTCTTCTCCATCAAAATTTGCTTTTCCTATATCCTATCCTCTTAGAACCCTCTTCTGATAAATAACAGCTCACCAGAGTGATAAATTAATGCAGATTAATGTGTTAATACTCCAAGAAAAAATAATCATAATTTATCATTAGTAGAAGTTATCACAATAATAAAGACTGACCTTTATATAACTTTATAGTTTACAAAGTACTTACATACACAATGTGCTTTCTAGGCGGGAATTTCTAAGGTTTTAAAGTCACGCCTTAACCCCAGTGACTGAAATGCCAAGGATGCCAGTGTGGGAGGTGCAAAAGTAAAACTGATCTAGGGAAGGAGAAGCAATGAAGACTTTAGGGGAATCACTCAAAGCATACTGTATGGGCAGCTGACCCTACTGCTGACCTAAGTACCTTTGAGGGAAGAAATAAATAGGTCATTGAGAGAGAAAAGAGATGGATGGAGGAGGGAGAGTTTTCATTAGCAAAACAAGGTATCCTGTAAATTTCCACAGCCATATCAATGCCAACTCTACCTTTGTGTCTCTGTATCATTCCCCTAGTACTATTGCCAACCTGTGGAAAAGATAAAGTGCAGGTGACCACACACAGAAATTCTCAGTATTCACTCCATAGCACTAATCCTAAGAATTAATGCCAAAAGGCCAAAGACAAAGGTCACGTCATTGCAATATGTGATTTTGGTTAGGACCTCATAAATGCTGGAATTTGTTGAATGGGTTGGCTTGGATTATTAAGAGAGGAGGGGAGGAAAAGAGAGTTAGCAATGTTTATTTATCCTGCTTTTCTCCATTGAAGTTGTTTATTGTTTTGTAGCACACTCAGGTAGCCAAATCAGTTTCCTTCTTGATCTGTGGTCCTGTTTGACTTGTTTTTTAAGCAGATGAGTGACCACAAACCTGTTGACTTGAGATTTCCAATACTGCAAGGTTTAAGGATAGGAAACAGAAAAGCTCTGAGAGACCAGCAGAACTAAATCCTTCTATGAAGACTTACTCAATTATGGCACTTTAAGACTTTGACAAAGTACCTGCCTCTCAATAACTCAGCAAAGTGGACCTCTCCATTTTACTGTGAACTTCAGAGAGGCAGAGCTATTTGTCCAAGAGCACACAACTAATAAATACCCAAACTAAGACTCAAACCCAGGAGTTTAGACTCTAAGACTAGGGCCTTTTCTATTCACCACATCATGCTTCCCAGGATAGTGACTTATTTCACAAAGCATATTCTTTCAACTACGAATTATTTTGTTGTTTTCTTTTTAATTCATCATTTATTTCATCTAGTGTTTTGATTGTACCAGCTGACGTTAAGTCCTGGGTGTTTTACAGCTGATTATAGAAATATAATTGAGAGAAAGTAAATCTTCAGGAGGCTAGAAACCCTAAAACTTCCTATTCAACAACAGAGTCAGTGCCAAAAGAACTGAGGTATTAGAATTCAAAAGATTTGTGTTGATATACACTAACGCAGGCTTTGTGCTAGGCTATCCCTGGAGATAGAAAGACACAGTCTGTATACTCTCAAGTAGTTTACAATCTATTTGTAAGGACTGACTTTGCTAAGCTTCCCTTTCCTGGTCATTCTTAGCGTTCCTTTCACCCCATTCTCTTTCTCCACAGTTGTACATCACTCCTTCACTCAAAACAAAGTCAAGTGCAAGTCATATCATCAATTCTCTGATGTCACGGTCTTCGTCGAAAATGAAGGACAAACCCCACAACATCACAAATGCACGTATGACCATGCAAAAAAACAGATATAACAGATATTAACAAAGTCTATTTACAGTACTAGTTTTTCTGTATTAATGTACTATTCCCAAGTAGTAGTAGTAGTAGTAGTGGTGGTGGTGGTGGTAGTAGTAGCAGTAGACAATCATAATATTATATGTAACCATAATTACAATTTGTTCAGTTGTTTTCAGTCATGTCTGACTTTTTGTGACCCCCTTTGAGGTTTTCTTAGTAAAGATACTAGAATGATTAGCCATTTTCTTTTCTAATTCATTTTACAGAGGAGGAACTAAAACAAACAGGGTTAAGTGACTTGCCCAGGATCACCCAGTTGATGATCTGAGGACAGATTTGAGCCTTCTTGACTCCAGGCCTGGTACTCTATCCACTCTACCACCTAGCTGCCCCATAATTACAATAGCTGACATTTATGTGGCATTTTAAGATTTACAAAGCACTTTATAGACATGCTATGCATTTGTTTACTATTTTTTTCCTTTTCTTTCCCATTTTTTTCATCAAATTTTCTTTTGATCTGCTTGGCTCACTACATTTTTTAGTGAAAAAGAAAAGTCCCTAGGAGAGTCTCGGCATCTAAGAAAAGAGTATTTTCAGCTAAAACAATACAGATACCAAAGAAGCCCTCCTCCATTTGCTGACTCTTCAATAGAAATTAAATTACAAACCCCATTCCCAAGATAGTTCTATTATTGACAATGTGGGTACAGAAGTAAACAACCCCCCCAAAAGAAGTCATGTTCTTTTCAAGCTACTGAGAATCACAGGCCAAAAGGAAAATAAAATGAATCAACCTTTGCCAAGTGGAAAAGAACAAAAAACAGCAGGGAAAGAAGTTATGTATTCAGTTTTTCAAGAGAAGGTTTCAAACAATGGAGAGTAAATACCCCATGATCACTGCAAAGATTTACACATGGCCAAACACAGCAATATAAATGGAGACAAACCTATTGGGCATCACCCATTAAATGCTACTGGAGATGCTGAACTTCATGAACAAAAATGTTCTCCCTCATTTGCCTTCCTTCACAGTGACCTTCTTGGTTAGGAAATCTTTGCATTGGAAGAAATTTTTTTTTTTTTACATTTCAATTTTAAAAAAAAGAAAGCATTACAAACAAACCTTGGAAAACTCCATTTCCACTAGGGGCAAAAGCAACAACAAAAACGTCACAGGAAATTAAGTAACTGGCCCAACATTATTGCAGTTCAGTTGCCACAGGCAAAGATGGAAAGTTCAAAGAAGATCCCCAAATGTTGGTATCTCCACCAGGATAAATTTTGAATATTTGTATTCTCAGTCATAAGTTGTCACAAGGAAAATCCTTCAGTTAAACATAGATTTCCCTCCTATTTCCTCACAAAAATGCATCAGCAGTAACAATTTATTTGTATCTCAACAGCCAAATGCTCATTTTCCTTCCCAAGTTCAATTCAAATTCTTCTCCCTTCCGTTTTTGTTTTTTTCCCATTTTCTGCCTTTCTCTTTGAATTACCTTATATAAGAGAAATCCTGTTGTAATTAATTTCAAGAGATTGCTGGAATGTTTTTCACTGTATTGGGATTTGTTTTAGCTAATGTTAACCTGAATTAAGTGCACCTTGTGTACAGTTAGGAGTAGCAAGGTACCCCAGTGGATAGAGCACCAGGCCTGAGTTCAAATCAGGATTCAGACTCTTACTGACTGTATGACCCTGGGCAAGCTGCTTGACCTCTGTTTGCCTCTATTTCCTCATCTGCCTGCCTCCCAGGGTTGTTATGAAAATCAAATGAAATAATAATTGCAAAGAACTTAACACAATGCCTGGCACATAATAAGGGCTAATAAATCTTAATTATTAGTAATAGTATTTTGGGTCTTGGTCATTTTTTTCATCTTTGACATATCCATAGTAATAAGATTTGACCTATATAATAATCAGCTTCTGTGCAACTTGTCTTTGCAGGTGAATCAAGTTAGGAGTAAAATAAGGGAATATTAGAGAGTCTTCCAAAAGGGGTCTTCAGTTGGGTGCTTTGCCAAATAAGTGATGTGTCAGTTCTACACACACACACACACACACACACACACACACACACACACACACACACATACACCCCTATTTCAAGTGCAGTATACTGTTGAATGAACAAGAATGTTGAACCTCAGAATGTCCTAAACTAGTATAAAAAAGATTCAAGAAGGAGATAGAGGAAAGAAACCTATGGGTTTCACTTCTTTCTAGTGACCCAAAGGAAAAGCACAAGCAGAGCTGCATAACCACAAGACAGACAATTTTAAAACAATTTTTTTTTCAAAAAATCATTTTCATTAAAAAGTCAATTCAGTAGGGATCAACTGTCAGTATAGCATGCCAGGAACTTAATAAATGCTTGTTGAATGAATGAATGAGTCATATGCAATATGTTTAGAGGGAAGGGATATATGTATGGACAATTGATTGAAGCAGATAAATGTGTGCATGCATGCGTACACACATGTTCACATACTCAAATATATATACATATAAAATTTCACACATAGATATATGTGTAGATATTGATATTCTCTTGGATAGGTGTGTGAAAAGGGAAAGAGTTGAGCAGGTAATAAGATAGCCCTGTGTATGAGGAAAAGAAAGAAGAAAATAATGGCCCCAGAACCACAAAAAGTCTGAATATTGGCTATATATTTAAAATCAACATGGAAATCAAAAACTCAAGTGAATCCCTGGGAAGGACATTAAGTAAACTGTTTTTACAGATCATCAAGCTTGGTGGTATCAAACTCAGATAGAAATGGCAGCCAATAATCCATACACAAGGATCTATGCAGGTCACATGTTAACTCAGTTTTTAAATGTATTATTGTCTATATTTCATTTTATTTTTTCTTCATCTGGTTAAATATTTCCCCATTACATTTTAATCTAGCTTGAATCACACTCTGAACTAAATGAATGCAAGATTGAGATGTGTTGTCTCAAAAATATGAGTCCAATAGTCTAAATAGTCCAATAGAGTGATATTACCCCATTTGAATCATATATAGTGAAATTCTTGTTCTTTCCTGCACAGCCAAGATCTGAACTTTTGGATTCAGCAGTATCAGTCAGTTCCCAGAGAAAAACTAGTAAAGGGAAGTAAGAAGGAGTGGAAGACTTAGATTGGAGTTAAGTATGCCTAAGGGTAGCTCCATAGTTTCCATTTGTCCCCTGTAGACCTCTAAACTCTAAGCTTACAGCAGGCAACAACATGCCTCAATTGCTTTATAAGACTAATAGTAACTCAAAGTTAAGAGAATGGCGTATTATGGCAATATCCCCTTGAAAAGGCAAAGACAGCTCAATTCAAGTGAAATAAAATTCAATAGCTAGAGAAAAATTAGATAGTCACTTGGCATTTGGGGATTCATTGTGATGAACTTGTTCTTTAGTTGGAAAACTGATATATCAGGGCTAGAATTGGGAATTATCCTGACATGGGAAATCTTGATTGACATTTACTAGTTCTGTACCACAGACAAGTCACTTCACCTTGCAGCCTCAGTTTCCTCATCCATAAAATGACAGGGTTAGACTAGATGATCTCTAATCCTCTGCCAGTCTAGGTCTATGAATTTATGATCAAATGACATACACGCATATTTATTTGAAAATGTTAAAGAATTCTATAAATGCAAGCTACGTGATGAGCAACCCAACAAGGTATGTATTACAAGCATTTTTGTTCTTGTTTTATAGATGAAGAAACTGAGATTCAGAGAGGTGATTTGCCCAGCTGATAAGCAGCAAAGGAAGGATAAAACATCATATTTCAATGCTGCCATACATTGTCTCAAAGTTTCGGATAGCCCATTGGAGCAATAATAGAAAACTAGAGTAGAAGAAAAAGACAGAGACATCACTCCCATAAGCAATTGCCTTGTAATACCAGCAAGCAGCATGCACAGGACCTTGATCACCAAACTCCTCAGCTCCTCCCATCATCACACACCAGTTTTACATGCTCAATATACTATCTCTAATTTGTCCATTATTGCTTTACAAGGGCAGCCCTTGCCTATGGCTGTCTCCTTCTATTCTGGGTGGCGTATGTACTTTCTCAGAGCAATTGTCTAATAGCCTACTTTAACTGCCTTAACACTCTATGTTAACATTATAATAAATGCTGACTTTCTATTGTGTAATGTGTTGTACAAACTACTTTACATGCATATGTAGTCTCAGAATGCTCATCCTATCATGTCAACATCCGTCTTACCAAACATTTCTTCATTCTCCCAGTCCTTCCCCAAGTCCTCCTCAAAAGACCCTAAATCAATAGGGAGATCACATGGTGGAATGGAAAAAGAAATGAAGGGAATCAGAAGACCTAAGCTTCAATCCTGGCTCTGTCATTTTTTCTGGATAACCTTAGGCAAGTCATGTAATTTCTCTGGGCATGTTTCATCAAATACAAGATGAGTAGGTTAGACTAGATGACCTGGAAGGTCTCTTCCATTTCTAAGTCTATGATCCATTTGACAACAGCAGCAAAAATGTATTAAGCACCTTTATATACAATGCCATGCCATGGAGTCACATGAAGGGGTTAGGATCTCAAAAGACCCTTGCAGTTCTAAATCTATGATCCAACTATAGCAACCCATAGACATGTTTTAAGTTGCCACTACTAGGACATCTGCACTTTAGACTATAAGCTCTTCTCAGGTAGCAGCCGTGTCCTTTTAGAAAGTCATATTACAAATGTTATGCTGGTGCTACCCTGCTTATGAACAACTTTGACTCAGCAAGACTAGTGTGTGCTACAGCAGCGCCCCCTCCCTGCCATTGCCTGAAATGTCTAAGCAACTGGCCACAAGAGAAGGTACAATTCTACCTTTGTGGATGCCCATGCAGTGTGTACCTGCAGCCTTCAGGGAGCCCTTAGTAAAGACTAGGCTGGTAAAATCACGACTGCATTATGAACTTAAGATCTAATTTCAAAGGCTATGAGGTTGATAATGCTGACAACAAAGGAGCAGAATTATCACTCCTTCCCTACCAGCTCTACACATTTTCTTAGTCCCTTGACTGGTAGAAGAATAAAGATTCCATAGCCAAAAGAAAGATTCTATGAAGTCTAAACATTCCTTCTAAAATCCTTGAGACTTGGAAATGAAATTCTATTTCTTCCAGGGTAGCTTTTTCTTCCCTACCCCTGCTTTACATCAATTTCAGAATGGCAATTACTTACAACATACACATTTCAACAATTTTCCATGAAAAGCTGAAAGACTGAAATTAGCCGATTTCTTCAGATCGCTGCAGTTGTAGTAATGGAATTTTATCTGTAATCCTAGGTTATTCAATGTAATTCCTTAGACCTTTACAAAAATACAATATAATTTTTAAGTGATACAAGAAAAATATAGAAGAAAATAACTATCCAAGAGATTTAACAAAAAAAAAATTTGAAATGAAACCACTATGATTTGAGAACTAGAATGCTATAAAATTCCTGCCTGTGTCCTCAGGGTAATAATTCTGAGATAATGCCTACCACTAGCCTAAAGGAGAATATGGAATAAGAATGAATCATTTCTTAATATGCCAATTTACTTTGAGAAATGTGATAAAACATTTTAAGTTAATAGGCTGAGGTGATTTAGAAATCATTTCTGTAGTTGAAATCATTTAAGCACAGAGAAAGGTGAAGAAAAAGGGTGACACTAAAGAAAGGACATGTAGTTTCACAGGAGAGCTCTTGACTAAGAGTTAGAAGTCTTGTTCCTGTTTGCCAGTTGACTAGCCAGGTGAGTTTGGGTTTGTCAATTAACTTCTCTAGGCCTCAGTTTTGTCACCTAGAAGATGGGGTAAGAGAGAGACCAGAAGATCACTTGGGTTTCTTCCAGCTCTGAAATTCTAGGAATGAGTTTGCAATAATAATCTTAATGGGGCCAGTTTAGGGTTAAAATCAAGAATATACTGAAATAGTACAACAGATCAACATTACAACTAAAGTATAGGACTAGCTTTGAAAGCTTTAGGTCCTTACCTTCCAAGGCTGCTTCTGAGAATGGTGGCAAGGGGAAGAGGGGAAGGGGAAAGAGGCAGGAGAAAGTCATACAAACCAGACAAATTAACACAGGTCCAAGAGACTGAAGAAATTGTGCTGGATCCATGTGAAATTAGGATGCAGGCTACTTAATATTTTAATTTTCACAAAAATTGAATTTGTGCCTTAATACATACTAGATGACCTCTGGGGCCATTGTAAGAATGACCTGGGCTATGGCTTTCCTCTCTAGCATTGATTTGACATTGTTACCAAAACAAACAAACAAAAAATTGTAGTCCTCATAGAAGTTTGGACTTTTAAATAGGTAAGTTTTCCTAACTTCTGCTCTACTGAATTCGTCACAGTTTGAAGATCAGTGTGGCCATATCTGTACAATATTTTGGGTCTAGATGTGATTACATGAAGTAACCATTCTAGCAAGTAAGAGTTGGAGTCAGAAGACCTGGGACCTTGTTTCAGGTAGAAGTTCTAAGGCTTACTATGTATGACTTACTATGTGAGCACTTGAGCTCACTCTGCCTCAGTTTCCTCTTCTATAAAAAAGACATAATAATGCTTTTTATTAATTACTTTACTTTGCGGTGGCTGTTGTGGGCAAAGCATTTTTTTAACCTTAAAACGCATTGAGAGAACTGATGGAATCTAACTACAGATCAAAGCATACTATATTTTACTTTATTTTTTGGTGTGTTTTTTTTTTGCTCTTGTATTTTCTTTCACAACATGACTCATATCAAGTATGTTTTACAAGACTACACATGTTTGACAGAACAAATTACTGGCCATCCCAGGAAGGGGAAGAAGGGGAAGAGAATTCAAAATCAAAACTTTTCTTAAATGAACATTAAAATAGTTTTTACATATAATTGTGGGGTAAATTAAGTGCACTGAGATGGAGAGAAGGAACAATGATTACTTAGTTACTTTGTAACAAAGTGTGGGTTATTTTTAAAAGACCTTTAAATTCGTTTTTTTATTGAATCAAGATTATTTTCAGAATGATTTATCGTCTTCCTTTCTCTTTTCCTATCAAATTCATATGTGGTACTGACCACAAGTGTTTAGAATGCAAGGTCTAAAAGTGAAAAACATATATCTTGCAAATCTTCACTGGGTTTTTGTGACAAAAAGGATTTATTTGTTTTTGGAGTAGAAAAGAAAAATACCACATTAAATATCCAATAATAAAACCTATGATTTTTTCTCAGAGTAAAAAAAGAAAAAGATCGTTTTGCATTGAGAAAAAAATAATTTTACTGTTTTAGTCAAGCAGGTGCTATATGTATGAACCTGTTTGGGCGTTCAATAGCTGACTTTTATCAGATTGGCTGAGTAACAGTGATTTGGCAGGTCACTTTGTAAATGCTAAATCCGTGCCCAGGATTTTTCTGCCTAAAAAAACTTATCTTCACATGTTATCTCAGGCCTCATCCTTATCATAACTTTATATTTTAAATAGCTGTTTCTCCATAGGTTTTTTTTATTAAGCTACTGAACTTATCATAAGACAATAATTTGTTAAGATATGAAAACATCACTTAACTCACTTAAGAAAATAATAAATTCAGTGACAAGGTTCCCATTAGTTTGCTATTACTGAAGGGTGACCAGAATTTACCAAATAATCAAAAAAATAAAAAAGAGCCCTCAACTCTGTATTAGATCCTATCTTTTGGTAACAAGAGCACTGAATTTTCCAGCATCTCTCACAATCTACATTTGTCTTTGTCTCCTCACTTTCTCTGTTACCATTTCAATCTTTTTTACTTTGGCTTATACTTAAGATCATAGTACCATATATACAAAGCTAAAAGGGACAGCAGAGGATGTAGGGGTCAAGCCCCTGGTTCTGCAGAAAAGGATTTGAGAAAAAGGTTAAGTGGTTTGCCCAAGGACATAACAGGTACTACGTATGTATGCATCGGAGACAGTATTTGAATATGTCTTCTGTTAGACAACCAGTGCTCTTTCTACCGTTCCACTCTATCTCAACTTGTCAGAGCTTATCATTGCGTCCTCCTTAAATAAGAGTGTGATCTAACAGTCAAGAAAATCAGGAATTGTACACAAAGGGCAGCAGGAAACACTACATAAAGAGCATCTATTCATACGCTAGCCTAATGGTTAATGCTAGATGGGTGGTGCAGTGGATAGAATGCTGGTTCTAGAGTCAGGAAGACTCATCTTCCTGAGTTCAAATCTTGCCTCAGACACTTACTAGCTAGGCAATCCTGGGCAAGTCATTTGACCCTGTTTGCCCTCAGTTTCCTCACCTGTGAAATGAACTGGAGAAAAAAAATGGCAAACCACTCCAGTATATTTGCCAAAAAAGCCCCAGATGGGGCCTCAATGAGTCAGATGTGACTGAAATGACTGAATGATAACAAGGACAGAAATTTGTCTCATCTTCATATCTCATGGTTTCATTGAGCTACACCAGCCTCTTTGCCTCCATAAGGCAATGATCCAGGAGGTAATTTTTTAGGCAAAAGGGTATTGAGTGACTCACCCAGAGTCACATAGCTAGTAAGTGTCTGGTGCTGTATTTGAACTCAGATCTTCTTGCCTCCAGGACAAACACTCTATCCTCTTTGCTAACTAACTGCCCCTCCTTTTTTTGTCTAGCAGGTAATAATATCTATACACCATAGTCATAACTATAAAACAATATACCTTCATGTGTCCTTCTTCACCACCCTCTTAATCTTAGTGAGTTACCTAAGACACCAAGAGTACACATGATTGGCTGATAGTTACACAACTAAGATGTGTCATAGGAGGGACTTGAACCGTCTATGTTTGGATGAGACTTACTATACCAAGGGTGAGGAACCTGCAGCCTTAAGGCCATATGTGTCCCTCTAGGTCTTCATTGTGACCCTTTGACTGAATCTAAACTTCACAGGACAATCCCCTAATAAAAAGATTTATTCTATAAAACTTGGTTTCAGTCAAAATGCCACCTGAGGACCTAGAAGGCCACATGTGGCCGTGAGGCGGCAAGTTCCCCACCCCTGCCATAATACTTCTAACTTGGAACATAGTGTAAAATAAATATGAATTGATTTGAACTAAACAAACCATTCAAGTGAGTCTAATACTCATGTCATTCATTCTTCATGTATCCATTCAGTTGAGCAAACATTTACTAAGAATTAGCTCTGTACAAGTCATTGTGCTAGGCTGGTGACTAGGGATACAAAAGTTCACTAAATGACATAGTCCACACCCTTCCGTTCCATATTAGTAGTTTACCAAAAAAAAAAAAATTAAAAAATTGAGGACCTCCCTGCTCCTTACTGAAAGAACTAAGCTAGAGCTCAAAGATTTCAGTGTGTTTAGAATCAACAGATTAACCAGGAGACTTTGGTTTTCATGAGGTGAAAATAAGAAATTTTCACCTCATTGCATCAGAAGGAGAGATTGTGAAACAAAAGGTTCAATTAAATAGTTTGTAGAGCCAAAAAGACAAAAATTCATGATCACCTTGGCGATACACACCAGGGTAAATATGATCAAATCCCCTTTGAAACATTTCAGTCATTCAACAAACATTTATTCACCATCTGCTTTGTACAAGGGAATATGATGGAAAGTGGAAGAGATACAAAATCAATTAAAATATATTTGTGCCTTCCCGACACTTAGAATTTAGCAGGGAGAGAGCAAGGAACTGTTTAGTTGTTTTTCAGTCATGTCCAACTCTTTGTGACCCCATTTGAGGTAAAGGTACTGGAATGGTTTACCATTTCCTTCTCCAGGTGATTTTACAAATGAGGAAACTGAGGCAAACAGGGTTAAGTGATTTACCCAGGGTGCCCCAGCTAGTAAATATCTGAGGCCAGATTTGAACTAAAGAAGATGAGTCTTCTTGACTCCACGCCTGGCACTCTATCTACTGTGCCACCTGGAGTGATATAATATCTACACAACTATGCAATAATCACAGTAGCTATAAAAACAATGCATCCTCATATGCTCATCTTCACCCCTACCATTATCTACCTTACTCCCTTCTGACTTTTTTCACTTTCCCTGAGAACAATAATCAAATAACCCCCTAATATTGTCTCTGGAAAGGAGTATATTAATGGATGATTCTACTGTTGAGCTAACCATCTTTGTGACTTCCCAATCCATAACTCTCTTTTCTAAAAATCCCCCGTGTGTGTGTGTGGTATTCCCCCATTAGAATCTAAGTTTCTTGAGGTCAGGGACTGTCTCACTCTTGTATTTGTATCTCCACTGCTTGACACATGAAAACTTGATAAATGCCTCTCATTTATTCAAAAGCCATGCAATAATGATAATGTAGAATAAACCACAAGAGAACAAGAGAAGGAAAAATTGTTTTAACTGAGGCAATCACGGAAGACTTCATAGAAGAGCCAGTATTTGAGTTATTCTGTAAAAGCATAGTGAGGATTTAAGCAAGTAAAAACAGGTTGAAAGAAAACTCAAAATGTAAGCATGGCATGAACAAAAGAGTGGAGGTGAACAAGTGGAAGGTGTCCAAGATACAGCAAGCAGTTAAATTTGGCTAGAGAATCAAACATCTGGAGTAGAGTGGGGTAGAAAAGCTAGGGAGTTACCATGTCTTGCAGAGCCTTGACTGCCAGGCTAGAGAGTTTAGACTTTATCTTACAGGCAACAGAGAGATGAAGTTTTGGAGCAAATGAAACAGGTTGTTCATTCTATTTACTTTTTCAAGCCTGACTTATATAAAGAAATTGTAGCAAATTGCCCACACAACCATGGAACAAGTATAACATGGCTATTGATTCTTTGTCCTTCTGTTTCTTGAGCAAAAAGGCAGTAAAACTAATGTTTGTCACTGCCAAGAATTTAATAATCTGTGAACAAAAAGTACTACCCAAGAATCAAGAATAGTACTAAAACAAAGGTCGAACTGATGCTATTTTGTATTCATTGTATTTTGTTATTTGTTTTTTTTTTCTTACTTTTTATTTGTATTGCATTGTATTTGCATAGTATTTTTGTGTTCGTTGAATACCAAAAATCAGGAGACCTGGGTCCAAGATTTGGATCTTCCACTGACTAAGGTGACGTGACTTTGAACAAGTCCCTATTTCTCTGTCTGAGTGTTCTCATCTCAAAATAAGGGTGGTAATACTTGTATTACCTGCCTCACAGAGTTAATGACATGAAAGCATTTTGTAAATTGTAAACCCATAAAAATGGGAACTATTATCTAGTTTAAACCCTTCTTTTTTTTTTTTTACAGGGATTTGAGTGTTTCCAGGATTAGAGGAAGCAGGGAAAGGAAACAGAATAGTAAGCCTGCAAAGAGGAAAGAGAACTATTCCCGATTCCTGTGCCTTTTTCCACAGTTAGATTAGCAATCTAGATTGTAACATTCCTGAAGGGAAGAACTATGTTCCAGGGTGTGCTAGTAAATGTTTAACGATGGACTGATTCTCTCCCTCCAAATAATTTTAATTTGCATTATTAACATTTTCCCATTACTTTCTTAAGTCTAGACAATCAACAAAACAGCAAATAAGCCTTAATGTGTAGCATTTACAGATTTCTAAGGAACAGCTACTCACACTAAAAAGTGAACAGTCTCCCTAACCAATTCAAGCTGAGTCCAACTCACCTGTCCATGTTTTCCACTTTTAATTTGCTCACAATACCTAGCAGTGATAACTGTAGCCATGATTGTATTTAAGAGAGTTAAAAAGCCCAGATTCCTGGCTATTTCAGGAAGGACCTCCTGAGTTTGTTTGCACCTTGGTAGGGGGAAAATACTTAATCTCTGTTTGCCATAATCCTTTGGAGGAATAAATGGCAAACCACTCCAGTATCTGCCAAGAAAACCCCAAGTGGGGTTACAAAGACTCGGCCAGGACTGAAACGACTGAACACCAAAGGCTCTCACAGATCTAGGTTTTATCCAGTCAAGCCAAATGACTCCATTCCCCAAACACGTTTCTATCTCCACCTCTCTGCTCTTAATATTTACTATGCCTGAAATCCTCTTCCCAGAACCACTGCCCCTGCTAAGTCCCATTTTTTCTTGTTGATTTTCTCCTAATTCCACAAGCTCAAATATCACTAGCTCCAGAAAGCCTTCTCTAATCTCCCTCTATCTGGAAATAGTCTTCTTCACTGGATTTCAAAGTGCTGTGCATTTATGTAATTACTCATATTTAGATGTGTAGCTTATTCGTCTTATGTGTATATATATATACATATATACGTATATACACGTATATATATACACGTATATATATAGGTCTTAATACCTGTACTAGATTGCTGCCTGCTTAAGGGAAAGGGATATGTTTTATTTTTGTGTATATTTCTCTCAGTGGCTAGCAAAGTACAGTAAACATAACAGATGCTTAATAAGAATTTGTTTAATGAATCAATGGATTTCAAGAATGGTTTATCAGTTTACTCAGGAGCAATTTGGGGTACTACTACTTCATACTAAGTCACAAAAGATCGATACATTAAATAGAAAGTTATTCTTTACGATAAAGGTTATATCTTTCCAATGACTGTAATATTAAGAAAAGAGGAGAGGGTAATCGCATAGTGCCTACCATGTGCCAAGCACTGTATTAAGTACTTTTTACAGATATTAATATTATATATAAATATATCATATATTACATTGTATATTATATTTTTATAGATAACATTACTATATTATCATCTCATTTGATCCTTACAACCCTGCAATGTAGGTACTACTGTTATCTGCATTTTACAGGTAGTAAGAGGTAAACACACATTAAGTAACTTGCCCAAAGTCACAGAGCTATTAAGTATCTATTTGACACATAATAAATTGGAACATAGGTCTTCCTAACCCCAAACTCAGTACTCTATCCACTGTGCCATCTGGTCATTTCAAAGTAGCAGGTACCTAAGAATTTGAACGTGTCCCCAGAAAAGTTACTTGGTAAGCAAAATGATGTGAACAAAAGCAATTAGTTAAATGTTGTTGTGGGATATTTAATTCAGCATAGTGTAGGTATCTGTGATTTTTGTTATTCACATATTTAAATTTTTTCCCTTAGACTGGGCTACTTCTTTAGATGGTTCCTGTCATCTATACTGCTATCTTTCGTTTCAGATGGTGAGGTTTCCTTACCATGTACTTCAAATTTGTGATGGTTTCTATCTGAGGTTTGCAACTCTCTCTCTCTCTCTCTCTCTCTCTCTCTCTCTCTCTCTCTCTCTCTCTTTCTCTCTCATCTCGGAGATGATATAAATGTAGCTATATGACACTGGGTTCAGGATGACCTGAGTTCAAATTTGACTCATTTATTAGCAGACATTTACTAGCTATGTGACCCTTAGCAAGTCACTTAAATTTTGTCTCAGTTTCTTCATCTGTTGAATGAGGGAAACAATAGCACCTACCTTTCAGAACTGTGAAGATAAAATAAGGCAATATTTTAAGTGTTTTAAAATTTTTATAATGCTAACTATTATTATTAGATACTTTTGAAATAGCAATAATACCGATACTTTATATTTACAAAACATTTTATTCTTTTTCAAAGTATTTTCACATAGCTTCTCATTTTATCCTCAAAATATTCCTGTAAAGGAGGACAACAAAGGCAGGGCAGCAGAGTGGTAAGAGTGCAGGTTTCGCAGGCAGAAAATATGGGTTCAAATCCTAGCTCTGCCCATTTCTACCTGTGTGACTTTGAACATGTCACAGACTCAGTGGTTTCTGCAAATGTAAAATGATGGGGTGGTATTAGATGACCTTGAAAGTCCCTTTCCACTATGAATTTGGTCACATGATCTATTTGAACTGGATCACTATGGTCCATTTGAAAACAACAAAAATTTATACTAGCTGTTTTTATGTTGTCTCACCCCCATCTCCCCCAAGACTGTGTTCCTCAAGAGTAGGAGCTGTCTTTTGCCTTTCTTTGTATCCCTAGTGCTTAGCACAGTACCTGACATATGGCTGCTCCTTAATAAATGCTTGTTGACTGACTGAGTAAGCACTAATTATGTACAGTGCTTCGCCCAAAGTGTTGAGACTCTAGTCCAGAACTTATTGTTCTATGTCTCTCATCAGACAAAGTGTCTTTCATCCAACAGTGGCAAAAGACACACAAACAGGATGCATGGACGAATGAGGCAAGTCAAAAGATGGAGAAATCCAGGAAAGCTCCTTGGAAAATTTAAAGAGAATGATCCCTTTCATTTTATCGGAAAGGCAGAAGATCAGAAAAGGTTTCCTGGAGTCATTAGCATCTACATTGGATTTTAAATAACAAAAGTCAATTCAAAGGAGGTGGGGCACAGAGTGAGGTAGGGAGGGTTCTTTTAAAGCATTGGAAACCTTATTAGCAAAGATACGGAGTTTGGAGAGAGTAAGACAAGAATTGGGGATAGAAATTAGTCAAATGATTGAATGAGATAAAATATGCAGAGCATTTAGCAAACTTTAAAGTACTATATAAACATTTGTCCTTGCTGCTGGTCCACTTTTCTGGAACATATGGTACATATATCTCTATCTCTTTCACAGGATAACACAAATCTGGAAAGAGGGGTTCAAACCATGTTGTGAAAGGCACTGAAGGCTAGGACTCAGGAGGTAAATATAAAGTAACATATATACAGGGTGTCCAAGAAGTTTTAAAGTGCAGTTTAAGCTTTAATGTCCATTTTCCATTACTATCCATGTAACAGAAGACCTAAAGAAAGGGTTCTAGTCTATTAGGTAAACAGGACTTATGGGAAGATATTGAACAAGAGATGAAGAACCAAAAGGATGCCACATCTCTCATCACTGAATCGATCCACATAAGAATGTGCATAAAAAAGCCAGTTTGTCGGTCGCAAATCCACACTTAGGTGTCCTCTGATCAGAGGTTTAAGGTGTTACTTGTTCTCACAGGGTTGTTTGCATTTTAATAGTGCATTCTAGAAGAGCCTCTAAGATCCACATTATTGAATGTTGCCATTTGAAGCACTGTGATTGCTGAGAGCAAAGATATGTATCTTTGTTTTTTGAATCACACCACACTGAATAGCTATTTCCTCTATCCATTCAAAAGATGGGTCTAGTTCCATTCATTCAATAAGTATTAAATTCCTACTGGTTGGGACGGGAGATGCCACTCAGAAATCAAACGGATTGAAGTGTGTTTGGTTAGTTGGTGTTTTACTCTCTAAGGAACAGCAACATATCTTAATGAGAAAAGAACTGCTCTAGGAGTCAGAAAGACCTGAATTCAAGTCCCACCTTTGACACCACTGGCTCTGTGACTCTGGAAAAGTCTCAACTTTGCAGAGTTCTAGGCAATTCTTTAAGATTATAAAGATGTCAAGTTAAATTGATAGACTCATAGGTCCAGTCTCTATAGATCCCTCAAGGAGAAAGAAAGCTCAGATCCAAAGAGGAAAGAAACAACTATCAAATTAAAGCATCACAAAGACAAGCAATGTGTTAACTTTATCAATGTAACCCAATAAAGTTTGAAAATATTTCAAATATTGTGATACAATTTGACCATTATGGTAGACTTTGAAAAACAGGGTGGCATAGTAGATAGAGAGCTAACCTGGAGATAAGAAGACCTTGGTTGATGTTATGTCTCTGCCACATACTAGATATCTGGTCAAAACACTTGATCTCTTTTTTTTTAATTTATGGGATAAAACAAGCATTTCCATAACACAGTACTATAAAAGAGATGATTGCACATGAAACTGAAAGTTCACCATGTACAACAGTTATCATGTAATTATTTTTCCTCTTTTTTCTTCCCTCCTCCATCAGAGATGGCTACTATTAGACACAAATAGGTATATATGTATACCTATATGTGTATGTGTGTGTAAAATTATGTTATACATACTTCTGATTATCAGTTCTTTCTCTGAATGCAGATAGCAGCTTCTTCATATGTCCTTCATAGTTAATTTGGGTATATATAATACTCAAAATGATGTATTTGCTCAAAGTCATTCTTAAAACAATATTGCCGTTAATGTATACAATGTTCTCTTGGTTCTTCTCATTTCACTTTTCATTATTTCATGCAAGTCTTTTCATATTTTCCTAAGATCATTGAGCTCATCATTTTCTTATAGTACAATAGTATTCCATCACAATCATGTACCCGAACTTGTTCAGCCATTCCCCAATTGATGGGCATCCCTGCAATTTTCAGTTCTTTGCTACCACAGAAAAGAACTACTATAAACATTTTAGCACATAAAAGTTCTTTTCCTTTTTCCCTAATCCTCTTTGGAAATAGACCTAATAGTGGCATTGCTGAGTCTAAGGGTATAGTCAGTTTAATAACTCTGTGGACATCATTCCAGCTTTCTCTTGAAAACAGTTGGATCTGTTTATAATTCCAATAACAATGAATCAGTGTCCCAATTTTTGCACATCCCCTCCAGCATTTGTCACTTTTCCCCTCAATCATTTTAGCCAGCCTGGTAGGTGTAAATGATATCTTACTGTACTTCTCTTATCGGTAATGATTTATTGATAAGATTTCATTGACTATAAATTGTTTGAATTTCTTCACTGGCAAACTTCCTGTTCATATCCTTTGACCATTTATCAACTGGGGAATGGCTCGTATTTTTAAAGATTTGACAAACATTTTATATATTTGAAGAATGAGACCTTTATCTGAGAAACTATCGATAAAAATTTTGACCTCTTAATTTCCCAGGCAATTCTAACACCATAAACTGCTTCTCTAGGTGTCCCCTATGCTCATGAAATCACAATTTGTTTTTTAAGTAATGTTTATAAGGTTTATAATCCAGATATTCAGTTGTACCTAAGTGAAAAAAAAGAGGGTGGAGAGAAAGGTTTCTGCTATGAAGACTCTCAGACAAAAAGAAAATCACTGACTAATAGTTTATTTCATTCTTGTAAGCACAAATTTTTATGCAATATTTATTATTTTTTAAGAAAACATATTAAGCCAGGTCAAGAAAATGGAATTTGTGTGCCTATTTTTTGTGAAGGGAGAAGGAAGCCAGAACTGTGATTTCATTGTTTGTAGTGGAACTCCCAGTTTAAAAAATCCTTCTGTCAATGCCAATCAGCACCTGCTCTGCAATTTGTGGTCTTAGACTATTGCCTGGGACACTGAGAGATTTTATGACTTGTCCACAGTTGGAAAACCAACATGACATTTTAATTTCTAGGATAGTAAATATTGATAGGTATAAACCACATAAACAAAAGCTCATAAGAATGGAAACCAGTCCTGAGATGAAAAAATATCTGGACCTGATCAACATTGGCAACAAAAAGTTGTTTTCAAGACCTCCAGTGAAGGAAAACCCATTATCTTCCCATGTAATACCTTCTTTGGGATCTTAGGAATTTTTCCTTCCCGGGACCCAAAATTTGCCTCCCTCCGATATTCAACCATTTACTTCTCACTCTGCCCTATGAAGTGAAGTAAATCAGGTCTAATCCATCTTCCACTCTTTAAATACATGAAGATAGCTCTAATGCTCCCTCTCCTAAAACTGATCCTTGACGGTCATTTCAGTATAATGGGAACTCTCACCCATTTTGCCAAGATGAAAGGATTAAAAGTAAAATCTGACTAAATTTGCTATCTGAGAACCAGCCTAGCTAAGTATAAAACCATTGATGCTACCAAGTAATGATTCGTTTCAGCCACAGTAATTTACAAAGATTATTTACAAAGGCATAGGAGGATTGTAGTCTGATCCATGCAGGGAGTGGCAGACGGGAGGGAGGAAAATGAACAATCAACAATTAAAGTCTTACAATGTACCAGGCACTGTACTAAGCTCTGTGAACACAAATACAGAAGTGAGACAAACAGTCTCTACACTTGAGGAGCTTACATGTTTCTGGGATATTACTTAAACGTGACCACAAGAACTATCTAGCCAGCCAGTTCAAATGTTAATTTAGAAAAATCAATATGAAATATGACTAAAATATGAATCAAGCAACATAAAATATGGTAAAACATAATTTCAGGCAATGTGGCAAAGCCAAGGACAATGTTAGACAAACAGATCATCTTAACATGGTATACAGCATCAAAAGCTGATAAGGTTCACTGTGAGCAAAGTTTCCTTGAAGCCTTAGGAATGAAAAAGCAAAACCACAAGAATGATGGCCACAACCAAAGAATAGATACATGCATACTTAGGGTTTTTATAAAAAAAAAAGGACTTCAACATGTCTACACACACAATGACTTTGAAAATGTGTATGTAGATATATTTTATATCCATATGACGTATGTAACTATAAATGGAAAATAAACAGATCTACTAAAATGTAAGCTTCCTTAAGGCAAAGATTGTCTCACCTACGTGTTTGTATATATAAAAATTACCAGTGTTCCTGGGATATAATAGGTACTTAATAAGCAAAAGCTGAAAGATTTATTACATGCAGCTAGGTGATATAGCAGATAAAGGACCGGGCCTGGAGTCAGGAAGACTCATTTTCCTGAGTTCAAATCTGGCCTCAGACACTTACTAGCTGTGTGACCCTGGGCAGGTCACTTAACCTGTTTGCCTCAGTTTCCCTATCTATAAAATGAGCTGGAGAAGGAAATGGCAAAATACTCCAATATCTTTGCCAAGAAAACCTCAGAAGAGATCATAAAAAACCAGATATGAATGAACAACAAACAACAAGAATGATTGATAGATTGATTGATGATTGACTTAAAAAGAGAAATGTCAACTGATGGCAATCAATGAATCAAACACAGTGAGGGAATCACTACTCGAGATATAAGTTTTAAATAAAAATTCTTTGGGTTACCCAATTGTATGACCACCACCATCCCAGATCAGTCCTCCCTCACTCAAATCAAAGTCAACTGCAAGTCATGTCATCATTTCATTGATGTCCTGGTCCTCTTCGAAAACGAAGGACAAACACAATACAACAACCACCCCAGATCACAGAAACAAAACTAAACATTTTCTTAGAAAATAAACATCCCAAAAAAGGACTAAATCCACCCTGGGAAGATTTAAGTTTAAATACTTAATGCTAAAACACAAATAGTCAACTTCAAAGGGGCAGTGGAAAACTGACACACCAATACATTTTTGGTGGAACTCCGAATGGGTTAAATCATCCTGGAACATGACTAGGAGTTATGTGAAAGTAATCATTAAACTTTTTAAACCCTTTAATTCCACTATTGGGCATGTCCCCAACACAGGACACAGACAGAAAGAAACATTCAAGAAACATATATTAGTGCTATATTATATGCAAGGATCTGAGAATATAAAGACATATGTAAAATAGGTCCTGTTGTCAAGAAATTTACGTTCTACTGGGGGGATACAATAAATACACAAATAAGTGTGGCACAAGATAAATTGAGGAAGAGGGCATTAATAAGTGAAAGGGATATGAGAAGGGGAGATTAAGAACACTTCACAATGAAAATGGCACTATAGGTGAGCCTTGAAGATTCCAAGGGGTAAAGATAAGGAAAGAGTACAATCTAGACAAAGAAATAGCCTGTATAAATTCACAGAGGTGGATTATAGGGTGTTGATTTCAGCAAAGACCTAGTAGTCCAGTTTGGTTGGACCATCAGATTTATGATGTGCCGGGAGCTAAGTCTCAGG
This sequence comes from Potorous gilbertii, assembly GCA_028658325.1. Lineage (NCBI taxonomy): Eukaryota > Metazoa > Chordata > Mammalia > Diprotodontia > Potoroidae > Potorous > Potorous gilbertii. The sequence continues at coordinate 433,238,025 of CM053770.1, read as the reverse complement.
AGGAACCGCCCTTACCTCCCCCACCCCAACCTCCCTGTATGCACAGACCATTGTGAAACCTGTTTTTCACCTCCCCCTCCTTCTTTCCTAACTGAGCTATAGATATAAAGGCAGCTTGTAGATGCAAAAAAGCAGAGACTTGCTCAACACCCATGCCTCCGTAGTCTCTCTGACCCCGTTCCCAGACCACTGCGTCTTCCCAGGCTGCCGCCTTCCCGAGCTCTGCTCCCCCTTCGGCTGTGTTCCCAGGCTGCCGCCTTCCCGAGCTCTGCTCCCCCTTCGGCTGTGTCCACTCTCGGTACCCCGTTGAGACCCCGCTGGGCGGGG
>CM053770.1:433182352-433237598 GCA_028658325.1 Potorous gilbertii | reverse complement strand
GATGTGTAACAGCATGAATAAAACTGGAAATGCAAGTAAGAACTAGAATTAATCATCATAATAGCATTTATATAGCATCTGCTATGTACCAGGCACTGTATTAAGTATTAAAGTATTAAATATTATCTCATTTGATGCTCACAAAAACCCTGGGATATAGGTGCTATTATTAACTGCATTTTACAGATGAGGAAACTGACAAAGATAAAATTACTTGTCCAAGGTCACACCATCAGTAAGTGTCTGAAGCCAGATTTGAACTCAGGTCTTTCTGACTCCAGGACCTGGACCTTATCCTTCCACTAGACCACACAGCTGCCATTGTGGAGAATCTTAAATGCCAGGCTAAGGAGCTGATGCCCTCAATGAAAATATGGAAATTTCAGAGAAGCATAAATTGTAGGGGGAAGATAATGGGTCTTGTTTGAACCTACTGAATTCAAGATGGCTATGGTACATTTAGGAGATGTCCAGGAGGCAATTTACACTAAAAGACTGAAGTTCAAGAAAGAAATTAGGTCTATCCCTATATCAACTGGAGAGTTATCTGGGTAAAGATAATACTTAAATCCATGGAAGCAAATGAGATGAGAAATGCCTTTAAATGATAAGTTGAGACAATCTTTGAAGATGAAACCATCTTCCCTTATGGGTCATCATGGTTGAGGAGAAAATTTCATAGTGGCACAATCCTTCAGGGAATATTCTCTGGTAGCATCCTGAACCAATTTCATCATAAAATAGTATTCAGGTTGGACTTATGGCACTGTGGTATCACATTGATTGGATTCAAATCTAGAAAGGATCTTAGCTATAATTAACAGGTAAGTTGGTTTGGTTGAGATATAATTTGGTGTGGTTGAGATATTTTTACTTTTTTACAAAGAAGATGGCAGGTAATTGGGTCATAATACTGAGTAGTGACTGAGGTATTCTTGAGAAAAACAAAGGCAAATTTTTTTTTAATTTGGCATTCAAGCCCAGAATTTAGCCTAAGTCCTATATTTACATAACCATTGATTACTTTTGCTAAAAGCAATTGTACTAGGGTTGTTTGTATAGCTTTGGCCTAGCCATAGATCTCTCAATGAACTCATGCCAGTTTGGAGGCCCACAAAGGAGTTTAGCCCCTGGTAAGGGAGGGAAATGAGAAAGAGAAAGATCAACTAAATTTCACCATCAATTTGGTTGAAATCTTCCATTTCTGGGTTTTTTCAAATATTGGTCAATTCTATCAAGGCTAAAATTGAATACAAAATCAACAATTCCACTTTCAAATGCTTTTGAGGCTTCTGGGGAGACAGTCTTCTGGATCCACCACAATGTACACATACACAATGAAAACATATAAAAGGAAGTAGAAGGCACTGTTCTTGAAATGAAGTTACTTTGTTAAACACACACATAAAAAACAAACAATAGCTTAGTAGGAATTCATGACTTAATAGTAAATACTGTTTTCTATTTTGGGAGAAATTTCCTCTCAAGGATGAAGTAGAATGAAAATTTAGAATTCTACTGATCTTTGAATGGATTGCTTTTTAAATGGCCGTTTCTCAAACTAAGCAAAAAATATTATCTGGTAAATTGGCATGAAAATGAATAAGTTGTATGAATTAAACCAAGCAATTATTCTAAAGCTCTCAGCACCAATAGCATATCCACTCCTAGGGACTAGGTCACCAGGCCTAACCAGGATATGAGAGCCATCTTAACGAAGGACTTCCTGAGCAAGATGCCTAGTCTGATTACCATCTTGATTCAACCCTGTCTTCCTTGGTGTCTCAGAGTATATGCCCTGATCCTGTCTTCTGTCACCATGGGTCCCTTAAGTGTGAAAGCACCCACTGGTTGATACTTCTCTAATCCTAGGGTTAGCAGACCTCCTCCTTCCTTAATCCCCTTGATTCTGTCACCTTTACTGCTCCCCAATGTTTCAACCCCATTCACCTTAGCCCTGTGGCCTCTCCAGTCCCTATTTTCCTCTATTCTTGCCTTCCATGGGGCCTTAACTTTAACTAATTTCTCTTCATCCTAGACTTCTTTTTTTCCATCTCCTTATGCTCGTGGAAACTGGAATCCCTCTGGAAAAAAAAGTACTGTATCACCAACTCTCCTCTCCACTAGTTGCTTCTGCCCTCATATTCTAACACACAAAGCTAGGCAGGGAAGTAGGAAGGTTCCTTGATCTATTGTCACTGCAATTTCTGGGTCTCTACCTTTGCCACTTTCACTTAGTCATCTCTCCTGTTGTCACGTTTATTCTATAGAGCCATATGACCTAGTCTAGATCCTTGTGACAGCTTTAAAATCAATTCTCCCTCCTTTCTCAAGGAGTTCACTATCAGTGCTCCTCTATAGTCCAGACCCCTACCTGGATCAGTGTTCCTCTTCTCTCTAGACCCTCCTCATTAGGGCATTCAAAATACAAGTTGATGTATCTTGACCTGTAAACACTCTGGTCTCCCAATTCATCAACTTCTTCATCCTCCATGGCCTACACCCTCTTCTCTCTGCAGGTTCACTCACCTTGAAAGGGTTAACTGCTCACAGGGATATTTGCGTCTTCTATCTTATCCTCACCCGAACTGTGCTATCTCCATAATTTCAAACCTTGAAATGCGTCTCTTTGATCACAGCCTCTGTCTGTCCTTCCTTATTTGCTTCTTTTGTGCTAAATCTATTCTCGGTCCTTATCAATCCCTCCAGTTCTTTCTGTTTTCCTTCCCCATCAACCCTTGCTTTGGTCTCATTTTCCTTAATAGCTTTTGACTTTTTCTTAGTTGGCCACTTCCAGCTCCAAACTATTCTCACCCTTTGAATCTCTGGTCCCCTTGCCCTGTCAACACTCACACTTTGTCAAACTCTAGTTTTGGTTTTCCCTATCATCTGGCTTTTTGACCCTTCCACAAAGCATCACATAACCCTCCTACTGGACCCACAACAAGCTTAGGTTATCTAATAGCATACCTCAAATGGGGCCTCATGCTTGCCATCACTTTATTCTCTCATTCTTGATTCTTTATCACTCCCCCAGAGCAATTATTACAAACCTTTTCACAAGATTCCTCTAACCCCTTCAAGTTATTCTCATCAGAGAACATCACCTCCTATTTTGTGGAGAATATAGTGGTAGTCTGAATGAAATCCCTCCTCTGTCCTACTCCACCATTCAGAACCCCTCTTAAAAATTCTCCATTGTACTCTTGGGGCAAAATGCCTTCCATATCCAGAAAAAGTACTATGGAATTGGATCACAGAATGACTATTTTCTTTTGTTTTATGTTTTGTTTTATTTTGCTTTATAGTTTCTCCCATTCATTTTATTTCTTCTATGCAACATGACTAAGGTGAAAATGTATTTAATAAAAATGTATGTGTAGAACCTATATAAGATTGCATGCCATCTCGAGGAGGGAGGAGGAAGAAGGAAGAAGGAGGGGGAAAAAAATCTAAGATATATGGAAGTGATAGTTGAAAACTGAAAACAAATAAAAATAATTATAAAACAAAGAACTATTTCTTGCCTAAAATAAATTGTGGAAATTAAAAAAAAAAATTCCACATTGTCTCCTCCTTTGTTCCATTATGTGAAGAATAAGTGTCCCTTTTTCCCAAAGTCATCTCCTCTACTGGAGCTCTTATTTCTATCCCCTCCCATTTCCTCCAGGAAATTGCCCCCTTCAATCATTCCCTTTCCCTTTCCCTTTCTCATCTTCAATTCCTTTATCTGCTGGCTTTTCCCCTGCTGCTTACAAACATGGGCAAATCACCTCTATCCTCGAAAAAACTTTCATTTGACCCTGCCATCCCTTCAGATTATCCTGTGTGACAACAGAAATAATATCTATCATGTTGGATCTGTTAGTTTTTCCTTTAAATGTATTGAACCCATCCTTGAGATTTGTTAACTGTTAGATGGTCTACAACTATATTGTTTAGTTCCATTGCCAAACCTGAAAGTAATAGATAGGTCTAGCCTATAATATCTTGTGTTTCTTATCTTTTTTTAGTCAAATTCTTAGAAATGTCATCTATTCTCTTTATCTCCATTTTCTATCCTCTCAGTCATAAACACTCTACTGAAAGAAACTGCTCTCTTCTTTCTAAAGAGTGATCTCTTTACTGCTAAATCCAATGAGTGCTTTTTCCCTAGTCCTCACCTTACTTGCTATTGGTACTTATGTCCACTCCCCCTTTCCAAATAATTTATTCTCTGTTGGCTTCTCTGTCACTCTTCTCTCCCAATTTTCCTCCTATCTGACTAACCATTCCTTGTCAGTCTCCTTTGCAGGATAGTCACTACCTCCTGACCTGGGTCCTCTTCTGTTTTTGATCACTATATTTTTTCCCTTGGTGATCTCATGAGATCCCATGGTTTCAAGTATCATCTCAATTCATATAACTCTCAAATCTATATATCCAGCCCAGATCTCATTACTGAACTCTAGGCCCACACATTGTCAGCTGCCTACTGGGCATTTCACCTGGATCTCCCATTGACTTCTTAAATAAAATATGTCCAAACCAAAATCCATTATCTTTCTCCATAAACCTATTTTCCACCATAAAGAACTGCCATACTTAGTCACCCACAAATCATCCTTGACCCTCTCTCTTCCTTACCATTGTCCCCCAATCAATCAATTGACAAAACTTGTTGATTCTTCCTTTACCACATCTGTCTTATCTGTCTCCTCTCCATTAACATGACCATTTCCCTAATTTGGACCTTCACCAAGACTATGGCTATACTGGTCTTCCTGCTTCCATCTTCTCTCCTCTCTAATCCATATATACATTGACTCAGCTGCTAAATTAATATTCTCAGAATGAAGATTTGATGATATCACTGCCCTCCTCAGACATCATCCATGACTTCCCATTGTCTCTAGCATAAAATACAAATTCCTTATTTGGGCATTTAGAGCCCTCTTCGACTGTCTGACTCCCACCTAACTATCTGGACTTAACTCTTATTATTTGCTTTCATGCATGCTATATTTCAATCTGACTGGTCTACTAACTGGTTGACAGAGTCCACATTCTAATTTCCTTTCTAGTCTCTGCACCCATAGGCTGTCCCCATATCTGAAAAACACTCAATCCTCATCATGTAACTCTTCCTTTCAGCTATGACTCCAGTGTCAAAATCTATAAGAAGAATTTTTGACATATGCAAATATTGCTTACTCTCTGGTATTTACATAATGGTGTATATATTTTATAATTCCCCTCTACTGCAGTGGAATCCTAGTTCCTTGAAGGGAGGGACTGTTTTTATTCCTGTATCTATCTCCTCTACCTAGCACAGTGCTTTGCACATAGAAGTATTTAATAAACATTTATTTAATTAATCAAAGGTTTCTCTTTAGTTTTCTTCAGGTGTACACAAGATTTTCATCTTTTAATTTTCAAGAATGTCATAGGACTGCAGAGTAAGAGAAAATTGATTCAATATCTTAAAGAGAGAACAAAGCCAAAAGAAAAGGACAGCAGGGTAGATTTCATTTTTTTGTCATTTTCTTTATATTGCTTTTAAAGGTATTCTACAAAAGGGCCAAGCTAAAGAGAAGCTCAAGGTATTAGAGAAAGAGAAGCAAATGTGAAGCTTAAAGTGGGGAGAGGATAAGGGACCACAATTGAAGAAAGAGGACTGGGAAGCATTATTTTGTTTCAAGATGTGCCACGGATTGTGCAAGAATGAAAGTGGGAAGAAAGACAGGGGAATAGTGGTATGGAGATAGGACAGCAGAGTGTAGCACTGAAAAACATTAGACCCAAAAGTGGGTGGAATGGAGGAAGGAAGGGGAGGAAGGAAGATTGAACCAAAAATTCAGCAAGGAAAGAATGGATACAAGACATGGGGAAAGATTTGCATGTAAAATGGAACCAGCTGGAGATTAATAAGTAGGCTTTTCTGACTGTAAGAGAGTAGAGACTGGGGGAAATAATGGTCTGCAGAGAGAATGGAATGAAAATAGGGAGGGAGAGAAAAGAAGCCATCTCATAAGAAATGGAGATAGGCAGTAATTAGGGCATTTTAGTGGAAGTTTGTGGCTACGGCTTTCCCTACTTTAAAAGAGATTTGGCAGGCAAAGATGTTCAGAAAAGGACAAGGTGTTGAGCAGAAGTGGCAATAAATGACGATCTGAGAACCTACTTATCAAAAACTTTTTATGAAAATATATTTACCAAAAAATTTTTTGACATTTGACTGTTGTTAATTCTGGTTAAGTATTTATGGGAGTTTTTAAAATGTACCAATAACCCAAAAGATATAAATTAATTGGGGGCAGTTATGAGGACAGTGAATAAAATCTTGGAAATCAGCGGCTAAAGTAATATCCCTCAACTTCAGTTTCCTCCACTGTAAAAGGAGGATAGTTAATAGCACCCACTTCACAAGGTTGTTATAAGGAAGAAATGAAAAAAATGTGTAAAGTGTTTTGCAAACCTCCAAGTGCAATGCACGCTGTTACTATTAATCATGATTAACACCAATCACAATTTACCTAAAATCTTACTTTACTGAAAAACTTTAAGTTGTTCTCTCCTAATTTCTGGCCTTATTATCATCAGCAAGTATTTATGAATAAGGCATTGTGCTTACTGATACGGGAGATACAACAAAATATAAAATATGATGAGAGAGTCATATAAATTAAATGAGGAGAGAACATATAAATTAAATGATATTCAAGTGACTTTGGCAACATCCTTAACAAGACTCTTAGTAAAGTCCACAACTAGTTGTTTCAACAAGAGCATTTTATATCTGTAACATGTCCATATACCTCCCACTCTCATATAAAGACTTGTACTCTGTCTCCTGGAAATCACATTAATCCCCCTGGGTCTTCTTAGATTTTTGTGGAGAATTACATTGCTAGATTAGGTTAAATTAGATGGATATGATAGATTAGATTGATATGATATGACAGATAGACATAACAGATTAGATTGATAGGATGTTATAGATAGATAGATAGCTTCCAGTACCCACAACATATATAGATAGATAGATAGATAGATAGACAGACAGACAGACAGACATAGATAAAGAGATTAGATATAAAAGAGATATACAGAGATTAGATTTGTGATTTCATTGATATAGAGAACTCCTGGATAAGGAAACTCCCTCTACTAATGTAGGCCATAACCCTCTCCAATAACTAAACCATACACATGATAGACATAAATTCAAATTCAGGAAACTGTTACAAGAATAAATTCTGAAGTGGTATACTAAAAATGGAAAGGCAGCGTAGCATTCTGGATAAAGAGTTGATATGAGTCAGGGAAATCAATGTTCAAGTCCATCCTCCAACACATGGTGACTGAGCAACCCTGGGCAAGTCACTGTATGTCTCAATGCCCCTAACTAATTCTCCAAGATTTAGGTACAGAACAGTTGTTAATCAGTATTGGTAGATGGAATTTCCTGACAGGTCTTTACCAAAAAATTAAAATGAAAGTGTATCTGTGAAGCAGAAAGTATCACTCAACTGGTTTATTTAAAAACAAATACAGAGCAAAGTCTTCAAAGAGTCCACATGGATGAATTTACCCAATAGTGAAATTTCAGATTCAATTTTACAAAAATTTAAGGATGAAACTAAGTATGTTTACAAAAAGGTAGAATTATGAATCTGTAAAATAGAATTGAACTCCAATAGATTTAATAATTACCAGATATTATTTATATACATCTCAGGAGTCCAAAATGTCTACTGTGAAATAGCAGGGTTAAAAATTTCTTTTTAAGCAACAGGTGTATTTAAAGTTGTTTGACTTGTTAAATGATATTTTTCAATAGAACAATGATTCTTTAAATCTGATGAAAACAATTACTTCTGAACTTAGAACAGAGTGAATAGTTCCTCTTTAACTTTCTTTTAAATGGATGAATGGATAAAATGGATGAATGGATGGGTTAAAAGATTTTTTCCAAACCAATTTTAAATCTCCACTGTAGATTAAGATATTGGAAACTTTCCCATCATGAGAGTGAATGTCAAAGTTTTGTAAAAAGAGAAGCGTGAGACAACTTACTTAGGTTCAGAGAAACCTAACAAGACAGCAACATCCTTTGTAGAATGTGATGGAGCCATGCAATTCTGCCCAAAGTACCAAAAAAAACCACTTGACACAGCTGAGGCAAGCTTACAATGGCTCTATTCATTGTCCCTCTGTCAATTTGACTCTTAATTATTTAAGAAGTTTTACTGCCGTCATGTCATTGCCTGAAAGCTCTCCCATCTGAAAAATATGCTGATAGTGAATCCAAATTTGGAAGCTCAAAATTTATGGATCATATATCAAAATTTTGAAAAAGCCAGCTAGGCTTATCCACCACTGTTCAATGTTTAACACACTGGCATCACTTTGAAAATGAAATTTATTCCTCTCTGATCTATCATTTGTCCTATTACGATGCCCTGGTTAATAATGAAAAGCCTGGCCACATTAATTATAAAGTAGAATTATATTCAATGAGAGACAAATAGGGTAGGAAAAAAAATTAGAACTTACTGTTTGAGGAAAAGCTAAACAATGTAATCCCTAATGAGCTACAGAAGATATCAGATTCTGAGGGTATCATAAATTGCAGTTTTATTTATCTCACAAGTTTAGAATATACTACAATAAAATCAATTAACCAAATATTTTTTCAGGACAAAGCTTAGGTACTTTGTTTAATCCCTGGTGGCATGCCTTCAGGAAGCATTTCTGTATTCTTATAGCTACTTTTTATTGAGAGAAAGCATAGAATATTTCATGAAAGCTATCCAGTAAGTATTTTTCATAAGATGATTTAATGTAACATTTACATGGGGGGATGTGAGCAGGAATGTTTTGCCAGAGATGAACCTAGCTCTGGGTCATTAATATAATGCACAAGATGAATGAAGAAGCACAAATTCTAGCTCCCTAAGCAAAAAAGAAAAGAAAAGAAAGAAGGAAGGAAGGAAGGAAGGAAGGAAGGAAGGAAGGAAGGAAGAAAGAAAGAAAGAAAGAAAGAGAGGGAAAGAAAGAAAGAGAGGGAAAGAAAGAGGAAAAGAAAGAAAGAGAGGGAAAGAAAGAAAAAGAGGGAAAGAGAGAGGGAAAAAGAGAGAAAGAAAGACAGAGAGAAGGAAAGAAAGAAGGAAAGAAAGAAAGAAAGAAAGAGAAAGAAAGAAGGATACTTTTATCCATTTTATTCATCCTAGCAATGGAAAGGGGTCTGTTCCTTTAGAGTACTTTCCCCTTCCTTTTGGCGAGGGGCTTTCTGGGACGGTAGTCCTGGACTCATTTTTTAAGACCTGCTCTTACACAGTTGGCTCTGTGAATAGAGCTCTAGACTTAGAGTCAGGAAGATTTGAATTCAAATCCTGCATCAGGCATTTATGAGCAGTGTGACCCTGGGCAAGTCATTTAACCTTTACTTGTCTTAATTCACTGGAGGAGGAAATGGCAAACAACTCCATTATCTTTGCCAAGAAAACTCTGTGGATGGCACTGGTGTGCTATGGTCCACAGACTCACAAATAGCACACAACTGAACAACTGCAACAAATTATCCTTCACATCTCTAAAACATTTCCCTAAAATTAACGACAGATTTCCTATTGGGAGGGGGTGGGAAGCAAACTAAGAAACTCTTTCTGAATCCTATATTCTTTGGCTTAGTTGATCCAATGCCAGACATGGAATCAGGAAGACCTGAGTTCAAATCCTACCTCAGATATTTCCTAACTGTAGGACAAGTCACTCAACCTTTTTCAGTCCTAGCTTTTTCATCTGTAAAATAAGGACAATCAAAGCATCTGCCTCATAGGATCATTGTGAGGAATGAACAAGATAATATGCATACAGTAGCTTGTAAAACTAAAAGAACTAGAAAAATGTTAGTTACTATAATTATTCCAACATAATAATAGACACTTACCATTTCTGGGATGTTGAATTTCCAGTGTTACTTTCCCTGAACCGACTATTCCCAACTTCATGATGCTTTGACCAGCCAGATTTTTGGGGTATCAGCTTCTCTTTATATATGTCTCTATAGACAAAGAAAAAAAATAAGATGGAAATCTTTAGTTCAAAAATACCCTTATTCATTCTTTGATTAAAAAATTGTTTATGAGCAATTAAAAGTGCTGTTCAGATTAAAATTAAATGCCTCTCCTCCATACATATATGTGTGTATATATATATATATATATATATATATATATATATATATATTTGTGTGAATGATATCTCTATATAATGTATAGAAATATATGCATAAAGTCAAATTCTTTCAAATGTTCTATCATACTTTATCTTCAAAATAACCTTGTGAGGTAACTTGAGTAGATTTGGAGGGAGGAGAATTGTATCTAAACCAATTCATTTAGAAAGTTTAGTAAATTCCCTCTATCAATGAAAATCAGCAACTGATCTGCAGCTATGGTCTTAATATGGTCTTACCACAATCTGCAGCTCAGTGCATTGGGCACTGGAGAGAAATGACTCACTCAAGGTTGGCCAATCAATAAGTGGAACTTGAACCCAGGTCTTCCTGACTCTGGGGTGGGTTCTCTTAAAATTATGCCACATTACCTTCCTGTGCAAATATTCCTATTCCCATTTGACATAGGAGGAAACAAGCTGTCAGTTAAGAATTTATTAAGTACTTGGTATGTGCCAAGCACTGTGTTATCTTCTAGATATATGATGAAAGGTAAAAACATAGGCTTTACCCTTAAGAAGCTTACATCCTAGTGGGGGAAGATAATATTTAAAACTTAAGAATATGCCTTTAAGAATGGGAGGTAATCTCAGAGGGAAGGCATTAATAGGCAAGGGGAGGGAGGGGTTGGGCTGAGTCTTTTAAGGAAGCCAGGAGGCAGAGCCAAAAGGGAGAACCTACTGAAGCTGAAAGAAAGCCAGGGAAAAGTCATGAAGTTGGGAAATGAAGTGTTTTATGTAACACAGCAAGAAGGCCAATGTTACTGGAGCATAGAATATATATGACTTGCTTGAGGTCATAACTGGCCTTCACATCTCCTGCCTCTTAGTTGGTATGCTTGTCCTTGGGTCATGTTTGCTCATACCAAATTGTCATGAACATTTATAGACGGCACATCAGCTTGTTTAGTTCAGAAATCTCTCCCTGATAAAATATCACTCAAGAAAATTGTGCCATTGGCTTCATAGACTGAAAAATCTCTTTTTAGTTGTGTGTGAAGGCAACTTAGTTGCAAGATGATGAGCAAGATATAAAGTTCATAATCCAAGTGTAAAAGATAATTTCATGGTGATGCAGTATTGGCAGTCTTACGTACAAATTATTTTCAGATTCATATGAGTCAGATGACAGTTCAGATTCTTGTGATCTTGGACATGTTACTTAAATTCCCTGGGCTTATTTCCTAATTTGAAAATGAGTGGATTGGACAAGAAGGCCTCTCGTGTTCCTATGATCACAGATCAAATAATATGTGTAAAGTGCTCATCATAGTGGCTGGCATATAGTAGATATTTAATAAATATTTACTCCCCTTACTTCCCTCACCTTCCAGTTCTACATATGGACCCATTATTCTATAATTTTGGCAAAGATGCTAAAAATCAAAGATCTGTTGGAGCCAGCTTGTACTGACTCAGAAGAGCTAATTGTTAAATTGTAGATGTAGAGTGATTGTTGGCTCTTTTATTATTTTATTTATGAATATATGAAATTAAAAAGTAAGCAGAGGCAAATGAAGGAGTAAACCTTGTTCTCATAATCCTTGCTATTTTGAGTACATGGTTTTCCCTCTGATCCTCACCCTAGAAGTCCCTGCTGCCTCAAGCTTTTTAAGGGATGCTTTGAATGTTAGATGTAAATGTTTATGTTTTAGGGAGCCCGAGGCCTCAGATAAAACTTTTTCATCAACTTAACGCTTGCCAAATTCAGAGAATCAAAGTTGCATCCTCCAGTGGAGTCCAGAGACTTCAGGACTCTAAACTGGAAAGACTCTCAGAGACTCTCTGAGAGCCACGCTCAATCTACACCCAAATAAGGACCTTTCTAAAAAAGCCCTATCAACTTCTAGCCTCTTTTTTAAAGTCTCAAGTAATAGAGAGGCAATGAGGTATAGTGGAAAGAGCACTTAACCTGGAGACAAGATGACCTTAGTTGAGATCTTGGGATCTGATGCTCACGGTGAACTTCTCTGAGATTTCATTTCATCATCCACAAAAGCACCATTAATTATACTTGCACTGTTTTCACCACAGGCCTATTAAGTATGAAATGCTTCATAATCCTTAAACAGTAATGCAAACATTTTGTTTCCTGAGGCCATTTACTCCACTTTTATTTAGCTCTGTTAGAAACTTTTTCTTCCAAATCAAAATTATCTATAGTCATATGAAAAAAAATGTTCTAAATCACTATTGATTAGAGAAATACAAATTAAAACAACTCTGAGGTACCATCTTAACCCATCAGATTGGATAATATAACAGAAAAGGAAAATGACAAATGTTGGTGGCCATGTGGGAAAACTGGGACACTAATTAATTAGTGGAGTTGTGAATTGATCCAATCACTCTGGAGAACAATTTGGAACCATGCCCAAAGGCAATCAAACTGTGCATACCCTTTCATCTAGCAATACCACTAGTAGGTCTGTATTCCAAAAAGATCATTAAAAAGGGAAAAAAACCTATATGTACAAAAAAATATTTATAGCAACTCTTTTTGTGGTGGCAAAGAATCGGAATTTGAGGAGATGCCCATCAGTTGGGGAACGGCTGCACAAGTTGTGATATACGAATGGAATGGAATGGTATTGTGCTATGGGAAATGACAAGCAAGATGATTTCAGAAAAACCTAAAAAGTCTTGCACAAACCAGTGCAAAGTGAAGTAAACAGAACCAGGAGAACTTTGAACACAGTAATAGTAGCCTTGTACAATGATCAGCTATGATTGATGTAATTCTTCTCAGAATACAAAAATCTAAGATAATTCCAAAAAATTCTTGATGGAAAATGCTATCCAGAGAAAGAACTGATGGAGTCCGAATGAAGATAAAAGCATACGATTTTCAATCTTTATATTTTTTTTTTGCAATTTTTTCTTTTGTTCAGTTTCTTCTTTCACAACATGACTAATATGGAAATACGTTTTACATGATTGTACATATATAACCTGTATCAAATTTCTTACCATTTTAGGCAGGAGGGAAGGAATGGAAGGAGGTGAAGGAGGGAGGGAGAAAATTTGGAAGTCAAAATTTCATCTAAAAAATAAATATTTTAAATTGTCTTTACATGTAATTGAAAAAAATAGAACACTATTTTTAAAAATGTTTTCTTCCATAGGAAAGTCCTTCAAATGTTTGAAGAGAGCTTGCTTTTTCCTTTAAGACTCTTCTGAAAATAACTGCCCCAGTGTTTTCATCTCCAGTCTCCCAAGAGGTAGTTATTCCCTTCCTCTGGTCCTGCCCTTGAGGCCTTGTATCCTCAAAAACTCCATACACTACAATATTCATATACAGTACTTTATGTAAACTGTAGAATTGTAGAACCAAGCAATCCTTCCAAGAAAGTCACAAGCATTTCGTATTGTCTTTCTAGTAATTCAACACGAGATAGTTGCAGATATATACTGTATTATACGTATATGTGCTAATATATAATATATGTTGATATACATATGCATGCTGTATTAGTTTCAATACAGGCCACATTTTCCTCCCAAATCTAACTTGTATAAAGTCTTAGTGAAACCTATAATTAGTGTTATTTTTCTGTATGTATACTTTTTCCTTTCAAAGATATTTCATTTTAGAAGTTTAATCAATACTCTACATCTGGAGCAGTTTGTGGTACCATATTACCGCTAGTGGTGTCCAGTTAAGCTAACCCCTCTAACTCAAAGGATCCAGCAAATGGGAGGACCTGAAGTATGTCTGTGGGCTACTCCCATTTTCTTATAACTGACATATGTCCTAGCTGGTCATTTCTAGTCAATGTGATCCAGGCTAACTAACAACAGGCTAACTAACTAACAAGATCTCTTGTGTTTGAAGTGACCTATTGTATAAATGGTTATGACAACTCACATACAATTATGGATAGTGTGCTGCCGTTCTTGCAATGTGGGAGATACTACTATCCATGTTTCTAATCAGGTAAAATATATTATAAAGGGACAACCTAGAACAAAGAACTTTATCCAAACCACATGTTAATGCTTTCTCATTCAAATGTCCTTACTGTCAAGGAAATAATTTACTAGAATGAGGCCATCTCTGAAATAATTAGGCAATAGGATTATTTATTTACCCATGACATAATATCCATCTGATTTTAATATCTACAATGAAAACTTCAAAGTATTTGAGTCATATAACCCAGTTCTTTGTAGAAACCAGCACATATTTCAGAATCTTCTACAAAAATGGGAACAAAGGGAATAGTTACCACAATAGCAGCAATGGTTTCTTCCTCAATGTGTTTTGTACCATGGCTTCTCATGATAAAACCACAGGTTGGCCCCTGTGTTCTTATCTGATCACCAGTCTGTGCTCTTTCTGGACAGGATACTCCAGATGTAGCAAAGGGTAGCACTTCTGCTGGTGATGCCTTATAATGGGTTTCCGACCACAGTCCCATGTCTCCTACTGCCTGTCTAAGCCACAGTCAGCTTTAGTGCTTCCACTCTTCAGCCAGCTGTGATTGCTCCTACCTCACAACCACCCACACTCAACAGGAAATATAAAAAGATAAAAGTGATCAGAGGGTAAAACATATTTGCCCCAAAACCAGGCTCATGTCTATATTCCGTGTGCTGGAGCAGTTGTCTTGAGCTACTCAACTTTCTGGATGTCATATCCTTCTTACCTTGATTACTGAGACCTAGTTACACCTTTCCACCTTTGCCTTGACCTCCTGGTTCCCAGATCCCTGGCAAATTCCTACCAACTCATTCTTTGCATTGATCTGGCCTCTGCTTTGGCCTTCTCTTTTCTGCCTGCTCTGCCCTTGACTTCCAAGAACTTCTGAGGATCTGTTTTTGTAAAACTATCAAGAGAAAAAATACAAAAACAAACAAGTAAAACTATCAGATTGCATCATGACATTGAAAATTCCACATACTACCTTGTATATGTAGTTGACTGACTTACAGAATAATAGGGGTTAATTCTAGGGCTCAGATAATTTATATGGAAATTAGAGTTCCCGCTAGAGAAAATGATATAGTGGTGAATTTCTACGAAAGATCAGGATTGATTTTCTCGTCTATGCCCTACTATCTGAATCTGAAGATGTCCCGTTCCATGAGACGCTAGATATTGGGAGAAAATTAAAGTGATGTAATAGATATGAAGTCAAAAGATACCTGGGTTCAAATCCTCATGTATCTATTACTTACAAGCTATGTAATTGACAAGAGGCAAGTCACTTAGAGCTGAAGATCAGATTCCTCACTGGGTAACGGGAATGTAAATAATGGTTAGTAACTTTTATTCTTAAAACTTCACTTATTTCTGGAACCAAATGTTTTCTTTTGTAGAGCTTTTAAAGATATTTAGTGACACATCAGAGTCCTATTTGGACTTTTTCATCATTATTTGAAGGCCTGGGGAACATTGTAGTTATACAGAAGTAACAATTTACTTTGGGTCATCTGGTTAAAAGCCTGTTTGTTTTAAATATGTCAGTCAGTGAATAGACATTTATTAAGAGCCTACCATGTGCTAGCACTGCACTAAGCACTAGGGAAATAAAAAGAGGCAAAAGCCAGTCCCTGTCCTCAAGGAGCTGATAGAGGAGACAGTAAGCAACAAATAGAGAAAAACAAGCTAGAGGCAGGATGAAGAGTGAATAATTCGGAGGGAAGTTGATAAGTGTTTAGCACTTAGGGTCACCAAGAGCAGGATGCAAGAGATAGAAACCTGATGGTTCAGTTTCCTTCTCATTTTACCCTGACCTTAGGACTGGCAAGGAGACTGACTTTGACTTACACTCCATACTTGGATTTGGGGAATTAGAAGTGATAGAAGGAATGTAGCTAGAGATATAGATACAAGACCTTTGAAGCCAAAGCAGTATGGACAAAGTATGTGCAAGCTAAATGGAAGCAGATCCCATACTACTGAAATTTATTCTGACCAAGAACCAAGGTTGAGGACCATTTTTCCTCTCCTCCTTTCCTTCTCTCTATAATTTCTTTGATACCTGATGTATTTTAGGGGAAGAATCTGGGGCAACAGAGGAAGTTATGGGACAATTATCTCTGTTTCAAAATTTTTTCAGCAGATATAATAAAACTGTATTACCAATGACTTGCTTTTTAAAGAAAAAAAAAACTATGTTATTACTCAAATGCAACTGAGTGTATTACGGGGAACTTAGAGAAAAGGAAAGCGATTTACATCCTCTTTATTTGCCAAAGTGAAATTTCTGACTGGTAACTCTGAGTTAAAAAGAATAATTATCGATCATTTTTTTATAATTTCCCTCCAAAAAGAGAGTATATTTACAATGGTTTCTCTCAGTATGTGACAGCAATAGTGTCTGGGCAGGTAATGGATAGAAAGACATCGAGACAAGCATTCACTATTATAGTGGCATGATTTGAAAAGAAAATTTTCTCCACCAGAAGATGAAATTTCATTCTACCACCCTCTCTCCAAGAGTCGCCTGACCTGCCAGCCTAGAAAGTTGAGAAATACCATTGCATTATACTCCCTCCATAGCTGCCTTTCTGGGCTTACCTGGATCTGACTACTGGCAAAAAGTATTAGTACTTGATTGAGCTTTCTCCATGTATCACCTGGCCACACCTAACCTCACATTGGTACCTATGTCGGGCTGTTGATAATGGAACTTATTCCTCAGTGATTAACAAACTCCCATCCTTCCCCATCCCATTGATTCTGAACTCTGAACTGTTACTAATCAAATCTCATTGTCTATTCTCCCAGTGCCTGCTCCATTATTTCCTTTCCTTCATGTCCCAGTTCAAAACCACTCACACCTTCCTCTATGTTCTCTAGAATGCCTGTTCCAAGATAATGAACTTCCTTTTGTTTTAAATTTTTCCCTTGACCATTCCTTCCATCTTTTGGCTCTCACTGAGACCTGGCTCCCTCCTGATGACCCAGCCTCCCTGGCTACCCTTTCCAGTACCAATTGCAATTTCACATTGGTACATTGGTCAAGGTGGCAGTGTTGGAATTCTCCTTTCTCCTCATTGCAATTTCCAGATTTTCCCTATACTATCACTCATTAGCCTCTCTTTCTTTGAGGTTCATGCAATCCATATCTGTCACTCTATCAAAACTCTGCTGGTTGTGGTCTACAGACCTCTAGGACACTCACTTCTTTCTTCAATGAATTCATTGCAATGAGTTTTCTTCTTCACTACTGCTACCCTTGTAATATTAATAGTCCCTCAAGTATCCTAACCTCCCACTTCCTCAACTTACTCATTTCCCATGACATCCTCTTCTACCCTTCCTCAGCCACACACAGAAATGGTCATACCCTTGACCTTGACAGTCATACCCTTAATTGCCCACAAATGCACCACTTCCATTTTCATGAACTCTGAAACTGCCTTATCTGATAACAATCTGCTGTCATTCCACCTCTCCTTCTGCTTGGCAACCCATAAACCCATGTTCATCCTCATCATGCCCTCTTATCCTATCCTAGAATACTGAGGATACATAAAGAAAACTCAATGAGCACTGACCTCATGGAGCTTAAATTTTACCTAGAGGTGAGGAGAGGAGATGACAACATATATACAAACAAGTAAATAAAGGTAATTTGAGGAAGAGAAGAATATCAAACGATTGCTAGGGAGATCAGGAAAGGCTTCACATAGAAGGCAGCACCTAGCTGAACCTTGAAGGAAGCTAAAGATTCAAAAAAGCAGATGTGAGGAAGGAGTATATTCCAGAAATGAGACACCAGCCGGGACTACATCATGCACAAAGCAAATGTAATGCCAAGTCTGTGGAGTATCTAGTTGGCCAAAAATAAGAGTATGTGAAAGGGAATAAGAGGAAATAAATCAAGAAAAGTATGTTGGATCCAGATTCTTGAGAGTCAAGCTAAGGAATCTGTAAATTATCGTAGAGGCAATGGGTAGCCACTGACAAATTTTGGGTAAAGGGGTGATAGAGTCAGAAATGTTACTTAAGCAGGTTATTCTAGAAGCTCTAATAAGAGATTAGAGAGAGAAGAGATCATAAGCAGACAAGGCAGGAGCAATTACGAAGCAATTATAAGGATCCAGGCAAGAGATAATTACTCGAACTAGAGTATTGGCCATGTGAGCACCCAAGTAGACCATGGTACAATGGTTAGAGCCCTGAACCTGAAGTCAGAAAACCCAAAGTAAGTCAAGAAGTATTTATGTGCTAGGTGCTATACTAAGTGCTGGGAATACCAAAAGAAAGCACCTCCCTTCAAAGAGCTTACATTCCAAAGAAGGAAAACTGCATATAAAAGGGAACTGAAAAAGAGATAGAGAGTGCAACCTGGAGAGGGATGAAACACAAATTTCAATCTAACTTCAAATCTAGCCTTAGACACCTACTAGCTATGTGACCCTGGGCAAGTCACTTAACCTCTGTCTGCCTCCATTTCCTCTTCTATAAAATAAGAAAATAATAGTGTCTACTTCCCAGTCTATTGTGAGGAAGAATGAGATAATATTTGTAAGATGCTTTGCAAACCTTTAAGTGCTCTATAAATGTTAGCTATTGTTATTGAGTGAGAAGGGTACAGATAAGAAAGACATTTTGGATGTAGAATAAGCCAAATTAGATCATTGATAAAATTTTGAGGGACTGGGGTGAGCGTAAGAGAAGTGTGAATGAATCTAAGGTTGCAGACCAGGGTGACTGGAATGTTAATGGTAACTTCAACAAACATATGAAAGTTTTAAGAAGGGATGGGTTTAGGGGAAAAGATAATGAATTCTGTTTTGAATGCACTGACTTTGAGATGCCATCCAGGTGGAGATGTCTAACAGGTAACTAGTGATGCAGGTCTGTTTAAGGGAGAGAATTGGTCTCTGTACACAGAATTAGGAGTTATCTGTATAGAAATGCTAGGTGAATCCTTGGGAGTTGGTGAAACCAGAGAGAAAATGAAGAGAGGAAAGAAGAGGGGGTCCTAGACATGTAAGGCTCCAGCATTACTTATAAAATGGTATAAAATGGATGAAGGAGACTGAAAGACTGAAAAGCAACATTCAGCCAGAAAGGAGAACCAGGAGTGTTACAGTTGGGAGGACAAGGGTCAAAAGTTAAAGAGATGTCAAGTAGACTGAGGATTGAAGAAACTTTTAGCAGTTTAGAGATAACTGGTAATCTTAGAGAAATGAATTTCAGGCAAATGGGATATGAAGTCAGACTGCAATGCTCTAACTAGGCTGAAAATGAATTCTTGTAAGGAGGGCTAAGAATGTTGGTGAGGAGAGAGAGAGGAAACAAAAGCAATGATTTATGGTTAAGTATTTGATAAAGTAGCTCAAGACAGTTTTGCGGAGAAAGACAGAAATGTGGGCTGGACCACAGTACAATCATCTGGATGCAAATCGAGTTGAATGACCAGGTTCAAAGAACAGAGTTTTAGTGGCCTGCAAGCCCCAACAGTCAACAGTGTGACATGATAAGTTTAAAAAAAAAGAAAAAGAAAAAAAAGCAGAGAGACAGAAAAAGAAACAGAGCAAGGCAGAGACAGAGACAAAAAGGGAGACATAGAGAGTGACAGAGACACAGACAGAGAGAGACAGACAGGATGATTAAAAGGGCAAGCTCTCTGAAGAAATGGAAAGGGATGGCATCAAGGGTTAAAAAGGTTAGCCTTGTCAAGATAAAGGGATATCTCAAATAATAAAGGAGGAGATAATGGAGAAATGTTGAGTTTTGATGTATAAGAGTAATAGAGAAAATTACATAGCAGATATCTCCAAGTATTTTAGAAGTACAAGAGGCAAGGTCATCTGCTGAGAGAGGGGTGGGAAAGAGTAATATAGAAGGTTTGAGGAGAAGGTTTAGAATTCCCCTGAAAAGAGTGCTCAAGGTCAAAACTAAATGGAGGAAGATGAGGGCAGAGCAAGACTTAGAGAATAAGGGATGGTGATGACCAAAAAAGAAAAGGATAGGTTTCAGAAAAGTGAAACAGAAGATGAGCTGGAATCATAAAAGCTAGCATTTACAGAGCACTCTATAGTTTGCAAAGTGATTTATATATGCCCTCTATCGTCATTCTCACAATTTATGAAGTAGATACTTTTACTATCCCTATTTTACAGATGAGGAAGAAAAGAAATAATCATTTATTAAGTCTCTACTATGCGCTAAGCACTATGCTAAGCACCTTGATAAATATTCTCTCATTTGATCCTCAAAACTACCATGTGCAAAGTAAGTGCTATTACTGACACCACTTTATAGATGGCTAAGAGATGTTAGGTAACTTGCCCAAGGTCACACAGCTAGTCAATATCTGAGGCAGGGTTTAACTTCAGATCTTCCTGACTCCATTTCCAGCATATAGTTCCCATTCTAGGAGGATAGGTGATTATGATAAGAAAGAAATCTCAGGACACAGGACTTTAGAGATAGCACACCTATGAGTGACACTGAAATCTAAGGTATGACCATTCCTGTGGGTGAATGGAGTGGGTCATGGGATTTCAGGAAGTTAATGAACTGGGACAGGAGGTCTGAGATGCTATCAACATATATATTGAGGTTCCTAAAGATAAGGGTGTGGATTTTGGTGGAAATAAAGACTGTGGGTCAGATAGAGAACTCCTTAATGAAGGTAGAAAAAGGTCTGGAAGTGGTATAGCTGAGAAATGAACTACATTAAAGCTCACATGAAAATGAAAATTAAGTGACATATCAAAGTAAAGTAAAAAAATGTTCTGATGGTTTTTAATCAATTCATTTACTACAAATGATTTTATTTTTTGCCATTAAGTAAAGGCCTAAGCTAATTGAAATACAATTGTTGATCTATGAGAGAAAAAAATTAAAAAGTATATTGTGTGCCAAGCCATATGCATTCAGCTGCCAACTGAAAAAGGAACATATCTTTCATTGCAATGACTTTAGATCTTACTGAGCCAGAATCTTCCAGGTTTCTTAAAATAATTATGCCATATTCTTTCCAAAGCAACCACATGTTTTGAAAAAAGCACCACTAGACTGCATTGGTAAGCACTTTCCAAATAAAATATTTGTTTTAGTAAACATACATTTTCCCATGTTTTGCCTGTAAACATTGGTTTTGATGGCAAATGAAAATGGAATCTTCAAGGATTGTGGGGGGGCAGTTAAGGTGCCCATGGGTTTTCAAATATTTCCACTGACCAACCGCCACTTATATCCTAGCTGTTGGCCATTGCCACCACTGAGGGAGATCTCAAAGGACTCTAGTTGCTTTCTGATAGAAATCTTTACCCAAAAATGTCTACAAAATAAAAGCACTACCCCTAACATTTTTTAAAATTCTTGGCCCTCCTTACAAGTATTCATTTCTAGCATAATTAGAACATTGATTGAAAGTATACCAGATCTGGATTCAGAAGATTTGGGTGCAATCCCTGAGGAAGTTAGGCTAAATGACCTAGAAGTTTCCATTGGGCTCTAAGTAAATGTGCCATTTATTTTTTTAACACCAGTTTCATGTAAGATTACATCTCCCAGTACTCTATAGATATCTCACATACATAAGATTTATCTCATTGGGAAAAGATAAATAGTATTTTGTTTACATTGATTCATCATTGGATTAGTCTTAGTGTTGTGCAATTGATAAACTTGAACAGAAATCAGAATCTTAAATGATGAAGGAGGGGTGGGGATCTTATATGGAGGACATCTTTCTTATGTACTTGATAGAATACTTCTAATACATTTACACATAACCATCAATGAGCCTGGTGCACTAGCCTATTGACCAGAAAGCAGGCTCCTAGAAGTTCTCAGGTATTTACAGAGGAAAGTTCTTTTCTTCTGTGTTCTCCTCCCCCAGGCTCCTGAGGAACATGATTTGAACAAGTGTAGTCCTGCAGCCCTGGTAAGACAGGGGAGGTAAGGGGGCATAAACAATAAGAGAGGGCACAATAGCAATTTGCACTCATGTTGCACCTACCAAAAGTTTTGCATAAATGCTATAGGATGATAGAATTAGGAACCAAAATGAAATTTAGAAGGTATCTAAATCATGCCTGGGGTTTGACAGATGAGGAAACTGAGGATCAGAGGATCCTCATAATGCATGGTGAAGTATAAATATTACAATGCTCATCATACAGATAAGAAAACTGAAGTTCAAAAAGAGGTGAAGTCCTAGGTCACCCCACTAGTAAGTGATAGAAGCATGACTCCAATACTAGTTTTCTAAATCACACTGCAGCATCAAGGGGCCAAGCATACAAAAAACTCCAGGCCACGTAGCTATTCTATAATAAGGTCACTAAACACTTTTCAGGCATGCCTACAAACCAGCCTCCTCTTAGGAGACTAGTAGTAATTATAGCTGAGCACCTCTGATAGAAGAAGAAAAACAGTCTCCTCTGTGTTTTGGGAAGGTTCACCAACTGAGAACCTCAAGCTGAATGAAGGAGGTTTGTCTACACATCACAAAAATCAAAATAAGATTTAAAATAAATCATTTCTCAGTATTAAAAAAATAACACATTAGCTTAGCCTCTCAAAATTATGTGAAACAAAACTCTAAAAGTCATATTTTATATGTCCTATCAATTTGTGTGTCAGCTCAACCTTTGGTACAGGGTTAATAAAATCAAATGGTGCAGGGAGAGGCACTCTAAACTTTGGCCTTTTTAATTCTATACTTTATTTTTATTTACTTTGACTAAATGCAGAAAGGTTGAAAAAAGAGCTGATATTCATAGTCAACTTCTGTTTTGAAAAGTAAGCACTGCTTTACACATTTTTAAACTATTTAATAGCCTACTGTGTAGAAACAAAGTCCTGCCCTTGATAGACCATTGTATTCTATTGACCCAGTGAATAAGCCTATAATGGTTAAAGATTTGACTTGCAAGTCCTTCCAGTTCTCTTAGGAGGGAACATAAACTGAGGCTATTTAAATATCAGAACTCTAAAACTATAACCATCCTTTCACAATGATGTCCAAAATTCAATATCCTTGGGGGATTTTTTTAAGGATTTCCATAGTACTTACTAAGTCCCATGGAATGTATGTTCAGGAGGACTAGTACCTCCCGTGTGAAGCCTTCAGGGTTGCTCATCGACCTTTGGAGTTCCCCTGATTCACCCAAATCACTGGTAGCTCCAAGATGCTGATGCACAGTTTCTTTTGCAGCTGCCACACCCCAGTAAACCATCTTGGCAGATGGGCTAAACCAGGTTGAGAGTAACCAACAGGCTTCAAACCCATTGGTGAGTTAGGGGGATGTCTACCTCAAAGCATGGGAAGACTTTCCACAGCAAAATGGATGGATTAGAACAATTTGTTCCAATGGCCATGAACATGGCTGAAGCAGGTATGGTCAGACATCAAAGGCCATCTACATCCCAGGCCATCAACAGTTGTCCTGAGTTTTGTCCTGTCACTGGACCTCAATAATCCAGGAAGAGAAATTAAGGCTGGTAACTTTGTGCAACTCTGCCTCTCTTAAACCCAATTTACACAAGTCAAGATATCATCCCACTATATGACTGGTGCTCTTCAAAAAGAAAGACAAGAACATCTCCGTCTCAGGTCCTGCGCTAAGCAGTTTTTACAAACTATCTCATGTGATTCTCACAACTGCCACAGGAGGTAGGTGCTATTACAATTAAGGAAAATGAGCAAGCAGTGGTTAAGCGATACAGTTCATATGTATCTGAGGTCATATTTGAATTCAGGTCTTGATTCCAGGCCCAGGATTCTATCCACTATGCCACCAGTTGCCTTGTTTTCTATTGTTATTTGTATTGTGTATAAGCATTTTAAATGAGATGTATACATTAAGTAGTAATGAGAATCACTTACATGCAACATGAAAGTACAGGCCTTCTAAAGTAACTTAAATATGCCAACCTTACTACAAAATCATAAAAAAAGAAAAAAGCAACGAGATGTGTCTTTGTTCCAATAGTTTATCACGGTCTATACCCATATAAGAAAATGGTCCATATCTGAAACATCACCTGAGTCTTGCCAAAATACAACCAGTTACAGAAAGTTCTACATAAAGGTATTAATTCCCTTGCCAACCTTAACTTTGAAATGATAAATTATCATCTCACATAGGGGCCTGTGGAGCTGATCACAGATTCCAGCTTTGGACAATGGTGCCATGGCACACTATCTCTGTATCATGCATTCAGGTTACAAATGGGTTTATATCCATAGACACACACTCTACCTAATTCAGACGACCACTAGAAGCTCAGTCCAAAGACTGAAACTTCAGAGATGTTTTTCTTTTCCTTTAAGGTTACCTTCTTTCTACTAAGAGTGACAATTTACCACTGTTTCTTAATTACTACAAAAACATTTAAAGAAGTTTGTAAATGTTTTTGTTAAATCAGCTGCAAATACTTATTGATAATTTTTTTAGTTTTTAAAATATATTTTTATCATTCTATATATCTAGGGGCATTGTAAAATGCATTTTTAGGACATCTAAATGCACAACATATTTTGATTATGAAGTTGATTTTGGTTACTGAGATTTATTTCACAGGAACAACTTGCCATGTATATATCAGACTTTATTTGTCAACTTTAAACTACCTTTCTGTGAAGAATGCAAAGGTACCACATATTTGCTCATTCTTGTTTTGCTCTATCCCAAGGAGGGGTCATATGATCACAGTTGGAAGGCATATTAAAGACCATTCATCTGGTCTAAGCCTTTCAGTTTTACAGGTAAGGAAAAAGAGACTCAAGTAGGTAAAGTCCAAAGTCAGCAGGACTTGAACTCAGGTACCCTTATTCTGACTCTACTACACATCAAATCCCTTCTCTGAGTAAAGTGTTGTATAGAAGTTTCCCGGAAACCTCTCAAGGAAAAAGCAGGGACTAAGAATCATAGACAGTTCTTTTAAGCTTGTGATAATATCTACCACAAGGCTAGGCATATGAAGGGACTGTAGGGTAACTATCATCCTTCCTTCCCCTTTGTATCACCCTCTCTCCTACTGTTTGTAGAACTACTTCTAGGGCTGGAGAAGTAATCAGGCTCACCTGTCCAATCCCTAACATTTAGCAGCAAATGTTGTCTAAAAAGATGGTTTACCTGTAAATGTTCATTAACTGCCACTAAAAGATGAAAAAAAGAACACAACTTGTGAATATTCCAGCAGTGTTTATTATAGACTATAAATTACAGCTGACTAGAGCTCAGATGAATAGTGAAATAAAGTATGAGAAAGTGACCAAGACACCATTGGGTACTTCCAGATAAGGAGAATTCACCCCTTGGCTTGTAGAAGTCCTAGTTCTCCACCTTCTTTTTTCACATCAACATGAGCACCAGTATCTTTGTGCAAATTTCATGCTAGGACTTTGGCAGCAAAGCAATTAGAGACTGGATTGTTCTTCATACTCAAGAAAAAGTTCTGTTGGTGACCTATTTTTTTTTAATCAATAGTACTCTGCTTTTCAAGTGTTCTTTAAATTTTAATATTACAAATTGGTCAGGATGCCCATTCCTGAGCTCATGAATATTTACTATGTGCCAGGTTCAAGTTGACCTGGGGGTGTCCTAGTTAGTCTTTTCCATCAGTCAGCTGTCTTATTTTGATGACCATGTCCCACATCTCATGAGTCAAGGTCCATCTGAAGCAGGAAAATTTTTTCTACAGAACTGAGGCTAAGTGGTAGATCAAGTTGTTATAACTTCTTGTAGACTGATCTTTGAATCAACTTGACCTCAAAACACATTCAAGACCTGTAGTTCCAACTACTGGCACCCCTCCCATGAGGGAAAAAACTACAATAGGCCAGTTCTCCTCACTAATCTAAGGATGATACATAAGGAGTACACTTGGGAAGCGGTAATTATTCCAAGATGTGTAATCTGTTCAGCTAATAAATATCCTGAAAATGACCTTAAAAAAACTATTATTACCTTGGGGGGTATCAGGTCTATGTATATGTGAATGAAAGGAAGGTGAGAAACAGAATTTTTTGCAGGAATGAGAAGGAAAAAAAAAATCTGTTCAGCTTTTGCATGCAAATTTATGAGGTTACAAGGAGCTAGACCTAGAGAAAACTATTAACTCCTAACGTACAAGTAAAAAAAGGAGTGGGGATTACAATAAACCATACGTAGGAAAAGGGTCTTTCAAAATGGGGACACACTTGAAATTTCAGTCTACAATAAGTTATAATAACAACCTGATTTATCGTTTAACCTCAGTTCCATAGACAGAATTTCCTACTTCAGTAGAACCTTAGACCATGAGGTTGGACATGGCCATTAAAATAACTGATTAATGAAAAGATTTCCTAGGACATCCCCAGCTCAACCTGTTGATGAGCCAGGCACATAGTAAAGAGATGATCATTCCTCGATGTTGCAAATCAAAATCCATGTTTCCCACGAAACTTGCCTTGATCATTTAGATATCAGCAATCTCACAGTTCCTTTGAGCCACCATAGTCCTTTGTTCCTTTCTTGTTGCCCTTTGGTGATTTACCTTGCATTAGCATATTTGTCAAACAGGACAGTCTACCAGCCTCATGCCAAAAAACTGAATCACTTCCATTTGAACTGTCTTAGGAAGATTCTGAAGATCACCTGGCAGGATATGGTACCAGACACTGAGGTCTTTACTCAACTAAACTGCCAAGCATTCAAACTGTGCCTCAGAGAGCACAATTCCAATGAGCTGGCCCCAATGTTTGAATACAAAATGTTCATTTGCCAAAAAGACTATTTTATGGAGAACTCACATGGGGCAGGTGGTCACATGGTGGTGAGAAGAAGCAATACAAGGACACTCAGGGTCTCTCTCAAAAACTTAGGATTTGATTGTGTGACATGGGAGACACTGGCACAGGACTGCTCAGCATGGTGTGCCCACATCAGAAAGAGTGCTGTGTTCTATCAGCTAAGCAGAATTGAGACAGCACAAAGTAAACGCAAGATGCAAAAATTTGGAGTATCCACCCCAAATGTTCACAGGGACTATTTGTACCCAATCTGTGGTAGTGCATTCCAAGCTTGTCTGATCAGCCACAGTTGGACACCTTGAAACTAGAGTTTATCATGATGATGTCACTTTGATCCTCTTTGGGAAGGAAGGATAACAACCAACCAACCAGGATATTTATCTATTAAATAGAAACTCCACAAAGGCAGACTTGTATTCCTTGTAGTCCTTTAACTGTTTTTCGCTCGATAAATATTTGTTGAATAAAGGAATGAATAAATTATTGATAAATGAGGATCATGGCATATTCCTAAGAAGGGAGGGATATCTTGTATTCTAATCACACTTGGGTGGGGACAGAGTCTTTTGTCTAGATAATGGAAAGGCTGGGAGTGGCTTGGCCTGGTTGGGAGTGGTCTGGTGTGGCTGGAAGTGGTCTGGTATAGAGATATTTCCTCCATCTAGAGGTAAAATGATGATGGAGACACATCAACCCCTGCTGAAAGAATAGTGTACCCTCACCCCAAAATGAGACCAGTTCTAGACTGGCTCTCAGGTATGCATGTTGCCCACTTTAGAGAGGTAAACATGGATACAACCTAACATTGTTTGTCTTTCTTAGACTGACCTCTGGAGATTGACAGTATACAGCATATTTGAAAAAATATATAAAATATATAAATATATATATATATATATAAAATTTATATATATATAAAATACATAATCAGAAATAAATGATCAAAACAAAAGCAATATAAATAATACATTTTTCAGGAAGAGAATATTCTGTTCATAATGATGAATATTGGTAATTTTCTCAGAACTAATATTAATATTGGCTTTTTAGGCATTTAGAAACTCCTAGTTATTTAATGCACCTGCATTTTCATTAGTAGAAAGACTCTAAAATGTAGTAGAAAAAAAATTTACTGATACTTTTGTATCTTAAAATAGGTATGACACTTTTCTGAAAAAACAAAAATAATATGGAGCCTATATTTGTAGTACTTTGGCTAATGGGAATGATTATAGTAGTGGAATAATATAAGCCAAAACAGGAACCTTTGCTGAAAAATTCAGATAAAAGAAAAGAAGAAGAAGGAGAAGGAAGAAGAAGAGGAGGAGGAGGAGGAGGAGGAGGAGGAGGAGGAGGGAAAGGTAGTTTCTTTTTTCTGCTTAGCCTTTAAAAGGACTTGCAAAGAGGAAACACCGGAGAAAAACCTCCCTTCATGCCTGATTTTTTTTTCTTAAATATTTAAAGCAGGTTGTTATGCCACTAGAAAGTCTGAAGTTTCCAAAAAAGTAACACCAGATAGTTAGCTCACTGGTTTTCTGGCAGCAACTAAAAAAAGGTCATCGCAACCAAAATGTTGATAGCTGCCAATATAATGGGAAAACTTTCTGTTAAACAGAATTTTAGGTCAAAGCATCTTCATCCTATAAAGATATGAACACAAACTTTTATTACTTACTATTCCCAGAAAACCATTAGATTCAATCTCTTCCCCAGAAAACTAATAGCAGCTAGAATCAACTAGTAGTTCAAATTCTCCATCTTTTCATCATAGAGAATGCTCTCTTCAATATTGTCTCTTTGCTCAAGAAGTTCACAGATAAATTATATGTGGGCAGAATTTTAGTGGAGTGCAAAGATCACTGAACTAAAATCTAACCTTGTTAAAGTTTTTTGGTTGTGTCAATAACTGGGATATTAAGCAAGTCACCTCTCTTTTTTCCACTCAATTTTCTGGGAATATTCATATTCATCCAAAAGCTGCTATCATGATGCAATGAAACAATGCATATGAAAAGCATTTTTAAATTGGCATGCAATTTTATAAATTCCCCACTAAGCCAATAAGATGAATCTACATCTTATCACTATTCATTGGAAATCCATTCAATTCTGGATGCAGTTGAAAATCCTAATACATTCAAAAGTAAACACCACATCTTAGTGTCTTGGTGTTCATATCAAGAAATCAGTATATGTGTTTCCAAAGTGATTGAGACAACTGCTCCATAAATTCTATGGTAGCAGATCTTTCTAACCAAAAATTATATTCCTGAAAGTGAAAATGAGCCAAACTATAGAGCTTTTCTAGCACCACAATAGGTAGGAGTCAACAAATTCATATTCAAGAAAGATTTATTAAGCCCTTATTATGCCTGCTCTCAAAAAGTTTATAATCTAATGTGAAAAGGACAGGAGAGGAGGAAGGGACATGTAGATAAATACTCCATGAGCCTAAAGGAAATGAGGTAAATACAAAAGAGAAGCTAAGACAAATTCTATGAGCAATTTGAGGAGGAAGAGATCACTTTCAGATTGACCAGACACTGGACAGCTCCAAAAAGTCTATTTCCTTAATAGAGTTACAGACGATATCGCATGTGCTTCAAATACTCTCTAGTTAATCTAAGGCAAATATATTCAGAAAAACTTGAAATTTAGAGAAAGAGGGGAAATTGTTCAAAGAATATCTCAAAGACTCTTTGGCTAAATACAATTTCTCAGAAAGTAGTCTCAATAGATGACAACAAGACTTGTCAAAACAAATTTATCCAACAGTGAGTATGAATTTAAAAAAAAAAAGATCATTATCCAGGACATTGGATCAATGTAATATGTTTTATTATGCAATATACATGGACTTTGTTATGGAATACAATCACTTTCCTATTAAAACTGTCAATTAATTATAGACACACTCTGTGGCATTCATTCATCAATTGTCAAACCAGAAAATTTTCACTTAAAAAGGAAGTTTTATTAAAACATTTCCAATTTTATATTTTCAAAATTATAAACCAACTAATATCTATATGAGGTTGTAGGGGATGAAACGTGTGTGTTGTGTGGGGTGGAATATGTCAGAGGAGTTTAGTAGATATGATCATTTTATCTCACATTCCTTTTTCACTAGAAATTCTGAATGATTTCCATATTTTAATTTATAGGTCTATATAGTATTGTTATATAGACATTATATTATATAGATATGTTATGTCTATATAACATATACCAATATATATGTTATATAGACATTTTTGAGATGTAAGAGAAATATTTTTAAATGGATATCTCTTGTACCTACTATTTGTCAATTTCAATCACATATCAGCTTGAACTTATAGTTACTTTAAATCTCTAAATAGAAAAGTAAAAAATTATATTTTATATTTTTAATGAAAATGACATTAACTGAGAACAAGCTAAATCTAGTTTTAGAAAATAGCTAAGACAAATCAAAGCAAATTTATTTGACCAAATTTCAAAAGAAGGCAGAAAATTCAAACAGAGGATATTATAAAATAGATAATTCTTTCAATTTGCAAATATTTGCTAAGTATCTAATTTTATCCTGTGTTAAAGACTGGGACTAGGGGGAAATGGAGAGAATAAAGAATGTGTGTTCAAACAAAGAGTTATTGCATTCCATTCCAGTGCCTAGTTTAAACGGAATTGTTTTCTGGGCTTCTTTGGCATCCGTATCTCCACCAGATGCCATAGCTTGTGAAACAGCTAAAAATTGCTTGAGGGTAACATGAAGAGGCATCCAGAGGCTGCAGCTGGGCACCTGGGAGAAGAGTCAGCTAGATCTCCTTCCCTTGCCCCCCCCCACACGCATACATATATATACACCACTACTACCACCGCCACCACCACCACCATCACCACCACCACTACCACACCACATCACATCACACACCAAGGAAGACCCTTAATCAAAACTGTGCATTTGAGAATTGAAAATACAAACAAAAATGTAATGTAAGTCCTAGCTCTGAAAAGAGCTCACATACTAACTGAGGAAGCAACACAAAGAGCAGGTTTCAACTACAAGTCAGATGGAAAAGTCCCATGATCCTTAGAGTAAAATAGCAAAACCAATGATAATGCATCTTTTTTAATGTCATTTCTGCTGAGTAATCATATCACTTTCAGATATTCACCTATTTGACAGAGCTGAGAACTCTGATAGTTTAAAAATATTTTTCTTTTCCCCCTGGGTTTTCAGTAGCTATGACTCCAGCATCCACAGGAGCCGTTCAAGGCTGCATCTTCGCCAGGGCTTCTTCACAAGGATGATAGCTATGGGGGTAGGAAAATCAAAGGGTGAGGAGAGTGCTGTCACTTCCAAGGCTCGTAGGCTTATCTGCCAGTTGATGGGAGCTGGTAGCAGTTAGTAAGTATTTGCTGTGGTGATACTGACAAAAGCGGGTCCCTTCTCCATAATGATTATTCGCATCAGTGATGGCTGCGAGGTCCAGGCTGAAGAATGGTCAGTAGTACAGGGCAAGGAATGCTGCTATTGCATTCAGAGCCTAGGTCAGAGGGGAGGAGGTGGTGGTTCGACTTTTCTGACACATGCCACCTTGGGGTATCTTGATGCTTCACTATTACAGGGAAGTTAGGAGAAACATCTTTGTTTAGGCAGATAAATGCTACGTTAAAGAAATTTTCAAGATACTTCTTTCAATGATGTTAAGAATCTGATTCCAAGGAAAAATACATATGCAATGAGAAAATGGGAAAGGATCCAAGAAAAAGATGAGAGTGGTTAGAACTAAATATGAATTTTGGTCTTAGACAAATGAAGGAGGGAGGGGAAAGGGGGGAAATCAGTTTCTGAACAAACTAACTTGATTGTTTGTAAAGGAAATAAAAAAATGGAACTCAAAGCCCTCAGCTATGAACTTGTACTAAGTCTTTCCCTTTGCTCAGTGCCTGGTAGATTTTAAGTGCTTAATAAATGATTTACATTCGTTCTCTCCCAAGTAGAATCATTTATTTATAAGAGATTCAAGAGATTCAATTTGAAGACAAAGAAATATTTTCCTTTTTCTCACAGAACAGATTTTGGATCTGAGAATCTGCTCTCATTAAACTCTAATCAGCATTAGTGAAAAAATTACACAATTTAAACCTGAGTATGATGAAAGAGATCTGCC
Source organism: Potorous gilbertii (assembly GCA_028658325.1). Lineage (NCBI taxonomy): Eukaryota > Metazoa > Chordata > Mammalia > Diprotodontia > Potoroidae > Potorous > Potorous gilbertii. Next base: position 433,205,497 of record CM053770.1, on the reverse strand, counting down.
TCCATTGGCTCTATCTCCAAATGATGGCACAAGAAATGATAATGGGTTGCCCCATAACTAAAATTGGAATCAAGGCCTGGAACTATTCAATCTCATGCTTCAGCGTAAGATCTTCCAATCAAGCACTGCTTCCCTCAAGTGAGACAGAGGTCAGTGTAAAAGTTTTAAGTGATCCTGTGGGGATCTGTTTTGTCCCGTAGTCATGTCTTTAAGGCAGGCACAGGAAACAAAGTGATGCTGATGAGAATGGATGAGTCTTTCAAGACATTTGATGATTTCATAGTCAGGAACAGCAAGGCTGGTAATATTTAGGCCCAACATCCGTGACACCACCTCCCTGAAGTCTACCAGCTGAAATAACAAAAAGAATTAAAATTATGTGGTAAAAAATATGTGATAAAAGAAAACCACTAAATAGCCAAAGAGAATAATAAACTCTGTTCAAGGATTGTGCAAAATGAACAAAATAAATTCATTAAACAAATGTATCCCTAAAAAATTGATGAAAATAAAATTTGTTCTTAGAACATCTCTATCCTTTTTACCTATTTTCTTTTTTTTTTACAAAATCATCATTAGTCCAATTTTTCCTCCCAACCATCATACTGCAACCCCAAATGAAAAACAAATACGAAGATGTACTGTCAAGCAAAAGAAATCTCCAGATTATCTGTGTCCAAAAATGTGTCTCATTTTGCACTGAGTCTATCACCTCTCTGGCAGGAAGAGGGTACCATGATTCATCATTGGTTCTCTGATGCAGTGATCAGAGTTACTGAATCTTTTTAAGTTGTTTTATTCCCTTTTTCACTGACTTTTCCTTCCGCTCCTACTTGTCATATCTTTGACTTACCATTGACCATTCAGATTCCTCTCCTAGTGGACATAATGAACTTCAGATTTTTTCTTACCATTGCCACAAGGTCTTTGTAGGAAGGCATGGGGAGTGAGTGGGAGAAAGGACTCCTGGGGAACTGCCAGTGAGAAAACACCTTCTATCAAAGTACATTGGGAACTGTTCTGAAATTTTACTGTCTTAGTTGCCTGAGACAATGAGTGGTTAAATGGTGGGTCACATAGCCTGTATGGGTCAAAGGTGAAAGGTGAAGCCAAGTTCGCTAATGATCATCCCATGCTGACTCTCAGGGTTTTGTTAGATAAAACCGAATAAAATTATGATTTTATATACCTAGAAAAATTCTAGAAAAGTAAATTAAAGGAAAAATATCTGAGTACTTGGAAAGAGAAATGGTCATGGAATTAGGGCTGTAAAGAACCTTAGAGATCATCTAGTACCATGCCCTCAATTTACAGGTGAAGAAGTTGGGTTGTGGAATGGCTAAGAGATTTTCCAAAGGTTACATAAGAAGTAAATAGTTTTAAATCCAGAGGTGATTGCTATAAGGTAGCATAGATTCATTAAGAGCAAGTCATGCTAAACTAACCTCATTTTCTTTTCTTTCTTCTTTTTTTAAGGCTAATTAAAAAACTAGTGTCTGATTCTGTTTAATATTTATTTATTCAATAAGCATTTATTAAGTGCCTATTGTTGTAGGCACTGAGATACAAATATAAAATATGTCAATGACTGGCATAGATTGAGCATTTAATAAAAGCTTGATGACTTAACTTGATTCTGTTAGAGGAAAACATGCTCCAAGAAAATAAAATGTAAAATACACATAAAGTGATACAGAGTAGTTTCCAGGAGTTGTTGCTTGTCCTTCGTTTATGAAGAGGACCAAAGACATCACAGGTGATATCATGACTCTTACATGAACTGGATTTAAGTGAGGCAGAGCTGCACAGAGTTATCAGCCTCACTCTCTCTTTTTCAGTCACTGAAGTCCAGTGGCAAGACGAAAGTCAGAACGACTGGCGATGATCCAGGATGCAGTGCATGTCTGATCAAACTCTAAGTGCTCCAAAGCTCCTGCTTTGACCACCTTCATGGCCATTGGAACAAATTGTTCTCATCTGACCATTCAACTGGGGAAAAGTCTTCAGATGCTTGGAGTAGACACTCTCCTAATTCACTGATGGGTTTGTGGCCCATTGGTTACTCTCAACCTGGTTTAGCCTGTCAGCAGAGATGGTTTACCAGGGTGTGGCCATTGCACGTGCTACAGTTTCTTAGAGTCATATGTAAGAATTGAGTGCCAAGTGGACACCAAAGATAGATAAGCAGCCCTGAAAATGACTCAGAAAGTCCTCATGCCAGAGGTGCTAGTTCTCCTTAAATACCCAAACACCCTAATTTTTCCAGGTTTCCAGGAGCAGGCCACTAGTGACCAAGGAAATCATAACAGGCTTCCAAATCTTACTCATTCCTCTTCCACATCTCTTGAATCTGTTCCCTTCTCCCTATTAATACCACCCTCACTCAAGCCCTAATCACCATTCATCTGGACTTTCGGACTAGCCTCCTAACACGACTTCCTGCTTCAATTTTCTTCCATCTCCAATTCATCCTCCTTTCAGTTGCCAAAGTGACATTTTTTCTAAAGTATGGGTTGGACCACAGACATTCTCTACAATAAACTTCAGCGACTCTCTATTATCTCTAAGATCAAGTACAAACTCCTTTAACCTACCTTTCCAGACTAATTACTAGGCATTATTTCCTTTCATACACTCTACAATCCAGCCAAAGTCATATTCTCACTCTTCTCCATGATGACTTTCCATAGTCCATTCCAGAGCCTTTGTACTGGCTACCCCTCATGCCTGGAATTTGTTCCTTCCCCCCTATTCTTCATAAAAATCCCTTGGTTCTGTCAAATCTAAGTTTAAGTCCCATCTTCAACATGAAACCATTAGTGATCTACGTACTTCCCCCTACTGTTAAGACCTTCTAAAAAAATTACCTTCTGGACTTTACACACACACTCACTCACATACACACACATATACACACACATACACATATACACATATATATTTGTATATGTGTCTATTTGTGTATATAGATAAATTCACATACTATATATGTACATGTGTATAAGTGTATACATGCATAGAAATATCGTGTGTGTTACGTGTATGTGTGTATTATGTATGTTTATTATGTGTACGTATATTGTTATTCAGTTGTTTCAGTCATGTGTGACTCGGAGTTTTCTTGGCAAAGATACTGAAGTGGTTTGCCATTTCCTTTTTCAGCTCATTTCATAAATGAGAAACTGAGGCAGAGTTAAGTGGCTTATCCAGGGTTACCCAGTGAATAAGTATCTGAAGCCAGATTTGAACTCAGGAAGATGAGTCTTCCTGACTCCAGGCACAGTCTACCTAGCTGCCCCTTATATATTATGTATGTATATAATATGTATGTGCATATAATGTATATGTGCATGTCTATTATGTATCTGTATACATGTATCTGGGCCACTCTCCTTTATGGTATAGCTTCCTTCCTAGCCTTTCCTCAGCTCCTTCCTTTCTGGTTTCTTTTTAAACTAGCCATGTGGCAAGGAGGTAATAGCTTATTCAGCTACAACTCCCACACTGTTATTAGTTCATTTTGATGCTCAAAGAACCTAAGGGATTCATTCTCTCTGCTCTTGGAAGCTGTTCAAATAAGTCGATAACTTTTCTTCTTTAAATGTGAGACCTCTAGAAATCTTACTCTGGAACATATTGTAGTCTTAAATCTCTTTTCCATCTGGATCTTTTCCAATTTACACTCTCTACCTTGTATCCAAAGCACTAGTATACACAACTTAACTGCTAATCAATATTTTAATAACATAAAGATTAAGGCAAACTATGAAGACTGGCCTATTGCTAGAAGTGACTCCATGTTTGATCACGGATTGACCAGCCTATATATCAGAAAGTTTCTATGTACCCATCAAACTGGTTTTAATAAGCTTTATTTAAACAAGGAATATTGGGCTCTCTTGGTTATAATCAGTTTAGCAAACTTCATCTAATCAGTGTATGAAAGGTGAGCAAAGTTTCCTACTCACAATGCCCTTGTGATCAATGAAGGGAAAGAGGGTTGCAATTCAGGTCTCCTACTGATTGTTTCTAAGCTCTCTCCCCGCCCCCCCCCCCCGCCCCCAACCTTGGGTCCCTGAGAATTCGCCCAGCAACCATAAACAGATCTAACAACAGAGACCCAGAATTCTGCACTGTTGATTGGGGGGTTCACATTTCACCATATGACTATACCACAGCCCATGCTTGCTTGAGGGACTGAAGGGTGCAGAAACCAAAGGCTTGCATGTCTATGAGTAATAAACTTCCTGACCTGTGATCCTTTGAATGCCTGTGTTTCTTCTGGGTGCCTCACCCATGATATTCTCACACAAACTTATAAGGAAGAATGGCCAAAGACTTGTGGCTTAGCAAGCCACTAAGAAAGAAAACAAGGTTCTCATTCCAAGAACCATGGAAAACAAAGGGGTATAAAAAAAAAACTTGCCCCTTTGGATAAGAATAAGCATTCTCCAGAGCAGACACCTTTCTTTGCCCTAGATAGCTGAGCACCTCCATGTCCCAACTCTGCCCAAATACAACCACCAACTCTAGTTCCCCAATGCCCCCCCCACAAAGAATGCAAATCAGTCCTCTGCTTGCTCCCACCACATGCCTGTCAACAGCCTCTTGCCCTGCCTCTTTTCCAGCAGCACTACCGAAGTCATGTTAGAGGACCTCCTTAGTTTACCCCAAAATTACCATGAGCCAGAAGAAATACATCATGGCTGCTTGATGAGATGATAGGATCAACTAAAGGTAAGTTTTTGGTTGTTTTTTTTTTTTAAAGATGAGGTAATCTGGACATGATTGTGGACTAAATAAAAGACAATAACAAGAAATCGTATAAATTTAAAACTGGAACAGGGGATGATCGAATAGGCAGACTCGTAGGAGATAGGAATGACTGAAGGATAAAAGCAGAGAGACTGATATCACAAAAGAAAAAGGCCAACTTATCTAGTTATTTAAATGAAGGCATTGATGGTATATTTATCACACTTGTGGATGAGATAAAACTGTTAGAGATAAATTAGTTGATAGAATAAGGACCCCAAAAGGTAACTACAGCTTACAACAAAATGGCAGAACAAGATAAAATTTAATTGGAAAAAATGGAAAGTTCTACACTTAGATTTATAATTCCACTGTTAGAGTACAAAATGGGAAAACTACAGCTAGAAAAAACTCTAAGGGTTTTGTGGACTGAAAGCTCCATATGAAACACTAGAAAATGGAGCAGCCTATCCCAGTCAATAGGATAAAGTCCTATGCCAATGTCTCATTTTGCCATTGAGATAACCCTGGGTTCCTAAAAGCTAAATGAATGGAACATAAGCTACAGCAGATTCTACCAAATTGGAAAGGTTTCCAATACAGATGTTATAACAATTTGTATCTAATGCCTAAGGGTCAACTCAAATAACTACCAAAAAGGCATAACCCCAACAGGTTGGTGACTCAAACAGAATTCTTAGGTTGTACTCATAGTACTACAGTATCTATAGTACAGGAGGTGATAGTTTTTCTGCATTCCATCTCTGGATGGTCCTCATCTAGAAGAGTGTCTGTTTCTGATTACATTTAAACTGATAGACAAAATGAGACAAGACCACAGTGATACAACCAAGGTGATGAAAGGACTCAAAACTCTGAGATAAAATTTTTTAAAGGAACTGGGATTGATTTAGCCCTGAGGAGAGAAGGTTTATGTAAAGCATGATAGCTCTCCGTTCAAATACCTTAAGGGCTATCATTTAGAAGAGAGAGATTAAACTTGTTTGTTTTGGTGGACAACATAGACAGTTGCATATTTGATGACATAACTAAATCTGACTGGGAATAAGAGAGAAGATTATCTAAAAAGATCAATGAGAATATGTATGGGATATAGCAATCTTAGAATATTTTTGAGATAAATACAGAACATGGAAATAGGCCAGGTAGCTAAATATGAATATAAGACACTGGCATGGTACTATAAGAATCATATCAAGAAAAATAAGACTTAGAATAATTTGAGGCTATTGAAGAATGCTAAAAATAAGAAAATGGATTTTTATAACTATGTATGAAGACCAAAAAGTGATAAGAATACTTACCAAAGTAGATAGAATGACTACAATGAAGAGGGGAAAGAAGTCTGAACAACTCATCTCCTATTTACTTCTATTTTCTATACAAAAAAAAACAATACTGAGACTGGGAGAATAGCAAAAACAATTAACAAGGCGTTAAAAGCCAAGTTGGCCAAGGGATTTGTAAAACAGTACCTAGGTGCCTTCAAACATCAGGTCTAAATAAATATCTGAGGGGACTGAATAGATTAATGTCATTGCTCAAAGAGGTGCCACAAGATTGAAAACGTTGACCTTATTTTCAAAAAGGAAAAAGCAAAAGTCACTTTAAACCATAAGCAGATGAATTCAACTCAACTCAGTTTTGATTCTTGAAAAACACATAGAAGGTATTATTGAAAGGACAATTAATTACTTAGTATTTAGAAAGGGAAGCAGTGACAACTAGGAGTCAGATGCTTTCATCAATAACAATTCATATCAGATTTAAATCATTTCTTTTTTTTCACTGGATTACTATACTGAAGAAATTGTCATAGGTATAGCATGCCTAGATTTCACCAAAATATTTGATAAAATTTCTCACAGTATCTTACAGATAAGACGAAACAATATGGACTACATGATCAAGAGTTCATATAAGTGTATTCAAAACTGGTTGCCTGGATATGAGACGAATGGTTAACCTGGAAAGTGATAACTAGCAACGGTCCCTGGAGCCTTAGTATTCAATATTTTAATCAGATTTTACATAAAACTCAAAATCCAATACTATATTATAGTTTCATCCATTTAGTTTGTCCTGTGTAAATAGTTAAGTTAGTTTTTTAGATGAGTAAGGATCTCATTTAAGAAATCTGTAATCTTCCTGGGCTTGATTTAATAATTCCAATCTTACTTCACAGTAGTAGTTTCCAGAGAAGCTCAACAACGATGAGGAATCCCTCTTAAACTTGAATTCTCTTGGAACTTCTCCAGTCTTTGGCAAATAGATGTCTCTTCATCTTCTATCTTGCTTGACGTTAATAATCAAAACAGAACTATTTTCTGCTATTTGTTTCAAGAAATCCTGTTTAGCTTTGATATACACTTGAGTTATACCTTGTTGGAGAAAAGTCTTTAAAGAAGTGTTTTGCTCTATCATAGGAGGTCTTCTTTAATAGACAAACAATAAGCATAGTGGGAGCTTGTATTCTCTACATTTCAGTCACTCATATGATGGTAAAGTTGTGTCTATTGTGTAATGTCACTTATAAAATCCTGTCTCTTCCTTTGTAATATCATTCAGAATGTCCTCATTGTGTGTACAGATTTTTATAATAAAAATTTTATGCATGAAGGAAAGCAAGCACATGGATTAGCTACTACTGCTGTTCTCTTGATTGCCTTTTTGTTTGTTTAAAAAAAAAAGTGAGATCTTTTTTCTCACATTTTTTATATCTTTCCCTCATTCAAATATCTTGAAATTCACTTCATCAATGACCTCAAACTTTTCACATTTCCTCTGTATATACTTGGTTTTGTCGAGATGTTTTTCCCTTCTTTGTTTTCTATCATGCCATTTCTACCTCTCTAAGAACCACATCTGGGATAATGCAAGGGCACAATGTGAAGGTTCTACCATTCTTGATGGTCAAAGTAACAATTAATGTGGGAAGTTAAAGCACCATAGTAACCCAGAAGAGGAGACATTTGAAAAGAAAGAACATTTACTCCATCTACTATCGAGGGCTTGGTCTTGTACAAAACAAGAGAGAAGCAAACAAGTCAGAAGTATATGTACCAATTATACCTAAGTTTCTGAAAAAAATTAGATCATAGACTTTAGAGCTGGAAGAGATTATTTTATCTAATCTATTCATTTCCAGGTGGAATAACTAGGGTCCAAAAAAATCAAAGGGACTTAACATGAAATGTCACAGTAGCTGAAGATCCAAGAAATGAACTCAGACATATTCATTCAAAGTCTAGGGTTATTTCCACTTCGCAATACAACCAGGATTTTCTGGAGTAATTTTTATTCAACAGACTAAATATCCATTAGCTAAGGAAAACTCCTACCCACAATTTCATCCTTCCTATAACTTGCTCTCAAGTGCTAAGCTTGAAGTTTCAGAAATATAGATTCTTCTTTAGTACTTAATGTCAGGGAAGAAAAAAATCTTCCCTCAGATTCTTCTTTTCTATTTTTAATGTGGACAATGTTCTATTTCCGTTGTTTCCTTTCCTCTTGGACAAGTCATAAGCCCCACCCACCCAAACCCTCCCCCAAAAACCCTCCAGAATCAGATGGACTTACAAGTGAATTCTACTAAACATTTAAAGACTAGCAGTTCCCACACGGACACATGAGTAGGAGCAGAGCCAGCTAAGATGGGGAAAGAAAGCACTAGTTTCAGTGTCCAGTCTATGCCCTAGAAAGAGAGAGAGATGAAAGCCAAAAACAATTGGGGTCAGGCTGCCCGGTACATGTTTCTTTATGAGACTGACCTTCTGATGTAGCTGCCAGATAAACTCTACTACTTATAACTAACAAGTGAATGAGTCTTTTTTTTTATGGTTTACATATGTGCTTGGTTTTCCATCAATTTTCTGCGCCACTGTTTGAGTCAGTTTCCTTCAACAGATCCCTGTCAGAGATAGGTCCCCTCTCTTTATGCTGGGGTACTGGTTGACTTTTTAAAATTCTAAGCAATAGCAAGAATGATGCAAATGGTGGAGATAGTTGTAGACAATATTTAAGTTTGGCCAAAGGCTTTACTTAACTTTTATAGGGTTCACATTACCCTTCAGAAAGCACTTTGTGACTCTTAAAGTTTTAAATTTGAGTTATATTTCCTATATCATAAGGTTGTCTCTCAAGCACTTGTAAATCTTTATGGAAAAATGCATTTTTAAATCAGTACTCCCAGATTCTCATGCCATGAAGACATGGTAAAACCTCTTGGCAAAGTAAAAATTTTAATGCAAAAAAGACAAAATATTATGAGAAACATAGCAGACTAAAGAGTTAATTAATATGATGAAGTTTTTGCTTCCTAAGAGGCATTCTCTCCAAAAAATGTATACATACCTGCTTTTCTCTTTTGGTTGTTTCTTCCAGTGTGCTCTTCAGTGTCTTCATTTCATTGGTAACAACATCTAGCATGTTTCTAGCCCTCTCTTTATCCTCCTTCGCTTCGTGTTCAGTTATATCCAGCTCTGACTTAACAGATATCAACTGTTTCTCCACCTTCTCCTTCATCTTCTCCAGTTTACCCCTGGATTTGTTTAGGTTTTCAATGGTTTTGGTCTGTTCCAGAGTTTTAATCTATGAAATCAAAGATTTTAGTCATTTAAGTCATTAAAATTGAATAAACAAACCAAAGCAGGACTTATCAGGATCCAGTTAGTAAAACGTTGTAAGAGACCAAAACATGCAATAATAATGAGAAAAAAGAACATAATTTCCAAACTTTTTATACATATTTTGTGAAGTATGCCTGCTACACAGGCTCATTCTAGTAGCGCTATTATCTCATTTAAAAAGCATGTTAGGTTATTATTGATTACAGAGTCAATGAAATAAGCCAGGAGACAATTTGGTTCAGAGGCTGGGTAGTAAAATGGAAATTCCGCCAATACCTTCTTGTAAAAGTTTAGATGCCAGTGAAAATTACTATACTTCAACTTCCTCATCTGTAAACTTCCAAGATACCTATGGTACCAAATTCATTAAGCAAAAATATGTATACAGTGTTGTTGTCTTTCCCAGTGGGTAGACTCTGTTAGGCATACTAGAAAATAATCTATGCAGATCAACAAAATGGCACATGAGACTCAGTATATCTCAGCCTTGAGGCTAAAGCCAAATTGAAATAAGGAGGGAGAAGTGCCTTAACAAGAACAATTAAAATTCCCTTCCCTTGAACTTATTATAAAATGTCTCACATTGTCTGTCAACATCAATTCCTTTCTGAAAGAAGCAGGAACACATCAATAGCTAATTCACATTGGATGATGTGATAGTGTATTCTGCATTGTGCCTTTAAGAGTATAATATGGTTTTCTAGATTACCTTCTCTTTCAAAATTAAACATTTGATCAGTGATTTTTCCTGGACCCATTGCTCCAGGACTCACAGGACCACGAATGTCTGTTCATCCTTCGTTGCCGAAGAAGACCATGCCATCAGAGAAATGATGACATGACTTGCAGTTGACTTTATGTTAAGTGAGGGAGGGCTGTGCAGAACCAGCCTCACTTCTCCTCCAGAGCCATCTGACTCTAGTTACCAGATATTCATCAGGACAACTGGAGATGACCCAGGAGGAGGCAATTGGGGTTAAGTGACTTGCCCAAGATCACACAGCTAGTGAGTGTCAAGTGTCTGAAGGCCTCTAAAGAATAAATTAAAATACAAAGACAAAACTGAAACAACTCCTACCCTCATGGAGCTTATAATCTACTGGAAAGATTATAATATGTATAAAAATAAATAGTTACAAAATATGCGCAAAGTAAATTCAATAACAGCTAATATTTGTAAAAGCTTACTGGGTCTAGCTCTTTACAATGATTATTGTATTTGATTCCCACAACAACATTACAAGTAGATGTTTATTACCATCCCCATCTTATAGATGAGGAGACTGAGGCAACAAACACAAGTTAAATGACTTGTCAAGGGTCACAAGGGAGGTATAGGAGGGAAGGAGGGTGAGGAGGGAGGGAGTATCTGAAGCCATATTTGAGCTCAGGGCTTCTGGATTACAAGCCCAGCACTTCATCCATGTTGGAAGATAGCACTAACAAATGGAGATATCAGACTTTGTCAAATGGTGTCACCAAGGCTGAGCCTTGAAGAAAGCTAGGGACTTTAAGAGGCAGAGGTAAAGAGGAAGGGAATTCCAGAAATGGAGAACCATTTATGAAAAGATAGAAGGATAGATTAAGAAATGACATGTTCATTGGAACAGGATATGTGTGAAATGAAGCAGTATGAAATAAGACTGGAAAGAAATCAAGTTGTTCAGCATTTTAAATGCCAAGAATCAATGTTTTATCTTAAGAGGCAATAGAAGGCAATCTTGGAAGGATACCCAGATTTCTTCTCCAAGCCAATACACTAGGATTGCAACCTAAGACACTGATATCATTGTGAAATCCTGAGAGGCTGGATTTTTGAGAGTTCCTGATGCCTGAGGTATGGAACGAACATTACTGGTTCTAGAATGCATTCATTATATGACTAGACTGTAAACAATGACTAGGAGTGCTTTGACACTATGCACCTCCATAATTCTAAACCATTCCAAGAATAGGCTTGAAGAATTATCTCCTTAAAGGACTTCCTGGGAGATGGCAGATAAGAGAAGTCAAGGAAGCTACTTCTGCCCTCATAGACCTAAAAATCTTCTTATCCATGCTGAAATATATATTTAATAATTTTTTAAAACCCACAAATACAATTTATTTGCTAGTCTTAACAGTTGACATAATGAGATTAAGATAGACTTCACATTTTTAGACCATGCCAAGAAGAAAATGACAAAAGACATATCAAATTTATTACTTAAAACATTATGCACAGATGACATAAATTCTTCTATTTAAAAAAAAGAATTATAAAAAGACGCGAGCTATAAAACACAGCATTAAGTTGCTTATGTAATGTAAAAAAAACTGTAGCTAGACTACAATTAAAAGTTTGGTCTAAAATAAAATAAGTGATTACAAATTTCAAAAAATAAGGGTGGCAGTAATAACTGATAAAGAGAAATTCAGCTTATAAAAGACTGAAAGAAGACATTACATAATGGTGAAAGGAAAAAATAGTGAACACATAAAATTCTCAATTTCCAAATACAAAACAATTTGACAGTTGTTTTAAAAAGACTATTAGCTGTATGACAAGAAAAAATATTTTTTAAAATGTAATGATAGTAAGGAATCCCAACACTTCAGAATGTGGCAAAGCAAATAAAAATATTCTTAACAAAGAAATCACTTTTTGACTGCTTAGTATGTTCAAATCATTAATTATATGCAGAGATCTAAAGAGGAGAAGTAGAAAATACAGTCTTTTCAAGCATACGTGGAATGCTCACAAAAACCTATTATGTTACAGGTAAAAGAGAACATTATATACAGTAATAGCAATGTTGTTTTAAGAAGAACTTTGAACAATTAAGTGATTTTGACTACTATAAATACTTGAATGGCCTACAAAAGACATACAAAGAAAGACTATCTGCATCCAGAAAAAGAATTGATAAATAGAATTATGTATAGAATGATTTTATATATATGTACATAATTGTACAGAATGGTAGCCATCTCTGGGGAAGGGGGAAGAAAAAAGCAGAAAAAAAGAAATTTACATAACTTTATTATATATTTAAAAGGAATAGAAAATTGTATATAATTGATTTGTAGTTTTAAGTGCATAATTTTTTTATTCTACTATGGTATGGAAATGCTTATTTTATTTCATAAATTACAAATAAAATTTTAAAAATTTTAAAAAGAAACACTACATAAATTCAAAAATGGCAGAAATTTTTCAGACTACAATGTAATCGACAGGATTAAATAATACTAATAATAAATAATATCAGCAAGAATTATAAAACTACATGGATAATGAAAAACAGTTTCTTAAATAATGGTTCGATAGTAAAAAATCAGAAAATGATGGATTATTTAAAAGTCAGTGACAACAATAGTGCCACATAGCCACATCTCTAGGTTACAGACAAAGCAGTTTTTATAGGCAAATTTATATTACTTGGCAGCTATATTAATGAAAAAAAAAACAGAGAAAACAAGTAAATTAAGATTAGACCTATAAAAATTAGAAATGGTTTTCAAGCAGAAGCTAGATGACCACTTAATAGAAATATGATAGGGATGAATTTTTGATATAAGAGTTGGACTGGTTGGATAATGATGAAGTCCCTTTCAACTTTAAAATCTCATGATGGAACAAATCAGGAATTCAAAAGAAAGTTCAGAAGAGAGACAAGAGATTATTAACCTAGGAGCCAAAATAAATATATGAGAAAATAATGTTGGACAATTGAATTGGTAAATAAAACCAGAAGTTGGCTCTTTGAAAAAGTCAATAAAACTGATGGACCATTAACAAATTTCATTTCAAAAGACAGAAAGAAAAATTGAAAGCTACAAAGTCACAGATGGAAAAAGGGAGGTCATTAAAAACAAAAGAAATTAAGAACATTATTAGGGAATGGTACATACAACCATATTCTAACAACTCAGAGAATTTTGTAGTTGAGTAATTAAATAGATCAATCTTAGAAGGGGGATAAAAGTCATCAAAGAATTACTTACACACACACACGCACACGCACACACACTCATGAATAAAGTTTTAGACCAGAGAGTTTCACAAAAATAATAATGAAGATCACGATTTTAATAATTAACATTTACATAGCACCTATTATGTGCTAGGCACTTTGCTAAATACTTTTTACAAATATTATCTCAGAATATTATTACAAACTATTATTACAAACGTTATCCTCAGAACAACACTGGGAGATGGGTGCTGCTCTTCTCTTATTTTAGAGTTGAAGAAACTGATGCAACAGAAATTAAGTGACTCACCCAAGATCACACAGCTAATAAGTGTGTCTGAGTCCAGATTTAAATTCAGGTCTTCCTAACCCCAAGTCCAGCACCCTATCAACAGTACCACCAAGCTGCTCAGCTGCAAAATCTTTTAAAATTTTTCAAAAATGAAATAATCTCTATGGCACATAGATTAAAAGAGAGAAATGTGGAATATTATCTAATAGCTTCTCTGAGAAAATTTTGGTATTGATTAAAACAAATTTGCAATTTTTCCTCATGTCTATCAAATTGACAAAAATAATGAATAATGAAACTTGGTACATGTAGGATTGTGGCAAAACACGTACACTCAGTCATAGTAGGTGGAATTGCAAACTTGTAGACACTTTCTACAGCACAAACTTGCAGTATACAGGAAATATTTGAAAAATAATTATATCCTTGGAACCAAGAATGCCTTGTTGGAAATATGCCCTGTTTAAAGCACACTCCTCTTTCACCCCCACCTTTATAAATTAGAAGGGGTAGGAGACAAAGAGGAAAAAGTACATCAGAATTCAATGAACATAAATATACAATTAACAGTCACTACTATGAATGTGAATGAGATGAAATCATCCAAAAATAGAGGAAGGTAGCAAAATGGGCTAGAAATTGGAATCCAACAAAGTTGTTGACAACAAACACACTTGAAAACAATAGCTTCACAATTAAAATGAAGATCTAAACTAAAACCTACTACAGGAGTAGTAAGTTTGATCTCAAACAATGTAACTGAAAAAATAGATTTGATTAAAAGAAATAAGAAAACTATATTATGTTTGCTTAAAAACACTACAGATAATGAATTAATGGTAATAACACACATGTAATTGATGGCATAGCAAATTAAACATTTAATTTAAGCATTAAAGAAAAATTTAACCACATTACAGGGAAAAAATTGACAGTAAAACTTTAATAGTGGAAGAATTAAGGCAACCCTTTTAGCTACAGACAAATCTAACTAAAAAATAAAGATGTTAAAACATGCATATAATTTTAGAAAAGTTATATATGGCAATTTTTGGATAAGAATAGAAAGAAGTAGTTCTCAAATATACATAGCACCCAGTACAAAAACTGAGCATCTCAATTTTAGAGAATAAAAAATTCTCAAATAAATGTAGAAAAGAAGAAATAATAGGCACATAATTTATCGAGCATGATGCAATAAAAGTTATAGTCAAAAAATGGTCTTTGAAGAAAGGAATTTAAATTAATTATAATTCTAATAATTAATGAATAAAAGAACAAATGATAGGAACAATAAAAATGTTCATCAAAGAACATGACAACAAGACAATATACCAAAACTTTTGGGACAAACTTAAATCTCCTCGGAGTTGGGGGCTATATCTCTAAACACTTTCTTCAACAAAAGAAGTTAAAGATCAATGAACTGTGTATGCAACTAAAAAAAACTTTGAAAGTACAATTTGCAAAAAAGCTAAACATCAAACTAGGGATTCTAAAATTAACAAGCATAATTAAGTTCAAAGCCAAAAAGGTATACTGAATTGATAAATAAAAAAAGCAGTTTTTGAGAAAATAAAATAAATTTTAATGTATGACTTTTAAAGAGAGAGAAAGGAAAACCTAATTGTGCCAAAAGGAAAAAAAAGGAAACAACTGAAAATAAAAGAAAAGAAACTGTTAGAAACTACTTTCCCCAATTACATGCCAAAGTTAGATAACTTAGCCAAAATAAATATTTACAAAAATATAAATTACCTAAATTAACAGAATAAGAAATTAGAAAAAGAAAACAAGCCATAAAAGAACTCTTAAAGGAAGAAGAAAAAAAAAACAGGACCAGATGGATTTACAAGTGAATTCTATCCAACATTCAAAGAACAATTAATTCCAATATTACATAAAATGCTTTACAAAAATAAGAAGAAATTCTATCAAACTTCTTCTATGGTCTTTTTTTTTCAATTATTAAACATTTTTCCTTTCCTCCTACCTCCTCTTATTAACTGAAAAGAAAGGAAAAATATAGCCCCTCTGTTTTGTATAAGCACAATCAAGCACTACAAATTCCCACATTGGTTGTATCCAAGAAAGTATTTCTTATTCTGTGTGTTAATCCATCATCTCTCTGTGACAAGACAGTCACTGTTTTTAATCAACCAACCAACTTTATATTTATTTTAAATGTATAGGTGTTGCTTTTCTGATAGAATATGAGCTCCTTGAGAGAAAACCTAGGTGGTTGTTCTTGTTTTTGCCTCTCTTTGTATCTCCAGCTTAGCACAATTCCTGGGACATAGGAGGTGCATAATATATGCTTGTTCATTGACTGATACAAAGAAAGGCAAAAAAAAATCCATATTCAAGAAACTTCAAGGGAGGTAGCATATAAATAAATAGGTACATAACAAGGTACATTCAAAGTAAACTATCAGTGCTCTAGTAGTTAGCTGACAGTATCAAAAAGCCTTCCTAAAGGTATATGGGTCCTTGTCTTTTTTATCTATTAGAGGTACAGACCTCTTTACAGATCCACCAACAGTGCATCTCCTTATGTATTGTCTCTCGCCACTTCAATCTATCTTTGACTGAAGTTCCAAGATATTTCAAAAGCATAGTTCTGATCAAGTCACTCCTCTAGTCAATGAGTACCAGTCCCTATTACCTCCAAAGATACTAGAGTAGTTTGTCATTTCTTCTGCCTCATTTTACAGAGGAGGAAACTAAGATAAACAAGATTAAATGACTTTCCCAGGGTCACAGAGCTACTAAAAATGTCTGAAACCATATTTCAATTCACCCTGACTCCAGACCCAGCACTCAAAAAAACACTGTGCTATACAAAAATCACAAAATATAAAACATAGAGCTTGTGGGAGGAAAGTGGGATTAGGGGAATAAGCTCAAAAACTTCATCAGTAACACACTAAAAAAAAGAATATATAAATGTTAAAATAAACGGTAGGAGCAACAGCATCAGGCGAGATGCCCAAACAAGATGCAGAGACTGTATGTAACTTCAGGTCCTGACTAGATGCTATGGGGGAAGGGTGGGAGTTTGGGGCAGCTCCTCCCTCTATAGTTTCCACCACACCAGGAAATAGACAATAATAATGGCCCTTTACCTTGACAATGACCTGTGAAAGTGGGCATCTTTTCCACATTCTTGCTGGTTCTCACAGGAGAAATCAAGGACTTGTTTTCCCTATTAGAAACTAAAGTTCTTAGGAACAGGGACTGTTGCTGTCTTTCTTTGTAGCATCAGTGCTCAACAAAAAGCCTGGTATATAATAAGCATTTAATAAACATTTATTGATTAATTGACAGAGTGCAATGGTAATTTAAGATTAATGGTGGGTGGGGGGAAGAGTTAAAGATCTTCCCCACCCATTAACAGACCTCAATACCTTTTGCTAATTTCAAATGATGCAATGGGTTAGAGCATCCTGCTCTCCAGCTCTGAAAAGTGTATAAATAGTCTGAAGTGAGGTTTTACTTTGGGGCTTAATTTTTAGAAGAAGGTTTGTGTGCCAGATGAGACTCTGGGAAGCAGCTACACAGCCCTCTAGCTTTGAAAACCCAGATGTTGGTGTTTCTCTCTCTGGTAACTGTGTACGGATGTATGTAATGGTCAGACAGTTGGATCTGTGATCTGTGATGTATGCGTTGCTTGTGGTCAGAGAGCTGGAAGCTCTAGTTGATCTTTGTTTCTTTGTATTTGCTCTGAAGTTCAGGGTGATGATTTTTTCTCCTGAACAAAGTGAATGATATATATGCTTGATTAAAGTGATTGTTGACCCCTCTAAAGTTGCTTCCTTTTAGAAATGCAGCTCCAATAACCTGTTCAACAGGCCCTCTTGTGGATGCCGGGGTCCTTGCCAATACACAGAATACCCTAAATTAAGAATAGTTCACCAAATTAATCATATAACTGAAAAATAATTTCACTAACAAAAAAGAATAACATTGATATAACTACCAAAATTTGTAACAGAGAAGGAACATCAGTCCTTGGAGGGAAATGTATATATCTGACACATATATTCACGAAAGAGAAAGAGAAACATAATGACCTAGGCACATAATTTTTAAAATTATAAAAATCAACAAATTAACAATCCTCAAAAGAAGTAAAAAAAAAAAAGAAAATGTAAAAATGAAAGGAGAAATAAAAATTGCATCTGACCACAACCTCCTATCCCCCTCTGCCCACCTCCTACCAAATCTATTCTTCATACCCCCTATGACCTCTAGTCATTTACACCCTTCCCAACTTGAGATTCACTTTTGTCCTTTTACAACTTCAGTCCTATCTATAGTCAATCAGTTTAATTATACATTGTCCTCAACCAATATGGAGTACAACCTAGAGAGGAATTACACATAGCTGGCCTAGGTGTCCTCCCTAGATGAAGGTTCTAAATGGAGCCATCCAGTTACTCAAAGGGAGAGACCATAGCAGAGGGTACTTCCAATTACAGGGCTGGGATAAGAGGTAGGATGTGATGGAGGAGTACTAGTACAGCCTAGAAAGGTAAAAGAATGTAGTCTCTTGCCTTTTTAGCTTTGTAAAACCCTAATCCTAGATTACACCCACCATCTGTTTTTTTTTATTATAGTTACACGTAAAGGAAATCTTACAACTAATTTATGCTAGTTAATCTCAACTGTGCTGCCCCACTGTGACTGTTGTAAAACTTTTCTGACCTCTAGTCTCCAAAAACACTTGCTTCTCCCCCTCTTTCCTCCCCTACCTTTTGTAGCAGAGGACCTTGCTTCTAACTTTATCAAGAAAACAGTAGCATTCCCCTTTATAAATACCTTCTTCTCCCCAATTCTACACCTCAAAAACTCACAAGATTATCTGCCACTTTCTTTTCCTTTGCACCAGTCACCAAGAAGGAAGCATCCCTTCTCTTTGTCAACACCAAACCTTCTGTTTCCACTCTTGATTCCATATCCTCCTAGACTCAAAACTAGGAACTTGCTCTATCTATACATGTTCTTCCATTTATCTTTAAGCATGGTCCTTTAAAGTTCAATCTATTCCTATGTTACATAAATTGTTCCCAAATATAGAGAAAATAAAAGCACTTTTATCAAAATTCCTTTTATCAGACTCTTATGGTTATGCTTCCCAAATCAGAAGGGAAAAGACAGATGAAGACTATATCTCAACATCACTAAGGAATATTGGTGCAGAAATTTTAAATGAAATACTAGGGAAGAGACTACAACAATACATCCAAAGACTATTCATTACTAAGTTGGATTTACGCCAAGTATTCAAGGACAATTCAATGTCAGGAAAATTATTAACCTACTTAATCATGTTAATAAACTACACAAAAATCACATATCAAAATATCCTAAAAAAACTTTTGAAAAAATATAGTATACATTTGTATTAAATATCCCTAAAAAGCATATGAATGAAAGAACTTATTCTCAATATGACAAAAGCATTTATCTAAAACCAAGAATTAATGTTACTGTTAACATAGAAACCTGGGAAGGTTTTCCCAAAAAAATCACGGCCCAGTAAGAACCAAGACTGGTCTAATTCATACTATTATTTAACTTGTCCTAGAAATGGTAACTAGAACAAGAAGGAAGGAAGGAAGGAAGGAAGGAAAGAAAGAAAGAAAGAAAGAAAGAAAGAAAGAAAGAAAGAAAGGAAGGAAGGAAGGAAGGAAGGAAGGAAGGAAGGAAGGAAGGAAGGAAGGAAGGAAGGAAGGAAGAAAAGAAAGGAAAGGAGGGTGGAAGGGAGGAAAGAGAAGTAATTTGCTTTGGCAAAAAGGAGGCAAAATTATACCTCTCTGCAGAAAATTTGATAACTTGTTTAGAAAATCTTAGAGAATTAATGAAAATGATTAAGACAATAACTTTAGCAAAGTACTAGGACACAAACTACTTCCACAGAAGGTATCAATATTTCTATATATTAACAAAAGTCTAGGCAAAAAGCAAAGACAAATTCCATTTAATACAACTATAAATTACATAAAATGTGTGCGTTAACTTACCAAGACACAAATAAGATTTCAATTTACATGCTACAAAACTACAAAATAATTTTTAAAGAAAAAACTAGATTTAACTAATTGGAAAGAGGCATATGTGTAGCTAAACCACTCCAATATAATAAAAATTATTTTATTACCTAAGTTAATTTGCATTTAGTACTAAAATTATCAAATTACTAAACAAATGCTTTATAGAATTACATAAAATAATAATTCATATGTTGGAACAAAAGGTCAGGAATATTAAGGGAAATAATGAAAAATGTTTGAATGAAGAGGACCTAGCATTACCAGGTCTCAAACTACATTATAAAACAGTTATTATCAAAAACAACTTGATACTTATTTAAAAAATAGAAAAGGACATCAATGGAAAAGACAAGAAGAGCAAGAATTAGAAACACAGGCAGCAGAGATGGCAGCAGAAAAGGGAGTTGCCATGGCCAAAGAATGCATAACCAAGTAACCAATCACTTGATGATGCTTCTCTGTGTACTTAGTCTATACCCCGCAAAAAAACCAACTTAGTTTATTGCCATAATCATGAGTGAAGACTTTCCTGGATGAAATAACATATCGGTGCTTATGCATTATTGATACAACCTTCAAGAAACCACATAACCTCGAGAAACCACATAACCTCTGTGCCATAAAGCATCAGGATAAGTTATTGCTAAACTTGTGGGACTTTTCAATTCAACCCCCAGTTCTAAAGTGGGACCTTGTATTTGCTAAACTTTTCAATCAGTTATATGACTATTGAAACCACCTCTTCCCTTCAAGTCTTTTTTTTTTAATTAAGTGTACATTTAAAAAGTAGACTGAATATCCTCATATCTTATTGAGGTAAGCCTATCAACAAGTGTTTGTTGATTTTTCAGTTTCCCTCTTTTGTTAATCATTCCATTCGTTGGGTATTTCCCCTTTTTCTGGATATCATTCCTCTCTGAAACATCTTCAATATGAATCCCAGAGTGTCTTCAAGATTGTGTTACTTCCAGTATAGATTTCTTCTACGTGTCCTTGACATGGTCCAATTGCTCTAACAGATCTCTTCTTCAGTAACATTTCAACTTCATGAAATAACAAAGCAAGTATTCCTTCCCAATACTACTATCCCAATGCCTCTTTGTGGCATGGAGACCACTATGGGTTCTTGATAATATGCCAACCAGAGCATATGCTCTGGTACAGGTTTCTGCCATATTGGAAAGACTTCAAATACTGTCTTTAAGAAAGATTGTCCCTAGCACATTGAGGATGAACCTCACCAAGTACCAAGGAGATTTATCAAAGACAGATTAGCCACAGGTAATTTTTTAACAATGACAACTCGTGAAAGAACAATAGAAAAATGACCTCATTCCTGAGTGGTCCTCTTCTGGTTCTTTAGTAATGGTGACAGGATGGAGGGATAAGGAGGGCAGAGAATACTATGGTTCATGTAAATTTTAGACAACCTACACATACCAATCTAATTAATTTACTACTAGAACAAAATGAAGGACATCAACAATGACATTCTCATTAAAAAATGAAAACAAAACTAAATGGTTAATTTAAATTTTTTTCTCTCATTTTTTAGCCATTTTTCACCTCTTTGATGTTTCTACTTACTACGTTTGTAAGCAATGAGAGAAATCCTACTTCCCTTTACTCCTCTGACTCTAATTCCTGGATCACTTTATATGTAGCAAAATAAAAGAACAGCTCAGGGTTCTCTTTGGAAAAACAAATACAGGAAGTGGCAAAGCTGGTTCCAAAATGTATTCAAAGCAATAAAAAAAATAATAGCTAGCACTTATATAATGTTTTAAGATCTGCAAATGACTTGATAAAAATTATCTCATTTCATCTTCCGGATAACTTTGGGAGATAGGTGCTATTATCATCCTCATTTTACAGATGAGGAGATTGAGACTTAAGGGGTTAAATGACTTGCCATTGAACGCAAGTGTCTAAGGGAAAATTTGGACTCAGGTCTACATTGATTCCAAGTCTATCACACTATCCACTGAGCACCTAGTTACCACATAAACATCATCTGATTGTATACCTATCTAATCTTTATGATGAACATGAGCAAAAAGATCACTGTGACAAAAAAACTAAGGCTTATGTGTAACTGTCACAAAAGATGAAATCCATAAGGAGCTTGATGAATCATGCAAACCCAGTAACATATTTTCATATTCATGGGCTTCAATGGGAAGTTGAGCACAATGGAAAATGACAAAAAAAAGAAAGAAAGAAAGAAAGAAAGAAAGAAAAAAAACTTGGAAAACATATCCAAAGGACTGTAGACCATTCAAAAGTCCCAGTCCTGTATATTACAAATATTTTCTTCAAGTCAGATGGAGCTAAATTTGGTGAGCAATAAATGATATTACAAAAAAAAAAAACTGACTACATATTAACAAACAGAAAATGATTTGGTTTTGTGTGGGAATCATTTCTGAATTGGCTGCCTCTATGCAGTCAGAGCATCTACCAGTTAGAACATGAGTTAAAAATCAACAACATAGGTGGGGGCGGAGCCAAGATAGTGGAGTAGAAAGACTCACATATGCTAGTTCCGAACCCACAACCCATAGATTTCCTCTAAAAAGAACTCCCAACAACTGTAACAGTACAAGCCGCACAGCAACACAGTGAAGGAGATTTCCGTTCCAGAGAGCCCTGAAAAACCGATTCCAAATGTCCATCTTGCAGCAGATGGGAGCGGAGCCCTCCCCTGCCCTGGCCGTGTGGCACTGAGAGGAGCAAGCAGATCTGAGCAGGCTTCAGGGACAGAATCTCCAGTGGCCACGAAGGTCCCTCCACCCACAGACTCACAGGTCAGTGAGAGAAACGGGCTGAGAGGGGAGCAGGGTGTCTTCGGGATTCAGACCCCCTCAGGAAGCAGCAGCAGAGGCAGCAGCAGAGGCAGCAGGCGGCCAGAGGTTCCTGGAGCAGGCAGGAGCTCAGCAGCAGCTCCATTACAAAAGGTCTCTGCATAAACCCCCTGGGGAAAATGAGCCTGGGAGGCGGCCCTGAGCACCAGAAATTAAGCTCCATGGAATAGCAGCCAGGCCTGCCGCCAAAAGCCCTGAGGCTGAGGAGCAGCATTTGAACCTCGGACACCAAGCACTAGCTGGGCAGATCTAGGCCAGGGTGGAGAGGACTCTCAGAAGTCAAGTAACTGGCTGGGAAAATGCCCAGAAAAGGGGAAAAAAAAAGACCATAGAAGGTTATTTTCTTGGGGAACAGATGATTGCACCATTCCTCCCTGATGAAGTAGACCAATGCCTACCATCAAGTAAAGACATAAGAGTCAAGGCCTCTGTATCCCAAACATCTGAAATAGATATCCAATGGGCTCAGGCCATGGAAGAGCTCAAAAAGGAATTTGAAAATCAAGTTAGACAGGTAGAGAAAAAACTGGGAAAAGAAATGAGAGAGATGCAAGAAAAGCATGAAAAACGGGT
>CM053770.1:433123867-433181852 GCA_028658325.1 Potorous gilbertii | reverse complement strand
TATAAAAAAAAAATCAACAACATATTAGAGGGATATAGATGAAAAATGCAGGGGCAGTTAGGTGACACAATGGCTAGAGTGTTGGGTGTACAGTCAGGAAAACTCATCTTCCTGAGTTCAAATCTGGTCTCAGACACCTAGAAGCTGTGTGACCCCTGGTAAGCCACTTAACCCTATTAACCTCAGTTTTTTCATCTGTCAAATGAGCTGTAGAAGGAAAAGGCGAACCACTCTAGCATCTCTACCAAGACAACCCTAAATGGGTTAACAAAGAGTTGAACACAACTGAAGTGATGCCACAACAATAGCCACAAAAATGAGAAGAGATTATATGCAAGTAGTGATAGAGGAGAGTAGCAAACAATCTGAGAGTAATGAGAAGCACTGGATAAAAGAAGAGATAGCTCTAACCCCACCCATTTAAATAAGCTATTGACTCTGAAAATGGGAGGTAACAGTAAAGACGCTGATACTGATTTTGATGATCAGCATTTATTTGAGGACATTAGCCAGTATAAAACAATCACCAGAGCAAGAAGGCAAAGAGAGATTTGGTACTTTGGTCAATATTTATTCTCTTTGCTCCCAGCTCCCCATCATCTGCTCTACCATCTAGGAGATGAAAAAGCAAACTTTAACATCTAAGTTCCTTTACAAAACAAAAGCTTACATGGAACTGAAAAGACAAAAAATGGTTTAAAAATGATAATTGATTTGCCAAGAATTCTATAACAATCTATTTTCATCAATAATTAATGTTGAAGTTTGTATATATGTATTCACACACACACACATACACACACACACACACACACAAGACACCTATACCTTCTATGGCAATTTCACTCATTGTTTGAACAACCCTCTACCAAAGCACCTATTAAAAACCCTATTAATTTGGAACTATGCCCAAAGGGCTATAAAAATGTCCACACCCTCTGAACCAGTAATACCACTTCTAGGGTTATATCCCAAAGAGATCATAAAAATGAGAAAAGGACCCACATGTACAAAAATATTTATAGTAGCTCTTTTTGTGGTGGTCAAGAACTGGAAACCAGGGGAATACCTATCAATTGGGAAATGACTGAGGAAGTTGTGATGCATGAATGTGGTGGAATACTATTGTGCTATAAGAAATGACGGACAGACAGACTTCAAAAATACCTGGATAGAATTATATGAACTGAGGCTGAGTAAAGTGAGCAGAACCAGGAGGACATTATACACAGTAACAGTCACAGTGTGCAAGGACTGTTTTTGATAGACTTTCGTCCTCCACAGCAAGGCAAGGACCTAAAACATTTCCAAAGGACTCATGATGCAAAATGCCATTCACATCCAGAGGAAGAACTATGGAGTTGAAACGCATAGCGAAGGAGACTATTTTCTCTTTTGCTATGTTTGGTTTTGTTTAGTTTTACTCATGCTTTCTCTCCCATTCATTTTAATTCTTCTATGCAATATTACTAATGTGAAAATGTATTTATTAAGAACGTATATGTAGAGTGCATTTAATATAAGATTGCATGCCGTCTTGGGGAGGGAGGGGGAGAAAATTTAAAAGTTACAGAAGTGATCATTGAAAACTGAAAACAAATAAATAAATTTGAAGAAAAAAAAACCCTGGTAGACAACCAAAACACTCTTTTCCTTCAAAAGGGCTTACCAACCAAACACACACAATGTAGCAGTTATAATCTTCATGACTTAATCTTTACCAGGTTGTGTTTAATCTTTCTTTCTGAATCCTCAGGAACTGTTTTGTTTTGGTTTGCTTGTTGGGAGGGGAGGGTTTGCTTAATTAGTTTTATTTTGGTTTTGTAATCAAAGATTTTTTTTCTTAATTTGCGGAAATTTCCAGGTTCATAGATATTCTAGGACTCTCAGAGTTCCTGAAACCTGGTCTCCTTATAACCATGGCATATTGTATATTATAGATAAATAATATTTCCAGAACAACTCGCACCATGCTGACTGCACTCAACTCTGCTGGAGCCATCTTCTTTACTTGTTCCTTATCTGAAAATGGAATCTGTCCATAGAGTCACCATGGGTTATGATAGTCTAGCTTTGACCTCATCTTTGACCTCACCTTTCAGCCCTATACCACAAACATTTCCTCAACATCGCTAGTTATACTGCTTCCTACATAATTCCAATCCTGGCTTTCCAGCTCCCCAGATCCTATTCATGTATCATCGTCCCACACTAGAACGTAAGCTTCTTGAAGAAGTTGTTGCTGTTGTGTTTGTCCTTAGTTTTCGAAGAAGGCCATGACATCAGAAAAATGATGACATGATTGTGCAAGGTCACCAGCCTCACTTTCTCCTCCAGAGCCATCTGAATCCAGTGACCAGATATTCATCAGGATGACAGAAGACAGCCCAGGATGCAATGGGAGACCTTAGCCTTTTTTGGCTAAGGCCTATTCAGGTGCTCATTTAGGATGAGGTGACACCCATTCAGTGAATAGCTCTCTTTAAGAAGTAATCAGGGAATGGCCTCTTTAATGAGCAAAAGAAAAAAAATATAAGTAAATAAAGCTAGGAGGGAAAGAGCAACAGTTACTATTGATAATCACTCTGAAGCCAGGAGGGTCCAGAAAACAGCCATTAAATAGAGTTTCAGCAGGGACCTATTGTGCAATCCATGGGTTACAGAAAAATATTTTGTATATGTATGTATACATGTATGGGTGTGTATACACACACACACACACACACACACACACACATATACACACACATAGCAATAAGACTACCAAAAACTGCAAGAATAATAGGTAAAGAAAAAACTAAATTACTATTTTCTGCAAATGATACAATATTATACTTAGAGAACCATAGAAAATCAACTAAAAACTAATTGAAGTAGCTAATAATTTTAGTAAAGTTGCAGGATAAATCTATATGGACCACTTTATCCTGTTGCTGAATCCATTTCTCTCCAGAAAGTTCAGGATGGCACAAACAACCTATCTCCTCCGATGGAGTTGTTCAGTAGTTTTTGGTAGTGTCTGACTCTCTGTGACCCCATTTAGGGTCTTCTTGAAGATAGGGGTCATACAGTGTCTAGTAAACAGTAAGCACTTGATGCCTTAAACAGTTGAATAATATATATTTGAGCTATATACCTTATATGTGAACGATAATATATACCAATCACAGTAGCAGAAATATATAGATATGTATGATATTTTAAATATTTTGGTTATGTTCATGTATGTTTTTATTTTTTTCTTTACATTGGAAATATTGGCCTGGAATATAGTGAATACATTTCTAATTCCCTTCAGACTCTTAACTGTACCCATTGTAGTCATAACATTAAAACATTACCTCCTAAAAGCATCATTAAATTTTTATAACCGAACCATAGAGTCACCATGTGTACCAAGTTACATTATGTATTAAGTTACACTACGACATCATTAAGCCAATCATGTGACATCAGGGCAGCTCATCCCCAACTCCCATCTGACTAAAGATAATACCTACTTGGAAGGCTAGCATATCACTTCCCTCAACTCTGTTCCTATTGAACTATCAGCCCTCTGTAACATTGTTTCACCAATGCCATTTTTTTTTAACGGAACTAATTCACAATGATATGGATAGGAAGCAGTATACCTGCATAATTACACACACACAAAGGGATTTTAGTAAATATTGTTACTACAGTGACTGACCCTTCTCAACAAAGAATTGTGTTCATTTTCTCAGACTTGCCTACACTGATTAATCCAGTCAAAAGTGACTTCAGCATCATTGTAGTACTTTGTTTTTTACCTAATTGTATATTATCTACATGTATATTTCGTGAAAGACAGAGTGGTGTTATGGATAAAGAACTGACCTCTGAGCCAGGAAGTCCTGCTTCTGACATATCCTGGCTATGTGACCCTGGGCAAGTCCCTTAAGCTCGCCATGCTCTTGTCAGCTCTAAGACTAAATTGTACCCAGTGGACAGAATGCTGGTTAAGGAGTTAGGAAGACCTGAGTTCAAATTCTGCCTCAGACACTTACTAAATGTGTGATCCTGAAACAGTCATTTGACTTCTCAGTAATTTTATCTATAACATGGGGACAATAATGACCCCCACCTTCCCAAGGTTGTGAGAATCAGAGATGTCCAAAGTGCTTTTAAATTTTCAAGTGTTATGTAAATGATAGCTATTGATATGACAATGATGATGATGATGATACACTTTGCCACCTAGTATCTCACATGAGCTTTGGACAGACACACACTTTTCCTGTGGCTAGCAAAATAACAACAAAGAGGCATAAATTTGGCACTTGCCTTGAGCTCGTTGGTATCTGAGAGTTTGGCTTTGAGCTCAGTGTTAGATTCCCGGGCCACTCTCAGATCCTTCTGTAACCTTTCTACCATCTTCTGTAGTTTCCTGATGGTAAGGTTGGCCTCATCCTTCTCCACAGCCAAGGCTGTGCGAACTTGCCTCTCCTCTTCCAGTTGAATTATTTTCTGCCGTAGAAGGTTCATGTGCAGCTCTCGACTCTCCAGCCTTTCTTTCTGAGCCTTTAGCTAGTTTAAGAGAACAGGGAATTTTCTTTATAACTGAACACTCAAGAAATATAAGTGAATTACTGCTATCACAATGATCTTTATATTTCAATAAGACTCATTTGTACCAACCAAAAAGGTTATTGGACTTCTTTTCCCTGATTGCATTTTTTATTCATTTTTTTCCAAGATTTAATTTCATGAGCTATGAAGCCCTAGACAAAAGAACCACAGAAAATGTGCAGAGGAGGAAGGCTTTCAGCTCTGATTCTCCCTAGAATTAGGTGCATCATAATAAAAATGTGAAATTGCATTTAAGACTACGAAAATGGATTCATCAAGGACAGACTATAACAAGACACAGAGAGGCTCAATCCTCTACAAACCCAATGGCAGCCAACCCTGTACTGATTAATCCCAATCATAAAGTGTTGAGTTTAGTTGGCTAAAAAAAATTAGAGTTATTATGTTTTTGAATTACTTTTTTTTTAAATCATCTTGTTCTTACTTGAAATGCCAGGGAAATTATTTTAAGAAGTCTTGGGTTTCATTTAATCAAAGAATCAAATCTAAGAATTGAAAAGAACCTGAGGAGTCATTTAATCCCACTCCCACCAGATGGGTGAATCCCTCTACAAAGCTTGATCATCTCCCTCTCCCTTTACAGGCAACCTATTCCATTTCCAAGCAGCTCTAAATATTGGGAAGTTCTTTATTTTAAGCTGAAATCTGGCTCCCTCTAACTTCTCCTTGTCTGGTTTTAGTCTGTGTAGAGCCAAAAAGAATAACTCTTAGCCCTCTCCCACAAGACAAGCTTCAAATGTTTGAATTTATCAGTCCTTCTAAATTCTTTCTTCTTTAAGGTAAACATCTGCATGATGTAATAGAAAGAATAAGCTGAGCATCAGAACACTCTCAATGAAATCACAGGTCAGGTCCATATTTCTAACTATATTCTCATCTCGGAAAAAACTGAGACTTTACCAACGTGGCACTAAAGGCAATGGGTCGGAACTGCAAAGAGACACAATAATCATGCTAAAAGGGGAAAAAAAATTCTCACGAATTAGGACTCTGAAAAAAGAAAAAAGTCTTTATGCAAAAGACATGTCCTTTCAATCATATATGGTGAAGAGAAGATGCTTGTTCAGTTATGGGTTGGACTAGATAACTACTAATGTCCTTTTCAACACTGAGATTCTTGTGATGCTAACATTGCCTGAGAGGAAAAGTTATTGCAAACAAGGGAACATGGGGGAAGACTCCATAGGGGCAGTAGATTTTGAATTAGACTTTGAAGGATGAATAGGAAGTCAACAAGTTAAGAATGGTAGGAGGACATTTCAGGTATAGGCAATAGTGTGAACAAAAGTACATAGGGTTGAAAAGTTCAAAGGTTGTCTAAGGTAGTCTAAGTAGTAATCCAAATTGTCTAGAGCATATAACATCTGAAGGATAAAGATAATGCTGGAAAGGGAAGGTGATGCCATATTTGAAAGGCATTGAACAATGGACAAAATAGTCTGAACTTAATTTGTACAGAGCCATTGAAGATTGTTAGACAGAGAAGTGACGTGACCAGAAGGTGATGCCATATTTGAAAGGCATTGAACAATGGACAAAATAGTCTGAACTTAATTTGTACAGAGCCATTGAAGATTGTTAGACAGAGAAGTGACGTGACCAGATCCATATACCTAAGAAAGATTAGCAGAGAACAGATATGAGAAAACCCTTTAGAAAGCTATTACAATACTCCAACAAGGTAAAAGAAGAAAAAAAAAACCAAAGGTGTTGGTCATGTAAAGAAAAGGGGGAAAATCATTCTAGATATGTTTTGTGAGGAAATCAACCCAGACTTGATGACTGATCAGATAGGTGAGGAAGAGGGACAAGGCAAAGCAGACGAATGATCATGCCACTGACAGAAAATCAAGTTGAAGAGGCGGACAGAGTGTTTAAGAGGGAAAATGTCACTCAATTTTGGATGAGTTGAACTTAAGATAACAATAGCATATTGCAGGTAAAGATGTCCTTAGGGAGTTAAGGGCCTGAAATTTGAGAGAGGGTAGGATTGAGATACAAATTTAAGCATCATCTGAATAGACATGGTAGTTGAAGCCTTAAAAGTTGATAAGCTCGCCAAAGGAAATCAACCCATCAACAAGTATTTATTACTTGTCTATTATGTGCTAGGCACTCTACTTGGTGTAAGGAAATAAAAGAACAAATAATAAAGAAATCCAAGAACAGAAACTTAGGGATTAACTAATTTATGATTTAGAGAAGATGAGGAACCAAGAAGGAAGACTGTTTAGGAGTGGTTGGAGACATAAGAAGACAACCAGGAGACTGTGACATAAATAAAACCAAGAGAACATAATGGAACAATGAGGAGGTCTTTATTAAGCACCTACCACATGCCAAACACTGTATGAGGCAATGAGAATATTAAAGTAGAAATGATATTGTCCCTGCTTTTTCCCTGGTCCCTATCAAGGGAGGCAACATGTGCGTATATATGTTTGTATATGTGTATGTAGGTACTGCATACATTATAGATTTGTGTTCATATACACATGTATACTATGCATTGTGTGGCTACATGTGTTTCTTATGAACATGTATGTATATATGTGCCCATGGGTGCATACACCTGTATTATGCCTATATTTGCATATTACGTATACACTGTGTGTATGTATGCATGTACACATTGTGCCTATATGTCCATGTACATGTGCATATTGTGCATTGTGTAGATATATGCATTTCTTATGAATGTGTATGTATGTCTATATACACAAGTCTTGTGAGCATATCTACATACAAAATACATTTAAAAACAAATATAAGGTAGTATTGAGGAAGAGGCACTAGTAACCAGAGATATCAAAGAAGACCCAATTGGGGACAATGCTTGAGCTAAGATATGAAGGAAATTAATGTTTCTTTGAAGCATAGATGAGGAGAGAGTGCCTTCCAGGCATAGGGACAGGCTGTGGAAATGCAAGGACATGGAAGACACAATGTTGTACATAAGAAACAGCAAGAAGGTCAGTTTGACTGGACCATTGGGGGTATTAATGGAAAGCATCATATAATAATTCTGGAAATATAGGCTGGAGCCAGGCTGCAGGGGACTTTAAAAGTCAAATAGTATAGGATTTATTCTAGGGCAATAGAAAATAAATGATGCTTTTCTGAGCAAGGAAGTGACATAGTCAAAGTTATGCTTCAAAAATGTTGTTTTGGCAGCTGAGCAATGAGGGGAGAGACAAGGCAGGGAGTTCAATCAGGAAGCCATCACAATAGTCCAGGCAGGAGACGATGAGAGCCTGAATTATGGTATTGGCCCTATAAGTAGAAAGACAGAGACATATCCAAGAGATACTATGGAGGCAAAATCAAGAGGACTGGAATTTATTGGATATAATAGCTAATAATAATTAACTAGTTAATAATAGCTAACATTTATATAATGCTCACTATGTGCAGAGCACTGTGCACTTAACAACTATTCTCTCATCTGATCTACACAACAACCCTGGGGAGTAGAGGTTTCACTCTCTACTTTACACTTTACAGATTTACTTTACACTTTACTTTGTCACTTTACAGAGGAGGAAGCTAAAGCAGAGGTTAAATGACTTTCCCAGGGTCAAACAGGTACTAAATGTCTGGGATCACATTTGAACTTGAGTTTTCCTGACCCAGAGCTGTCCCTCATCTACTATTCTAGCTGTAAAGAGTCAAGGGGAACTCTGAGGCTATGAATTTGATGAATAATGGTGACAACAACAGAAATGTGGAAGTTTGGAAGGTGAGTAGGCTTGTCTTAAAAAATGATGACTCTCAATCATCATCACTTTCTTTCCTAAAAGCTCATGATCCACTCAATTAACAATTTATACCAGAATTTTACTCTGATCAACTTAAAGTTTACTATCTGTGGTTTACATTGTATATTTCTTCCTTTCAAAAACTACTCCTTTCCACTGTCCTTTCTTCAGGCACCTCTCCTGTTTCCCATGATTCCTCAAAGACTCATTGTCTTTGAGGAACCACTGCTAGATGGTTCAACAGTAATACCTCCAATTTTTTCAGTACCTGTAGTACCAAGTAAAATAGGATCTTTTGCTGTTTTTGTTTTGGTATGATCAAGAAGTATAATGCCTCCATTTGAATGTGACTGAGGAAGATCTTTTCCACTCATTAATGGGCCTGCCCATTGTGGGAAGCTTGATTAGGGGGGTGGTTTTATAGGAGGGTCCCAAGTACTTTTTGTTTTTTCTATTGAGGCACTGGGTCAAAGGGTTAGACTCTTTGGCTCTAAAAAGTGTATAAATACTCTGAGGGTGAGATTTTACTTTGGGGTTTACTGCCTAGAAGTATTTGTTTAGCCAGAAGAGGACTCTGGGAAGCCACTAAGGAGCCTTGCTACTTTGAGAAACCCAGATGTTCCCTCTCTGGTAAAGATACATGTATATTACTGGTCAGACATTTTGGAAGCTTGTCTGTTGACTTTTAATTTCTCTGTTATTTTTTTTGAAGTTCAGGGTGCTGACTCCACCAAAATAGGTAAATGATATATGTGCTTGGTTAAAGGGTTGATACATGTGCTTGATCAAAATGATGGTTAACCTCTCAAAAGTTGCCTTTCCTTTTATGAATGCAGATCTAAAAACCTGTTCGTGGTAGCAGGTTCCCCTGCGTATGCTGGGGTACTTAATGATACAGTACCCTATAATGTAATTTATACAGTTCATGAGATCTGAAACTTACTTAGGGTCAGTAAGTAGACACTCACTACTTCCTTGCCTATCTCTGGCTCTAAAATTTGTTTTGTTATATCTTTTCAAGTCGGAAGATCATTCTCCCTGACACAAAAAGAAGCAAAATAGCTTTTGATTAGTTCCTCTTTCTTTAACGTCCACCCTACCCAAGGGGCCTCTTCTTTCTTCTTCCTCTTCTTAATCTAAAAATAGTTGTAAAAGTCCTTCTTGTTTTCCCTGTTACTTTTTTCACCATCCTCAGTTCATTCTGGGCTTTATCTTCCTTGACATTATTCTTTAAGGTTTATGAGAACAGTTCTTATGGAGCTGGAAGGGGCTTCAAGGGTTATGTAACTGGTTGGCTTACAATATCTACAGGTGCTCTCTCCTCCCATAAAAAAAAAAGTATTATAAACCATTCATCATTTGCAACTAAAATTAGCGAATGTTTAATTCATTGACATGAATTAATAAAATTTTGGTTACTTTCAAAGAAAGTATAATCATTAAGAAGAAAGAGATGGAGAAAACTGAAGAAAGAAATTATTGTTTGTCATTATAGTTAATGGTCTTTATCTCCTTAATTGGAGTAAAAAGAAATGGATGCTGAGTATCGAGAAAGACTGATTATCTGGATAGAACCTAGGAAGAAAACGTAATGTAATATTCCTTTCTACAGGGCAATAATATTGTAATATAAAATGTTCCTAACATTATAACGATTGTGGTATGGAAAAGGTGCTACTCCGTAGTTTCTTTATAGATTCATTCATATTTCCCTATCTTTCTAAAAAAATAACCACCAAGTTTTTTTTCCCTTTTTTCTTTTCAGGTCTGAAATGAGCAACTTTTTTTTCATTATGCACTAACATAATAATCATCATCCTTCCAAATTTAAGATGAGAAATTACATTTTAGAATTAATTTACTTAATTAAAACAAAACTAGCAACCCAGTAAATTCCTACTCTAATGTTTCATCCCATTAAGGAAGCCACCCTGGTTTCCAAAAAATGAAAACAAGTTCTGACAGATCCTACACCACTGGGAAGATTTCCAGCACAAGCCTCTTACTACACTAAGTATCTGCTATCCATGAACTAGCTTCATTTATTGGGGAGAGACTCATCACTAGCATACTGGGCAGCAGGTGATAATTTTTTCTTTTTCCACAGCAACTCATGAAGACTATGTAATAACTATTACCCACTTCACCTGTTAACTACTACCCACTTCTATGTTTCATGCAAGAACAAATGAGAGTGCCAAAAGGAATCTACAAAACATTACTAAGAATTATAAAATCATGAGTAAAACTTCAAGTTCAGGATGGCACTTAGGAAGCCCTTAGGACCACAGGTGATATTTTCATTAATGTTGCTGATCAAAGGCAAGGGCTTCAGATGAGAAAGGTAGATTTGAGAAATTAACAGCTGGTTAAGAAAATGGTATCTGAGAAAAAGGTTTGGATTTCTGAGTCATGGCTTAAACTATAAGACTGATGGGTTCTTGACCCAGGAGGAAATGTACCTAACAAACCACAAAGTATAAAAGAATGATTTTACATGAGAGTGTGAAGCCATATTTGATTGAATGAGTGAAAAAAGCATTTAATAAGGGCTCATTTGCCAGGCACTGTGCTGAATACTGGGGATACAAATGCAAAAGTGAGGCATTCCCTATTGTCCAAAAGTCTACTTTTTAATGGAGGAAATAAAACATTTAAGGGAATGGTGACCAAGAAAGGGAGTCGGGGAAGTCACAGGAATGGTGAAGACAGCTATAACTATTTTTACCTTTTATGGAAACAGTGGTAGTATTAGTTTGATACTGTTTCCAAAAGAAGAAGTGGTATGTGTGTGGTAGAAGGGAAGATGGTAAAATGCCAGATGTGAATGAATGAATTGATGGATACATGGATGAATGGATGGGTAGATAGGAAGTAAAGCATGACCTGAAACTATCTAGAAGTAGGTGATTAGGTAACTTTCCACTCATCAACTATACCCAAATCCCTGTCATCCCTTGGGCTCTACAAAAGGCAAATGAAGCACACTGAAACTTCAAGAGCCAGAATGCACCACTTTTACAGAGATGTGAAGGATTTCCAATCTACCAATGGAGGTAATATTTATACAGATATCTGGAAATAGTAAAGAAGTATATCTCAGCCAAAATTAGCAATAATTACGGATAAATATGGAGCTAACATTTTTCTTACAACATTTGGGATCCCCCAGAAATTGATTTTTTTTTTCCAACAAGGCTGAGGCAGGCCACCTTCTTACCTTTCTCTGTAAGCTATGGGCCATGGTCTTGTTTTCAATAACTGCATTGCTCTCAAGACGGACCAGCTGCTCTGCACGAGCTAAAACTGCATCCAACCGCATGTCAAAGCCAAGTTCAGCAGCCATCTGGTCTAGTTTCATCTTCTCTGAAAGCTGATCTACAAATTTAAGATACTAAGCCCCAAAACAAAAATGAAATTGATATAGAAAACACAGTTAATAAGTGAATTTGTCAGGCTTTCCTGTTTCTCTCAAGCAGAGAATTAACTACTAGTTACTTTTCAATGCTTGAACTATGAAGAACATTCCTATATTAACATATTCAACAAGAAATCAAAAGGATGGAAACAAATAATAAATATGTTTTTTATTTTAAAAGCTGAGAACTACAGTAAATATATTTGGAGATATTCTTTCAATACTATCAGAGTAGACCAACTATGTAATAAGGACAGGAAAAATATACGGACAGTCTGGAATGCACACATATGTGTGTGTTATAGCACATATACACAAGCATACGCACACACATATAGATATATATGTACACATACACAAAAAGAGAGAAGGAAGAAGGGAAAGCGAGAGAGGAGAAGGAAAGAGGGAAGGGAGAGAGAAACAGAGATAGTGACAGACTGAGATGACTGAAGCAGTAATTAGAGGGACAGAGTTGGAGGCTAGGAGACTCAGGGCTCAAATCTGGTCACTAGCCATTTAATCAGGACAACTCATTTAGCCTTTCATTGTCCTAAGGTAATTCTGGTCTCTAAACTGGTGAGTTACAAAACAGTAGCCAATTTGCATCAACTGAAGAGTCTTGAGGAAGTTTCCAAATGGGAATTCTTTATATTGATGAAATAACAGATCTGGATCAAATGCATGTATACATATGTAGAAGAGTCAATAGTCCTTAAGTGAAGGCACAAGAGATACTGATTTAATGTATGGATTTTGTGATACCTCTTTGAGTCACTTTAGTGTCCTTTTATGCTTATTTCTAGGTCTTGGTTCTTCTAGAAAATTACTATTGCTGGAAGCCTCACCCCTGAATAATTGGAGTATTACTGTATAAACTACTTTGTTTACATGTTCCAACAGAGACTCAGAAGATCAACAGACATAGAACTTGGACAGGACGTTGGCGGTCATCATTGGCAGCCAATATAGATAATGTCTATGACAATGTATGCAACAACTGAAAATAAATGCTAGGAAATTATGATGACTAAGTGCATCCCCAGAGTAAGGATATGAGAAGCCATCTCCTTTCCTCTTTGCAGAAGTAGGAGCGCTAAGGTTATGAAACATTAAGGGTAAATGTCACAATTTTTCAATATGTTGGTTAATTTTGCTGAAATAGTTTTCTTTTTTCCTCTCTTTTATTCTTTGTTATAAGAAGTACTCTCTTGGAGTAGGAGGGAAGAAAAATAAACTGGAAAATATAGGTGATGTTAGAAAAAGATGTCCAAAATTATTTTAAAAATAAATAATAGGCAGCATGGAATAATAGACAGAAAAACATATCTGCTGATAAAAAAAAGAAAGAAACTGAGGCCCAAAGGGATTGATTGATTTGACCAAGGTCACAAAGGCATTAAGCTACAGAGCTAGTAACTGCACTCCAGAGCTATAACTGCAAAGGCAGCAAGATTCTTTTTACTATTTCATTACATGATCAACATTTTTTTTAAAAAAATAGCTCAACCACGGTATCTCTATTTAGAAATGCAATCTGGGGACCTCCTATACACCCAGAGAAAGTAATACTCTATCTTTAGCTCTAGGGAATGGAGGATAATTCTGGAAAGTTCCAATCAGATATCTTTTGAGAGGGGAAAGAAAACTGAACTTAAATTTTAACTAAAGATGTTTATTTAGCCATTCAAGGATGCATAAGCATTTAAATAAATATGTTTAGCATCAAAATAAGGTACAACTTTCCTTCCTATTTTCATATGCAATTCTATGCTCCTTAGATCATAGGTTTCATGAGTAGCCTAGAACCCCAGATCTACAATTAGAAGGAATTTTAAAAGGCATTTCATCCAGCCTACTCATTTCATTGATGAGGAAAATGAGACCCAGATATAAAGTGACTCACTCAAGAGGTAAATAACTGAATTTGGATTTGAACTCAGATCTGGTAACTCCAGTTTCACTGTTCCTCCCACTGCATATTATTTGAGAATACATATAATTTCTGAGAACCACTAGGATAGAGTGTTAACCAAAAAATGTTTTTAACTTACTCTATTGTCACAACACTCAACAGGAAAAATTAAAACAATTTAAATGAAATCCTTTCCCCTAAGCTTTTTTTTTCTACTTTATACTGTTAATAGTAACTAGTACATATTTTTAAAAAACAGCCAGTATTATATGTAATGGGGATATCATATATATACATATATATATATATATATATATATATATATATATGTATATATATGCAATTGCTGGAGAGAGAGAGATTATATTGCTATATGTACATATATGGGCATCTAGGTGGCACAGTGGATAGAGTGTCAGGCCTGGAGTCAGGAAGATTCATCCTCCTGAGTTCAAATCTGGCCTCAGACATAACTGGCTGTGTGACCCTGGGCAAGTCACTTAACCCTATTTGCCTCAGTTTCCTCATCTGTAAAAGGAACTGGAGAAGGAAATGGCAAATAACTCCAATATCTTTGCCAAGAAAACCCCAAAAGGGGTCATAGAGTCAGACACGACTAAACAACAACATAAATGTAATTCATATATATGTATATATACACACATACACATACATACATATACACATACATAAGTGTATATATAATTGCTATATATAAAATTTTATTTCCACATATAAATATTTTGTATGTGTGTCTATATATGTATATATATACATGTATATATACATATATATATACATATACACTAGCAATAAGACTACCAAAAATTCCAAGAATAATAATAGGTAAAAAAAGAAACCACATTACTACTTTCTTCAAATGATATAATATTATATTTAAAGAACCATAGAAAATCAACTAAAAAACTAATTGAAAAAGCTAATAACTTTAGTAAAGTCATAAATCTACATAGACCACTTTATCCTGTTGCTTAATCCATTTCTCTCCAGCAAGTTCAGGATGGCTCAAACAACCTCTCTCCTCAGATGGTATGGTCCAGTAGTTTTTGCTAGTGTCCGACTCGTTTTCTTGGCAAAGATACTAGAGTGGCTTTCCATTTCCTTCTCATTTTACTGATGAGAAAACTGAGGCACAGTGTTAAGTAACTTACCCAGGGTCACACAGGTAATAAGTGTCTGAGGCCAGATTTGAACTCAGAAAAATGAGTCTTCCTGACTCTAGGTCCAGTGTTCTTATCCACTGTACCATCTAGCTGCCCATCTCCTCAGCTGCTGAATGGAAATTAGCCAGTGACTAAATATTTGCCATTGAGTATTCTTCAAGATATATGACTAAAATCATAGAGTGATACTGCTGTTCTTTCAGAATAAAAGGAAAAGAGATGAAAAAGGAAGAAAAGGAGAATAAGATTCTGCTAGAACAGCTTCAAAGAGGTTATGGTGTGAATGAAACAAGGATGTCAAACTGGTTGCTACCTTGTTTCTGCCAGTCTCTGTGATATCTGCTCTGCTCTCAGATATTCACAAAGAGTGAATATGGTAAATTCTGTACCTAGGTAATAGACGATTCAGTTGTGCGGAAATTTGGAAATCATTCTATGCACTGATTGTTCAATGCTTAATAACACAAGCTTCAAATGTGCAACAGAAGACTAGCAGTATGCTTTCCATTTCTGCCCCTTCCAATACATCACTATAAAGACAACCTGGTACAGTCAAGAGAACTAGAGTCAAAGGACCTGAGTTCAAATCTCAGCTTTGCTACTTAAAATCTGAGTAACACTGAACAAATGACTTCCCATCAAAACCTCTCCATTTCCCTACCTGTAAAATGATGGGGTTGGCCCAACCATAAAACTATGACCAAATCTACAAACCCTGTGGAATCTCCCCCCCACCCCATTTTATCACCCTCTGACTTGTCCAACAGAATCTTCTCTTCCCC
Source organism: Potorous gilbertii (assembly GCA_028658325.1). Lineage (NCBI taxonomy): Eukaryota > Metazoa > Chordata > Mammalia > Diprotodontia > Potoroidae > Potorous > Potorous gilbertii. The sequence goes on along the minus strand of CM053770.1, from coordinate 433,166,187 downwards.
TAATCCAACAATCTGGAAGAAAATCCCACAATGCTGTTTCTTTTTCATTTAATTCAACAATAACATATACACTTCATAATAATTTATTTGAGTTTTTGGAAGTAAAATAACCACCTGGAGGGGAATTTTTCTATTTCTACATGACAAAATTCATGTTAGTACTTTCTGTTTGAGAGCAATTTTTTTCTTGCTCCATTTTTTTTTACTAGAAATTAAGCTCTAACTTTGTTATAGTCCAAGGAGTTCTGAAAACCTAGAATTACCCCCTTCTCCAACCATGTCACCTGTTGCTTGAAATTTTTCAGGGGAATTAGGATGTAAGACTCAATCTCTATGTACAGTATATGATGGATGATTTTTCAAACACATTTTTGTCTTATAACAGATGTTTCCATTAAATGAAATACCCCTAGGTTATTACCTTTTGTTTCTCGAGACTCAAACTGTCTAGCAGAACATCTCCAGATACCAGCTCCCCCTCTAGGTGGGTCAATTGACCCTGAAGATTCTCAAAATGCTTTTCTGCTTTCTGGGCCCTTTGCAGAGCCTTCTGGTGAAGTCCAGTCTCATTCTCCAATTGTTCCGTCAGTTTAGCTATCTGGGCTTCAAGCTGGGAAACCATCTGGAAAGAAAGAAACAGAATAGGGCTGAAACTTCATTTGAAATGCAAGAAAGTGTTTAAAAAAAGAAGAGTGCTGAACTGCTCCAGCAAAACTATTAATATTATCACCTTATAGATTCAGATCACTTGATTTCTTTAGATGAAAAAAATTACCATACAAAATTAAAACAAAACACTAATCGTATTTACCTCTGATGCGAAGACAAACTCTATTTTCACTATCTAACAAAATCTATATTATCTAACATAGCTTGACATTTGGCCTAAGACACTGAGTCAGTCAGTTAAGTGACTTGGTCAGGGTCACGTAGCCAGTAATCATTATATCAGGCCCATGTAGTGACTCAGACCTCTAACACCTTCCCCTAAGAGAGGCTGAGGCTGATGGGTCACTTGGGTTTAGTTCTGAGCTACAGAAGCTAAAGCTGATCAGCCGGATGTCTACTACATCTGGCACCAACATGATCGGTGTTGGTGGTATGGCGAGAACCCTGAGTTCTCAAAGAACAAGAAGATGTAAAACTGGACCATAAAGATCAAGATAGAATGTGGAGTGGTGGAAAGTTCACTTGCTCTGGAGTCACAGGACCTGAATTCAAATCCTGCCCTTGATTTTTTACTACTTGTTTGACTTTGTACAAGTTACTAAGTCTTTCTGAGCCTATGTTTCCTCATCTAGAAAATGAAGGATTTGAATTGCGTAGCCTCTAACAATTCTTCAAGTCCTAGATCTGTAGTCTAATACAACTCTCTTATTTTACAGATGAGAAAACTAAGGCACAATTTGCCCAAGATCATAGAATTCATACTCAGGTCCTCTGACTCCAAAGGCTATGCCAGAAGAACTCAAGCTCTGACAGGTTCTACTGTTATCATTTCCTCCATTAAATGAAAAATTTCAAATATAAGCCTGGTGATTGATTTGAGATCTGCCATCCTAAGACCCAGTTAAATAAATTAGACAAGTTCATCACCGAAGGGTTGGCTGAAAGGAAGAAAATAAGCATTTATGAAGTACCTACCGTGTGTCAGGCTCTATGCTAAGGGCTTTACAAATACTGTCTCATTTGATCCTCACTACAACCCTGGGAGCTTGGGGCTATTATTAGCCTCAGTTTACATTTTGGGGAAACTGAGGAAGACAGAGGTTAAGTGACTTACCCAGAGTCACACAGTTCATAAGTATCTAAGGCTAGATTTGAGTTCAGGTCTTCCTGACTCCAGACCCAGTCTGCTTCTAGGTAATGAACTGTTTTTGCTACAGCAGCTCAGTAAACAGCTGACCAAGGTATGAAAGGGCTATAATCCACCATCAGTGGATATTGTACACAGATGGATGAAATCACCGTCCCTTCCAGCATTGAAGCACTTGAGATGTCTTTCATATGCATGAAGGCTCTCCATGAAGCTCACTGCAAGAGGTCATGGTTCACTTGCTCTTGGCAGGAAGAGCAATGGACAAAGCCAGGTTCACCTGAAAGCCACAATGAGGCTTCAAAGCAGAGCTGTGTGGGAGATCATAACACAAGACAAATCCACTTCCATTCATCTTCCCTCTCCCCCACCTCTACTCCCCCCAAAAAAGAGTTCACACTTCAATGCAATTACAAGTTTGGGAGACCAGATCCCAAAGTGAACACAATGAGAACAGAGAACAGAAACTCTCCACTAAAATGCTAAGAAAATGAGATTCTCTCCCACCCAGTGAGCCCTGCCTCTTGAGATTTATAGAAAAAAATCAGGTTTTAAGGCCAATTTAATGGTCTCATTGTGGTCTTGTCAAAGAGTTTCATTAAAGTTAATTGAGGGTTTCTCCAAAGACAAATGATCTATTTCATCTCAAATTCAAGTATGCTACTCAAAAGCTTCTGGGTATCCTGGAATTTCTAGTAAGAACATGAGCTCTTCTAACAGTAACTCTTAAACACTTAATTTTCTCTTTTTAAATCTTACTTGTTTTTAAATTTCCTAATTAAAAATAACTTAGTTCACTCTAAAAGCAGGGCTTCTTTTGATGCTTACCTTTTTCTTTATGTGCTTTGCCCAGGAGCAGAAAGCTCCCCATGAATCCCATCTTATGTTTCTCTGTATCTCCCCACAGTGCCTAACATCACACTATATATTTATACAGACACTCGAATATTCATTTAATAAGTGCCAAATCACCATCTTTATTTTGCACATTAGAAGCGGAGTACTTCATTTTTCTCCTACATATTCATTTGATTCAATGACAAGTCCAGAAAAGGAATCCAGAACTCCTTAGGGGAAAGGCTATTACATAAGAGTGCTCAATCTTTGAATATTAAGAAAATGTAAGGAATGAAAATAATAAATGTCAGGAGTTTTTTCCAGTATACTCTAAGTAATTTCACATAGCATAGCATAGGGGATAGGAAGCAAACTTTAAAACCAACAAGACCTGGGTTCAGGTCCTTCCTCTGACACATAGTTGTATGACCCTGGGCAAGTCACTTAATGACTCAATGATCTAAGTAAATTCAAGACTTTAAGCTGTAGGGAAGGTACCAGACTGAATTCATTGGTAGAGTTTTTGGGGGGTTTTTTGGTTGTTTTTTAATTAAGGCATTCTATAGAATGGTAGTGTCAAACTCAAAAAGAAACAAAACCAGTAAATTATACATAAACATCCCTGCCGATCTTCTATTAATTTACAAAACCACATAGAACACATTATCTGCATTCTATCGTATTTTAATTTATTCTATTAACTATTTCCCAATTACATTTTAATCTGGTTCAGGCTATACACTCATATTGCCTATGGATCATTTTAGACATCTCTGGTATGGAACTATGAACTCAAAGGTCCAGTCCCTCTCCCTATCTCTAAATACTTTCCCACATGATAGTTATGCCAGGCTACTACAATCTTGGAGATAATTTATGTAGAAACTGAAAAGAAGGCTGAAGAAATCGTACTGGAGCCAGCTCCAAGTGGGTTGAGAGTCAATTGTTAAATTTTCAACATGAGCATTTTTACTCAGAAATTGGCAAATAATGCAAATCAGGCCTTGATTTATCATTTTGTTGATTGTCAAGAATAAAAAGGGATGAAAATGTTAGTACTATAGAATAATATTAAACTTAAATGTATCAGGTATACATTTTTTGGAGGGCCAATTGTTACTTACCAGCATTTACATATTACTACCATGCAACAGCTACAAATTTATATTGCTAGTTCTCAAATGGCAAACTTAAATTCCTCATTATTCATGGGTTCCATATTTGTAAATTGGCCTATTCACTAACCTTTACTGGTTACCCCAAAGTTAATACTTGAGGCAAAAACTTTTGCAGTCATTCAGGTATATGAGCAGAGTAGCAAAACATTTGAGGGCATGCATGTTTCCAAATGAGGTCAAACAAGGTGATGCTCTTAACTATTTTCATTATTACAAGTAAGAGAGTTCAGAAATCATCATGGTATAGAAATAAAAAGAATCAATAAGACTTTAAAAAAAGAAGTAATTAGGGATAGGATTCAGACCACCCATTCATCATTCAATGAGAAAGGACAAAATAAGTTCATGAAAACAGCTCCATTAAAACACCATCCAGTGCAAGTTTTATAGATTTGTTTTTAACATCAGAGATGACAAAGAAATCACTATCTGTAGTTTCTCAATAGCATAAACCATTTTCAATCTGGTTGATTAGCCATTTTAAAAATGACCAAAAGGGGAGGAAATATTTTCTTTCGATAATCTATACTTATTTCTGAAGGTGTTGCAACTTAACACCTCATGTCTCACTGTGCAAGAGACCATAATTTCAAAAACAACTGCTACAGGTGTCCTGAACTTTCAAGGTTAAACAATACCCAAGACCCAATTCAAACGCATGGTAACCTAGTACTATTGTAAGAAAATAACCTTAAAAAAGGAAAAGAAAAGAATATTTGCCAGGGGCAGAAAGGCAATGAACATGCTGAAATAATTTCCAGGAAAACTGAGGCTCTCCTAGGTTCTACCATAAATGCTTAAGGCAGAAAAGTAATACGGATGACTAGCATGCTGCAAAGGATAAATAAAAGGTAATGTTCTGCAAATGGAAGCACACCTAAGTTGATTTCACCAGGCCAAGCCTGACTCTGCCTTTCAGCCTTCAAACTGTTATTACTCAACTATTTACATTATGTTTTGCTACATCAGCTGGAAGTCAGCACACTGTCTCTTCCACAAATAGATTTATCGAGTTGTAAAAGTACCAATTTTCCAGAAATACTTTTAAAACAATATGGGAGACCTATTTTCTTCCAATGTTGCCTAAGCCTGAGTCACACAAAAGAGCAGTAACTATATGCTTTGATTTGGGTTTTTAGAAAGGAAAAGAAGTTATTGAAAAAGATCACTGGGTAGGAAAGTGAGATAAAGGCATGAAAAAGATTGAGTCATTCTTATTTTATGGGGGGAAGAGAGGGCGGAACCAGCCTAACCAATTTACATCATTTGCTTTAGAAAAATAACAAATATATCATGCTGACAATTTTATGTTGTTTCACATGCTAGAATTAAAGGAGTTTCAGGCAAAGCATTTGGAGGGAAATAGGGAAGGGAAACAATAACACGGACGTAAGAACAAGCCATTAGCTATTGAGGGCCATCCACTTCCACTTAAGGAAAAGAATTAAATCATTTTTCACAATAAAGTTGTTTTTAAAAAGAAAGGTTATGTTAGTAGCATAAATATGTCTTAAAATAACTTCCTTTATTCAACTAAACAATTATATGAAATTATTCCATAAGCAAATTACTAAATTGCATGTAGAATTGTAACTTCAATAATGATATCATATGATGTCTCACTTCACCTCATTGACCTCCTTGTGGTCTGTTTATACAACCACAACCTTGTAAAAGAAAACAACATTAAAAGATTTAAGAACTCTGATCAATGCAATAAGCAATCAGAATTCCAGAAGACTAATGATAAAAAATTCTTCCAATTTCTTATAAGGAGATAATAGGTATAATGAAACTTACACTCTCGTATGTGACTGATATGTGAATTTATGTTGTGTGAATTTATTTTGCAAGATTTTATGCTCATTTATTATTGGGGGTGCCCTTTGGGGTTTTTTTGTGGGAGGAAGGGTTGTAGGAAGGAGAGGAAAGAATGATAATGATGTCAAAAAAAGAAGAAAAGAAAGAGTATCAATTAAACATTTTAAAAATGTATAGAAGAGAGCAAAAGGAAGTACAGAAGAGCACTCAGACAAGCAGAACAGTGTCAGTATTATGTTAAATTTAATATGTACTTTTAAAAAACAAACTGTGTGCAGGGAAATTTCATGGTTTTATATATAATCCTTTCCTTCCATTTATGTAAAAATCTGGCTCCATCAAGAAAGGAAGACAGGAAGGAAGAAAAGAAAAAAGAAGGAAAGAAAGAAAGGAGGAAGGGAAAGAGGAAGGAAGGAAAGAATAAAAGACAAAGAAGAAAATATGCTTCAGTCCACAGTCTGAGTCAATAACCTCTCTAGCTGGAGGTGGACAGTATATACCATCGTAAGTCCTTTAGAACTGTATTGATCATTGTGTTGACCAGAGTTACTAAGTCTTTCCAAGTTGATTATTTTTACAATATTGCTGCTATTGTATGAATTGTCCTCCTGGTTCTGCTCATTTCAGATTTCATGAATTCACACAAGTCTTCCAAGGTTTTTCTCAGATCATCCCCTTTATCACTTCTTCCAACACAACCATATTCCATTGTGTTCATACACCATAACTTGTTCAGCTATTCCCCAACTGATGGGTATTCCCTCAGTTTCCATTTCTTTGCCACCATAAAAAGAACCACTATCAATATTTTTGTACATTTTCCTTTGTCTCTGATCTTTTGGGATATGGACCTAATAATAGTATCACTGGGTCAATGAGTATGTACACTTTAATAGATTTGAAGACATAGTTCCAAATTGCTTTCCAGAATGGCTGGCCAACAACAGTGCATAAATATACCTGTTTTCCCACAGCTTCACCATCATTTATCATTTTCCTTTCATGACATCTTAGCCAATCCGGTGCATGTGAGGTGATATCTCAGATAACCAACTCAGACTTTAAGAAGTCATGTACAAAAAATGAAATCAAAAGCAGGTAACTACAAGTGATAGAATAATAATGACAGATGGGGAAGGAAATGCAAAATAACAACTTGTTATATTTTCTGTTTTCTTCTCCAAAGAACCAGAAAGTGTATTAGTCAGAAAACACAGATTTAATTGCTAGAGAGAAGTGGGTGCCAAAGGCAACCAAGTTAGAATATAAATTCATCTATAAAATCGCATAAGAAAGAATGATCAATAGCTATGAGCAGTATTATCTCATAAAGTCAAGAGAAATAGTAAAGGGGAAAACTAGTATATAGACAACTTAGCAAGACATCCAACTAAACAAAGCTATCCCAAGGGTATTCAAGGATGAAAATGGAAGGAGTACATACAGAAGAAAAAAGGAGAAAAGATTTGAAAAAAAAATGTTACAAAATATTTCTTCCATCAGGGTTAATAGAGCCAAATACATGGACCCTAATATCATGGTCCCTGAGGTACTTATTGGAAAGGTAGGAATGGTACTAGAGAGAGCAAAGATAGAAAAAGCAACCAAATTGGACCAATTATATATAAAGGAGATCAGTGCTAAAAGTAATGAAATTACAAGGGCACTGAGGGAACCCACATGCAAGGTGTCTGAAGGAGATGATACCAAAACCATGAAAAGGAGCTGTAGAACTTATTAATACCTCCCACCAACAAAACATCAATAACTACCAACCCATATACCTTTTCTCATCTATACAAAATCTTTATGAGAGTCACACACAAATTAAGAACATCCTTAATTAAAGTATTAGAAGACAATAAATATGCCTTTGAAAATTATATACAACACTGGTCACATCTTAAAAATCTCAGTTAACTGAAAGCTATAGGGGGTCTATGAGATTTTATTGTGCTTATTATTTATTAATTACAAAAACAGAGAAAAAAGAGAGGGGAGTATTTGATTCAGCAGAATATCTTTGTCTCCCATCCACATATCAAGATCTTTTAGGATTCCTTGGAAGATATAATAAAAGAAATAATGCTATTCAATGACCTTTTAATGGTAAACATTAGGAAAGGTATAAAACAGGCAGATATATGCTTGTCAAAGATATTTGACACTGCAGTGGAGAAAATCCAGCATAGAATTCAGATCAGGAAGAGATTCCCTGTGCCTGATGAAGTCCTCCACATACTCCCTGTTTGTGGATTAAATTGAACAGATTGCAGTAAGCCCCGGGACATTTCAGAGACTCCTGAAATATATCTGTAATTACTGAAAGGAGTTTACTCTTTCCATCCATATAAGAAAAAGTGGATAAAGATGTGGCTAGTTTATACAGTTAGTAGAGTGCTTGACTTGGAATCAGAGAGACCTGCATTCAAATCCTGCCTCAGAAACTTACTAGTTGTGTGACCCTCAGGCTCAGTTACCTTATCTGTGAAATTAGAATGGCCTGATCAGTCCTTTCCAGCTCTAAATCTCAGATTTCAACATGCATTTGGATGGCTGTCTCACAGAGTTTATCCAACAATATGTACATCTGGAATAGGCAGTACAAAGGGACAGTGAGCTGGGTCCAGAGTTGGAGGGAAGAAGGGTGGGCTAGATTGTCTTAAGGAAATTGCAAAACTCTTCTACTGACCTCAAGCTTACCATGAAAGCAAAGACTCATCCTTTCAATCTTATCATTTTGTCAATTTTGACATATGGTGATAATATGGAGCCCCACTGCCTACAAATACCATTCTAAGGAATACTAGCTCACAGAGGACAATGGAGAGGCACATCACGGGTGCAAGTAAGCTACAGTGCCAGTCAGGAACTCCAAAAAACAGTGCTAAAGGACATCCTCAAAGAATATAACAAAAAAAGAAGACAGTCAGGAGCAAGAGATGACAAGTAATAGCCCAAGTGCTCCACCAGCAACTTTGTGATGTTAGCACAAAGTAAGGAAGACCTCTAGCACCTTGGATAGGACCCTTCTTGCAAACTTGTAGAAGGTCAGGGACCTTCTCAAGTCCTCTGTACCACCCTTCTCCTTTCTTAGCAGATGACCTCATCTTTTCTCTTAATGACACAATTGAGATCATCCATCATGATCTCCTTTTCTTCTCTACAAATCCAAACTCCTCTAGGTCTTCATCCATACTCATTGCCTTGGCTATAACCTCTGAGAAAGAAGATGTGCTTCTCTTTCCCAGTGCTAAACCCTCCACTTGTGTCTTTGATCACATTTCCTTTCCAAGTTGTTGCTGCTCTCTTCCTCCAAGTTACATGTAAGTTCTTTGAAGACAGAGATTGTTTTATTTTTGTCTTTGAATGCTCAGAACTTATTATGGTGTCTTAAATATAGTAGAAACTTGGTAAATGTTTCTTCAGTTGAATTTGGAGGGAAATGTCTAGTAGAGTGCCACCAGGCTCTATCCTTGGCCAAATTCTTTTTAACATTTTTATTGAGGACTTGGATGAAGGCAGAAATGCATGTGTATGAAATTGGTGGCTATTGTAAAGCTTGTAGGAATAGTTAATACATTAGATGAGCAGTTCTTAAGGTATTATCTAAGGATCCCTGGGGGTCATAGGATCAGCAAGGTCAAAACTATTTTCATAATAATACCAAAATACTTAATCTCTAATACAGCAAATAGATATGCTCTCATAAACAAAAGGTCTTTGGGAGAGAAGGAAGTTTTAAGAGTTTAAAGAAGTCTTACTAATACATTGTTGTAGATTTGTGGACTGATCCAACCATTCTGGAGAGCATATTTGGAACTATGTCCAAAGACCAATCAAATGGTGCATCCCTTTGATTCAACAATACTACTACTAGGTCTATATACCAAAGAGATCATTAAAAAGGGGGAAAGGACCTACATGTACAAAAACTCTTTTTGTGGCATCAAAGAATTGGATATCGAGGGGATACACATCAACTGGGGAATAGCTGAACAAGTTGTCGTATATGGATGTAATGGAATCCTATTGTGCTGTAAGAAATGACAAGCAGGTAGATTTCAAACAAACCCAGAAAGACTTACATGAGCTGATGAAAGGTGAAGTGAGTAGAGCACCAGAAGAACACTGTACGCAGTAACAGCAACAATTGTGCAATGATCAACTATGACTGACTTAGCTCCTTTCAACAATACATGGATCCAATACAATTCTAAAAGACTCATGATAAAAAATCCTATACAAATCCAGAGAAAAAACTGGTGGAGTCTGAATGCAGATCAAAGTATACTATTTTCACTTTACTTTTTTCATATATCATTGATGTGATCATTGCAAAATATTCTTCTCCAAAGCATTAAATGAACCTGAAAAAGAATACTAATTGATGCTATCCTAGTTTAAGCTCCCAAATGTATGCGAAAGAAGCCAAGTTACATATTTAAACATCCTCCCAAACCAGAATTTTTTTTTTACCAATTAAGGCTAGTCTTCACCCAGTCTGACTCCAATCTCACCTCAACTAGTCCAAATTAGTAAAGCTTTATTAAATTATATTAAAAAATACTAAACAGAAACAACTGTTCACTTACTTGTTTCCTGTTTTCTTCCTGCTTGCTCATTTCCTGTATTCTGTCCAATACATCTTCCTTTGAAGGCTTAACCATCATTGAATTTCTACTCAGAAGGTTTGCAATTTGTTCCATGAATAAACAGAAACGGCTCTGAGAGGTCTTTGCTTCTTCCATACTGCTCTTCAAACTCTCCTCTATTTCACAGGAATTTTTCTTCAGGCGGCTCAGCTCCTTCTTAGTGGCATCCCAGGCCCTCTGGCCAATAGCTAATCTTTCTTGTAAGATCTTGATTTCCCTCTCAAAACTCTGTTTTGCTTCTATGGCACTGGTCAAGTCCTAAAGAAAGATAAAGTGGGGTAGTGTAGGAAATAATGTCTTTGAATAAAGAAGACAAGGCAGAAAGCAAATATTGGGTAATGTCTTAGGTACATACCCCCACACAAAACTATCCTGAGCAACGTCATTTCTTATTAACTATCCTCATGAGATGTAACATCTTTCAGCCAATGGGGTGATTGTTTATCCGGCATTCCTCATCATCTCTCACTAGCCAAATTCAAGCTGTTGTTAAGATCTATCAATTTCACATTTCCAACATCTCTTAAATACACCCTCTTTTCCTCCTCTGATACTGCTATCATCTTGGCGAAATCCCCCATGACCTCATGCTTGGAGTGCTACCATAACCTGCTGGTGGATCTGTCTGCCTCAAGTCTCTTCCCACTTCAGTCTATCATCCATTCAGCAGCTAAAATGATTTCCTAAAATTCAGGTCAAATCACATCATCCCCCTACTCAATAAACTCCAGTAGCTTCCTATTTCTTCTAGGTTCAAATACAAAATGCTCTTTTTGGCATTCAAAAATAATCAGAACCTAGACCTTTCCTATCTTTCCAATCACCCTACACCTTTCTCTGTAACATTCTCTTCAGTCCAGTGACTCTGGCCTCCTGACTATTCCATAAACAGGACACTCCATCTCCAGGAATTTTCTTTGGCTGTCCCCCATGCCTGAAACACTACCTTTTCCCCTCTAACTATAGATCTCCCTGATTTCCTGTAAGTCCCAAATAAAATCCCACCTTCTACAGAAAACCTTCCATGACCCCTCTTCCTTCTTTTTAATGATTTCCTATTTATTCTATATATTGCTTGTTTGTACATATTTGTTTGCTTGTTGTCTCTTCCATTAGATTGTAAGGTCCTTAAGGGCAGGGATAGTCTTCTGGCTCTTTTTGTGTATTCAGTACTTAGTATACTATCTGTCATATAGTAGGTACTTCGTAAATGTTTACTGAATTGAATTACTTTTTGAAAATACGAAACTAACTAACCCTAGGAATGTTGTTTGATCTGAACTCATGGTTTCCTGCAAACAACTGGGGAATGGAGGTGCAGTGTGCATGTATTAGGTGCATCAATACATTACTTTGATTATTAATGACAAAAAATTTAGGGTGAGAGTTTTCTTCTATCCCTTATCCTAATTAGTCTACCTCTTCTTCCTAAAGCACAGTTAGTATTCCAGATGCAAAGAATATGTCAGGTAAATTAGGAATTAAAAAAAGAATCAAATCAAAATCAACAAACATTTATTACTATGATAAATAGGGCACTGAGGAAGAAACAGTTTTAGATAGAAAATGGTCCCTACCCTCAAGCAACTTAGAGTTTCAGTTGTGGTTGTTGTCCTTCATTCTTGAAGAGGACCAAAATGACATCATCAAGGTAAAGTCAAGATTCAATGTGTCTGACAGCAGCTGATCAGACCAATACAAGCTAGGAATGCTCTACCACAGATTGAGCACCGATAGTCTGTGTGAACATTTGGGGTGGATAATCCAAATTTGTGCATCCTACATTTCCTTTGTGTTGTCTCAATTCTGCTTTGCTCATAGTGCACAGCACCCTTTCTGATGTGGCCACAACATGCTGAGAGGTCCTGTGCCAGTGTCTCCCATGTCACACAATCAAAATCAAAGTTGTTAAGAGAGACCCTGAGAGTGTCCTTGTATCACTTCTTCTGACCACCATGTGATCATCTGCCCCATGTGAGTTCTCCATAAAATAGTTCTTTTGGCAAGCATACATTTTGCATTTAAACAATAAGGCCAGCCCATCGGAGTTGTCCTCTCTGAAGCACAGTTTGAATGCTTGGCAATTCAGTTTGAGTAAGGACTTCAGTGTCTGGTACCTTATGCTGCCAGGTGATCTTCAGAATCTTCCTAAGACAGTTCAAATGGAAGCAATTCAGTTTCCTGGCATGACGCTGGTAGACTGTCCATGTTTCACAAGCATATAACAATGAAGTCAGCACAACGGCTCTGTAGACCTTCAGTCTGGTAATCAATCTAATACTTCTTCTCTCCCAAATCTTTCTTCTGAGCCTCCCAAACACTGAGCTAGCTCTGGCAATGCATGCATCAATTTCATTGTCAATGTGTACATCCCTGGAAAGTACACTACTAAGGTAAGTGAACTTGTCCACAGCATTCAAAACTTCTCCATTTGTTGTAAGTGATGGCTCCACACATGGATGATGTGGTGGTGGCCAGTGGAGCACCTGTTTTTTCTTGGTGTTAATTATTAAGCCAAAATTAACATAGCCAGAAGAGAATTTATCCATACTTTGTTGTATCTCAGCTTCAGAAGCTGCACTGAGTGCACAATCATCTGCAAACAGAAAATCATGCACCAACACTCCCTCCACTTTGGTCTTGGCTTATAGCCTTTTCAAATTGAAGAATTTACCACCAGTATAGGCGCTGACCTTGATGTCTTGTTCATCCTCATTGAAAGCAATTGACAACATGGCTGAAAACATTATACTTTTTAGTATGGGAGCAAGCACACATCCCTGTTTCACTCCATTGGTGATTGGGAAGGCACAAGAGCATTGTCCACTATCCAGAACTCTGGCAAACATGCCATCATGAAACTGATATACAATACTGATGAACTTCTCCGGGCAACAAAATTTTGACATAATTTTCCATAAGCCCTCACAACTAACAGTGTCAAAGGCCTTGGTCAGATCTATAAATGTTGTGTATGGACCTCTGTTCCACTCCTGGCATTTCTCCTGGAGTTTTCAGGCAGCAAACACCACATCAACTGTTCCTTAGCCCTTTCTGAAGCCACACTGGCTCTCAGATAGATGACCATCTTCCAGGTCAAGGATCAGCCTATTAAGGAGGACTCTAGCAAGAATCATGCCAACAATGACCAAGGAAGTGACCTCCCCTATGATTGCTGCAAGATAATCTACTTCCTTTGCCTTTACAGAGATAGACAATGGAGGCATCCTTGAACTCCTGGGGGTAACCTCCTCTTGCCATATAATCTGGAATATTTCAGTCAGCTTTTGTATGAGGAATGGTACCCCTACCTTGTAAATCTCAGTTGGAATAGAATCAGCACCAGGTGCTTTCCCACATGAAAGGAGCCTAATGGCACTCAAAACCTCTTCTTCAGCTGGAAGTTCAGCTAAGGAGGGACTGACTTCAACCTGAGGTAAATGGTCAATGATCTTAGCATTGACTGATGATGGTCTGTTGAGAACACTACTGGAATTGTTCAGCCTGTCTCTCTAGGATCATGTTCCTATCACTTATCAATGTGGTTCCATCAGCACTGAGTAGTTGTGATGCACCCATAGATTTTTGGTCCATAAATAGCTTTCAGGGAATCATAAAAGTGCTTTGGATTGTTACTATCAGCACAAAACTGAATTTTGTCTGCCTTCTTACTGAGCCAGGGATCCTGCATCTCTCTAAGCTTTGCTTGTACTTTGCTTTTGATGGAATTAAATGCTGCCTTCTTAGAGATGGATGAATTATCCTGTTGGTAAATCCTCAGAGTTCTTGTTTTTCATTTAGCAGCTTCTAAATTTCCCCATCATCTTTATCAAACTAGTCTTGGTGTTTGCAAGTATTTTGACCCAGATGAGCAAATGCAGTGCTGTACACCAAATCCATGAAGGCTGCCCGCTACTTTTCTGCTCCACTGTTGCCAACTGTGTGTTGGCTCAATTTTCCCACCAATTTAGCAACAAATTGTTCATGCTCAGAGAAGAGCTCTAATTTGCTGACATTAATTCTTCTGGTATTCATTTTGTATTGGGGGCAGCACTTTTGATGAATGTGAATATTTAGCTTAGAAAGGATAATATCATATTCCAAGCTCTTCAGTCCCTTAGCGTAGAAACTGCTAAATCCTGTGTTATCCTGATTGTATTTCCACAAGACTTGAATTATTTCTTTCTGGCTGATTGTAATATTTTCTCCTTGACCTGGAAACTGGAATGTGGCTACAATATTCCTCAGAGTTTCCTTTTTGGGATCTCTTTCAGGAGATGATCAATTAATTCTTTCCATTTCTACTTTACACTTTGGTTCTAGAATATCAGGGAAGTTTTCCTTGATAATTTCTTTGAAGATGATGTCTAGGTTCTTTTTCTGATCGTGGTTTTAAAGTAGACCAATAACTTTTAAATTATTTCTCCTAGATCTATTTTCCAGATAAGTTGTTTTTCCAATGAGATATTTCACATTGTCTTCTATTTTTTCATTCTCTTGGTTTTGTTTTATAATTTCTTGGTTTCTCATATAGTCATTAGCTTCTATCTGCTCCATTCTAATTTTTAAAGAATTATTTTCTTCAGTGAGTTTTTGAACCTCCTTTTTCATTTGACCAATTCTGCTTTTTAAAGCATTCTTCTCCTCATTGGCTTTTTGGACCTCTTTTGACATTTAAGTTAATCTATTTTTAAAGGTGTTATTTTCTTCAGCATTTTTTGGGGTATCCTTCAGCAAGTTGTTGACTCACTTTTCATGATTTTCTTGCATCATTCTAATTTCTCTTCCCAATTTTTCCTCCACCTCTCTTACTTGATTTTCAAAATGCTTTTTGAGCTTTTCCATGGTCTGAGACCATTGCATATTTTTTGAGGTTTTGGATGCAGAAGCCTTGACTTTTATGTCTTCCTCGACCTCTCTTACTTGATTTTCAAAATCCTTTTTGAGCTCTTCCATGGTCTGAGACCAATGCATTTTTTTTTGAGGTTTTGAATGCAGAAGTCTTGACTTTTATGTCTTCCTCTGATGGTAGGCTTTGTTCTTCCTCATTTGAAAGCTTAGAAGAGAATACTTTTTCACCAAGAAAGTCATCTTCTATAGTCTTATTTTTTTCCCTTTTTGGGGCATTTTCTGCACTTGAGTGTTTTGAGTCCTTTGTCAAGTGTAGGATATACTACCCTGGGCATCCGAAGTTTTGTGCAGCTGTTCTCTAAGATATCTCTAGAGACCTGTAAGTTCTCAGTTCCTCCAAGATGGCACAATCAAAGGAGAGGAGTTTACTCCTCTCTTGGCCTGCGCGCTAGTCTATGAGCAACCACAAGCACTCTTTTCTGCCCTGGAACTGCGAGTAGGGTTCCCTCTCCACAACTACCACCAGCTCCATCATGCCAGCACCAGTTCTCCTCACCCCAGGACTACCACTGGACTGAGACCCAGATCAACTGATCAATTTTCCCAGGGTCTTTAGACCAAGGGGTCCAAAAGTGGAAATGCTACTGCAGTGTCTGACACTGCCCTGGAGCTGGGGCCTGACCATGTTCCCCTCTCACCCAAGTGAAAGAGCTTTCTTACTGATGCTTGAACCTGTCTTTGGCATTTCTGTATTGAGAAATCTGGGAAGCACAGCTGCTACCCATGATTCCATGCCCTGAAGCCTGTTCCAGTCCTGTCTGTGCTGCAGGGCCCAGACTGGACTGTAACTTCACTCCCAGCCCAGTGATAGACCTTTCCTATCAGCCTTTCAGGCTGTCTTGGGCTGAAAAATCTGTTTCACTCTATCATTTTGTGGCTTCTGCTGTTCTAAAATTTGTTTAGAGTCATTTTTATAGGTATTTTATGGGCTGTGGGGGAAAAGCTAGAGCAGGTCAATCCTTCTACTCCAACATTTTGGCTCTGCCCTCCCATGACTAGACAATTAAGGCTTGACAGATCATAGCTTGTGATTTTCATCATCTGCCCTCCTACTTTATAGAAATAGGTAACCACTGGAGGATTTAATGACAACTAATACTTACAGAGTACTTTATAAAGTTTCCCTCGTATTCCACCTATACTAGTTTCTTTGCACCTCAGAACATCCCCTTCAGTGTAGCTACTACAAGTGTTATCCCCATTTATACAGTTGGAAAAACTGAGGTTCAGAGAGATTGTGTGATTTATCTATTCATAGACATGCAACTAGTGAGAGTTATACACTTTGAACCTAGGTCTTCCTCACTTCAAATCTAGCATTATTCCACTACAACTCATTGCCTCTCTTGAAAATACTTTCCCCATACTAAGAGATTAGAAAAATAAAAAATGATATGTGAAATAAATTGGTTCAAAGTGGGAGATGTAAAGTTTGTTCTGAATATTATGGGAGATAGACTATCAGATGATTTACTGGATTGATATATATTTCTCTATCACACACACATACACACACATGCATACACATACACACACACACACACACTCAAATACACAAATTGATTTTTAAGTCAACTAAATTCTGTATGCTGATACAAAAGGAAATTCAAAAAGTAGATGAGCAGTTAAGGTGCCTGCATCCCAGGGGTAATAACTAAACTAATTATAGAATCCATTTCTAAAAATGCCTTGCCTTCATTTCCCCTTTGCCATTCCTAAAACAGTCCTCTCAGAAAAGTCCCACTGTGACTATAATTAAATTATGGGTAGTAAAGTAAAAAAACCAAGGATACTGTTTCACAATTAGAATATTTCAACAGTCTGAAGATTTAGTTTCATCAAGAAACATGATGGATGGTTTATTATAGTCCCCAGCTTAAGCAGTAATAAATTTACTGAAATATACTAAGATTAAATGAGGGAACAGGAGAAAGTGACCAGAATATTGAGATTACCAGTTAGGTAGGCTAAGAAAACAAATTTACATCCACTCACCCTAGAGTTTGAAATACAACATCAATATGCAATAAGGGACTTTTATAAAGGGGAGAAAAAAATCAGCTGGGATACAAAAATGGGCAATTTTGTATGGTCACTCAAGTGACTCACTCAACAAGTTTGAATAACCATAGATAAACATATATTAAGCATATACTATGTCAGTCATATATCTATGCATGGAATAATTTTCAAAGAACTTTAATCAAACAACTCTATAAACTAAATAGAACAAGGAATACCACTATTTTACAGATGAGGAAAGGAAAGTTCAGATAAGTTAAATGAATTATCTAAAGTCATATAGCTAATAAATGGTGAAACTACAACTCAAACACAGGTCCTCTGACCTTAAATTTGTTGTTCCTTCTACTTGACTTATTTTTTTTTCTTTTCTATTTAAAGGGGCCATCCCCTGATGATTTCTTAAAGAGATCTATTCACTGAATGGGCATTACTTCACTTAAAGTGAGTACCTGAAAAAGCCTTAGACTAAAAGGCTTCCATTGTATCCTGGGCCGTCTCCAGTCATCCTGATGAATATCTGGTCACTGGATCCAGATGGCTTAGGAGGAGAAAGTGAGGCTGGTGACTTGCACAGCCCTCCTTCACTCAAAACAAAGTCAAGTGCCAGTCATGTCATCATTTCTCTGATGTCATGGTCATCTTCAAAAATGAAGGACGAACACAACAACCTATTCTTTCTACTATATACCTCACTGCCTTTCATCAGAATAATGATGCTATTTACAAAAATCCCACAGAATATCCTAGCGTCTAGTTTAATGTTGTATGTTACAGACTCACTAATAGTTAAAAGTTTGATCAACAAACAACCTTTACTAGAAAAATAATGAATATAGAAAAAATTTCAAAGCCCAGTTAAGACAGTATGCTGTTATTTGACTGCCTTAATGACAAAGGCCTATGTAATCTTATCAAATCCTGTGCTTGGTTTGGTACATGAAAATATATGATTCCAAAGCTCTATGATACTCACAGGGTTGCTTTGAGAAGTGCCATGTAAATCTCAAAGTGTTATAGAAATGGTTATTGGGGCAGGTAAATGGCACAATGGATAGATCACCAACCCTGAAGTCAGGAGGACTTGAGTTCAAATCTGGCCTCAGATACTTTACACTTACTGGCTGTGTGACCCTGGGCACTTAACCCCACTTGCCAGGGAGAGGGAGAGGGAAAGGGAGATGGAGAAGGGAGGGAGTGAGGGAGGGAGAAGGAGAGAGACAGAGAGAGAGAGAGAGAGAGATATGAGTTATTACTGTTAACCCATACTACATGCAGCCACCAATCCCAGACATGGTAGACTCAAATATAATTTGAGGCTCTTGCCCCCAACTGAAGAAATTCTGGAAATGTCACTGTCTGGATTATTTTGCTCCCACCAAGGTACCTCTTAGTTTTCCATTAAACACTCAGGATGAGTACAGGACAAGTTTTATTCAAGCCAAGACTAGATTGAGACTAGATATGCACTAGAACCTATAGTCATAAAAATTCTTCCCTCAAGTGATGGACTCTGACTACAGATCAAACCCTTTTTTTTCACTTTATTCTTTCTCATTTTTTTTCTCCTTCTGATCTGTTTCTTCTTCCACAACTGTAATGAATATGGAAATACATTTTACATGAAAGCATATGTATAAACTAAATCAAATCGCCTATCATTTTCAGAAGAGGAGAGGGGAAGGAGAGAGGGAGAAAAATTTGGAACTCAAAATCTTATAAAGATGAAAGCTAAAAATTTTCCTGATATGTAATTGTGGGGAAAAATAAAATACTATTTAAAGCAAAAAAAAATTCTTCCCAAAGAAATCTCTACAGATTTTCCAACTTATAACACTGAGTAGTTTAGAGTTACTCAGAGTCATTTCTATGTCTTCTCCCAGTGAGCCGCACTTTTCTCATAGGAAAGGAAATGAGGTAATTAGGAATCAGCCTCTCTACCCAGACCTTTACAATTCAAATGACTCAGAGCATCCATTAAGGAAATAGCCTTGATTTGTTCTTTCACAACATTTTTAAATTCTTCATTGTGCCTTGGCACACATTTTCCCTGCTGTGCTAATCTCCCTCTAGTCCAGCGAGGGATGACAGGGTCAGAACTAGGAGATGATAGATAGATGGATAGATAGATAGATAGACAGGCAGATAGACAGACAGACAGATATACCTAGCATACATACGTATTATATATATATCTGTTACTCTAATTAAAATGTAAGTTCCTTAAGAGAGTTAGCTTAACTTCCTTGGCAATGCCTGATATACAGTAAGCACTTAAAAATGCTTTTCTATACATGTATATCCATGTATGTATCTTATTAGCATACTGTGTGACTATGTATGTACACACACACACACACACACACACACATACACATACACAAATATATCCCTGGGTCATCAATAGATTAGAACCACCCTCCTGAGGGATCAATGCCTGAAGCAAGGGAGGCCAGCAGCAGGATAGGTAGAATATTCAGTTATAATGGATGAAGGGGGTGAAATAGTTATGCTGGAGATAGGCATACAAATGGACATTCAGGGAACAGTGATGTAAAACACATCTTCCTACTCCAGAGATGATCACACAATAATAATAAATTCACACTTCGCAGGGTCGTGGTGAGGATCAACTGAACTAAAGTGTGGATCTCTTTGCACACCTTAAAGCACCATGAAGATGAAGGCCATCATTAGGGTTATTGTTATTAATTATTTTATTATTAATATATTAAATATTATCATCCATTAGGACCTTTGGAGTAAAATCACAGTTTCTACTTTGAAGACCACTGCTCTAGGTTATCTGCATATCAAAATAAGGCATTGAAGTGAGGGGTTCATTCATAAATCCATTACATTTTCAATATTTTTAAAACAAAGTATAACCCTAATACAACATGAATCCTTATTACACAGGTTTGGATATACTATGGGATCGAATTATGTCCTCAAAATATGATGACTGTATAAGGTAGGGTTACATGGAATTTGGCCTTTGGAACATTATCTAAAATTGTCTATCAGTTAACCACATCTTTCCCCATAGTTAAGATCAACAAATAGTACTGTGTGTACATGCAAAAGTTCTCAAGGCAAGATGTAGGTCCAGATGTCCTTCATAGGTCCTTGGGAGAAAACTCTAGACACATTGTTAGGAGGTAAGTTTTGGCAGTGAAGTCCATGTTTATAGAATGCAGCCCTGAGCACCTTGGCAGGGATGGACAGAATGAGTGGCAGTGAGTCAGGACAGGTGATATAGAAAAAAGCTAAAGGACTTATGTGTTTTAAAAAGTTCTTTAAAACGTTCTACTTTTTAAAAAAGACAACTAAATAGAGAACCATGTTAATGTCTCTTTTAACCATAATTATGAGAAGCCATAACTTGGGCATCACTATTTACCTGATATAAGGAAACCCTGATTGCAGGCAAAACCCCTATGCAGAAATAAACAGCTTCTGGAAAAATGATCTTGAAAACTTTAAGGTAACAGGAAACCTTGCCCCCATAGAAAGAAATTCTTAAGCCTCCTTTATTAGTCAGTTCCGTTATCTAACCTAAATAAAAGTACCAGAAAATTCTTCCATATGCCTTATCTAGTCTCTTAAAATGTAGTTCACATTCAAAATCTCTTCATCCATCCTCAGTGAAGATAGGCAACATCTAGACAGAATTAAGAAACAGTATGATTGACAAGAACATGTTTGAAACCAAAGTTATCTAACTTTCTGGTCTACTGATTCTGACTTCTAGAATCTATAGAAACATGCATAGCTCCCATAAAATAAATTATTTTCTCAGTTTTAAGTTATTTTTAAAATAGGAAAGTATTAGCAATACTTTATTAATACATAGTTTTATGTCTTTAATAATTATTTTCATTATGACTACTGAAGCTATTTTTTAAAGAACAGCTTACAGTATCTTTAGTGTATTGCAAACAAAGTATCAGGGTTTAATAATTAGTAACAACATAGAAATGAGCTTAAAAGAAAAAATAAAACAGAGGTCTGAAATTATTTCTATGGTTGCTTTTGCTGCTGCAATCACAGCACTTAGCTCATAAAGAAAATTTTTCTACCTTGAAAACAGAGCATTTAGAAAGACCTTTGAACACCCTCTCTATGAACATTTATAAGTCAGTCAAATTTTTTTATTATACTTTTTCTTACCGCCTTAACTCAATGAATGAATGAGTACTTTAATATACAAGTTTCTAGATGCTTGTAAAAATGTTTTTTTAAAAAAAAAACAGATACTTTGGCAGAAATATCATCTGCTTGGACACATCCTAAAGTCAAAAGTATTTGCAAAGTGGATGCAAGGTTGTATCACTCATTTATAAGCAAAGCATTGAAAGGAAAAAGTTGTGACTTTTTGGAATGTGAGTTATTGAGACACTCTTTAGTACGCAGTTCATGCAGGCTGGCCTCCAAAATTGCATGTTTTTTGTGCAGTATAGAATACTTCCAAATCTGATAGTGGGAATAACTTAATAAATAAAAATAAATGAATAATCAAATAAAGTATTCATTGACTGGGGGCTATTTACTGTGCTTGCTGCAATGAATGGGTATTAAAAAAAAACTAGTCAGTAGCAGATTTCTATCATCTAACGGCAGCACAAATACTAAGTGGGTTAAAAAATCTAGTGACTATTAAAATTTCAAAATTTCCTAAATCAAATCTATAATCATTCAAGAGAATTGGCCCTAACTATCTACATAGGAAAAATCAAGTGGATGAGAGGCACAGACCATAATAAGTAATGTAATGAACAGCTCATCAAGCTGGTCTATTAGTGGATATATCTTGGACAAGCACTGCAATTAGAAGATGAGCTGGGACCAGAATTGATGAGGGAGAAGAAAACTAGCTGGATCATCTTAGGAAAATTAAACAGCAATTTTGATGACCCCATCTAGCTTCTTCCTAAAATAAAGACCCTTTTCTTAACTTCAATATTCTTCTATTGATGCTTTATGACTATGAGTCATAAATACCAAGGTTTCTGAAGAATTAAAGTTGTACATCACCCAAAGGACAATGGAGAATCTACAACATGGTACTAATAAAGAACTGCATGGGAGACATATTCAACTATTTATTTATTTTACAAGAGAAAACAGTCCTGGTCCTCAGCCTCTGTAAGGGTGAAACAACACAGATAACAGATGCAAAGTAACACTAAATAATTTGTAATAGGGAAGGCAAAGGAGGAAGGACTGAGATGAGCTGAACCTTGAATGAAAATAGAAATTCCCTGAAGCAGAGAGGAGCAAGGATGGTATGCCAGGCATAGAGTCAGCCTATGCAAAATCACAAAGGCTGGAGATAGAATTTTATGTATAGCAAAAAAGCAAATAGGTCAGTTTGATTGGACTGTGGAGTATGTGAAAGAAAGAAATATACAATAGGGTTGGAAAAGTAGGCAGGAATCGGATTGTAAAAAGCTTTAAATAACAAAAAGAAGCATTAGTTTCTTGTCTTAGAGACATTTGGGAGCCACTGGAGCAGCACAAAGTATGTCTATTATCAGATAAACGTATGACTGGAAAAGAAGATAAATTGGTAATGTAGTGAGAGATAACCAATAGACAGTCCATGAAATCCACTGGTATCCACACAAAATTAAGAGATCCAGAGGAAGAACATCATCATGTTGGAAGGACACTCTGTGGAGGATTTATAGTAAGACATGAACAATATCTCATTGGACAGGATGAGAAGATACAATGAGATGCAGTCTCCACCATTGTAAGGAATGTACACAAGAATGAAATCAGAGCTCCACTGAAGCAATGAATTTGAATTGAATATTGAAGCACATTACTGAAAATATCTGTCAAAATCAACATTAAGATGCACAAGAGGAACAATGGTTGTCATTTTTGTTCACTTTAGGTCAAGTAGGACCAATGTCTATTTTTAAAAGGACTGAAATAATGGCAAAAGGCAGGCACAATCAATGTTAGAATGACTGTGGATTGGTAGAGCTATGAATTTATCCAATCGTTCTAGAATGTCATCTGAAATTACACTAAGATAACGATTTTAGAGAGTCCATCACCAGCAATATGCCCATAGGAGATTAAAAATTAAAAGAAAGGTCCCATGTACACTAAAATATAAAGAGCATCATTTCTTGTATTGGCAAAGAATTGGAAACAAATTAGATGCACATAGATTAGAGAATAGTTTAACAAATTAAGATATGAATGTAATATTGCTATACCATAAGAAATAATGAATATGAAGAATGTAAAAAAGCAAGAGAAAAATTAGGTGAAGGAAGTAGAACCAGCAAAATGATAGACACAAAAACTACAATGATGTAAAAGAGATGAACAATAACAATAAATCAAAAATACACCATGTATAAGTGTGACCCTGAAGAAGAGATAAGAGAATGTACCAACCATCTTTCTTGTTTTTTTTTTTTTTTGCATGGTTGGGTTGGGGGAGCTATAAATGTGGAATATTATATATGTCACTGGACTCAGTTGATGTATTGGTTCACTTTACTAAATTGCTTTTTTGAAATTCTTTATTATCTCCATTTGCCCCTAGAGAAATTAAATTATTTACCAGGGTCACACAGGTGGTTGTAAACGAGAGAGGCAGGAGGATTCAAGCTCTCCTGACTTCAAGCACAGCATTCTTTCCATCACACCACATTGCATTTCACACTGCCTCTACTAAGCATCAATTGTGTTGGATGGAGTCTTATGGCCCCTGCTAGACCTACGATCCACCAAAGCAAAGGTTGCGTCCTATTCTTCTGACCCTCACAGCAGTTAGCACAGTGCTTCGCACATAGTAAGCTTTGTGAATAAAAGCAAGGTTAGAAAGGGTGTGACATAACAGGAGTAAGAATTACTGATGAATTTTTATCGTTCTATTAAGCATTTAAATCTAGAGTGATCTGTAATTCCCTCTTTAAAAATTATGATGACATAAAATTTTTATTAATTTATGTAAACATGCTCTTAATGCTTCAGTGGGCCTTCATGACTCGGTGAATACAAAGTTACTTAGTACATTATGTCTAGCTAGCCCTAGGCCTCAAGGTATCAAAGCTTCTCCTTTGCAATTTATCCATCGGTCTACTGGGAAGTTTTGCCACATGTCTGATATCTCTATCCTACGTCTCAACCTCTGTAGAAGATAACCCAGAATACAAATCCCATCCCTAGAAAAGTTAAATCCACTCATCTTTCTAACCCCTGCCTTAGGACAAAGCTGGCTTTATTGGTGAGTGAATAAATATGTTTATCTAATTTACTATATCTAACAGGCAAAATCCCTCAGATAATCAGACCATGATTCATCTACCTTCTCATCTTATTCAATCATTCATACTATCTTGTCATCTGCCTGTTGTTTGGAACCTCTCCCTACTCATCTCCTGTCCTACACACTTAATACCAGTATATATGTATTGTCCTACTTTATTAGAATATAAGATTCGTGAGGGCAGGAACTGTCAAATTGTTTGAATTGGTATTCCCAGTGTATAATACAGTGCCTAGAACTTAGTAAATACTTCTTTTTTGCATACACACAACTATTCATTCTTCCATCCAATGGAGCTATGATCTCATCAACGTGTATTCTTTCCATAGGTATAGATCAAAGACCATTCATACCTTCTCATCCTGTGAGATTCCTTTCATGTTCTCCCAGAGATCCATTGTGCTGCAGCCCTTCCTCTTTTCACACTTTGTGGTTATCAAAATAATCAGTCAACAAGCATTTATTGTTACTGTGTGTCAGACACATAGTAAAGAAAAGCAAAACCATAGTTTCTACCCTTTAGGACTTCACATTCTAATGGGAAAGATAATGTGTGAATAACTAACAAGGTACAAGACACATACAGAGTAGATAGAAGCTCTCAGAGCAAAAGCTCTGGGAGGAAGCAGGTAATGGAAGGAACAGCCTCCTTCAGAAGATTAGATCTGAGTTAAGTTTTGAAGGAACCCGGAGAACCAAAGAGGAAGAGGACAGGAGGGAGAGATTTCTAAACAATGAGGGACAGTCAATGAAAAAAAGTATCCGGACATGAAGTTTCATATGTGAGCAGTATCAAGTCAGACAGTGTAGCCAGATCATAGAGTTCATGGAGGAGAGTAAACTATAAGAAGACTGGAAAGGTGGGAAGGGAACATATGATGAAAGATTTTAAACATGAAACAGAGGACTTTATATCTGATCTTGTGAGTAATAGGGAACCTCTGGTATTTACTGAGGGGGTGGGGGGATAATGTTATACTTACAGTTAAGGAAGATCACTTCAGCAACTGAATGGAGGATGGATTGGTGTAAAGAGAGACTTGAGACCAAATAAAGGACTATCAAGGGAATTCTGGGTCACATGAGTAACAAGATGGAGGACGAGACGTTTCCCCGGATCTCTACAACCTCTCAAGCCTCTCCAAAATAAAAATCATATGCCAAAGATAGAGTGGTCTTCATGGTCTAGAACAAGGATGGACCTGTGACCTCAAGGCCATATTATTAAGGGGATTTGTTCTGTAAAGTCTGGATTCAGGCAAAGGGCTGCACTTGAGGCCCTAGATGGCCACATGTGGCCTCAAGGCTGAAGGTTCTACACCTCTGGTCATGGACACCCAAAACCTAAAAGAAGGTTAAAAAAAATAATCTAGTCCTCATTGACTCTAAGTTAACTCAGCACCCCCGCACACACCTCCCATACATTAGTGAAGCTACACTAGCAGACCCAAGTAATTGACACAAAGACCAACAACAAAAACCACCACCCCTTCATATTTGGTCACCCTCTCCCTCTTTCCAGCATCATAGAGAATTCAGTTCCTTGGTATGGAAGTTTGCTCAGACTATGGCAAAAAGCTAGCACCACAGCAAACAACCCTGTGGCTGGCAAAGCACTGACCTTCTGGGAGGTAGGAGTTGGAGGGAGACCACCCAGTATTATCAATGCTGCAAAGCTTTCACCTGCTAGCACTGGAATGGAAAACCCCACCACACCAGGGTGGCAGCTCTCTGAATTGCTGGTGCCAAGTCAGAGAACTTAGGAGCAGAAGAAGCCAGATAGGACACCAGGACAGGATATTGTACGTTGGGCAGGTGGGGGGACGCAGGGACCAGTGGAGAAGAGATACTATGAAGCACTTCACTGGGTGAGGGGGAAAGCACATTATCCAGCTGGAGCCACTTCTGACCACCCAAAACACCACTTGGGGCAGAAGCTGGTGAACAATGAATTGTCCAGCATGGAAAGAGCCTTAGATGTTTCCCCAAAGAAACCACTATCACAGGAGACACAGTCAAAAAGTGAATGGAGGATTATTAGAGGAGAGAAAAAAGAAAGACTGAAATTACCAAAGATCTCAAGAAGAAGAAAACTCAAAGAACTTGAACATTAAAAAGACAAATCACCAGGGAAAACATTAACAACAGAAGAATATGTGGCCTCCAGATCTAGTAAATAAGTTCAGATATCTATGAAGAAATGTTGCAAAACAAAAGAAAATGATCCAATACTTGATGAAAGAGAAGACCCTGTGGAATATAAAAATACAGAATCACAACACACTATTACTGAGTGGTTCAAAAGAGAAATGGAAAATATGAGAGCAGAATATATGGCCTGCACAGCCAAAATAATGAGCAGAATAGGAAAAGAAAAATCTGCAATGGCAAGTCTCATCGAGAGAGAGAGAGAAAAAGAGAGAGAGAGAGAGAGAGAGAGAGAGAGAGAGAGAGAACAATAGATCTGAAATTCAAATATACAAAAGTGAAGGACAATCTGACAAAAGAAACAATAACATTAAAAGAAACTATGCTAACTATGCAAGCAAAACATGTTAATCTCAAAGACAGAAGGCACAGAAATAATTTAAGGATCATAGGTCTCCTAGAAGGACAGGACAGGACAAAAAACGTTAACATCATAATGAATGAAATAATACAAGTAAACTGGCCAGAATTTCTGGACACAGAAAATGAAATACAAATTGAAAGAATTCATAGATCACCTCCAGAAAAAAAAAGTGGTTAAACTTAACAATTCAATTCAGAAACAAGTTGGATAAACAATCAGAAGAAAGACCACGAAGGAAATGAAATTCAAATAATGCTAGGCTATTCTGCACACACCAGAAAATGCAAGTGGGGATACAATAATGTATTGCAAAGAGGAATGGAAGTCAAGATGCAGCTTAGGTTGACCTACTATGCAAATCTAGGCTTAACTATAAATAAACAAAGATGAACACTCGATAATAAAGAAGTGCCTGAAACATGTTTAGAAAGAAAACCATACCTGAAGAGATTATTTACTTCTTGAACAAGCCAAAAAAGATTTTGCTTTGATGGGAGTGAGGGGAAGGTTCTGACCAACTTCACTGATGAACACTCCTAGAAAATAGATGGTCTGTTAAGGGAAATGGGAACCTTGTGCTGGGTGTGGTTTAAGGGATTTTTGTGCTTAAAAAGTCTATTCAGGAAGGGAAGTATGGAACTCCTGGGGGCAACTGAAACATGGGGGAGTGGTAGGGCATGAACCCAAGGAATAGATTTTTGAGGCAAATGAGGGGAAAGGGATAGGGAAAGGAACCAGAGGAAGGTATAATAAGTAATGAGCTGCCTAAACAGAAATATTGTAAGGAAGGGGCCCTCCCATGGGTCAGTGTCCTCTCTAACACTTGAATAATTGACTTTGCCTTGGAAGTGAAGCACAATGGAAAACAGGAATTCATGGGGCATCCATCCTTTCTAGAGAAGAGAGCCTAGAACAAATATCTTGGAAGTTCTGATTACATGAGGAATATAGGAAAAAGAGATCAGATAATTATAGGAGCTATAAATCAGAGAATGAAATTCCAAAGTAAATAGAAAGAAAGAATGGATAATGAAGAATGTGAGAGAAATCTTTTTGAAAAGGGGTGTAAAAAAACAACTTTTTAAACTTATGAATAGGATTAGTTGAACAGGAGGAAAGGAAGGGAGAATTGACTAGACTAAGAGTGGGAGAGAAGGATGTAAAGAATTATATAACCAGATAAAAGCAGGAGGGGACAAGGAACTAGCAAAAAAAAGAAAAGGTAAGAAATAACAAAAGAGGGAATAAGAGTGAGGGAAAGAGAGCCAGTGGGAACAGATACCTTTAAAAAAAATTAAAGTAAAATAACTCAAGGAGTATGGTACTATGTTTACAGCAGTAAAAGGGGGGGGGGAATATAGTAGAGGCAGATAGAGGAAAATATACCTTATTTCCAGAACTTTAAATTTGAATGGGCTAAATAGTACAATAAAATGAAAAGCAGTAACAGAATGGATAAGAAAACAAAACCCTACAATTTGTCGCTTACAAGAAACATATTTTTTTAAATAGTTTATATGTTTATTTGTATGTTTGTGTGTACACATGTGTATGTGTGTATACAAAATTAAAATGAAGGAATGGGAAAACATTTACTATGTACCAAGTGAATGCAAAAAAACAAGAGTTGAAATCATACTATCTGATAAAGCAAAAATAAACACTTAAAAAAATAAAAAGGGGTAAATAAGGAAACTATATTATACTAAAAGGAACCATAAAAAACAAACCAATATCAGGAATAAACTTATATACTACAAATGCTTTAGCCTTCAAGTTCATAAAAGAAACATTATCTGACCTACAAGAAGATGTAAACAGCAACACAAAAGTAATAGGAGACTCCAATATGCCTTTCTCAGTTTTGGTTAAGTTTGACAGAAAGAGAAACAAAAGGTAAAATATGGAATTGACAAACCACTGAAGAAACTAGTTAAAAGACATATGGCATCTTCTAAATGAACAGCAAAAGAACATATGTATTTCTAAGCATTACATGAAACTTTTACAAAAACTGACTATGTATTAGGGCTCCAACATATTGTAAACAAATGTAAAAAGTCAGAAATAGCCCTTTACAAACCATAGCACAATAAAAATAGTAATTGATTCAGGGACCACAAACAGAAGACAGACTCAAATGGAGACTTCACAAAGAAATCCTAAATAATGAGTGGGTCAAAGAATAAATCAAAGAAACAATGAATAATGACATAAAAGAAAATAATAATGGTGAAACAACGTACCAAAGTTTCTGGGATATAGCAAAAGAGGTTCTAGGGGGAAAACTGTATATCTACTACTAACGTACACAAAGAAAAGATCAAAAGAGAAGATTAATGAATTGAATATGTATATTTAAAAATTAAAAAATCAACAAATACACAAATCTAAAATAAGCACAAAGAAGAGATAATCAAAATTAAAAGGGAAATGGGTAAATTAGAACAAAAAAGTTTTAAAATTGATTGATAAAATTAAAAGCTTGTTCTTTGAAAAAACTAATAAAATGTATAAGCTTTTGTTAATCACATTAAAAAGAAGAGAGCTAAAAATCAGATCAATAAAATAGCAGTTGAAGAAGGTAAAAATCACAGTAAAACTAGGAGAAATAAAAAGATTAAACATAATATATTGTGATATTTGTGTAACAAAACTAATAACACCAAAGAAATAAATGAATACCTTCAAACATATAAAATACCCAAAATGTCAGAAGACCAGGTAGAGATCTTAAATAGCCCAATCTCAGAAAATCAAATACATCTAGCTATAAAAGAACTATCAAAGGAAAAAAGAATTGGTCCTGATAAAAATTCTATCAAACTTTTAAGGAACAGTTATTACCTATACTTCACAAATTATTCTCAAAAATTGAGAAAGTAATCTACCAGAATTCTTTTATGAGACAAATATAGTGCTACTAATAATTCACAAATTATTCTCAAAAATTGAGAAAGTAATCTACCAGAATTCTATTATGAGACAAATATAGTGCCACTAACAAAATCAAGAAAAGATAAACACAGAAAGAAAACTATAGGTCAATATCATTAAAGAATATTCACTTGAAAATTTTAAGCAATATGCTGTCAAACAGACTACAGTGATTTATCCAAGAAATTATTCATTATAATCAAGTGGGATTTATACCAGGGATTCAAGAATGGTTCAGCGTTAGTAATACAATCAATATAATTAATCATATCAAAAACCAAAACATCCAAAATCACATGATCATCTCAATAGATGTAGAAAAGGACTCCTACACAGTATACCACTTCTATTCTTACAAAAAAAAATCTTAAAAAGAATCTGTAAAAATTACAATCATATACTAAAGGGGATGAGACTAATGTTTCATATGCTCTAAGGAGGAAATATTATTATGTTTGGCAATTAAGAGAGTGATGCTTACTGCAGTAAGCTGTTTCAAGTGAATGATGACTTAAGAAACAAGACTACAGAGCCTTCAGATACTAGTAAAAGGAGAAAAGGAGAAGACATCTAATGTAGATGGCTTTCTCAAGAAATTCAAGTGACAAGGAGAGAAAAGGTATAGGGCAATAACAGGAACGGTCTCTTCTAGTGAGGGCTTTTTAAGGTTGAGAGGAGACATAGGCATGTTTGTAGAAAGCAAGGAAGAAGGTAGTAAATAGGAGAGGCAGAAGATTAGAGAGCAGAGATGAGAAAAAGAGAAATCTTCTGGAGAAACAGGAGGGAATGTGGGGTGTCATCAAGGATGGATTTGCCTTTGCAAGAAAAAGGGCTACCTCTTTAGCAATAGAGGAGGTAGTGGAGAAATAAGTCTGCATAGTGCAAGATGAAAAGGAACAGGGAAAAGTGAGCTCTTGGTGAATGATCTCAATTTTTTTGGTGAAGTGTGAAGCAGGGGTTCTCAGCTGAGAGGGGAAAATGAGGGGTAAGGACCAGGAATTCTCACATTCACTTTGGGGTCAGACTCAAACCTGATCCTTTGAGATTCACAAACATACTATATAACCAGGAAAACATTTGTATTATTAATTATATTAGTAAGTTCAAATAATTAGCATTGTGTTAGTTGGGTTTGTTGATATACACATCATTAGTCAGTGGGAACCTGTTCAAGAATAGTAGACAAGGTAACCTGCCCAATTCAGAGGTTATCATGTATATCATCAATTCTCAGTCATGTTGGATCCCTTATTTGTAAATTTACAATAATAAGAAAAGAGGAAGTGCTAATGTGTTGTAGAACTATTCTTCTATGGCCTACATCACACCATGCTCTACTTTAACTATCAACTCTACTTCCTCCCCACTGATGACTTGGTCTCTGCCCCTGGGTCCCTCAGTTCTGATAGGTAAGCATTTGTTTTATCTTGCCAGGTTCCTAGCTTCCATCACACCAGTTGGTGGGAATCCTACCTCTTCCTCCTTCCAGCTTCCTTTTAGGTTTTGCCTTCCCTCCTAGAATATAAGTTTCTTGATGGCAGAGATTGTATTGCAGAGCTTGTATTTGTATCCCACTTAGCACAATACCTGGAATATAGGGAGCTCTGAATAAATGCTTCATCTATCCAACTATCAATGAATTATACTACAGCTAAATCACTGGTCACTACTGATCATCCTCTCACCACTGAATATCACTGTCACCATTGAATATCACTGTTCTGAGTGGAAACAATCAAAATGTTTAGTCCATCTTGCCTGTGGATAGCCTTGTCTTTATCCTTCACCTAGCTTTTGAAATATAACCTCTCTCATAAACTGGAACTACCTCTAAGTTCTCCTTATTTCCCATAATCATTTATATTGAAACATGGCCTCTTTTGACAACAATTTAATTTCCTCTTTTTGTGGTTTCAAGGGTTCAACCCAGCCTATTTTTTGCTTTGTAGAAACTAATCATTTTAACAGTATACAGTTATTGGTTTACACAAAATAATTTGCTGTCCTAGGATTTTAAAATTCAACACTGAAGATAAAGAGTTAAAATACAACACATATTTAATTCTCATTTTCAAATAGATCAGACAAAATGGAAGTCTGGTAGATGAGATGATTTATTTTGCCTGGATAATATTTAGAACTAAATATTCTTTCCCTACAATGTTGCTAAAATAAAAAACATATTTTATCAGAAGCATTTACTTTTCAATGATACACATTAGTAAGAAAAAAATGGTACATTCAGTTCCATCAGGCCATACAGCTCCCCCAAGCTGTTTCTAAGGAGAGGCTTGCCTTTTTTTTCCCTCACTGAAGTCAGTCTTCTCAGAACAATGACCCTTCTTCATTGGCCAACTCTACTTTACAAATGTGAGCCCCACGAGCGCACACATGTGCGTACATGCGCACACACACATACACACACACACACACACACACTTCAAATACTGTACCGTGTTCAGCATTTCTTTCTCTTCAATGCAGGAGGCAGTTTTTTTCTGTTCTTTGTTTACTTCTGAAACCAGTCGCATGATGGTCTGTCTGCTGGCTTTTGCCTCCATCTCATGGACATTTATAGTCTCTTCAAGAGTAACAATCTGTTCTTTCTTAAGTGTGTTTTCCTTATGCAGCTCCCTAACCTGAAGAGAATGATAAATAAAAATGAACAGCTTTTTACACTGCTTTCGATCAGCAAGTGCTGGCCTCCATACAATTCACTGGGCTAACGGATCCAAGGAGCAAAAATGACAAAGGCTACATTGGCCCGAAATATCACATTTTCTAAATTCTGCAGATATGAGTCTACTAAGCAGTCAAGTTCATATTAATCCAAGAGCAGACTTAGGGAAATAGAGTCACTGTGGTATTTTCCAAATTGTGAGATAATGCATATATACTTATTGAATCTGGCAGCAGTAAGACATGTGCAGAATGATCTTAATGTTGTGAGATAAGAGGAGAGACAGCAGTAGGAATGGAAGTCAAGTACTTGTAAGAAGATTTTTAATTGGAAATTGCATGCACCCCAGCACTACATGCAATTTTCATATAATAGTAGTAGTGGCAATAGCATTTATATAGCACTTTATGATTTGCAAATTTCTTTACAAATACTATCTCACTATATCCCTACAGAAACCCTGAGAGATACATGTTATTATCATTCCCATTTTACAGAAGAGAAAATTGAAGCAGAGGTTAAATAACTTGCCCAGGGTCCCACAGCTAATAAGCATCTGAGGCCACATTTGAACTCGGGACTTCCTGACTCCAAGTTCAGAGCTCTGTACACTGTGCTACCATGTCAATCCTATCCATGTGAAATGTACTTTGTTAATTTATTTCAGTAGGAGGTACTTTTGAAATATCAATTTTTTTCTCAAAAAAGCTTCTAGTTTTATTTATTAACTCAAGGGTTTGTTTTTTTTTTCCCATTCAATTCTGTTCATCTCTTCTTTGATCCTTCAGAATTTCTACTGAGGATCAATGACAAAGAATGCTACCAACCTCTTAACAAAAAGGCACTTGACTCAAGATGCAGGATAAGTGATACATTTTTGAACATGGCCAATATGGGAATTTGTCTTGCTTGACTATGATTCAAAGCACTGGGTTTTTAACACTTGGGACCTTAAAGTTATAATAACTAAGCCTGGCCTGGTGAGAAAATGCATATCTCTCCCTTCTTTTTGAAAGTAATAGAGTACAGGTATGGAACCAGAAAGTTCTGATTAATGGACAAGTGGAAGATTCTCCTTAGAACACGTAAAGTGCCTAGACTCCTGATAGAGACCAAGAGCAAAGAAAGCTTGAAAGAGACAAGATGCCATTTCTCCAAGGCCCAGTGAATGTTAGAGACTCTTACCAGGGAATGTTGTATATATTGTTATTTTAACTTTTCTAAATAAATCCTAAAGGACCATGTGAAGTATTTATTTGAAGTGAATAATCTTTCATTTTAAGTATAGTAACCATGTTTTGTTTAACACCTGCAACCTGGTGTTAATTATATATATATATACACACATACATATATATAACATACATGTTATATATATGTATGTGTATACATACATATTTGTGTGTGGTTCAGGCTAACTTTAAGCAATCTATACTCCTATTTTTATTAAGATCCAAAGTGAAATGTTAATATCATTGAGATCAATTTTTCCTTTGGTTTTGTTTCTAACTAGAAGGGTAGGCGATATAACTTTAACACACATGGATAGGCAAGTACATATATACATGTATATATGAATGTATATGTTATATGTATGTATATATATATAATAGTGCATATATCTATTCATTTACATGTTATCTCTTGCACTAGAATGTAAGTTCCTTAAGGACAAGGAGCTATTGTCATTATCTCTTATTTGTGTCAAGAGTGCTTAGCACAGTTGTTTGCTATTTGTCCTTCATTCTTGAAGAGGACCATGGCATCAGGGAGGTGATGCCATGACTTGCAAGTGAATTGGATTTAAGTGAGGCAGGGTTGTGCAAAGTCACCAGCCTCATTCTCTCCTCAGAAGCCATCTGCTCCAGTAGCAAGACACCTGGAGATGGTCCCAGATGCTGTATCTTCCCCTCTCAGACTGATTTCTTTTCTTTTCTTTTTTTTTTTTTTTGATTAGGTAAAAAAGACCATTCTCTGCTTCACTTCTTACCTAGCCTTAATCAATGAAAGGGCATTGCCTCAGTCAAATTGAGACCTGGGAAAGACCTTAGCTTAACAAGGCCAAGGTCTCCCACTGCATCTGGGGCCTGACATAAAAAACACTTAATAAAAACACATTGTTTGATGGATTGTTGATTTAACTTACCAAACTACATATATACACATATACATACATATATATGCATACATATATACACATACATACGTATATATGTATACGTATGTATGTGTATATATATATATATATATATATATATATATATATATATATATATGTACATATGTAAACAGTCAGCATGATCCCACTAAAGTCAAGGGAGTTGTAAAAGGCCTTCAAAATCACCCTAACTCCTTCCTTTAACATATGAGGAAAATGGAGCCCAGAGATATAAAGTGACTTAATCAAGGTCACTCAGCTGTTTAGTGACAGGTCTTCTAATCTGAGTCCAATTTCCTTCCCCCATCATTTTTTACCATTTCCATAGAAAGTAAATTTTGTTAAATTTGCAACAAACACCTTTGAAATTACATTCTCCTGAATTTCCTCTTCATTCTTCATGTCCATTTCTAAGCAGTCAGAAAGTTGGATTAGAAATTCCTCGCGTTTCTTGCTGCTCTCAGCTGCTCGGTTCTTGATTTCTTCATTTTCCTTTAGATACTTTCTAACCAGCAAATAACAAATATATCAAGATTAACAATATTGGAAGGCAATGTTTCGGAAGCAAAATTGAGAATTGTAAACACTTCTGTATATGCCAGTTTATTGTTCTTGTAGTAGGTTTCAACAAGAATGATCTTTGCTAAAAAAATAAAATAAAATAAAATGTTAGCTCTGGTTAGGAACCAGCCTTTTTTTAAACTAGCAAATTACATGTTTTGACTAGAGGCTACAATCCAGCATGATGCCTGGAAAAACAAAAATAATTAAAGATATGCAAATTCTCTTTCCCCAGGCCCTGTTACAAAATGTTTCTCACAGGTACTTTCCCCCATCACTAATTCCTTTCAGTCATGACCAGGCACAAAATCCATAGTGAATTTGAGTTCAATGATATGCACTTAAAATGTGTTTAAAATAAAGTACACATTACTGAGCAATTATAACATCACAGACCCTAAAACAATGCATGTTTTCTCA
Organism: Potorous gilbertii; assembly: GCA_028658325.1. NCBI lineage: Eukaryota > Metazoa > Chordata > Mammalia > Diprotodontia > Potoroidae > Potorous > Potorous gilbertii. Next base: position 433,130,322 of record CM053770.1, on the reverse strand, counting down.
TTTTAGCAGCCTAGAATTTGCCTCTGTCTTTCCGCCTAGAAGGCTAGAGGAAGGAGCATAAACTCCTCCTAAAGCCTCCCTTTAAAGAAGTCCAAGAAGTTCAGCCAACTCGTCATTTTCCACTAGTAGCCCTGCTCGGCTTCACTCTGCCATCACCATGCCACTGTCTTGTGTCTTCTGTTCTCCACCTTCTCAGTTTTCTTTAGTGTGCAGACTTCCACCTTTACATTGTAAGCTCCTTGAGGGCAAAGACTTTTTCTTTTTCTTATTTATATCTCCAGAACTTAGTACGGTGTTTGGCACATTGGAGGTACTTAACAAATGTTATTTTATTATTGAATTGTAGAACTTAACATTGGAAGAGATCTCAGAAACCACCTAATCTAGACTCCTCATTTTAAAAATTAAAAAAGCCAAGGTCCCAACAGATAAAGTGAGTTGCCCATGATTACACAGAACTAAGATAAGAACCAAGATATTCCCTCTCCTCTTAAGATAATTTAAAATAAATTATTTTAAATTTTTCAATATTATCTGCTTTTTTTTTCACTTTAGGTTTTCATTAGAATAGCAATAAATATATTTGGGAACCAAATGAAAAAAGTTGCTTCTTTGTATAGGAAGACAGAGAGATATTTTGCACTGGTAGGAATAAAATATAAAATTAAAACCTTTGTAGCTGGAATAAAGGGCAACTAAAGTGGTACAGTGGATAGAATGCCTGGAGTTAGGAAGACTAATCTCTGTGGGTTCAAATTTAGCCTCCAGCACTTACTAGCTGTGTGACCCTGGGCAAGTCACTTAACCCTGTTTGCCTCAGTTTCCTCACCTGTAAACTAAGCTGGAGGAGGAAATGGCAAACCCTCCATTATCTTTGCCAAGAAAATCCCAATTGCATCACAAAGAATTGAACATGACTGAACTACAACAAGCTAAAAGAAATAAGTGGTAAAGGTAGAAGGTCTGAAGCTTGGAGGACGTTTAATTTTCATTCTTGCCCAATATCACTGACATTCACATACAAGAAGACTATGAGAGCAAAGTGATCTTCCAAATACCTCCAACCTCCACATAATCCTGTGGATTATTGTATTGGGGCAGGGGAAGAGTTAGGGGGCTGGAAAGCAGGGAACCATAGGGATCTGGTTGTGGAGAACTGGATCGCTGCAAGGTGTTCAGAGAAAGTTGCAATAAATTTCTAATCCTAAATCAGAGAGCTGTCTAGGACCACAGACTTTGAATCAGATCTAAATACAAGTAGTTTAAAACACACACCACACACACACACACACACACACACACACACACACATACATACACACATACACACACACACAACTTTAGCCTGGGACTTGTTGGCTGATTTCTTGTTGGCTGCCCTTAGCCAAGTGCCGTGGTTCACTACTACTTCAGCTATGGACTAAAGAGTTTTGTCAGGGACAAACTTTTCTAATTAGTGCCAAGAACCTAAGAGATGACCTTGGGGAACTGAGAAATAATCATAATCGCATTATGTAGCACTTTAAGGTTAGCAAAGTGCTTTATATCAAATCTGCTCTTCCCAACATCCTTGAGAAAGCACAGAAGATGGTAGCAGAGGAACAATTAATGACTATGAGACCAGAAGCAATGTCTAGCTGAATGCGGAGATTCTATAGCCCTCAGATAGTATAAGAAAGTGTGAACACCAGAGGATATCAGCATCTCCACAGCATCAGGTAGGTTAGTTATCCTAGACAGTCCCATAAAAGTGCACCTTCCATATATATGCCCTGAACAAACAAGTTCTTCACATGTGTCACTTCATGCATGTCCCCTGGATTATACCCTCAATGTGTGTTACCTGTTCACTTGTACTCTATACGTGTGCCTATGTGTGTTCTCTGCCGCTGGTAGGATCACAATCCGTGGACAATATACCTCACATGAGAAAAGTCATTCCTCAAATCCCTTTAAATATAAAAGGATCAGGAATGGACCTGAGTAGACAGACAATTATCTCATCTACTTTGTTTGCTATTGTCTCTGTGCCTTTCCCACCCTCTCAACCACATAAAAGAAAGGAAAAAAAATAGGATTTGAAAACTGGGAAACTTCTGAGCTGTTAGGTAATTTGAGGACAAATAACTAACCCCTGATTTATAGCCTTGCATTCACAATTTAAATGGAAAACTCATCAGTAAGGAAGGAGAGATCTCTGACAGAGGAACCCAAATCTCTGGATCAGGAAGAAAATTGTAAAGAAAAGACCAAGCCTGAGAGCATTAGTTAATGAGAAGCCCCTTTTCTTTGAACCAGATGTTCTTTCTCTTTTTTTGTGTGGTGCACTTCTTGGGCAGTCTGGTGGGGCCTATGGACCCCTTCTCAGGATAATGTCCTCAAATGAATAAAATAAGCTACATAGCATTTCAAAGGAAACCAGATATATTGAAATAGGAAATTTTTTGTCTTTTTTAATTTAAGTTCAAAATTAAAAAAAAAAAGCAATAGTTATCAAAATATTTTTTAACAGTCTGTGACTATGTGACTCTGGGCAAGTCACTTAAATTCTTAACCTCCAAGAGACAGCCTGGAAGATTGAAAATTTCAGGACAGTTAAAAATCTACATTAGGAAAGGTTTCCTATAGAGACAAAATCATACCTCTTCCCCATAAAACACATGGAATGCAATATTTTAAAACAAGAACCAAAGGGAAAAATGTTTTAAAATGATAAAAATGTTTTAAATGATAAAAAGTCTTCACTACTTACAGGTGAGGAAGTTTTTCATCTTTCTGGCGCCCAGTCCACACAATTGCCCCTTTTCCTGACTATATACCATGCAGGTAACCTACTCTCCCTTCCAACACCTTACGTATATCATCTTTCCCAATCATAATGCAAGCTCTTTAACTATAAAGACGGCCTTTCTTGTTTATCTCAGTGCTTAGCTGAATACCTGGCACCCAGTAAGTCCATAACAAATGCTTTATCCTTTAATCCAGATACCTAGTAAGTACATACATAATAAGTGCTTTATCACTGAATCAATCAACAAGTATTTATAAACACTTACTATGTGCCAAATGTTAGTGACACAGAAAAGGGAAAAGACACAGTCCCTTCCCCCAAGCAGCTCACATTTTGATGGGAGAGACAAGAGGCAACAACTAAGTATGCAGACAAGAGCAATGCAAGTATGGATGTCAATATAAATGCCAGAATGAGGGGACCAGGAAAGGCCTCCTATGGAAAGTGGGATTGCACTGAGTCTTCAAGGAAGTCAGAAGGTAGGAAGGTGAGGAGAGAGAGCATTGGATCATGGGGCTAATGAAAAGGCTACCTCAATATTCCCATGTTCAAGAAAAAAAGTCATCGTAGGTCATTTCCTCACTAAAAGGAATACTTTCTTCTTGTTGCAAAGAGAACAAGTTTAATTCCTGGAAATGAGAATAGCCAGACCAAAGTCCCAAACTACAAGTCTTCAAGAAGCGTAAAGACACGCCAGCCAAACAAAATCATTCAAATTCACGTAAGCTCCAATATGGAGTTTTCATTTCAGATGAGCTTTCTAAAATACAAAATACTCTAAAAGGCCATTAAGAAGTATTTTAATGGCAAAATGGACTCATCACTGTAATTGGTACCATTTTTTACAGACAGTGGACGGTAATGATGATTACTGCTTTTTCTCCTTACTATGTTTATTTTTTTCCTGCAAACTCTTCTACTGTATTCCATGTGAAATAAACCATATAATTACACGTCCTCAAAAGCATATCATATTTCTATTTAGAAAAATGTAGGACAATAAAAGATTTGTTTTGCTATGACTCATTTAGCTGTTCCTTTTTTGAGCTTATAAGAATTGGATTCATTCTTTGGGACTCGAGATACTCCCCCACCCCACCCCTAGATATTCTATTTTCACTCTCAGCTATGCCAACAGAAAAGTGCCTAAGAATTATGTAGGGTGAGGTTAAAAGGCTGGAAAGAGTTGAGGCCATCTAAATATTCTTAATAAAAGCAGGAATCTGAAACAAAGCTGATTGAGATGGAGAGTCATCTCTGAAGTAATTTCTCCTACAAGATTTAATTCTTTGCCTTTTTCTCCCACACTCATTCGCATGGGTGTGCCATCTAAGTGATCAGTCTCAGCCCTTTCAATAGACTTCCATCCTCTCGCTACACTTTTTATCTTATGACCTCAATCTTACTTTCACCACGCCAAAAAAAGGATTTACAAACTCTGTCTTAGTATTTTTGGTTAATTTACTAAAAATAATAACGGCTAGTACTTATATAGCACTTTGCATTGCAAAAGTGTTTTATACATGCTAATCTCATTTCATCCTCACAAATTTAGAGGCAGGAGCTATCACAATCCCCATTTTAAAGATGAGGAAACTAAGAAAGAGAGAGGTTAAGTGACTTGCCTAGGGTTATACAGAGCTAGGGTGAGAGACCAATTTTAAACTCCTGTCTTCCTAAATCCAGGTCCAGGTCTCTATCCACTTCGCCACCTAGTGGTCTTAAAAAGTCTTTCGTGCAATTTGCAGGGTAAGGATGTTTTTTTAAAGATTTAAATGGTTCAGTGCCTTATTTAGCTACCTCCTCCCTTTTACAGGACAATCACAAATTCAGTTCAAGGTCATTTACTAGTCTTTGCCAGAATTCAGCAGGGTTGAATGAACCTTGCTTACAAATAGGTTCAAAATGCTGAGTACACCCCACTGTTAATACTGGAAAAATGGTAGATATAACTCATAATTATTCTATATTTTTAATGTTTAGAAGGCATGTAGTATAAGAATGACTATACCTATAAATCAACCAACAAACATTTATTAAGTGCCTTTTAGTGACACATCCCGTTAGGTACTAGAAATAAAAAGACAAATTTTATAGGTAAAGAAACTAAGGCATCCAGGGGAATTACTTCATTTGCCAAGGATTGTTTTAGTAGCAAAAATATAGCCATAGGGAGATTCCTACTCTAATTTTCTTTACTCTAAGTCCAGTTTTCCTTCTACTACACTAGGACTCCTTAAGAAATATACAGAGTAGCCTGGGTCATGACACATCTCTCTGAAAGGGTTTATAAATGAGTGTTTTCTTTCTACCCTTACCTTTGACTCAACAATTAAATTATTGATCCAAGCAAAAGTTCCAAAATGTGATTTTGATATTTAATTCAGTGTTCATTCATGCTGAATAAATACTAAAGACTATTGAATCTGTTGAGGTTATTGTTGGTGTGTCAGAAGAAAAGATTTGTAAAATTTTAATAGGATTATAAAAATATTTAAGATCCAAAGACTTTTGAAAATTGAATTGCAAGGCCACAAAAAGGTGAGATGCATATCACAATGCTTTTGTCCCCTCAGACCATAGTCTGATGACCTAATATCAAACGACATGACACTTTATTTTCACTTGCTTACTTTAATTTAGCTTCAAAATCTGTGATTTTCTTCTTCAATTCCTGGTTCTCCTGGGTTGCAGCATTAGCTGTTATTTCTGTCCTCATTTTGGATGTGGCAAGTGCTGCAGATTCTTTCTCTGTCTCCTGAACCCTATCTCGCAATGACATGAGAAGAGAAGATTGTCTTGCATTGTTTTCTTTATAACTCTCCATTTCAGCCTTCAACTCCTGGCATGAGACTTCTTTAGAAAACATCTTAGACCGGAGATCCAGAAGCTAACCAAGAAACAAAGAAGTAAAAAAGAAGAAACTGAGGAACTTAGCCAACTGAATGGAAGGCACAAGTATTGTAGTATCATCATTTTAGCTATATTTACATTATTCTCTCCTATTTTTGATTACCCTTTCACATTGAATCATCTTCTACGTCTGAAAACCAAAGAGCCTCAGATCCTTACTAGCTGTGTGACCCTGGGCAAGTCACTGGAGAAGGAAATGGCAAACCACACTCATATCTTTGCCAAGAAAACCCCAAATAGGGTCACAAAGAATCTGACAAGACTGAAAAGTGTCTCAACCACAATAACATCTGTATCAGTTGTAAAATGGGGATAATAACAGTACCTACCTTCCAGGGTTATCCGGAGGACTAAATGAGAACAATTGTGAAGTCCTTAGCACACCAGGCACATGGTAAGCACCATCTAAACATTAGTTAGTATCATTATCATCATCATCACCATCATCACCATCATCATCACCACCATCATCACCATCATCATCACCATCACCATCACCATCACCATCACCATCACCATCACCATCATCATCATCATCACCATCATCACCATCATCACCATCATCACCATCATCATCACCATCATCATCATCATCATCATCATCATCACCATCATCATCATCATCACCATCATCACCATCATCACCATCACCATCATCATCATCATCATCACCATCATCATCATCATCATCATCACCATCATCACCATCATCATCATCATCATCATCACCATCATCACCATCATCACCATC
>CM053770.1:433079044-433123367 GCA_028658325.1 Potorous gilbertii | reverse complement strand
ATCATCACCCCCCACCCTGTTTAACTCCTTCTCCCTCAATTTCCTGTATTGTAAGATAGGTTTTCATACCAAAATGAGTGTGCATTTTATTCCTTCCTTTAGTTGACTGTGATGAGAGTAAACTTCATGTTTTTTTAAGCTTCTTAAGGTAGAAAAACTGTAATTTGTTTGCACTTGTACTCCCAGGGCTTAGCATAGTGCCTGTCACATAAGTTCTTAATAAATGCTTTATTTATCCATCTCAGTAGTTATCATCTGAATTAAGTTGCTAATTATAAAGATTAAATAAGATAACATTTGTAAAGTACTCAGCACAGTGCCTGACTTAATAATGCTTAATGTTTATTCCCTTCCCTTATAAATTATATACACTCATGCAAATTGATGAGGCCACCAAGTAAGAGAGGATAGAATAGATGAAGAATTGAATTGAATTTCTTCCAGAAACTCTGTCTCAGAAGCAAATAATATTAAAAAGTGAACATATCTTAAAACATTAGTTGATTAAATAACTACATGCCATCAAATACTATTCACAGACCTCATATGTATGGCATGGCTAACAAGACTATATAAAGCAAGTTAAACTCTACCCATGAGTAAACGCACTTATACGCCAACCACAGAAACTTTCATTTAAAAATTTTCTCTCTGTTTTTTGCCAAAAAGAGAAGCACTGTTCATTAGCGGATGTCATCCATTAATTCCCGGATCAGTGGAAGAACTATAAAAGTGCATCTTGTGGCCACCATGATTCTTTTTAGAAAAGAAAAGCTGTCAGATCAAAGTTATCCTACAGTACAGCTTCCTGTGGTTTTGTGGGGAGGAATAAAAGCAATTTCGCCAGTTTTACAAAGAAGAAACCAGCTGGGTGCCAAGTATGAAAAGGCTATCTATCAATTACCTTAAAGAAATTCAGCCTCCATTCTTTAACAAAATTTAATACATCCACACTATCCTGAGAATAATTCACCTATAGATCATCTGATCCATATTTGAAATTGTTTTCTAATCTGAAGTTGTTTCCTAGTAGGAACTTAGTTCAGTGGTAAACGCAGTGTTGGAGAGTGGCAAGAGCATCTGAAGTGTGGTCCAAAGAGTTGAGTTTAAATCCCAGCTTTGCATTTCCTGTGCATCCATGGGAAAGTCACTTATCATTCTAGAGCTCAATTACCATTTATGTAAAATAAAGACATTGGATTCCCCAAGGTCTAAATCAATGATTCTTTGCTCCTAACAAAGCAAATCTTCAACATGCATTTTTAAAAAAAGACATAAAATATTGCATTTACAGAACATCCCTTGGTGATTTGATTCTTGGATTCAGTGCAGTGTGAGAGAATGAAAATATCCAGAAGCATATTTTATCAATCTTCTTGCAAATTTCTTTCAAACGGAGGGAGGAAGGAAGGAAGGAAGGAAGAAAGGAAGTCATGCCAAATCAAAATTTATTCTTTAAAGGAGCATGGGAATTACAATCACCAACAATCCTAGGCAGCATATTAACTAAGGAAAGTATGAAAAGAAGTAATTTTTAGTTTAAACTAAATAATTAGGTTAGCTTAGGATGGCCAATAACAGATCAACATTCAGGTGCTCACTCCAAAAATGTAGACTTCCATCACATGAGAGAAGGTACTAAGGTTAGGGTAAGTCTTTTTGTGGTGAGCAAACACTCCAAAATTTCCCTAACTTTTCCTTTAAGAAATGTGATGCCATTATAGGGTTTTAAGGGGTCTTTTTGAGAGTTTAACTCCACACAGAAGGCCTTACTAGAAAACTCAAGTGTTTCTTTTTTTCTACCAGGAAGGATTCAATCTGAGCTATACTTTACAGTTACCACCTGAAGCAATCTAATGTTAATTTACAAAAGACTGCAACATAGGATTTGAGTCTGTGACTGATTATAGGAACTGCGGAAATTGCTGCATAGGATGACTCAGTCGAAACCTTCTATAAGAAAAGGATAGCGGAAAGCTTAGAAAACTGGAGATAAGCTGCCTCACAATTGAGTGAGTGCACAGTGCCCCCAGGCCCACAATGCCTTGGACAGGCTCTGGCTCTGCTTCTATGATATCTAGTTGTCTTATTATCCCATGAATAGAAAATAAGAAAATGAATGTCTGCCTCTTCAACACAAAAGATCTTAAATTCTACTTCATATCTCCATTTTTCTATAACTAAGCTCTTTTCCCCCTGGTATTATTTCAGGTTCAACTATACAGCAAGCCCCTCTGTGGAATTTCTCTCTCACTTTTTTTTTCTCTTTCTCCCTTAATCTATTCAAAATTCTGGTCTTGTTACAATTACCAATTTTTCTCCAGCTCTCTAATTTGTTTTTCCCCTCCAAATCCAAGGTTCTCATCTCATCTACACAGTCCCATTGCAGTCTAAAACTTTTACCTGTCCTCCTTGTCCCTGGGTAGTTTCTCTCCTACACAAATTTTTGCCTGAAGTTTCCTAGAATTCACTTTTAATTATTTTAAGGCTAACACAACTTCAGGCCACATTAAAAGAAGCTAGGAGGAGGAAGAAATACACCCTATCCCAGGTCATGTGAAATAACTGAGTCAGTTGAGGTTATCACACTTTAGCAATAACAATGACGAGTCAGGAAATATCCAGAGGAGGGTGCCCAGGATGGGAAGGGTGCCTCAAGGTCATGACATAATGAGGACTTGATTGATGGGGAAAGGAATGTATTAGAATAGAAGATTTAGGAAGGACATGAAAACTATTTTTAAACATTTCAAAAGCAAGAACTATTTAAGAACAATGAGGGAAATCTCCAGAGGATGATTTAAACTTGATGTAAGGAAAAAATTCCTGATAATTAAAGCTATTCAAAAGTAGAATATACTGTCTGAGCAGATAAGGAGTCTTTAGGATTGACCATTCATTGAGTATGTAGTAAAGAGGATTACTTTTCATTTTTATTATTTAGACTCTATCACCTCTGAGGTCCCTTCCAATTCTGAGATTCTGTAACTCTATTTACGGATTAATTGGTCCTGATTTTTAAGATGAATAGGGGTGGGAATAGAGAAGGTTTCCGAAAGTTCTTGCTTCTTGCCTTTGCTTTTTTGCTGAACAGCATCTCTACTAGAGGATAAAAAAGAGTGAAGCTTAAGTCTGACAATGATGCTCTTTGTTAGAAGTTATGGGGAAAGGTTGAGAGGAGAATATTTTGAGATAAATTTGGCTCTTACAAATTATAACTTTATTTTTCAAACTCTTCCTGCTTCTCACCAAGACAAATGATCAAGAGCTGTCTCCATTTCCTGACTTTCTATCTGATGGTAGCTCTGCCACAGCTGTCTCCCATTCACCATGATTAACAGGAAAGTTAGGGAGGTGAAGCTAGTGCTCTAAACCCAAGTTTAAAAGCCTGAGCCCTCCCAATTCACTAAGGAAAAAAAATTGCCCAGGACTCTTTGTTATAGTGCAGGACCCCTCCTCTGGGTTTGCCAAGTTTCCTGTCTTGTTGATTTTCTGCATTAGCCTTCCTCTCCAAGATCCCCCTGCCACCCAGCTCTATAAGCCAATTCCTCATTTATGTGGACTTGACCCTTTGCCTATGACTCTTTTTGGATTCTATTGTGACTGACTTGCTGCCAACCTCTTTACAACTACTAAGCTTCATCCTTCTGTTTCTTTCTCTACATGATATCATTCCTAGCCCCATAGTACTGGTGCAATTCATTAAGCCACCTCAGTCAGTAAGTAGCTGCAAGGTTTTCATCTGGGAATCTCATTCCTAAAAGGTCAGTTATCTCACAAAGCCTTTTAATGACACTATTCTATAAAAAGAGATCCCAAATCCATTCAAAGCTTAGAAAGAAGGAGTATTGGGATAAGGGAAGGGAACTAGACCTGTGATTTCATTACTATAAGCAACTCCCAGATGAAGAAAATCCTATGACTCAATGCACATTAGCACCTTTTCTGCAACTTGAACTCAGGGAGTTCACTAAAACACTAGGGTCATACAGCAGTAGGTGTCAGAGGTAGGACTTAAATCCATATCTTCCTGGCTTTGAGGAGAGCTCTCTATTCACTGCCCCAATGTGGATTTAAAATTATTGGGGTCAGAGCCAAGATGGTGAATCAGCGTGAAGAAGTAAAGCCAAGTTCAACCTCCCACAGCCATACAACTCCTTCAGATGCACCAGATTGAGTCCTGACTAGAAAATCCAAGAAATAAATTATGGTGAGTCATTTTCTCAGACTAGGTCAGCATAGGGAGAAAGACAAAAATGGTCTGTGGACTCTGTAGAGAGGATCTATCCAAGAATGGCTGCGTAAAGTATTCCGGAATAAGGAGAGACTATTCACTTGGATAGGAAGAGGTCCCAAACCTAGCAGATAAGGAGCCAAAATTTTGCAGGGGGCAAGCAGAAGTGAAAACTGGTAACTCTATAACTCAGGACCCAGTTCTAGTTCACAGATCAAGGATGGAGAGAGGAGGGGGCCTGTACCTAGAGTTAGCAATCCAGAATGAAGAGTGATTGTGGACCTCCAGAGAAAGAACTATGAAGTCTGAATGTAGATGGAAGAATGCTATTTTCTCTTTTTTGTTGTTGGGGTTTTTTTGTTTTTTCTTTCTCATTTTTTTTCCCTTTTGTTCTGATTCTTCTTTCACAACATAACTAATGTGGAAATATGTTTAATATGATTGTACAGCCAGTATCAGATTGCATACTGTCTTGAAGAAGGGGTAGGAGAGGGAGAAGGTGGAAATTTAGAACTCAAAATCTTATAAAAGTGAATGTTGAAAACTATCAATAAAGAAATGAAATGAAATTTTTGAAAGAGTAGTTGTGAATCCTAGTTAGCAAACAGAATTTATGTGGCTCAGATTCCAAGGGTAGGGAAGTTCTCAAGTTTCAGCTTCGAATTCAGGCTTAGGTATGCAGCAGAATAACCTGGGCAGGAATCTCAGACCAAAGTGAAACCTACAATTCTGTGACTTAACCAGTAGCGCTTTCCAGTGGGCTAATAACAGCTAAATATAGCAGCATTCTACTGGAATTCCAAATGGGTAAAGTCCACAGGTATACCTGCTCAGACCCAATCCCAGATAAGGAATTGGAAGAGCCCAGATGTGGAAGGGAATGAACAAACTCATCCTTGGATCAGACCACTTTGGGAACACTGAAAGCTTGCAGGTCCACAGACTGAAGTGTCTCTGAAATCCTGGAGTAACACAATATTCAATACCCCCCAAAAATAACCAACAGGACCACTCCTAGACATTCCCTCCAGAAATGCACAAAGCCCAGCCAATCATAAAGTCCAAAATAAAGAAGAAGCCTGGAAAAATGAGCAAACAATAACAAAAAAAAATTCTCATTATTAAAAAAAAAAAAGCTGTTAACGATACAGGGATGCTTATGATAGAAATGTCAGACAGGAGAATGACTCCAAAATATCTACAAGTAAACTTTCAAAGAAAAAACATAACCTGGGCCCAAATTCAACAAGAATTCCTGAAAGAGATAAAGCACAAATATTTTAAAGAACTGTACAATATTTTTCTGGGACAGATAGAGTGGGCCTGGAGTCAGAAAGACCAGAGTTCAAATTTGATCCCAGATACTTACTAGCTATATGACCCTAGGCAAGTCACTTAACCCCTGCCTTTATAAAACTGGAGAAGAAAATGGCAAACCACTCCAGTATCTTTACCAAGAAAACGTTATCGGCAGTTGGCTCATGGGGTCATGAAGAGTCAGACACAACTAAACAACAATAACAAAATATTTATATAGAAAAATAAGAATACTGAAGGAAAGAGTCAAGAAAGAAATGAGATCTATGGAAGAAAGAAGTAGAAAGGGAATTAACAGTTTAGCACAGGAGATACAAAACCCTTACCAAGCAATAAACTTCCTAAGAGTTAGAAGTGACCAAATAGAAGTCGGAAAAGGGAAGAATACATATACATAAAATTGGCTGAAATCTTTAAGAATCATACTTCTTTCTGGAGTTTATTTCAGGTATTTGTTACTTTATACTGATCTACATCGCAATAAAATTCTAAAAAAGCAACAACTTTTTCATATACTATCTTATCTGACAATGTTGTTTAAATAGACTCCTCACTCTCACTGACCCTACCTATCTAATCAGTTGCTAAATCTTGTCATTTTTATCCCTACAATGTGTCTTATAAATAGTCCCTTCTCCCCACTTATACAGGTACTACTCTGGTTCAGGAACTCATCTCCTCTACAATGAGACTTTTAAAATGGTCTCCTAATTGGCCTCTTTGACTCGTCTCTTTCCCACTCCAATCCAAACAGTGCCAAAGTAAATTTCAAAGAGTATAGGTTTGGTGATACTTATACACTTAAATACTCCAGTAATGGTGTCCTTTAAGATAGTTTAAGCAAATGTACATGACATGTTTTTCTTTCCTTTCTTACTTTGTATTTAAGTTTATGATACATTTTTTTTTCTTTTCTTTTCTCTATTCTGTATTTGTGTTCTGGTGATTGAGTCTAAAATATAATTTTTTAAAAAGATAGCTCAAGCAAGAAGCTTTTTCTAGTCCCCTCAGTTGTTAATGCTTTCCCTTTACATCTCTCTTGTATGTGTCTTATAAGGGCAGCTAGGTGGCACAGTGAAGAAAGCACTGACTGACCTACATACAGGAAGACCTGAATTCAAATATGTCTCAGGAACTTACTAGCTGTGTCTCAACTTCTCCTCCATGCAATTTATGCTAGTTTTTCCCTTAAGGGTGGATTGGATCAGGAAACTAAAGACTTAGACTGCTGTCACCTAATTAAGTATAAGCAGGAGACTCTCTAAGCCTTCTTTCTGATGTTTAACTGCTGGAAAATAAGGAGCAACTCAGGCAAAGGAGCAATACTCAGCTAAATCAATTCAAGTCACCCTCCATGCTCATCCTTGTAGATTACCTTATCCTGCTATGGCTAAATAAATTTCTTTTTCTTAACTGTTAGATGATCTACAAGGGTCTTATTTTATTCCAATGTCCCAAACTAACAACATCCCGGCTCAAGTTAAACCCAGACTAGAATCAGAATTACATATATACATACATACGCACATACACACATACACACATACATGTGTGTATTGTGAAATATAGGTACATATAGGTCTATCCATATAGACCTATATGGATAGACATATATGTATGTGTATGGGAAAGTGTACGTATTTACATGTGTGTATGTATGTATATGCTCCTTAAGAGTAAGGACCATCTTTACATCCCTAATTTTTAGTACTGTTTCTGGTGCACAGTGCTTACTCAATGTTTGGGTTTTTTTCTTTTAATTTTATTTTAGACTCAAACGCCGTGGAACACAAATACAGAATAGAAAAAAAGAAACAAAAACATATCATAAACTTAAATATTGGAACTTAAATACAAAGTAAAAAAAGAAAAAACGTGTACATAGCAGAACATGAGAGGATTCAAATTATGTAACAATATATTTTCATTTCACTTCAAGTATGATAAATAATACTTGTGTTGAAAACTGTCCACCTTTTCTCTGCTTCCTTGTGAGTTCTTTTGCTCTCTGCTGTGTACTTTTTTACTTTGTTCTTTTTTCCCTTCCCCCAAACCCCAGAAGGCTACAATGTTTCTCTGTAGCTATAGATACATACCTACACTTATACATACACACATAGACATATATTTTCCCAGACCTATTCTACACCTGATCTTTAGTTTTTGTATTTGTACATATCTCTTGTTTCCTGTCCCTCCTGCCTCCTCTACTTAACTTCTACCCATTACCTTGCCCTCCTATTACTTACCTATGCCCCTCCAAGGATCACTCCCCTATCCTCCCATTCCCATAAATCTAAACACCCTTCTATAACCCCCTGCTTTTACCTATTCCCTCCCCTCCCCTCTAAAGATCCCTTCTTGTCCTCTCCCCACTCCCTACACCCCTACCGTTCCTCTGAATTTAGAAGATTCTTATTTTCTTCTGTACATGTATTGTTCCCTCTTGAATCCATTCCCAGAAGTAGGTTACCAGAACTACTAGTCCTCCTCCCCATCTAACTCCTCATATCAGTTCTTCCTCTTGTACCTCATTAGTATGAAACAATTACTCTTTTTAGCTATTTCTATATGGTTCTATGTTTAAAATTAATATCATAGTTAGGTTTTTCCCAATCTTTGTTATGAGCTACTCAATTATTAATAAGTCTGAGACATACATTTTACATATATAAAAGGTAAACTGTCTTTGTGAATCCCTTATAATCAGTCTTCAGTATATACCTTATATTTCTTTTGGTTCTTGTATGTTGAGTCTTCTCTAAGTTCAGGATTTTTGTTAATAAAGTCTTGAAAGTCTGAGAGTTTGTCAAATGTTCATTTTTTTTTTCATTCTGAATAATACTTAACTTTTTTTGGCCAGAGCCCCCGTTCTTTCCATCTCCCATAATATTGTATTCCAAGACCTGCAGTTCTTTAATGTCTCTGTTGCTAGGTCTTGTGTAATTCTAACCGTGGCTCCATCATATTTAAGTTGTTTTAATCTTGATGCTTTTAATATTTTATCCTTAAACTGGGGGTTTCAAAATTTGACTATGATATTCCTATGAGTTTTCCTCATAGGATCTAAGGATTTAAGTGGGGATTAGTGGATTTTTTTTCTATTTCTATTTTACCCCCAGCCCCACTCCTTGTTCTAATGCTTAAGGACAATTTTCTTTAATTATTTCTTGTATTATTGTATCAAGATTCTTTATTTTATCATAACTTTCAGTTAGTCTAGTTATTTTTATTTTTTCTCTTCTTGGTCTATTCTCCAAATCTGTTGTTTTTCTTTTTTTCCCCTTTTTTATTAAAGGCTGCTCAAAGTTTATTAGTTTCTGTGAATGCAAAGTAAACAAGTTACCAAGGCTGATGAAAAGCACATAGGTGATTCAGATAAAAAAAAAAAACAATAACAGTATGGTTTCTTTTATATGTTTTTTGATGTTTTGCTTTTGTTTTCCTTTTAAAAACACACACACATATACAACACTGAGCATCAGCGGTCTATTCTAAGGGAATAGGTGGGAAAGGGAAGGAGGAGATAGGAGGAGAGGGGGAAATGGGCTCTGATGCCCAGCACACTTCAGAAGCAAGGAGGATGCTGCTGCTCTTGTTGGGCTCACTGACATGCCACTTCCTCCTGGCCTCCTGGGCCATGTCACAGGTGATCGTGCCATGAGCAACCTGGAAAGTTCCTGAATGCTCTGGTGATTCTGATACAGTTGTCATGAATGAATGACTTGACTTCCTAAAGAAGCAGCTTGCCCACCAGTGGCCTGGTCTGATTTGGAAAGACCAGGATGATGAGGGATCACTTCCCTAGAGTGCTCAGCACTTCCACAGGAACTGCTGCTGGAAGTAGAACACAGACACCCAGTAGTAGTCATGGGATGCTACAAGTGAACTGCTGGACAGGATTGATGCCAGGTTGTTTGTTCTTCTTGTGATGATATAAACTTTAATGGTGTCTCCAGAGCAGCCCCTGTTAGGCAGTGGGCTGCAGCTAATGATCATAGGTGACCTGGCTGGGAGGCAGGGGCAGTAGGCCATAGAGCCCATTTGTAAAGGAGATTATGAGAGGATACTCCACAGCAACGAAAATGGGAGAGTTCTTTGAGTTTTTCCAAATCTGTTGTTTTTCTTATGAGATGTTTCTCTTTCTCTTCTATTTTTTCATTATTCATATTTTTGTTTAATTATTTCCTGATCTCTTATAATTTCACTGGTTTCACTTTGCCCAATTCTAATTTTCAAGGTGTCATTTTCTTCCTTAAGTTTCTGAATCTCCTTTTCTAATTGGTTGACTTTCCTTTCATAACCTTCTTGTTTTTCTTGGATTTTTCATATTTTTTTCTCCATCTTTCATTTGATTTTTAAACTCTTTTTTAAGATCTTCTATAAATTCTTTTGGGGCAGGTGACTATTTAATATTACTCTTCAATACCCTCCACTGAAGATGAACCCTAATCAGCTCTATTCCCATAATAGCTTTCTATGGTTGGATTTTTTCTTCTTTGCTTGTGCATTTTTTTAATGGTAATAATTTCTGTAATTAATTACCTCTAGCCCTGGGGTAGGAAATGGTGCCTCTTGCCCCAGATCTTCAGTTCCCCCCTTGGAACTTGGAACCAAAGCCAAACCTCCAGCCTCCTGTAAGTGCCCGCAGCAAGGGACTTTCAGCCCCACTTCCTCTTCAGTCACCAGCATATGCGGCATCCTTCTCACCTCGATGCTCTAGGCAACCCAGCTGGGTCTGGTATTCCTAGCCAGCAGCTCCCCTCCAGGGAACGTCCAGGGCTCAAACGTTCAGTTCCCCCCACTATCCAGGGGGAAGGGGGGAGTTCTTTTGGGGAGTTCTTTTAGGGAGTTCTTTTGGCTGGGGTTGAGGCAGCCTCTCAAACCAAATAACCCCAGGGCTTGCCACTAGTTATTTGAGACTTGTTAAACCAAAACCTAGCCTGGAAGTGTTTACTCTTCACAGGGACCAAATCTCATTCTGAGATTTTTCTTCTGCTCTTCTTGAATTGTCCCAGGAAGACCCCTGTTGTGCCTCTTTTCTTATTTATTTTCACCCACACTTTGTTCACCCTAAGGTGCTATTTTAACTGTTTTGTAGGGGAAAAATCTAGAGATCTTGGAATTTTCTGACCTACTCCACTTTCCTGCCTGATCCTTTCTCTTACTCAAATGTCTGTGTGATCATTTGATTTAAATGATCATTTGAAAGCATATTTAATGAATCTGGGTAGTACAGTGGATAGAATGCTGGACCTGGGATCAAGAAGACTCATCTTCCTGAATTCAGATCCAGTCTCAGATACTTATTAGCTGTGTGACCTTGGACAAGTCACTTAACCCTGTTTGCCTCAGCTCCTCATCTGTAAAAAGAACTAGAGAGGGAAATGGCAAACTACTCCAATACCTTTGCCAAGAAAACCCTAAATGGGGATACAACTGAAAAATGACTGACTGCCAAATTTTGCAATTTCCATTTTCCACACACTGGTCTCTTTATCCTAAGAGGAATCTGGTGTATTCAAAGTGTGGTGTTTGTCATCTCCTTAACAGCTGCAGCAGTGACTGAGAACCTTGACCTTCAACCTTGGACAGCAAAAGGAAAGAGAAGGTATCATTGAATTTCTAACAAAATATCTGAATTGTGTTTGTTTTTCAACTATAAAATTTTCTTAGCCATTCAACTCTGTGGTACACAAAAAAATCTCCTTGAAATATTCTTACGTCTTATCAGTTATTAAGGCTATAGCACAACTTTTACCAAAAAAGAAAATCGACATCTGTGGAAAAGGCTTACACTAACTGATGCTATTAATAGGCAGAAAGAACAACTTGCCAGAATCATTTAGTTCTTTGCACTTAATTATAATCATCATGAATGTTTTGCAGGCTGGAACTATAAGAGACCTGGATCTAGATGATCCCTATTCAAATGAGTCCAACAAACTCAAAAGCCTGAGAGCCAGTGAGATTAAGTGATTTGCCCCAAAATCATATAACTACTAGTAGGAGGGCAAGAAGGAGAACCCAGATTTCCTGACTTCTCTTCTACCACCAGTCTGTCCATACTTTCAAGCTGTCTGCTATGGCTTTGTTTGAAATGATGCCATGGTCTTCTAGAGAAGCTGCTGTGACATTTACTAGCCTGATATAAGTGCCAGCTATGGTTCGCATCCTCTGTGTTCCTATAAAAAGTAATGTCCCAACTCAGCTCTGTCTCTATGTGAAAGTCACTTCTCATTCTAGATACCTAATCTGGCCTAGTTGGTTCTGCTAAGGAAAGTGTCCCAAGATGACCATATACCCTACAGGACTACTGAGGTTCCACAACAGAATCCTGGTCCCTAGGGTCATTTACAAAACATCCCTCTCCTAGGGCCAATGGCTAGAGCTAGTCTTTGACCTTGGACATGGCACAGACAATTCATAAGGGTAAAGAAATGAACAGAATGCCAAATGGCACCCCAGGCTGGTCCAGTACTGCATTTAGTTATAATTCTCCTCCTATACTGTAAAAATCTAGTGAACTAGGAGGCTGTAGCACCAATACAATAGTCACAGTACCTACGGAGTCATGAATATCCTGGTCCAATTCTGAATTACGAAATACAACAGACTCTCCACATGGAAGACAGCACCAAAACATTTATTCAGAGACCATAAAGCCAAGTCCCAGCACCAGAAAGCCAAATCCATCATAGTAACAAAAATCTATACATAGTAACAATTCAGAGAGCAACACCATCCCCAAGCCATCGCTCAGCTTCCCACAAACCAGCTCCATTGAACAAATCACAAACAAGCTCTTTCACTCACACTAGCCAGCTGCTTGCATCCTTCCTAGCTCTGACTGCTCTCATGACTAACTTCCTCTCAGCTCTGCTCTAGCTCCACCTCTTCCTGTTCCATCCTTCCTGCTCCACCCCTTCAGCAAGCTCCTCCCACCACAGACTCATGTGATTTAGGCTTCCATGTGACTCCAGCAGATTACATGGACCTGTTAATAAATGGGAGAGATCTTCCCATTTAAATTACCATTACAGAGGTCAGAAATATACAGATGAGAACAAGTAGGGAATTAGACTGGAACTTTTAGGGACATTTAGGCCAGTAAATGTCAGAGCAGCTTAGTTTAGCACCTAACTAACCAGATAATGGTAAGCATTTTAAATTGTTGAATACTCTAGCTCTCCTCTCCTCTGACTCTGCCATCATCCTGGTACAGACCCTTATAACCTCAGCTGGGCTATCACAATAGCATGCTGATTGATTAGTCTGCCTGGCACAAGTTTCTCCACAATCCAATCCATCCTCCACTCAACCAACAAAATGATTTTCTTAAAGCAAAGGTCCAATCATGTTACACCACTCTCCCTACTCAGTAAACTCTAGGGGTTTTTTATCACCTCTGGATAAAATACAAAATTCTGTTTGGCACTCAAAGCCCTTTGTAACCTAGCCCTTCCCCCACCTTTCCAGTTTTCTTATACTTTATACCATCATCCCTAACTCTTCCACCCAGTTACACTGGTCTCTTTGCTGTCCCACAAACAAGACAAAGACTCTCCATTTCTCCATTTTCTCTGGCTGTCTCCCATTCCTGGAATGCTTTCCCTCCTCTTCTCTGCCTCCTGGCTTCCCCAACTTCCTTCAAGTCCCAACCTAATCCCAGATTCAACAGGAAGCCTTTCCCAGTCCCTCTTAATTTTTGTGCCTTTCCTTCATTAATCATTTCCTATTTATCAGGTACGCAGCATGTTTGTACATATTTGTTTGTGATTGTTTCTAAAGTTAGATTGTGGGCTCCTTGGAGGGAGAGACTATCTTTTACCTTTCTTTGTATCCCTAGTACTTAGCACAATGCCAAGCACATAAAAGGCACTTAATGAATGCTTGTTGACTGACTGATTAGTGGTCTGTCTCCCAAAACTACTTGCTATTGATTTTGCATATATTATATGTGTATGATGTGGTCCTGTGCATTGTTATTGTGTATAGATTTTTGTTATTATGATGGATTTGGTGCCCTAGCAATCCAACATCCAAACCATGAGAGTATGAAAACCAGATCATGTCTTTCTGTTTGTGTAATGGCCCTGGTGTTTTCTAGAAGCTAGTTTCTTAAAAACAAAACAATCCCCCTCCCCCCCAAAAAGTGTCCTTTAAGAAATTAGCTGATAAGTGGACTTAAGGGTCAAGCATCTAGTTTTGTTTGTTGTTTTAATCTTTTGATATCTCAAATGGTACCAGATCCATCATGAAGATTTCACAAATACCTATTGACTTGGTTTAGGATTTCCCTCTGATTTTTCCTTCCATTTTACCCCAGAGAGGAAAAAAATAATGACTTATTATTTTCTTTAAAGGATACCATAAAGACAAACAGAAGGAGGAGGAGGAGGAGAAGGAGGAGGAAGAGGAGGAGAAGAAGAAGAAGAAACTAATGGACTTAGCATTTCAAGACTTACTGGACCACAGAATGGTTTATCTCAATGACATGCTTCACCCCATGTACCAACTGATGCAAACCATCATCCTGTGCCTACACTAGTACCAGGGATTTCCTATGTTGGAGAAAAGAAAATTCCAGAAGAAGAGAGAAATTATGAGTTAAAGGGAGTATCAATAGGAATATCCTTAAGCCATACTATAATAAGGGTTCTTCTTCATGGGCAAAAGATCTATAGCACTTCCTTGGTTTCAGGAGGTATTATCTGACTTTCCATACTGACTACAACTCTCTAACCTGTTCAAATACTTCAAAGTATTCCAAAGGGTACCAAAGGCAGAAATTTACAATGATGTGGAAGGAACCTCAGGACTCATTTAGTCCAATCCCTTCATTTTACAGATGAGCTGACTGAGAAGGTGAAGTAGCTCACCCAAGGTGGCACAGGTAAAAATCATCAGAAGCAAGCTCTGAACCCACATCTTTCCCCCTAAAGCTAATTTTCCTTCTGATTTCACTATTTCTGTCACTGCAGTGTCACCACCATTATTGCTTCATCTCCGTTTGAAACCCTGAGAACATCTTTAACTCTTCTCTCTTTCCTCCCATAACCAAGAGTTATCCATTCTACTTCAGCAACATCTCTTGCACCTCTCCCTTCCTGTCTATTCCCATGATCACTATAGTTCTACAGGCCATCATTACTTCTCACTTCTACTACTTTGATAACTCCTTAATTCTACTTATTTCTTCCCTTAATCTCTTATTCAGATAGCTCTCAGGAGAAAAAGAAACTTTATTACTCCTGGATATGGTCATGTGGTTCCTGTTCAAATATCCTGCCCTATCAGTAGAAAGTACCTGTACGGTTTTCAAGAGTTCAGCAGATAAGGTCCTCTCCCCTTTCCCAAAGCATCAAGGAAGGAATCTCCACCTTCTCTCTGTACTACTAGGAAGCCCTTTAGGGCTTTGTACTGAAGGGATTAGAAGGAAATTTCTTTGAAGAAATTCAAAGCCCCAAAGAGCCAGTGGGGAGACAGTTCTGGTTCCTTCACTGACCTGTGCTTATGGTAACCCCACCTCCTAAGTTATACATAAAACTTGAGGGATGGGTCCATAGACCTTTTTTTAAGTCAAAAATTGTTATCCCGGTGTTAACATCCACCTAAGCTAGAATAGTATGGTCTCATGATTCTAAGAAAAAATAACATAGGCAAAACAGATGGGTATGATTCAAAAAACACTTTATTTCCTTGATAAATTAAGCTTCAAAAGCTTATTTTGATACTCCCATGTATTAAGTAAGTGATTTATACCAACAGTACTTGATTTTTTTATGTAACACTTGAGAAAATTAAATCAAGCAACATCTGAACTATATGGCAATAACTACACTAACAATTAGCTTTGCTGGTGATAATATGAAAAAGAGGAAAGATTTCTAAACCATGTCTTTGAACTCTTTTGCCTTAGATCAACATCACTAACCTACCAGTTTCAAAGGAAAAATTGGAAGGAAAACAAAGGAATAAGGAAAAGGAAACAAAGCATACTGTAAATAATTCTTGGTGCATCAAGTTACTCCCTTCTCCAATTAAAAGAAAAAATTTGTCCTTGAACTTGCAAAAGGAAACCTTTGTGATTAGTCTAACAATTCAAATATAAGTTAAGTAACAATCTTTACCATTTATAGCAAGATACTATAACTACAGAAGCCAAAAATTGATGATCCTTTGTTTTCATTTTGATCACTGAAAAACTTGTTTTGCTACCTATTCTTGGATCCTTCATCTTTTTTTGGAGGAGGGTGAGGATGGAGTTAGAGGGTTGACATGATTTGTTTCCACTGGTACAGGATGGCAGCTCCTCTATAATTTTATAGTCACAGAGAAGTGGGGTTGGGGAATGACTTTTCCATGATCACACAGCTATATGTATCACAGGTATGATATGAACTCTTGTTAATTCCATCAGCCCTTACCTCTCTTATGTTAACCTTATCCATAATAGTGCAAGTGGATACAGGGAGTAATTGTGAAAGAGTAGTTAAAATAAGTAGAAACATCCAAATGGAATTAATAAATTCCCAAGAAAAGTGGCTTCTGTCTGATATGGCATATTGTGAATGGCATTACTATTGAAAAATCATAGCTATCCACATAAAATAAGAGCCCAAAAGAAGAAAACAACTCAATAGGTCATCTGGCCCAATTCTTGTCAATACAGTCCATCTTCCAGACTTCCCCTAATTGATTATGTCACACACTCAAAATGATGAGATTTCTGTAACACACTGCTATTTTGCTGCTTTTTATCTTAATGATTCTTCTCTATTTACTACAAACATTTGTGCAGTATTTTTCTTATGCAGTACTTTCTCAAAGTATAAACATTTAGTTCCTTTAATGTTTTCCTAGTAATTTCTGTAATTCTTTTCATGAGATCTCTCTAATTTGTTTGCAGATTTCCAGGATAAACAACTTGTAAAAAGAATTGCTTTTTTTATCTTCACAAAAAAGGAGCTTCTAGGGAAAAACTGTGAATTCTTAAAGAAAATTTTCTTTTATAATTAAAAGTAAATAAAAAATATGGGGAAACTGATCTGTCTCAACATCCCTGCCCCACCCATATACTTATGCAAGTGACTGTTGAAAACTGAAAACAAATAAATTACTTAAAAATTTTTAAAAATCCAACACTTAAAAAAAACCCTGAAGTCTAGACAAGGTCAGTGATTTGTCTAAGGTGACTCAGGTAGCAAGGAGATGAGCTGGAATTGTTACCCAGGTATTCTAACTCTAAATCCAGCCCTCTTTGCATTATTCCTCCCTGAATTAGTGGCACTGTGAATAGCAGCACCAAGCTCTTGGTCTTTTAAATAAATAATAAATTCTGAAATAGTGCTCATCTTCAGACAAGGAAAAGTGCTAATATCAAGGGAAAAAAATACAGAAAAGGATATGAATATGATTTAAGTCAATCACAGATAAATTCATAACTAAGAATACTCACTCAGAACACTGGGAAATGCATAAACACACCTTAAAATTGAGTCTCTCCAGTGCCTAAATCATTCCTATTAGGTTACATACACTATTTCCTGCTTGAATGCAAAAGTCATATTCCCTCATTACATTTCTCCCTGTGCCGGGATACAGTGCAATGGAAAAAGAATAAGGATAATTCTCTTACTTTACTTGAGAGTGGCACAAGAACATTATATAACAAACCAGAGAGAATGGCTTGAATAGTGGAATCTTGGAAGAACCAGGAATAAGTGAAAATTTTTGTTTATGGTTCTTAGTTTGGGGTATTTGACCTCAGCAGAGAAGCCTAATGGGTTAATTTTTGTCATTTAAGTACATTTCAAACTCATTCCCTCAAGTGACTATTCAATTACTACTGTCTTCTAGCAGACATAAACTATAATTGTAACTCAAAAATCTGGCCAGTATTGAAGTTATTCTCACGAAACTTCAGACTTTGTTGCTGGCTAGACCCAAATCTTTTTTTTTTACTGGGTGTTCTGCAAGTTACTGAGAAACCCACCGAATTTTATCCGTTTCATAAATTATTTTCTTTTGAACCTCTTCCTATCTTTTTAGTCCCAAATTGAATAAAGACTGGACCTGTGATTTCCAGGTGTCGGGAACTCCCTTTAATAATGCAGATCGGACCCTTTCTTGGCAGCTTAGGAAGTTGCCTAGAACACTGAAAGGCTGAGTGAGTTAATAGTCACAAAGCCAGTGTAGGTCAAAGGAAGCTTGAACTCGGGTGTTCCTGCCTCTCTCGTCATTTTCCCTTGCAACTTTCTTACCCCAATAAGAACTGATTTTGTTGTGTTGGGTTTATTATTTATTATTATTTCAAAAGGAAAAAAAGGAGGGAGAGGGAGAGAGCTATGGAGATAATCTGATAATGTCTCCATTCGCTCCTCCTGACTTTTCCACCAGCACCTGCACCCAGTTAGTGCCTACTGTGACCACTGATACCTCGGGCGCGGCTCCTGGAGAGAAGGCGCGGCAGGCTGCGTTGCTAGTCATCTCAAATAGCCTAGAACAGGTGGAGGCGGGCCGCGAGCTAGCCCCGCTGCTGCTGCCGCTGCCGCTGCCGCCGCCGCCTCGGCTCATGCTTGGCCAGGACGCTAGCGCGCACCGCCTCTCGGGGTATCCCGGCCCTCGTTCCGAACTCGAACCTCCTGCCCGGGCTGGGTTGCGGCTCCGCAAGCGGACTGCCTGCCTGGGAGTCTGAGGGCGAGGAGTCTGTCTCCTAAGAGCCGTCTTCCCTAGCAACGTGTAAACATGCGGAGATGGGGTGGAGGAGTGCGCACTCCTGTCAATTCTCGCGGGAAAAGTGAGCTTGTTTGTATCCCCGGGAGGCAATGCACGCGGGGAAACATCAGCTTGCGGGCCTGCAGCTTGAATTTGTGGCTACAGTGGGAAAAGGACGACAGCTCCGCGAATCCCTCGGGAGGATCAGAAGCCGGTCAAGGGGCAGTGACCGTGACAGTGGCCGGAGACTGACTTTGAGAATGCTAATCCCTTACCAGGAGGGAGTTTAAAGAGGATACTTAAAATAAAGGACCTAGACTCCAGCTCCTGGCTTCGACCAAAAGCTCCCGATGTCATCCTATGGACACCCATGGTAGTTATAAGGAAATCTGATATCCTCCAGGCACAAGTTATCTCCAAAGTGCAAAGTGAGCTTTGAGTGGAGAATCCAGCCCCTCTCACCTCAGTCATTGACATCAAGGACCCCCCCCCCCTTTTCTTTTCATCAGCTACCTAATAAAGTACAAATTCCCTTGCCTGGCATTCAAAGCCCTCCCAAACTGGCTCCAAAGTGATCTTCCTCTGTGCTCCCAACAAGTGTTCTTAAAATCTAACCAAGCTGAACCACTAATCCAGAAGTGATTCAGCTCCTTCCCATAAGTACATAGCTTAGATCAAGCAGTTTTCTCACCAGGGAGTTCCCAATGCTAGGAAAATCACAGCTCCAGTTCCTAGAATGAAATGCCTTCCCTCTGACTTCAAAGTGCAATCTGTAGAAATCCTTGCTATCCTGAAAAGTCTTATGCACAGTAGCAACTTCCATTACCTTGCATTTTTTCCCCAGTCAGAAGTAAACTTTCCAGTGTGTCTCATAGGACTTTATTCTCAAATTCTAATTTGTCCTGTAATTATTTGTGTCCTTATCTTCAATCTCCTATTGGTTTGTAAATTGCTTGGGACCAAAGGCTGTATCATATTTATTTATTTTTACATAGATCATTGCTTAGCACCATGCATTTAGAGTCAAAGGTGACAAGTTCAAATTCGAACCTTGCTACTTACACCTTTGTGACCCTGGGAAAGTCATCATCTCCAGTGTTCACTTTCTTCCTCTGTGAAGAAAAGGATTTAGATGATCTCTAAATGATTCCAGCCCTAATCCATAGAGGGACAGTAGATTTATAGCTGGAAGGAACCTTAAAAACCACCTAGCACAGCTGTGTCATTTACAGAGGAGGAAACAGGACTAGAGAAAGTGACTTGCTAAATGGTACACCTGGGACTCCAACCTATGTCTTTTGGCTTTCAATCCAGCCAACCTGCTTTTGCCCCATGAAGCCCAGAGTGGGTGCTTAATAAATGTACCACACAAGAAATAGAAATTGTTACTAGACAAATACTCAATATATGTTCACTGTCTGCCAAAAAAATTTTTTCAGAGGTATGGCAGATCCTTCTTAATTCTGTAGAAACACTACTTGCCTGGGAACTTTATAAATTAGATCTGCTAAAGCTTGGGGAATTTATGTATCATAAAAAGACAAAATCATAGTATCTCCCCATTTGCTTTACTTTCAAAATTGGCCCCATCTGTGAAAATCCTCTAAAAGTTTCTTAGAAACATTAGATTTTTATAGTATTGTAAATAATTTTAGGTTATTTTCTTATTGCAAATATGATATTAAGATGGGAATTTTTAATGAACCAACATAGCTGGGGGAAAACAGAAGTTGCTAAGACAACTAAAAGAGAACTATCCTAAGAGACAATGTCTACGTACACACACGGTGAAATTAGTTCAGAGGGCAGTTCTATGGAGCATCACTTTCAAGGCCTTGTGAATGGCTAAGAGTTTCAGTTCATCGAGGCCATTTGCAAACAATATATCAAAACAGGCCATACAAGATGCGAAATAGGACCATCAACTGAATGTGCTCCTCAAAGATTCCTCAAGTGGAAGGGTGATCCTTGGGGGTGGGGAGGACAGTAAACTTAGTCTACAATCAGTTGGACTAAACAAAAAGTAGAGATGCCAGATTATTCCAGCAGAGCATCTAAAATCTTATTATTTTAATTTCTTTATTCGTTCAAGAACTAAAACATGAATTTTCCAGGATTGTAGAAAACATTGAAGATGAACAGAGAGACAATTATTTCAGGGAAGACAATAATTGCATATAAACAAGAAAAACAAAAAAAAAAAGCATTTGGAGAAGAATTTGCATTAAATAAAGATGTTTAGCATTTATCTAGTTAAATCTTTCTTCCAAAATAGTGAAAGTTCCTTCAGAATATGAGATTTGCGTATTTGGAGATCAAGAGAAAGAGTAAGGAAAAACATGAGATTAAAGAGGGTAGTGAGTGTGGAGATACTGTCATTATGAGAGTAAGTCCCTGAAGGAGGGAGGACATGGAATTTAGAGAACATATAAAAAGATAAATTTTAGAAAAAGAAGAGGAATATCTCTTCCTCTGAAGCTGAAAAGTTGAAAGAATAATTATAGAAATATTATTCCAGTTAGAAAGACAAGTGTACGAGGGACCTTAGTCTAGATGTCTTCAATCATCATGTTAAAGAAGGAAATGAGATCATTTGGTCGTAAATGTGACAAAACTGTCAGTAAAAGAGTAGAGTTGCGGAATATGTGCAAAAACAGAATATGCTAGAGAATCAGCAAAAAATAAAAGTTGTGTGAGTGAGCTGTAACAAAAGTCTGATTGAAATAAGATGGTACAAGTTTATAGTGAGCAAGATTTCACAGTTGAAACATATGTCGTTGTTGTGTCATTTAGTCATGTACAGCTCTTCATGACCCCATTTGGGGTTTTCTTGGCAAATATACTGAAGTGGTTTGCCATTTCCTTCTCCCTTTCATTTTATAGATGAAGAAACTGAGGCAAACAGGATCAAGAGACTTGCCCAGGTTCACGTAGATAGTAAGGGTCTGAGATTGGATTTGAACTCAGGTTCTTCTGACTGAAACAAAATACCAGGGAATCGTGTAAATTTGCTGGACATAACCTATAATTGTTATTCCCAGATATAATTCCCAGAGGAGGGAAAGGTGATTCACAAAGGTTGAGAAAATCAGTCTAGAACAACAACAACAAACAACAACAACAAAAAGAAGCAGTAGTTGACAATTATTTCCCTGCTCAAATAACTGTGTTCTTGTTGCTTCAGTATTTGCTTTGGATAATATTAGTTGTACTAAAATCATTGTACAACCATAGCCAGTGTGGGATAGAGGGAACCTATTCAAGGCTATAGTGGTAAATGTTTAACAACTGGTTCTCTGGGGAGAAAAAACTCTGGTTCATTGTTTCCCAAGACCTGAAATTTCAATCTATACATTTATAGTGATGTTTTCCAGAAAAAGAACAGGTGGAGTCCAAAGGCAGATTGAACCATACTATTTTCACTTTAATTTTTTCAGGGTCTTTGTTACTTTATCAAACTGCAATTTTTTTTGCAAATTGTTTCTTCTTTCACAAGATGAATAATATGAAAATAGTTTTTACATTATTACACATATATAACGTATCTAATTGCTTACCATCTTGGGGACGCAAGAAAGAAAGGAAGGAGAAAATTTGGAACTCAAAATTTTATTTTAAAAAAAGAATGCTAAAAATTATCTTTACATGTAATTGGGAAAATTAAAATTCTATTTAAAAATAAATGTGATGTTAGACTAGTGCAAGATAGTGACAGAACAAAAATTAAATTAAAATAATAGTTAACAATTGGTTCTCTGGGCGAAAATGTATTCAACACACTCTTTTAAGTTTAATCTGCATTATTAACATTTTCTTCATCACTTGTCTAGAGAATCAAGAAAACAATAAATGAATCCCTGAGTAGTACCATTTGCCAATTTCACAAGTTCAACAATTGACTCAGCTATACTCATGAATATATTTGACATGAAGTCAAAAAGCCTGGGGTAGATTCTCAACTCTGCTAATTATTAGCTATGAAAGGTTAAGAAATGTATGTAACTTCTAATTTCCTCAGCTGTAAAATAAGGGCAATGATTTCTTCCATCCTCAACTTCTGTTAGCCATCCTCACATGAATCCTAAAGTTGCCATACATAATAAGGTCAAGTTTTTATTGCTTTTGGCCAAGAGCCATGGCAAGATACATGAGTTAAATTGAATGATAGGGTTGAGTTTGGTTTTTTTTTTAATGTGTGTCAGGCTTATATAGCCTAAGCTTCTTGAGGTTAGAGACCACGGCAACACAATGCTTTGCAATGAATGTGTGCTGGCTGGAATAAATGTTGAGTTGTAAATCCATTCATTATATGTTTATTGCAAATCTGGAATGTTACAAAATAGTTAAAAGCAAACAAATTTAGCAAAATTCTAAATGTAAAAATAAATGTTTCAGATAATTTTATCAGATCACTTGTCAGAAAATAACAACTCAACATCAACATGTTGTTTTAGCTGTACTGTCTAATTTTAGCTCTTATTTTTTTAAACAAGCAGTGCAAAGAAAGGAACTAAAAGTTACAAGGTGATTATTGTTGCTCACCCCTTGTTTTTTTAAAGATTAGTGATGTCACAGGGTGATGTCTTGCTTTGCATGTGAATTAGATGGAGACTCAGTCAGTCATCTACCTTTTCTAACATGGTTTGCTTATATATTTAGAGCTAAAAAGAACTTTAGAAGTTATCTACAACTTCCTTGTTTTATAAATGAGGAGAATAACCCAGAAGATTGAATGACTTACCCAAGGTAACATAGGTAGAAACCCAGGACCCAAACCCTAGTCCACTGACTATATAAATCTAGGGCTATTTCCATTAATGTTGCCCCAGAAACCTTATCAAATTCAACACATATGTATTAAGCACTTGTGATATACAAGACATTCTGTTGGGTATTGGGCAATGAGAAGCTAAAAAAATTACCATCTCTAATCACAAATACTTTTATAGAGTAAATACTAAAGTCATTCACAGAAACTTATGCAGTTCCAACTACAAAAAGCAAGAGACAATATGGGTTCTAACACAGGAATTCCACAGTTATTGATTCAATAGTTAGGGGAATTGAGTGACATCTGCTTCTAATCAAAGAAATGGGTCTGTTTTGGAGACTGATTTCTATCAAAGCTTGTTTGCATGAAAAGTAAAATTTACCACTTAATGACTTACTATAATATAATCACTTAATCTTTTAATACCACTTGGGGCATTTTTTCAAAATCTAAACTAGCCCATCAGATAAAACTTTGTAGCAAAAGATAAAAATCATGAAGACTGGTGACTAAGAAATGTCTGTGAATCTAAAAAGATTAAACAGTTGAAAATATGTAACACTTATAAACTCTGTCCTTAGCATTCTGTATCTGGATGTGGCAGATAGGCCCCAAGGGAAATTTTAAGTTTCTTGAAATATTTGATTACGGTTTGTGTAAACAGGCTATGTTTGAGGGGAGTTCAGTTTACTAGAATAGAGCAGCTAGGATCAAGAGCAAATGTAATAGGTCTTTTGGAAACTTTTGCAAGGTATCCAGATTTGTTACCTATCTTTTATCTCAGTCAGCTTCTTCCCCATAAAGATTTGAACTGCAGTTATATTAATATAGTATGTTACAAGCTCTGGGCTCACTCTCCCAACCCTAGCTCCATTTGCAAGTCAGGCCCCCAGAACAAGGCTACTTCTTCTCAGGGTTCTAGAGAGAAGTTGTAGAACATTACTCTACTGCTGTTCAGTCATGTCTGATTGTATGTAACCCTATGGACTTAACACATAAGGTTTTCTTAGCAAAGATACTGGAGTGGTTTTCCATTTTCTTCTCCAGTGTGTTCCTATTTTACAGATGAGGACCTGAGGCAACCCAAGGTCACACACAGCTAGTAAGTGTCTATGGCTGGATTTTAATTTAGATCTTCCTGTCTCTAGGTCCAGCGCTCTATCCACCACATCAGCTAATTGCCCATCACTCTACTACTATCGTTTATATCATATCATATTGGATATATTCCTCCCAATATTAATCATCAGATAATATTTGCTTCAAATCATCAAATTAATAATTATTCCCCCAATACTGATCATTTTATATCGCTTTTATATCACAAATAGCTAATTAACATCAAATAGCTTTCACAAAAATATATTTATTGAAATGATATACAGATAATTTAGTAAAACTAAGCCCATAACCTTCCAAAACTAAGAACCTACTGTCCTCTATTACCTGGTTCCCTAGAGAGTAAATCCAAACTTAAACTGGGTGCTCCAAAACATCCTCATTACCAAGCTCACTTTTGCCGATCACATAAGTATTGAAAGGGACAATCTCTTGCCTGCAGAACACAATGTATCAGCTACTGGGTCCATTAATTACTAGACTGGCTCAAGCAGTTGCTCCTGAGGGATGGCTACAGTAGATCCCAGTTGCCTTAGCTCAGATGTTTCCTCTGACTTTTCAAAATTTACAAGTTATGACCATTAAGAAAGTATGAGAGACAGAGTTTCTGGATAATTTAATCATTTTATTAATAAGACCAGAAGTTTATTGATAAAAGGATGGTCATTTGGCCATCTCTCTTAGACCAAAGACATGGTGGCAGGCTCACACTTTATATACTCTTCAAAGCAATGTCAGGCTGCTAGTGACATCATGTCACCCTTGGACAGAGACATGATCTCTACTCAGACCACCTGAAGCACTGAGCTATCTAGACAAAAGGGATCTGCTTCCACCCAAGCTTGAGAAGAACAAAATGGACCTAACTTAAATTCCTTGCAAGGCTGGGTGGGGTCTGACCCAGATCTAGGTGAGTCAATGCAATCTCACTATCAATAATGTTCTCCAAGAAAACTGAACTTTTTAAAATGAGGAATTTAGAAAAAGGGGAGACCTCTAAATCTCCCCAAGACATTAGTTATTAATAATCATTTCTCTCAAAGGTCATACCCATGTCCATTTTTCTCCAATACTCATTCATCTAAAACCAGGAAGGAATGAACGCAACAGGAAAGAAGAAACAGAGGTAGCCTGGGTAGAGGGAATGAAGGAAAAAAGTATCCAGTGTCTGCTCTGTTCCAGGCACTATGCTAAACGCTTTACAAATATTATTCCACTTGATCCTCACAACTCTGGGAGGTGGGTGTTATTATAATTTCATTTTACAGTTGAGGAAACTGAGAGAAACAGAAGCTAAGTGACTTGCCTAGGGTCACACAGCTAGTAAGTATCTAAGGTTAGATTTGAATTAAGGCCTTCCTGGCTCTATTCTCAGTGCTCTATACACTCTATCACCTAGTTCCCTCTTTGGAAGTCTTGATTAAAGATGAGACTATACAAGAGATAGCCACTATAGTAAAGAGGGTAGCAAATTGATTAAGGAGATCTAAAAGGATTGCCTTGCTTCAGTGAGGGCCTAATTGAAATGATATAATTGATTGATGATAAAATCAAGGTTATGACCAACTCTGTGTTTCATTAAGATGGAAAGAGGAGTATGACGTAAGAATTGAGTAGCTTGAGAAACTGGGAGGTTAGGATATTTGAGGAAACAATCTGTATGTTGAAGTCCCTAGTGATGAATTACTATTTAGGATTTAAGGTGTCGTCTCAGTTGATGCTCAAAAAAATCATATAAAGTAGGTGCTATTATTATACTATTTTACAGAGAAGGAAACTGACAGAGGTTAAATGATTTGTTCAGGTTCATATACCTAAGTTTCTAAGGAAGTATTTGAACTCAAATCATACTGACTTCAAGTCCAGCTCTCTCTCCACTGCACCAACTAGCCATCTCTATAACAACGGAAATGGTGGTGGAAAAACTGTGAGCCATGGTTATGAGCGAATGGAATGAAGTTAGTGAAGATGTCTCCGGGCTTAAAAAAAAGGCTTTTAATAGATGGTTAGGCCTAAGTTTCAGTTTCCCAGAAATCATGTGACATTTGGGAATACAAAACTTAAAACCGCCCCCCTTGGGTTGCCACATCAACATAACACAACCCCCCCTCAGATTGCCACAACACAACTCTCTTGGGTTGCCACATTAACATAATACCTGCCAAATAAGGTTAAAATTATTTTAGCTTTCTGTTGATTATTCCACTGCTTCCTTGTCCCCTATTCACAGGGTAGATTGTCAAGTTTAGATTGTGAGCCTGCCTTCCAGCCAATGGGAGTAAAAGGCAGAGAGGTGGGATCTGCATTAGGGCTATATAATCTCTATTTTTGCCTTCTGTAATTGCCTCACTCTCCTGACTACCTGTCGGAGAGGAGATGCCCTTTCTCGAGAGATTGTAATACAATCTTGTTACTTTGCTTCTACCTTGAGAAGTCTCTGATTTTTATTTGAGTCAGTGGTCTCTGACCCACACATGAGGATCAGGAGATAATAGCCATTAACATCTGGGTGTAGCAATAAAGTTGTAAGATGAAGATAATAGCACTTCTCTCAAAGTTGCTGTAAAAAAAAATGAACTAACATGTAAAGTACTTTGCAAGTTTTAAAATACTATGTAAATATTAGTTATTATAATTACTTCCCAAGGCACAAGAGGCAGTAAAGCCTTTTGGCAAAACTAACTAATATATCAAAAAAATTCTGGCATTATACCAAGTGTTCCACCTCCCAGAGTTGGCTTCGCATATGTCTTCTTTAGGGTCAAGCTTTGTCTTTATAGTCTTGTAACATTAAGTTTTGCTATCATTCTTTCCATTACCATAGCTATAGTCACATATATTGTTTTCCTATTTATACTTTACTTTGTATTAGCTTATATGTCTTCCCACGATTCTCTGTATTCATTATATTAACTGTTTCCTACAAAATAGCAACATCCAATTGTAGGCATGAATCACAACTTGATTAGCCATTTGCTCGTTGACGGCAATCTACTTTATTTTCTTTTTGGTTTTGCTACCACAAAAAGTGATCTTTGGACATTTATTTTTGTTACTGATTTCCTGGAGTTATATGCCTAGTAAGTGAATGTCTGAGTGAAATGGTATCAACAGTTTAATCACCTTCTTTGTATAATTCTCAATTAATTTCCAGAATGGTCAGACTAATCTGTAGCTCTACCAATAGTGCATTAGTATATACCTATCTTACTATAGTCTTTCCACAATTAACTATTACCATATTTTGTCATCTCTGCCAATTTTCTGTACATAAAATAAAATTTCACAGTTGTTTTTGACCTGCTTTATTCTTACTATTAGTGATATATAATCAAGTTCAGATCCTCATTACCTTTCACCTGGTCCATTATGACAGTTTCCTATTTGGTCTTTCTGCCTCAAGTCTCTTCTCCAGTCCAAAACTTTTGGATGCAGGAAATGAAAAAACCAATTGAAAGAATTTATGGATCACTTCCAGAGAAAAATCCAAGGTTGTTAACTCCAAGAAACATAATTGTTGAACATATAACTATTCAATTCAGAACCAAGTTCTACAAGT
This sequence comes from Potorous gilbertii, assembly GCA_028658325.1. NCBI lineage: Eukaryota > Metazoa > Chordata > Mammalia > Diprotodontia > Potoroidae > Potorous > Potorous gilbertii. The sequence continues at coordinate 433,095,647 of CM053770.1, read as the reverse complement.
GATCAGGAGAAAGATTTGCAAGTACAAAGGAAAGGTAATTCAAATAACATAAGATTATTCTGCAACCATCATAAAATGCAGGAGGAAATGAAATAATATGTTTTGAAGAGCAATGGAGCTTAGTAGGCAGCCTAGTATGACCTACCTGAAAATATGAGCTGAGACATAAAGGAAAAAAAATAAACAAGCCATAAGAGTTGTCTGAAATATTGTTAGAAATAAAACTAGACCTAAAAAGATTATTTGTTTCTCAAACACCCCAGACAACAGAAATGCAGAAAGGGTGAGTAAATGCTGCATTTATTCAGCAACTAAGGAAAGCAACAGCAATATAGTGACAACAGAAAAATGGGTGAGATATTTTTTCTCCAATGGATACAAGTAACAGGAATGAAGGAGGAATTGCAGTGAAAATAAGAGTGAAGAGGCAGACAAAAGGAGGAAAGGCAAGGCAACTAATAAGCAAAACCCCAAAGGGAAAGGAGTAACAAATGAGAGGTGGCATGAGGGAGGGTAAGACAGGGAAAGGGAATGGGACCACCTTAAAAAAATTAAGCTAAAGGAACTAAAGGAATATAGTACTCTGTTGATAGCAGAAGACGGGGAGAGGGGATTATAACTTGAAAAAATCCATTATGCTAAAAGGAACCATGGACAACAAGCTAATATTAGTAATAAATGTCCCTTAGCATCTAAATTCATAAAGGAAACATTAATTGAGTTATAAGACATAGTAACAACAGTAACAAGAGACTCAATATCTGTCTCAGTTTTGGACAAGTCTAACAGAAAGATTAAAAAGAAAAGTGTGAAACTGAACAAATTGGTAGAGAAGACTACAGTTAAAAGACATGACATCTTTTAAATGGGATAGCAAAAAAAATATAAATATCTCAGGACTATAAAAAACTGACCATGTATTAGAGCACAGAGATATTCCAAACAAATGGAAAGAGCAGAAATATTTAGCCTTTATAAACAATAATACAATAAAAAAAAATAGTCATTGGTTCAGGGACCACAAAGAAAAGACATCTACTGAAATGGAGATTTTAAAATGAAATCATAAATAACAAGTAGGTCAAAGAGCAAATCATGGAAATACCTAATGAGTATATGAAAGAAAATAGTAATGTTAAAACAACAGGCCAAAACTTCTGGGATGCAGCTGAAGCAGGGAATAAATCAGATTCTTACAAACCTACATTAGCAAAATAGAAAACTAAGCATTTAAAAAATTAGAAAGCCAACAAATAATCTGAAAATAAGCACAAAAGAAAAATAGATAAATTAGAAACAAAAAATAGAAATTATAAATAAAACTAAAAACTATTTCTTTGAAATGGTTAATAAAACTGGATAAACCTTTAGCTAGTCTGATTAAAAAGAAGAGGACATAAAACCAAATCAATAAACAGCAGGGGAAATCACAACAAACCAGAAAAAAATGATCAGAACATATTATACACAGTTATATGCTAATAAATCAGAGAACACAAAGAGAGAAGAATATCTTCAAAAATACAAAATACCCAATTTACCAGACGACCATATCTTACATACCCCAATCTCAGAAAAGTTAATAGATCTAGCTATAAAAGAACTATCACAGGAAATAAAACTACTGATCCTGAGTCACTAGAAAATTCTATCAAACTTTTAGAGAATAAATGGTTCCTGTACTTCACAAATTACTCTCAAAAATGAGAAAGAAAATAACCTACTAGAATTCTTTCATGAGACAAATATAGTCCTAATATCTAAATCAGGGGGTGATAAAATGCAGAAAGAAAATTATAAGCCAATATCATTGATGAATATTGACTCATTTTAAACAAAATATTGTCAAACAGACTACAATAATTTATCCAAGAAATCATGCATTATGACCAAATGGGATTAACGCCAGGGATGCAAGGATGGTTCAATTTTAGGAAAACAACCAACATAATTAATCATATTAAAAACCTAAACACCCAAAAATCACATGATTATCTCAACAGAGGCAGAAAAATCCTTTGACAAAGTACAACACTCTAAATAAAAAGGAAGGAGTTATCTTGGAACCGTATAGAGATTTTGCAGACTGGAAGTAAGAGGAATATAGGGAGGCATATGGGGGTATCATTGAGAACTAAATCAAGAACCAGCAAATCTGGAATAACCAGTGAAAGAAGAAAGACAAAGTGAAGTTGAGTTGTGGCAGAGAAGGGAAATATTGAGGAGGGCCATCAGTTCTACAGAAATCTCAGAATAGAAAACTCAGCTACTCAAGGACTAAAGAAAATCTCAAGAAAGAAGACTCCCCCATTACTATCCCGCTTCTACTATCTTCTTAACTAAATGTATCCAGACCTAAATTTTGCCCCAACTACGAAGAAGGCAGGCGTTAACTGGGGTTACATATAACTGTAAATAAAGGCATATATTAGGAACTTTCCAAATTAGAGGCCCAACAGTTGTGCTTGAACTTAAACCTTTTCATCTAAAATAAACTCCCTAAAGCCACAATGGGGGGAAGGGAAAAGGGGAAGGGAAACACATGTAAGTTAGGTGTTATTAGAGTGTTCCTAGGCTTAAAATAAACTAATTACTGTAACAAGGTGTTATATAAACTGTATAGTTAGAATGTGTCTGTGAACATACCAAGACAATATCTCTCACTCCTTCCTTAAATTTTATAATTCAGTTATAAAATAATGATTTTTAAATGGCTTCATTCTTTAGGAAATTATTTTAGTGATATTTATAGTCAATATTAATGTTTTTTTCTATATTGGTTAATACTTTTCAGCTGAGGACCAACAACAACCTTATCAAGCGGCTCTCCATGATAAAAAAAAATCTACCTATTCGGATTCTGCTGTACCAAAGACAAAGTAAGTAAAGATAACAGAAGCCTAAGTCTGAAGTGAAACAGGCTCAGTGACACTAAGCTAGGCAATATGCTTTTATAAGCCAAACTAATACACATTCTATTCTTGTTCAGCTGTTCCTTTGTGACCCTATTTGGGATTTTCTTGGCAAAGATTCTTGAACGGTTTGCCATTTCCTTCTCCAGCTCATTTTACAGATTATGAAAATGAGGCAAACAGGGTTAAATGATTTGCCCAAAGTCACACAGCTAGAAGGTATCTGAGGCAAGATTTGAACTCAGGTCTTCCTGACTTCAGGTCTGGCACACTATCCACTATGCCACCCAGGTTCCCCAAGGCAATGTTCTTTACTATGTTATATCTTTTAGATCAATAATAAATTAAAAGATAAGAAGACACTTATCCAAGGCATGCCAGGCCATTGGTAGGAGAATAGCATTTTTGTTATAGTTGCTTGTCCTTCATTCTCAAAGAGGACCATGATATCAGGGAAGTGATGCCATGACTTGCAAGTGAATTGGATTTAAGTGAGGCAGGGCTGTGCAAAGTCACCAGCCTCACTTTCTCCTCTGGAGTCCAGTGGCCAGATATACATCGGGACTCCTGGAGATGGCCCAGGATGCAATGGGGATCTTGACCTACACTGCTCTAGGGCCATAAATCACATGCAAATTACATATGTATTGGTAGCTTCCAATACATATGGTGGTTTCTCTATACTAGTATGATAGTAGGACTCATCAAAAAACTAATGGGGAGAGGGATGGTTTGAGGTGGGGTGTAGAAGATTATAAAGGCCATGGTGCCTCCATGTAAAAAGAGGTGAGTGAATAACAATATTTACTCTTTCAAAGGTACTAAAAATTTTCCAAATGCCCTCTAAGATAACCCAAAACTGTATCTGTTACTACATCTTCTCAAGACTCACTCTGCTTCCATGCGGCTCCTCTCCTTCCTTCATTACACTGTGACAGCCACATCCTGTCTCTGGCTTCTTTTCTCTCATGCCACCTATGAAACCAATTTAATTTACAGGCCTAATTGTTCATCAAATTATGAAACTACATTAAACTATTGTATTTGGAGCCATATGAATTAGTTCCTACTCATTGGCAGGAATTAAAGGAAATCATTTCAACCTTAAAATATAAATTTTTCAGTATGACTAAGATTATTTTTGCTAGTGTACTTTCTTTCTAATTTATTATCCAAATAGCATTTAACTAATAAAAATGGATGACAGTGCTTTAAATAACAAGTACGAATGACAGTGCACTTTAGTCGTATAAACAGTTTTGAACTTTGAAAGGACCTCGGTGACTAAACAGCTGTTGTTTATATCATCTGAAAACATAGAACTCTGTATTAGATTTACTACTTTTATCTGTATTGTTCAGTCTGAAATCAAATAAACAGTTTCAGAAATAGACAATGTAGCAAGAACATTTTCGAGGAAAAATGTTAGGAAGACCCTTAAATATAGATAAGGCAACAGAGAAAGGCTGTGTCTTTTGTTTTTTGTTGTTCAGTTGTTTTCAGTCATGTCCAACTCTTCATGACTCTATTTGGGGTTTTCTAGGTAAAGATATTGCAGTGGTTTGCCATTTCATTCTCATTTTACAAATGAGAAACTGAGGCAGGCAGGGTTAGGTGACTGTCCATGGTCACACAACTAGTAAGTGTGTGAGGCCAGATTTGAACTCATAAAGATGAGTCCTCCTGATTCCAGGCCTGGCACCCTATCCACTGCACTACCTAGCTAAAACATCTTCTATTCCTTTGGAAATTGCTCTTAAAATTAAAGCAGTTAGAATTTGGTCCCTGAACACTAAAACTCTCCTGATAAGATGTTACTGTAAGTCAGGGAATTGATTAAAACAGAAAAGTAATTTTTTTACCTACCGATCAGGCATGAGTGTTTCTGGTTCCCATTCTGGTACCCAACCTACCAAGTGGTGAGTTGACATAGTATCTCACCACTATGTTGGAGTCATGATTCAATTTTTGCTTTCTATATGATAATATATTAGTTGGTCCTGAATGTGGGAAGACATGAGTTTAAGTGCCACCTCTACTATGTACCGGCTATGTGACCTGAGGCAAGTCACCTACTCTCCCAGTACTCGTGTCTACTCTCTAAGACTATAAGTTGCAGAGAAAATAGATGCATTGATAGAAGATCCCTCCACCAATGAAATAATAATAAGCTGAGTTCCTACCCCTATAACATGGACATGGTAGATAGAGAGCTACTCTTGAAGTCAGGAAGACATAGACTCAAGATCTGCCACTGGCACATAGTAGCTGTGGGACCACATGTCACTTAACCTCAACTCTTTAAGACTAAGTTATAAAAATATGGAAGTAGATGACTAAAGGCACTAAGATAGCAGTTTGAGTTGCATGTTCCCATGTATCTATTGTCCGGGATCACCATGTTGGAAGAATTACAGAATAGATTGTTGCAGCCCAATAAACACAGTGGTTATTACAACCTTGAAAACATTATAACAAATATTTCATATCTATATGGAACGCAGAGAGTTTGTGAAGGTACTAAAGGAGAAAACTGAGTCAAAGAGAGTCTGTGATAGTTTCCCTTTTGATGAGCAGATGAAAAGAAATTCATGGTCAGTATAGTAACTGAAGTCAAAGTCAGGTTTGGTACTTCATCACCCCCAGAGTCCTCTGTCCCCCTGCTGCCAATAAATTGGAGCCTGCCACACCTGCCCTGCCAGTTCCCCCTATTGCTGCCATGCCCTTACCCCCATCAACCCTCAAGAAACACCAATCAGTTGGCTCCTGGGATACCTCCAGAGGCTGGGCCTGGATACACCCAGATCCCAATGTAGTAATTTTATTGATTATGTTTTTTAAATTATCTATATACAGGACCAAAATCAACAAGGAATATTGGGTCAGGTTCTATTCTCTCAATCAGTAAGCTATATACACAGCAAAAATCATCTTTCTGGGGCCTAACTGAGAACTTAGGGGAACCCCTTCAACTCTGTCAGTGACTAGACTAACCTAGTCAATTTCTTGGAGCAATAATATAGTTGCCAACATTCTGAGTCATTTTAATATATCATCCTCAGTTGTCTAAGTCCATTTGTCATGAAGCACAATACGTCAAAAGAACATTCTCTAGTGCCCCAACCTGGAATTATGAATTTGTAGTGAGTTACTTAAACATTCATCCGTTTGCATCCAAATGCAGAAAAGGTCTGTTTATCTCCACGTGGTCTTTTTGAGTGGAGAAAGAATTGTTGATTCCAACTCTTTTTCCTATTTTGGGAAGTGGGGTAGAAAGAATATGATATTGTAAAGCTACATATGATGTATTATAATGATGACACTTTCAGCATTGATCTGTTACTTTCTGTGAAGCACAAAAAAACAAACAAACAAACAATCCCTTGGACTAACTCTCTCCAACCTTCAATGTAAATGTAGCAAGTTTGCACAGGACAATTCTACCTGGCACCACAACAAATTCTCAAAAAAAATACATTTAGTTCTTTCAGATCATTCAGAAGTCACTTGTTGGGAAGTATGGCCCAAGAAAATATTTCTTACTACCAGGAAGTGACTGGGAGGATGGAAATCTGGTTTAAGGAAAAGAATAGCATTGGATTTGATGAACTAACAACCTGATTTATTTGTCCTTCTTTTGGGGGATAAGGGAAAGTCTGTTAGATTTGACGAATAAATGTCAACTAATATAACACAATGGAATATTCAATGGAATGTCCTCTGTTCCCCTTTCTGAGGACTGTCTCATATTGTTGTTCACTTGTTCAGTTGTGTCCCCTTTTTTATGAGTGGTTTGTCATTTTCTTCTTCAGTGGATTAAGACAGACAGGGTTAAGTGGCTTGTCCAGGGTCATAGAGCTAGTAAGTGTCTCAGGCCAGATGTTAATTCAGATCTTCCTGACTCCAGGCTCAGTGCTTTGTCCACTGCACCACCTAACTGCCTCCACCTAGACTGTTTCACACAGATTATAAATGGACATAGCTTTATTTTGTTTCATGCAATACTGAGAATTTTTTTTTAACTTTTTGAGTATTTAATACTCATTCTTCAAAGGAGCTATGATCTCAAATATGTGAGAATTCCTTTGAAAGAAGCAGATCCCAACCTGTCCATACCTGTCTGTTCTAGGTACTGCATCAATGTCCCCCTCCATAAATTCACTTGTTCTACTGGGGCTCAGAAGCTACTTACCCAGAGTCATACAGAAAATGTCAGATATAGTGGTAGGGAACACTTCAAGGAGAGGTTTCCCTCAAAGGAAAAGACTTTGCTGAGCTCATATGTGATGTCCTCATAAAAGCTTACAAGACCTTGCTTTCAGGATGATGGGGAGAGAAGAGAGAACAAATGCATCAGTTCTGTTGCATCACAGTCAGTTTCACCCAAAATTTGAACATCTACTACTTCAAGGAGCAGAGAACTTGGAATATAATCTGGAAAGCAAAAAACCTTAGATAAACATCAAGAATACCCTACTCAGCAAAACTGACTGTAATCTTACGAAAGGAAATGGATAGTTAGTGAAATAGAAGACTTTCAGACAATCTTGATGAATAATTTTTAATTATTTAATAAAAATAATAATAATTTTTAATGCATCCTGAGTTGGGGCTGGGGGACAGGGGTTGTCTGTTTTGTCATAGGATTGAGGCAAAATTTATAGATAATTAATTACAAGTATAGATAATTAATTCAACTAGCTGGGAAATCTCCCTCTCAGCTTGATGATTAAAAAAAATAACTAGGGGCTCAGAACTTTATTAATTATCTTTATTAATAATCTATATTTTTAAGTTTTCTAACTGTGGAAAAAATAATAAACATAAAGAGCTAAGATCCTTGCCCCAGGCTGAGCTGAGCTATCTTTTTATCTCCCAGCTAAGAGACCAATTTGAAGCAAAGGTCCTTTCAATTTTCTCAACTTCACTCTCTATAAAAGAGGAGAAGGAGAATACATCTCTTAGTGGGAGTACCCCGTATCTAAACTAACCTCCAAAAGTCACATACTTTGGGTAATATGTATAGAATATGTATAAAAAAGGGGGAAAAATACTTAATATATTCCTGCATGGGAGCTCTTACACACAAATAAGGAAAGCTCACGATATGGCTCTGTTATAATATTCTGTTCTTCCCCCTGAAACTGTTATAGGTAGAACCCCTTCCAGGTTCTTGCCCACAGTAAAATATACTGGTTGAATCACCTCCGGGAAGATTAGTCTGGTTTTAAGGTTAAACATCTAAACTGTAGTCATAAGCCCCCACTGGTATACCTGCCTGTAAATCAGACAAAGGATATAATTTGCTCAAAGCAATTTTCATTTGAAAATTTCTAAATTTTTAATTTCCATTTCAATTTTCATGACTGTTTTACTTTCTGAAATAGCGTTGTAAAAACAGAAGCAAAGAACATCTTCCTGATAAACTCGAGGTCCATTTTTCCATAAAAACAGAAACTGTCAGTGAGAAGAGTAGTTCAAAGTGGAAAAGTACACATACAATGAACACATACTTCCAAGGGGAGTCGGAGAAGGAAGCACGTGCTTCCAATGCTGCAGCACAGGTGAGCACTGAAGTCCTTGCGCTGCTCCCACTGACATTGGTCTCTTGAGTCACATCCTGCTCAACTAGTCACTGCCAGCGTCTGCCTCCCTCCTTATTGTCATCACTCACTATAGCCATCATTTGTCTCTAGTTTGGGGCTCAGCTGACATCCTATCTTAGGTAGTTGCTAAACACTTATGAAAAGCATTTAAGCTTATATCCTGGGAACCACAGGAATCTCTGTTCTAGGGTCCACCATCTACTGACAGAATCCTACTGTTAACTCCTAGTCCCTTTGATTCAACAGCACAGCTGGACTCCCCGCTGCTAGATGCTAACAAGCGTGGCCTATTGTAGATTGGGGGAGGGATGGGGGAAGGAGAATGAAGGAAGAACTCCTTCCCTTCATGACTACACTCTCCAATGGACACAAGGGAAAAGGTGAAGAATGAAATATTTCCTTAGAGCTTACCTTATAATAGGGTAAACTTGCTTTTTCTCTAAGCCACAAAGAATGTGACATGTTCACAGTTAATCATTGGAAGTTCTCTATGTTCTTCAGCTGACTTCACCTAATGGCCAAGGCCCTATAATTTAATTATGTTGATGAGGAATTGATTTCTTCTTATCCCTTTTTTCCCTTTTATTTTTCAATTGCAAGTATTTTTTACCTCTTTCCCTCCCCTTCACTAATTAAATAGGAAAAAAAGCCATTGTAACAAATATGCATAATCAAACAAAACATATTCTTACATTGGTCATGTCCACAAAGGTATATCTCATTCTGCATCATGAATCATCACTTTTTTGTCAGGAAGTGGGTTCATCATCAGTCCTTTGGAAGCATGATTGTACATACATTAATCAGAGTTTCAGCATTTCAATTGTTTGTCTTTACAATATTTTACCATATAAATTATCCTTCTGGTTCTGCTAATTGGACTCTTTATCACTTCTTAAAAAATTTCCCAGGATCTTCTGAAGCCATCTCTTTCATCATTTCTTACAACATAGTAGTATTCCATCACATTTATATACCATATATAGCCACTCCCCAATTGATGGGCATCCCCTTAATTTTCATTTCTTTGCCCCTACAAGAGCTACAGTAAAAGTGTGTGTGTATACACATATGTATGTATGTATATATACATGTGTGTCTACATATTTGTATACAAGGGTCATTTTGATTGAAGAACTTCTTGCCTTGTGGTCAAGTTGTTTACTCACACCTATTATCAAGTTTTCATAAGTGTATTCTTTACATATAAATTAAAGAAAATATATTGATAAAACTGAGTACAAAGTATCAAGTAATATTCTTGACAAAGGTACTGGAAAAGCTAACTTCATTATTTTTTTATCTTTAAATTGCCCTAAAATTGAAAATATTATAGGCATCTCATCAATTTTAAATTACTAAAACAAGGAAGCCATTTATTTCTTTAACAATTCAAAAGAAAATTTCAGAAGGAAGAACAAGGAAAAGAAGAAAGTAGAGAATGGAAAGGGTCAATTTCTCAAACACCCCAATTCAAAGCAGGTTTAAATTTAAGAACAGCTGTAAGAAATTAATACTGCTTCCAGACTATTTCATCAGTACTTTTGTCCCAGGTCCTGAGGGACCAGTGCTAAAACTTCTCAAAAAACATGAGACAATTTGCCAAAATTTTCATTGGAAAATTATAATTTACTGTCATGTTCAAATAGGAATTTCTGTTTTTAAAATAGGGAGGAAACCCACTCCATTTAAATGAATAGACACTATTCTCTTAATTTATTTTTAATCCTTCAAGGTTGAAGGAGGGGGGCAGGGAAGGATGAGTGGGGAGTGTGGGATTTGCCTGACCCTCTCTTAGACATGCTTTGGGCTTCTTTTAAAGGCATGCCAACTTCCTTTCAAATGGCAGCAATAATTCTTGTTAATAAAAAATTAAAAGAGGTGTTGAGGAAAAAGTCATTGCTCCTCCTATGTATTGCTCTGACATCTTAATGTTGATTGTGACATCTTGCTGAGGTTTGGGGCGAGGGGAACATTAGAACACTTTTGATGGTTTTTCAAATTCAGACCAGGCTAAGTTTTATTACAAATTGAGGTGCATCCAACACTATATAAGGAATGATCCCCATCTAATTCTTGTAGCAACATCATATAAATAAATTCATCTTATTAGTTTTTTGGGAAAGAGATTTTTATCTTCTGGTGATTCACAAATTTGGCCTCAACTAAAATAAACTGTTTATAAGCCTGCATTAATGGTCAAAAAAAACAAAACCCAGTTCAGTGACAGTTTCCTTCTTTCCCCTCTCTCCACCATTTTTTTGCCCAAAGGAGGAAATAAATAGAAGGCAGAGCAACCAATAGCTCATTCTTTCCCTTGTGGAAACTGTGTTTCAGAATATCCTTCCTGAGAGTTTTGAAATAGTACAATGAATAATAAATTAACTTTGTAGGTTGGTTTTATAACTATTTTATCTCTCTGCATTTAGTACACACTTTTGTTAGCAAAATGCTATGAGATACCAAGAGAAAGCTGGAATGGGAATCAAAAGCCCCAACCTTGTGTGACCTTGGACAGGTCATTTAACTTCTCTGTGAATCAATTCCCCCCAATTGTAAAATGAGGAGATGAATTACATTACTTGTAAGTCTCTTCTAAGCTCCATCATTCTATATCTCTGAATGAAAAGGATGAAAGGTAAACACAGCTCCAGAGGACTAAAGAATAGTGTGCTCCCTACCTCTTGACAGAGAAGTGATGGAGTCAAGGTACACAATGAGACACACATTTTTGGATATGGAAAATCTGGGAAGGGTTTTTGCTCAAATTATGCTTGTTACCAACCAACAGCTAAAGACATAGCTTTTATCCTCAAAAGACTTACAATTAATGGAAGAAAATTAGATAAATATAAATGAACATAGGAACCACAACATAAAATACACAAATGATAAAATGATTAGTAGAATGGACAGAGATATAAGTCAAATAGGATTAGTCACTGAAAATGTCTTGGAGGAGATAAATACTAAATAGAACTTTTAAGGACAGAACCTCAAGGATTAAACAAGGAAACTGCCATCTTAGGTCAGACCTCTAGTCTACCCAAGCCAATATTCAGTTTTTGACAATAGATCCAATAATCATTGTGTGGAAAGGTATAGCTATTCTTATTCATTCATTTATTTACTCCCTCATTCATCTCCATATATACAAGTCACATTTCACTGCCTAATAATGTCTTATTGGACAACAATTTTTAAATCTTAGGAATACACTCCCAAACAACCTTAGTTTCTACTAATAACCTAGGAATCTAGCATCTGCAATTTGATTTAAATACACTTTCATCTTTATTATCTTTTCAATTGAGTTCCAATTTTCTTTATCAATATCTCGATACATCTGTTCCTTCCTTTTTATTCCTACTGTGACCACCCTAGTTCCAGCCCTTAACTATTGTGTCTGAATTACTGCAATCACCTAACTGGTTTCTCTACCTCCATTCTTTTTCTCCTGAGTCCCAATCTCATCACTGCCCAAAGATGATGCTCTAGATGTAATAATTCCTTTAACAAAAACAAAACAATGAGCTGTATTAAACCCAAGCATAATATCAGAGTTTGGTTTGGTTTGGTTTTTTCAGTGGTCTGGGAGCTAAAGGTGAAGAGGAAAAAGACAAAATGAGCAAGTCAGTTTCCCCAATACTTGTGAGAGAATTGAGCCCTTAAGTCTGGAAATTCAATGACTGTGTAACATAAATGATAACCCATGCGACTTTAGACTAGCAAAGTCTCTCTTTCTTATTAGGATTATCATCAGTATCTGAAAAGTTGAACCTTTTACCTAAATATGTAATAACCCTTAGGTCTAAAAGACTTGTGATTTCAGCCCAGCTACTTAGACTACTATTCTAATTTCCAATTTAAAATGCTACTAACTTATGCTAATCTATTTCAGTGGCCTTAAATTATTTTTAATCATGCAAACTTGCCAATAAAAAAGTTAAGCTGCTTTTACTACCAAAGTATTTGTTTATTTAGAAATTATGTATATAGAGAGAGTTATGCTACTCTATTATGTACATTATAAAACAAAAATTCCAAGGATAAAATAAAGAAGAAATTAGCTATTTTAATTTGCAATGGTACAAAAAATCTTTTTGCTTTTGAGATCAATGTACTGAATATGCTTCATTAGATGAGAAAAGTTCAATTGTATATCCTGGGAGATATATGAACTTGTTGGTAATAATTATTAACAATCATTCAGTTAATTTGAGTGATGTACCTAGCCAAGCAGGTAAATTTCCTATTTTAGATACTTTTGCATTGAAAGAGGCACAATATAACAATCAAATTACAGGTCATGAGAGTCAGTGAGCATAGATTTTGCTCTTGGCATTAGTAGATCATTGCAGTAGTCCAGGCAAGTCTTAATGAGGGCCTGAACCAGTGATTCAGGTTCAAAGTGGTTTTGTGTAAAAGACTAGGATGGATGCAACAAATTTGGTAGAGGTAAAAATGACATGATTTGGGAACTGGAGTGAGCCAAAGTGAGGAGTCTAGAATGACATGGAGGGTGTAAAGCTGGGTGACTGGAAGGATGATGGCATCCTTGACAAAAAATAAGGAAGTTTGGAAAAGGGGTGGGTTTGGGGGGAGTATCTTTGATGCAAATTGCAAGCCATCAAAACCTGCTCATCCTATGTGATTCACTTTGTCCCATCCAAAATGAAGAGGGAGATGTGAGATTCTTGCTTACCACTACCTTCTTGGAGCAGAGCTCACTCTCTAAGAGGAACCTGCTCGAGCCAAAGGGTGATCTAGGGGAAATGGGTCCAAATTGGGCATATATATTTAACAGCTGCTAAGGGTGTCCAGGTCAGAGTTAGGTTATAACTGCCCTCAAGGAACAACACCCAGAGCAGAAGGCTTAAAGATTGAGTTGTAGAAAGGAGGATACTAGTAGTAATGGGTAAAGGTTAGATGTGGTTGTATTGAAAACAAGACTCATGATGGGCCATTTTGGAGGTCATTACTCTCTTGGGAAATCTTTAATTGTTAAGGGCTCTGTAAACACAAAATTCAATATAAATAATAAAAAATTTACAGTATTCTTTAGCACCATTTTCTAATTCACTATCTCCTCTTCCCAGATATTCTGTGAAGTCAGAATAATGCCTTAAACATATTAAATAAAAAGTAACATTACAGATAATAGGATACAAATCTGCACACATTTCCCTCACATCAACCACTTTTTCTTTTTTGCTATTTCCCCAAGTACCTGAAAATAGGATGAAACAATATTAAATCAACCAAAAATGGCAATCTCAACAACTCGGAGGAATATAGACATATGATGATGATGATGATGAGAACCCACTGATAAAACTGCTCCATTTTTTTTTCCAGATGGCCAAACTAAATGGAAAATGCAATGGGTGATGGTCTACTTTCAGTTGGGTAGGAATAGTCACTAGTAGCAGTAGATTACATTTCCCTCAAATCACAGAAAACTTTGGAGTCTTCTGTTACACTTCTAGAAAGTGTAATATCTAAATAATTTGGGATCTAGGAGTCTCACTCCAAAACAGAGACAAACAAAGATCCCACTAAAAAGAGACCTAAAAGGAAACTGAATCAATAGCATGAGTTCTTCCCCAAAACTTCTTTCTCAACAGTACTTCAAGAAGAGGTCTTACACAGTTCATTTTGGACCTTATATAGCTCTTTGAACATCTCTCTGGGAAAAACTCAGATTAGATTCAGACCAGAACAGTTTCCCTAAGCTTATTCAGTTCAAATCCACATTCCTAGAGAGACCTATATAAACAGCTCAATGTTTTCCCACCATTAAACAATTTGGCTAAATACTAAGATATTCTGGTATTCCCTAGGGGATGCTGGAATGTCAAATGCTTTTTGGAACAAACCCAGGCTCCCAAGGGTTTTCAAGACCAGGGATCAAATAGTTTTCAAGTATATCAGAAATAACTTTCTTATTTCCAGTAAAATTAGGAAAAAGGGACTTATAAAGTCACAATTAAGAAGAAAACTAAAATCATAAATAAATATGCAAGGCAACTGGGTGGCACAGAGTGCCAGGTCTGGAATCAGGAAAACCTGAATTCACATAAAGCCTGACACTTACTAGCTATGTGACCTAACTTGCTGTATGCAAGTCACTTAACCCTGTTTGCCTCAGTTTCCTCATCTGTACAATAAACTGGAGAAGGAAATGACAAACCACTCCAGAATCTTTGCCAAGAAAACCCCAAATGGGGTCACAAAGAATTGAAAATGATTGAACAACAAAAATTAACCATGTCCAAATATATATTTCAGTAGGTATTGACTAGAAGACTAGAATAAAAACTTACAAAATTAAAATGAAAAGTAATCCAGAGGTTCTAAATTCAAGGTATAACTTTTATTTATTCTTCTGTCACCACTGAGAGAGACAGCATAGCATGAAAGAAAGTATGCTAGATGTAGAGTCAAAGAATTTGGGTACAAATATTATTCTGCTACTTACTACTTCTTATGTGGCATGAGTCATTTAACTTGACTGGGCCTCAGTTTCCTCATTTGTAAAGTGAAGGTGACTAGATGACCCCTAACATTCTTTTCAGCTCTAAAGTTTTCATTTTATGACCTAGTAATTAGCATCATATAGCACTCATTTTAGTTTTAGATATTCCTCAAATAGGTTTCTCCTAAAGCATATTCTCTTCCTATATGCCTAAATGTTATGATAAGTCATAGAATTTAACAAATATAATCGGTCATGCTTTAAGTACTCCACAGAACCTGCTTCCACCGTCTTCATGGTCTGTTGGAATAAATTATTCATATCTGCCTACATCACCAGGGAAAAGTCTTTGATGTCCCCTAACTCACTGACAGATTTGAGGCCCTTCAGTTACCTTTCACTTGGTTTAGCCTGTCTACTAAAATGGTTTATTTAATAAGGGTGTAGTCACTATACTTGCAACAGCTTCTTGGAACCACAGGTGAGAATCGGGTGGCAAGTAGACACCAAAGGTGAAAAGCAGTGCTCACACCACCTATGCATTCCATTACAAGCCTAAGACCATTCCACAACAAGAGACTGGGCCAATTAGACTGGGGGCCTAACCCAAGTACAATCTCCAACACTTATTGGAAGCTATCTGGGCCATACATAGAAGGAAAGAACCAACTACCAGTTGAAGACCATTACTTAATATTGATAACTATTTGATTGGCAATTATTAATAATAATAGCTAGCATTTATGTAGCACTTTTAGGTTTGCAAATCACTTCAGGAATTTATCTCATTTTATTCTCAAAACCACCTGATATTATTCAAAGTAGAAGCCATTGTTTAGGGAAATCCAGACTTTCTTTTTTAATTTCATTAAAGTCCAAGAAGCCACATGATTAGGGTAGGAAAGGGGTAGGCATATTGGTCATCAATCAATATATTAAGGCCTACTAAGTGCTAGGCACTGTGCTAAGCCAGAGAGAATATGTAAACCAGTCTGCCATGCCCTAAGCTAATCCTCAGGGTATGAATACAGGTGTCTATACTTCTATTCTACTGAACTAGGAACACAGCATTTACATGACAAATGAATACAAGTCACATGGGACATCAGGAGATCCAGGATCTTCCTCCAGTAATTGTTGTACACAGTTCGCTATTTGGTGAGCTTCTCAGTCCTACTTCCCTAGAAGTTGCTGGTGGAGATGGTGAGACATCTTCCAATATAAATGCCCAACCAATGTTGAAATAAAATGGCAACAAGGATGAGGAAAAAAATTTCAAAAATTCAGTGGAGAAAAGGCCCTTCTTTTCATGATACATATTTCTCTGCAGTTAGCTGAACATTTTGAGTGTTTAAAAAGAAACTCCTTTGGGGTGGGGAGGCTGTTTTCAGACCTTCTTGATCAGTCCCAGATCTGGTCAGTTTTTCTTCAAGATGCTTTCCCCCTTCTGTCTTTCCATATAGTCTAATTTGCCCCATTCCATTTCTCCCTTTCTCCTCCCAATATATTTCTCTCTCACCCTTTAATTTCATTTTTTTAAGATATGATCACATTCTATTCAACTCACCCTGTACTGTGTGTGTGTGTGTGTGTGTGTGTGTGTGTGT
>CM053770.1:433049833-433078544 GCA_028658325.1 Potorous gilbertii | reverse complement strand
GAACTCTGAAATTTGGCCAAAATGTTCCTAGGAGTTTCTCTCTTTGGATCTCTTTCAGAAGGTGATCTGTGGATTCTTTTAATATTTATTTTGCCCCCTGGTTCTAGAATATCAGGATAGTTTTCCTTGATAATTTCATGAAAGATGATGTCTAGACTCTTTTTTTTTTGATCATGGCTTTCAGGTAGTCCCATAATTTTTAAATTGTCTCTCCTGGATCTATTTTCCAGGTCAGTTGTTTTTAGAATGAGATATTTCACATTATCTTCCATGTTTTTCATTCTTTGGGTTTTGTTTTGTGATTTCTTGGTTTCTCATAGTCATTAGCTTCCATCTGTTCCATTCTGATTTTTAAAGAACTATTTCTTTCAGTGAACTTTTGAACCTCTTTTTTCCATTTGGCTAATTCTGCTTTTTAAAGCATTCTTCTCCTCATTGGCTTTTTGAACCTCTTTTGCCAATTGAGTTAGCCTATTTTTAAAGGTGCTACTTTCTTCAGCATTTTTTAGGGTCTCCTTTAGCAAGGTGCTGACCCACTTTTCATGATTTTCTTGCACCTCTCTCATTTTTATTCCCAATTTTTCCTCCACCTCTCTTGATTTTCAAAATCCTTTTTGAGCTCTTCCATGGCCTGAGACCACTGAATATTTATTTCAGATGTTTGGGATATGGAAGTCTTGACTTTTATATCTTTCCCTGATGGTAAGCATTGTTCTTCCTCATCTGAAAGGATGGAAGAAGACATCTGTTCACCAAGAAAGTAACCTTCTATAGTCTTATATTTTTTTTTCCCTTTTTTGGGCATTTTCCCAACCAGTTACTTAAATGTTGGGTCCTTTGTCAAGAGTAGGGTATACTCTGGGGATCGGTAAGATCTCAGTTCCTCCAAGGTGGCACAATCAAGCATGTACACTGGTCTGGGAGCAGATAAGAGATTTTTGCGCCCAGAATCTTAGCAGTTTCCTCTCCACAGCCTGTCTGTTCAGATTGAGTTGTTCTTTTCTTAAATGTTTTGGGGATCTATTTCCAAAATTCTGTTACTATTTTGGAGAGTCTAAATAAGGAGGGCTGTTACATTATGAACCCTTGAAACGGTTCCATTCATATTGATCTTTTTCCATGTTGCCATTATGGAATAAGAGTGAGACTGCCAAGGAGCTGTTGCTATTGCTACTCTTTCTAACATGTTACTCCACCCAAGAGTTTCAGGTTCTGTGGTGCTCCTCAGGGGGCAGTTGTGGCTCAGTCTGCAGGCTAAAGGGTCTGGTGAGGTGAGCTCACCTCGCCAGGCCTAGAGATGGCTGCTTACAATCAGGATGTGGGGATTTACTAGTGCCACTTCTGCCACTGCTCTGATCTGGATGTTAAATTTGAGATCTCTATGGGATACTTGGTGTGAGAAATCCACAAAGTGATGTAGGACAGAGCTCTGGAGAGAGACTAGGCCTAGAGGTAGGGAACTAGGAATCATCTTCATAACTGAACAAGAGCTGATGAGATCAAGTGAGATAGTATAGAATAGGGGTTGGCAACTTCAGAGAAAGCAGTTTCAGCTGAATGATGGGATAAGAAACTAGACTGAAAAGGGTTTACAAGAGGAGAGGAAGTGGAGTATAGGTAGCACTGAGTATAGGTAGCATTTTCAAGTTTAACCACAAAGGGGAGGGATATAGGAAGATATTCAAGAAAAGAGAATACACAAGCATCCTTGCAGACAGGAAGGAAAGAGCCAGTAAATAGAGATTGATGATTAGAGCATGGTTGATAAAGAGGGAAATCTGCTAGAGAAGTCAGGAGGGTGCTTGTAGAGGGCATTGCCTTGGTTAGAAGAAAGACCAACACCTCATCTAAGACAGGAGTGAAGAATAAAGGAAGATGTCTAAAGGGTATGAAATGAGGGGTGAAGGAGAATATTTTCAACTTTTTCAGTGAAGTTATGAGGCAAGATCTACCCCACATGTACCAAATTGGAAAAGATGATAAAAAACATAAATGACAATTCTTGTAGAAGCTATAGAAAGATAGGCATATTAATGTACTATTGGTGGAAGTGAATCGATTCAGCCACTCTGAAACGTAATTAGGAAATGTACCCCAAAAGTTGCTAAATATATGTATTACCCATTGACCCATCAATCCCACTATTAGCCCATAACTCAAAGAGATCAAAGACAGAAATGATCCACACATACAAAAGGCAATACTTTTGTTGTAACAGAAGAATTGCTCATTGATTGGTGAATGGCTTTACAAATTATGGTATATTAAAATAAAAGAATATTCTAATACCATAAAAATGATAGGAATAATTTCAAAAAACCCTGAGATTTGTAGGAATTGATGCAAAATGAAGTGAGCAGAACCACACCAATCTAGACAATGACAACAATACTATAAAGGAAAGTAACTTTAAAAAACAAATTCTGTTTAATACAATTACAATTAACTTCAGAGGTCTAATGAAGTATGCTTACCGCTTTGTGGCAGAGAAATGATGAATTAGATGAACCCTACTCAGTAATGAGCTACTCCAAAGTTAGGGTTGCCTCATCCCAATCCCAAGAGATGTGATCAGCCAGTTAAGATTTTTGAGAAGACAGGTCCCATCACCAACCTCCCCTAACTCACTGATCTTATCTCCCATACCATTCCCCTACAATATCCCTTCTCTGCTGTGCAAACTCCAACCTTTCCTATTATTGATGGGTATCAGATTCCTCAGGGTAGCCTCACTAATCACTCCACCCTAGATCACTTCCTGACTCCATCAGACATCTTCTTGGGATGAGTTCTGCTCTTTGGAACAGTAACTGGTTAGAGGCCTGGCCAAATCTAGACATAGTAGAATAAAATGTCAATTTTCAGACCTGGCCAAGGTATATATTTGTTTTGCTTCATTAAACTTATTTGTCCTAAGAGGGTTTTTTTGGCGGGGGAGGAGAAGAGGGTGTTTCAGAGAAAATATGGAGGTTGGTGATAGTGATGTGAAAGACTGTCAATAAAACGTACACACAGAAGCAAGAAATTCAGAAGGGAAACAGACAAGGTAGTGTTGATACAACCCTCCAACCAAAACTGTATTAATAGTCACAAATTCATACACAATCCTTTTTCTTTTTTTAATGTAAAAATCTGTCAAGTTTTAAAACATTTTTAAAACAAGCGTCAATTCATGACTTCAGAAGACGGATGGTGAAGCATGCCTCTGATAAAAAACAGAGGTGAAGAATAAGGTATACATATTCAGATATAGCCAATGTATTGATTTGTTTTGGTAGACCATACTGACAAAAGCAGATACCAACTGAAGCAGAGGAGAAGAAATAATAGGAAAAGACAGTGTTGTGAAAAAATAAAAGAGCATCGATGAAATATTTTTTAAAAAGAATCAAGAATCACATACTATATAATTTGGAACAAAACAAGAAAGTATTCAAAATATTTTCAAATGCAAATTTTATTATAGCAATTTAACCACATATTATTTAAAGACTGGGAAACTTAGAAAACTTGAAAAGTTTCTGAAGTGAAAAATAACTTCACAGTTTTCAAGTTCTTTGTGGGTGTTGTATACTTCATTTAACAGAACTGTTAATCGTTTATTCTCTAACAAAATGTACTATCTATACAAGGGGCTGCACTATACTTGAGCAGTCCATACATATGCAAATTTTATCCCATTAAACTGTGCTGTGAATAATTGCATATTTGTTTTGATAGCAGAATAATTTATCTTTGAAAAGAATCATCCATGAATGAAACTATATATGTATGTATAATATATATGTATATATAAGTAAATAAATTAGAAGATATTTTACATATACATTGTCACTACCAGACTTTTTTTAAGCTAAATAGGAAGAAGCTAAAACAATCTCATATGTAAATAGCTTTTGTGTTACTGATGCATTAGTTAACTGTACAGACTGGTCTTTTAATTGTTTATTTTCAACTCTGGGATGGAAAACAAAACCAAATGGAATTTTAATGCGCTTTATTTTATTAGCAAAGTGCCAGAAGTGCCAGAAAACATATTCAGTTATATATTTTTTTCAAACTAAGGTGGTAAAGTAATTATACTTTCTAAAACCACTTAGGTTCAAAACTGATTCACGGTGGAAAGACATCCTTCCAAACTCGAAGTATGAAAATAATTGCTTTTCAGTCAAGGACCATGTCTATTATAACCTAAATTCTCTCAAGCAAGTAGTACTTAAAATTCCAGAAAATAATTTGTTCATTTCTAAAGACCATTTGATCAGACTATGTTTTATTTTCTATGGACAGAATTCATATGCATGAAAAAGGTATCTCATTCTTCAATAAAATGCATCCTTCCAGTCTGTTTATTTTTTTTTGTTTTTTGCAATTTAACAAACCATTCAAAAAAGTAAATGTATGTATATAGGAATACAGAATGACTATGAATGCAGGCTACTATAATTAAGAAATTCAAGTACAAAAGGCAATTTCTGAATTATTAACACTATCAAATTAATTTTCTACTTCCCTATGGTTCAAACATCACAGTTTGCAGAAATTCATCTTAACAGTAGATAAAGTAGAATTTATACCACCTTAAGACTTGTGTTGCAGCAGTACAAAATTAAATTAATTTTATTATTTCCCAAAATATTATATTTCATGTAGCTTACTATACTTTTAAATGGCAAAAATTAAATAGGAATATAAGTATAATTAATTGTAAATACACTTTTTACATTTATCTCTGTAACTTCTTTGAGCCACTTGAAATGCTGCATGACAGACATAAAATTTCAATGAATAATAAGAAATGACGTCTCTAAGACTCCCAAAGCAGCTGAACCTAAAGATGCTTAATCAGCAATATCAGTATATAATTAAGGACAACTGATACTGAAAGGGTAAGCTTTCAAAAGGTAACCCAAAACCCTCAAAGTAATTAAATTAAATTTCAAAATTACTTTTCTCTGTAGGAAATGAGCTGTTAGAGCTTCTCTTTAAAGACTTTAAAAGCCCCTAAGCCAAATCAAAGTGCCCCATCAGACTGAAATACACCAAATCTTCCACTGGTCCTCCACTGAGGATCAATAACTGCAACCTGTTCCCCTTGCCCAGGCTCCAAACCAACTAGAGCTTCGGTTTTTACTGTTCTTATGCTGCAGAGAGGTGCAGGATGGAAGCCATTCAAAGCCTCATGAAATGGAACTGTAAGTTCCCATTTTCTATCTCCTACTAATTTCCTATAGTTCAAATCACCTTTGAAAAGAATTAAATTTGACTTCTGTAGTTCAGCATACAAGTCAGGAGCAACCTGAGACATAGCACAATACTCATGAGGCAGAGTCCAAAACATATGATCTTGGTAAACCCATGCATGCTTAAGATAGTGCTCCCAGTTGATCCCACATTCGGACATGCACTTGGTATTAGAAGCTTTTAATTGTTCAATCACCCAATCTATGTCCTTTTTATTGGTATCTGAAACAAACCAGGGAATGCTTTTTCCATGGAAGTGGATCTCAGTAGCCAGCTTAGATGCTAACAGGAAGTCTGCCATTACCAGATCTGCAACAAGTTCAAACCCTGCATTATCCATGATAAAATCCACTCTAGTAGCAGGAAATGCCTCCTGCTTCATTTTCTTTCTGTTTATAAGTAACGACCAAAGGCGGTCCATATTATTCACTAAAATAAAAGGTTTCAGGTCTTCCAAAGTGGCTAGTGGACTAGTTGTCTGAGGGATGCTTTGTTCAGGTGAAAGTGCCAGATCACACTTATTTCCCCATAACACAATCTGAAAGAAAGTACAAAATAATCATTGTTTGTAAAGGCTACATCTTTAGTGGCAAAAGTCATATGTAATTTCCATTTAAAACTATTTCCCTTTACACTCAGTGATATTAAATAAGCTTTACATGAAAAATCATTTTGCTATCCCATAATATTTCAGTTTGATGGAATTCTTCACTTTTGAACCAATTTTTTTGAAACTGGAAAAAAGAAATGACTCAAAAAGTCATAGAACAAAAGTGAGGGATAAAAGAACAAGTCCAAGTACTATAGTAAAGGATAAGAAAAGGGGTAGAAGCCTCCTCTACAGAGGATTTATGGGAAGATATGAGTAAAAATAATATGTGATAACAATATATACTTAGGTCAAGTATGGACTGATGGAAAAAATAGCCACACTGATGAGATCACAGATCTAATGAAGAAATTGTGTATTTACATACATATTCACATATGTATACATCCACATTAATCTGAAAAGGTAGAAATGGAAAATGAACTCCATGATAAATTTAAAAAGTGTTCTACCAAGACTGATAATCGTTTTTTAATATATATTTTATTTTTTCCTCCAATTACATGTTAAAACAATTTTAAGGGGGGAGGGGAGAGGGCAAGACAATCAGCACTGAGTGACTTGCCCAGGGTCACACAGCTAGTAAGTGTCAACCGTGTGAGGCGGGCTTTGAACTCAGGTCCTCCTGACTCCAGGGCCAGTGCTCTATCCATTGCACCATCTAGCTGCCCCTACAACAATTTTTTAACATTGGTTTTTCTTATAAAGTCTTTGAGTTCCACATTCTATTCCTCCCTCCCTTCCTCCCACCCTAGATAATAAGCAATCAGATAGCGGTTATACATGTTCAATCACATAAAACATTTCCATATTAGTCATTTGGTACAGGAAAACTCAAATAAAAAAAATCAAAGTGAAAAATAGCATGCTTCAGTCTCTATTCAAACAATATCAGTTCTTTCTCAAACAACATCAGGCGGATAGTATGCTTTATCATTAGTCCTTTAGGACTGTCTTGGATCACTGTATTTCTGAGAATAGCTAAGTCCTTCACAGTTCAGCATCAAAAAATATTGCTGTTACTGTGAACAACACTCTCCTGGTTCTGGTTCACTTCACTTTGCATCTGTTCATATACGCCTTTCCAGGTTTTTCTGAAATCATCCTGCTTTTCATTTCTTACAGCACAATAACATTCCATTACAATCACATACCACAGCTTGTTTAGTCATTCCCTGACAGGCATTCCTTCAATTCTTAGCCACCACAAAAAGAGGTGCCATAAATATTTTTGTATAAATAGGTCTTTTTCCCTTTTTTTGGATAAAAGACTGATATTTATCAGTCAGTTAATATTGACAAATGAATTTTGTAGGCATTAATACCTTAAAATGTTTCCTATTGTCATCTTGAACTGTTACTTTTATCTCTTATTTACTTTTCACATGTTAATGTCTTTTTTTCCAAACTAGATAAGCTCCTTAAGATGAGGAAGTAAGATTGAGGTAAGTCTAACAGTACTATGTATCTCCTCAGAATGTCTACTTCAATGGCTTGGACAAGAAAGAGTCTCAATACACTTTGACTTAAAAATTCATATTCATGCCTTTTACATTTTGCCTCCTGATTACCCGGTTCTTCCTTCAAATATTTCGTTCTTTCAATTTTTTGACTCCTTGACCCCTAAACCCATTCTCTAGCCAAATGAACCAGAACACAGCTCCAAGAAGTTCTCAGAAGAATAATGTTCCTAATATTTACAAGTATTTTAAGTGAGACAAGGGAAAAGAGCATAAGCAAAGAAACATAAAAAAGGTATAGTGTTTCACAGAGTCATGGAAAGATCTAATGATTTGGATGACAGCTCAAGATGTGATTATATTTAAAGTATTAAGGCAGGTAGTTACAGTGCTACTAGAAAGGATCTCTAGCTACAGGGGGAAAAAAACTAAGTTGACCTAAAAATTCATTTCCAAGCATTAAAATTAATTTTATTCCTCAAATAATAATATTATTAAAAAATCCACTGCAAATATGTAAGATTAGCCTTAAATGACTTGGCAAATTTAAGAAATATATGTAAAAATCCATTAACTTTTTCTAAATATATTACACACACACACACACACACACACACACAGAAAGGAGAATACTTTAACATTTACCTGCAAGAGTTTAAAAAACTCATCTTTCAGTTGATTTTCATCTATATTTTCAATCCTTTGTTGTAACTCTTGCAGATAATTACATAAAGACTTAATAGCTTCCTGTGATTCAAAGAAATTCTTGTCTTTTGATTCTTTGAATACATCAAAATAACTTATTGGTGAACTAAAACGGGACAAAAGAAACAAGAGGTATAAAAATAATCATGATGTTCTATTTTAAATAGTTGTTAATATCATCTTAACAATTAAATAATCCAATCTCAAACTGAAGCAAAGGTTGAGAAGCATAAAGCTTCTTGAAAACTCAACTGTCCTATAATTCTAAACACTTACTCTGACAAATTACAGCCCTTTCCCAATACACAATATTTTACAACATTCACTATTTGCCAAGTTCTCCTTCTGATGAAAACTTCAAAAGTCAGGAAGCAAAAGGAAGTAGGAAAAGCTACTGTCTTAAGAAAATAACAACCATCATTCATACAGCACTTTTAAAGGTTGCCAAAACACTTTGAATTTGTTCTTCCATTTATCCTCACAATAACCCAGTGAAATAGGTGTGATTTACAAATAAGGAATCTTGAGCAGAAAGACTTGCCCAGGGTCAGAGAACTAGTAAGTCTTCCAGCAGTATTCAAATTCAGGTATTCCTGAGACCAAATGCAGCACTCTTATCTACTTAGCTAGTAGCTGCCTTGACTTCGTTATATAGGCAAATTCGAATTATCTATATGCAAAATTCCCATCTCCTCATCTTCATATTTGACATCAATTATTTTCCTAGACTATCTCATTCTGTTCCCTGGATAATACATATTAACAAAATATGGAGAAATAAAAATAATGTTAACCACAGAACAGAAAGCTAATTTGAAGAAAAAACATGATGACATGTTTCAAAGTCAAAGAACCAAAGATTTGGAGATTACCTTCTATTCCATTCCCACACTGCACCCTTATATTCATGTGAAAAACTGAAAGTTTATGGCTAATAAGCTGTGACAAGGAAATAACGTCACTGATTTTTAAAAACACACCTACCGGAATTTGTACATCCAAATGAGTATTTTCCCCTTCAAAGGAGTCAAATTAGGAGAAACTACACTTATTCCAACGATGTTATCATTGCTCAAAATATTTTTGGACTTCCTTTTTTGGGATTTTCTTCAGAGCCCATGAAACAGCTTTCTGAATATTTTCAGTGGTGGCAAATCTTCATCTTTTGATGATAGATTTAATTTTTGGAAACAGCCAAAGTCCTTTGGATCCAAGTCTGGTAAATAAGGTGGTTGGATCGAACTAAGTAATACCATCTTGATTCAAAAATGAGGTATGACCATAACATAGTGAGACTTTTCTTGCATGGCTCATAAGCTGTTCTGAAGGCAATTCCAAAAGAGGAATTTCACAATGTTTTTGGTGACAACAGGATGATTGGAATAAGTATATTAATTCCCAATGTGACTGAAGGAAAACATCTATTTGCATGCTTAACTTCTACTCCATTTAACAATCAGTCTCCTTAGTTTATAGTCATACCTCATATTAAGAATAAGCTTGAGTTTCATTACTTTTATAAAAAAATGAATATATCAATAACCATTATAATTCCTATATAATTCAAAATAACTTCACTCTGTCACTTTTCAGTGCCTGAAAAGCACAATTCTTACACTAAATGTCACAAATGAAGAAATATTTAATTCTTACTTCTAATTTACAGATAAGTAACATATAATTAACAGGTCATTAGGACTGGCAGGAACACTTAAAAAGACAGTGCTTTTATCCTCCAAA
The DNA here is from genome assembly GCA_028658325.1 of Potorous gilbertii. Taxonomy (NCBI): domain Eukaryota; kingdom Metazoa; phylum Chordata; class Mammalia; order Diprotodontia; family Potoroidae; genus Potorous; species Potorous gilbertii. The sequence continues at coordinate 433,068,785 of CM053770.1, read as the reverse complement.
TGATCTTGGGTCAAAATAGAAATAAGTCTACTCTAAGACCCCTGACCACCTACATACATCTTCATTAACTATATTGTCTCCAAAGAAATAGTTCCTTTGGAACTTATGCCCCTAACCATCACAGAAGGGTATCCAGTACCATAGGGTATGGTATAGTTTCTTTTACAGTAAGATTAATCGCTTTGTGTTGCTAATGGAAATTAAAGCAAATGCTATAAATTAATATTTAGTCTCCCTAATAACTATCCCTGTGGCTTTTTCCTACAAAATTTCTTAGCTTGAACTCAACTTGGAAAAAAGAGAAACTTCTAAGATATATGGAAGTGATTGTAGAACACTGAAAACGAATAAAATAGAATTAAAAAAAAAAAAAACCAATGAGCCATTTGACAATATTTGTGTAATTACCAAAACTCCATGCTGAAATACAAGGATAGGTCCTTTAGTTCTATCCCTTCAAAGAGCTCTGAATCAATGACACAAGATTCCTTAATTTTTTTTTACTTCTTCACTTGGCATTGTAGATTATCATGTATAAACACACAGATCTAATTATATTATCATTTATAGAATAGTTTGATGAATAACACTGTAAACTAAAGAACTAACGAATTATAGCCCACAAAATTCAATAATGGAGCAGAAAGGGTAGACTCCACTCAACGTCTACATTCTTTGAAATCGATGGATAAAAGCACTTTAACAACAGAAAAAAAAAAAAGAAACATCAAAGGCAGGAATCAGAATCAGCTGTATGGAAACAAAAGTTAGATAAGACACCTGAGTATCACTGAAGTAAAACAGATGGCCTGAGTTCAAATTCTGCCCCAGTTTCCTCATCTGTCAAAAATTACCTCATAGAGTTGTTATGAGAAGCAAATAAGATAATACACAGAGCAGTCTATAAACCTTAAACTATTACATAAATGCTGTATTTACTTATTGTGGGCCTACTATGTACAGAGTACCATGCTTGGCAGTACAACATACAAGGAATTTACATTCCCTGCTTTCCAGTAACTTGTATTCTAATAGAGGGATAATACACCAACATAGCTAAAATAAACAATGACATGTACAATAATTACAAAACAACATACAATGTTAATTAATTATGAGAGTAAAGGAAATCAAAACCAAGTTGCTCTTTACACTATGGGGAGCAGACAACATTGAGGAAGAAGGATATTCCAAACCATAGCAGCAGCTTGAGGCAAAGGCACAGAGGAGGACTGCACTGGTAGGTTGTGGGAAGAAACATGAAGCATAAGTAAAAGAATTTTATTTAGAAAGCAACAGGATTCACTAAAGACATGTAACCAAAGGAATGACTGGCCAGAAACTCCACAAGACATTTTTCTGAAACTGTATATAATGAATTACAAGGATAAAGACAATGGATGCAGGCGGAGGGTCTGAACCAGGTTTCTGAGAATAAGAAAAATGAACAAATGTGAAAGATGTCATGACTTTTAACATTATGCAGGGAGAATGGCTGGATTTTAGACAACGTAATGAAAATGATATGGTAATGTACTAGTCTGATGTTTTCTTTTATGAAACGAATGCTAAAATGTTACCTATTTTTTACTGTTAGGAAATTTACTGTTTTGTTTTTACATTTTTAAATTAAAGGCCAAATTGTGTCTAGATGCTAAGTCTTACAACAAAAACTAGCCAAAAGCTGTGAATTTGGACTTTGTGGGAAAATAAACCTATAATAAAAGATAAGCAAAGCAATAAATTTTTTAAAGAATTTTAAAATGGAATGTCAGGCACAATCAACAAGAAGCAAATGTACTTCAGTGAAACCCAGCACAACTGTAACATATTTATAACATAACTTTCAGGAAATGTGCTTCTGAAAACTTTCTGAAACTTATTTATACTCCCACTAATACAACCTAGCTAGCTAGCTAGCTTTTATAGCTCTAAGCAGTTTTTAAAAGTATAAAAGATGAGGTTTGGGACTGGACCTATGATTTCACTGCTATGATGAGGAAATTCTTCTTCTACCAGTGGTAAGTCTTAGAGATTGACTGAGAATACTGAGAAGTTAAGTTGCTCAGGGTCACACAGTTAAGGGGCAGGATTTGAAACCAGGACTCCCTGGCTTCAAGGTTAGTTCTCTTTCTACTATACTACTTTACCTTTTAACAAAAAACACAGAATGTCTTAAAATACATTAAGTAATAGAATTTGACAAAATATCAACTTACCTTAGCGTTAATGCTTCATGAATTCTACGGTACATGTAACATTCTACATACAACCAAGGAGACTGAAACCAACTTGTTTTTTTATGATTTTCATTTAAAAGACTATGGTGATATTCCAGGTATTGGTTCCATATATCAGTATCAGCAGAGTTATCAGTCAAAGGCAGAAATGGCTTATCAGTTTGTAGCTCATTTCGTAACTTAGAAAGAAGAGAGATAGCTTTCTTTTCTGCTTCAGTGCCTTCCTGGAAAAGAGGATAAAAAGTACTTTCACAAATTGTATTCATCACAAATTATATTTTTAGGCATCTAAAGCTTAAAAACAAAATTGCTTTTCGAGCCTTGGATATTACATCTGCCAAAAACTGTTCAGAATGAACCCTGTTCCAATCTAGAATTCCAAAGTTCCAAATCACTTTCTATCCATGCAGGTCTCATATAAATATACATAAATACATTTCAGGAAAACCCAACACCAGATGGTGGTAACCAATGGTGAATTGTGTGTCTGGGACAAAATGCAGTCCCCCTGACCCACCTCAAAATAATGAGATATGTAACAAGTTAAATAAGAGAACAACCAAAGGAAATAAATCACTCAAAGATTAACAGAAAGACTGTACAAAGAGGATCAAATCCAATGGGCACTATGGCATAAAAGAAGACAAGGAGAAATCCGTAAGAAAATAAAAACCATATCATCAGCAACTATACCCCTGGAAGAGAGGATGAAATGTGGCAGAAATTTCCAGGGAGAGTAAGAGCCACAATAATAGCTCACATTTATATTGGACTTTATATAGAACTTTAAAAGTCTACTAAACATTTTACATAAATTATCTCATTTTAGCTTCAAAACAACTTGATGAAGCAGGAAATATAGGTATTATCCACATTCTACAGATGATTCTATAGTCATTAAGTGACCTACCTGAGATAGGATTTGAACCCAGGCTCTCCTGACACCAAGGCCAACATTGTCCACTATGCTATGTTGTCTCCAAGTGATATAAAGAAAGATCTGATAGGTCTAAGACTACATGAAGTTATGTTACTAAAGGAGGATTTCAAGAATATGAAAATAAGAATTGATAGTGTTGAAACAACAGTGGAGATCCCAAAGAAGGGATTCACTGAGGAGTAGAGTGGTTCAAACAGAACAAAAAATTCAGAGAATGGAATAAGAATAAAAAATTTTTAATGGTAAAACTGAAGAAAGACCTTTATAAAACCAAAGCACAGAGCTTAGCAAGAAAATCAAAGGATTACTATTCTCCCAGATAAACAAAACAAAAAACACAGAGAAACAAAGAATCAGAGGCTTTATATTCTAGGAAATCACCCAAGAAAATTTCATAGAAGTGGTAGAAATATAAGGAAGAGTACACACTAAGGGAGCCTTCAGGGAAAGAATAGTATAGAACTCTAACTCAGAAATGGAGTTGATGAATTCTAGAGCTAGCCTGTCAAAGGGAGAATTCATAAATACCCGTGAAAAAGTCATTTACATTATTAGCAAAAATAAATTTAAATGTTGAAAGACTATTCAATAAAGACATTCAAGGAATAACAGACCAAAATGGAATATAAAATACTGACAAAGAGAAGTAAAATTGGCCTATGCCCCAAAATTGTCTATGCATCAAAAAGAAGCATATTTTGTCATTAAAAAAAATGGTTCATTAACAAAAAATTTTTAAAGTCTATTTGTTCCTGACGAGAAATATAGAACTGGAAGATGAAGGTATGTGACATATAACCTGACCAAGTAACTAAAACTTCAAAGTAAACTAGAACTATATGCAAGTAAGGAATAAAGGATGAATAAATGCTAACATGCTTTAAAACTGTGTTAAGTTTCAGGCAAAGAATCAAAACGGTTGAGTAAAAAGTAGAGACTGGCCTGATCTCTCCCAAACTCCCCCCAAAATAATTTTAAAATAATGTCTCAAAAGGAATTCTGGAGCAGTAGAACCAAAAAAAAGATGGGGTTAAAACAACATTCTGATCTAAAACAATTCAGGTCAGTGAGAAAGGTCTGTCTCGCTGAAAGTGTAACATCCTATTACAAGCTATGCCCCTAGCAAGCCAGCAGCAGGCTTTGAGGACCATTGACTCAGCAGAGGCTTCCACAGTCCTCAGGCTATAGACAGTAAGAGGATCAGACAACTGGTCACAAGATTACAGGGGATCCTTTGTTGGCACTAGGTGGAGGCTTCGGTGCATTTCCCATAATCAGCACTAGATCACAGTCCCAAAGCAAGAAGAAAAACTAGTATACTAGAACATATGGCCCCAGGGGAGAAGGGATCCTTGTCATAGTTCCAGGGTGGAAAAGTGTACTTGTGGTAGCTCACAGACCATAGCACAGGCTAAGAGAATAACGACCACACTTCCCCTTAGATCACTCTACTCTGGAAGAAGTAAGAAAGTGAGAAGAAAATTTACAGAATCACAAAGCTAGCTCTGAAAATAGCAATAGAAAAACCTGAAGCTTAGGATGGTGTCCCTCCCCTGTAGAAGCTCAAAATAAAGTTAAAATTCAAGAAATAGTCTGGGACAATGAGCAAATTAAAAAAGAGCCTAATCACAGAAAGTTACTATGGTGACAGAAGATGAAAATACAATCTCAGAAGAAGACAACAAAATTAAAACTGCTACATCCAAAGACAAAGAAAAATATGAATTGGTCTCAGACCCAAAAGGAATTCCTGGAAGCACTCAAAAGAGGTTTTAAGCACTAAATAAAAGAGAGGAAAAATTGGGAAAAGAAATGATAATGATGAAAAAAATCATGAAAAAAGAGTCAACAGTAAGGAAGGCACAAAAAAAGAAAACACCTTTAAAAAAAAAAATAGGCCAAATGATTAAGAAAAAAAGGTACAAAAATCCAATGAAGAGAACTTCTTAAAAAGTAGAATTGGCCAAATGGAAAAGCATGATTTCAGAAAAACCTGGAAAGACTTACATGAACTGATGCAACGTTAAGTGAACACAACCAAGAGAACACAGTAAGAGCAATATTGTACAATGATCAACTATGAATGCTTTAGTTATTCTCGGCAATACAACGATCCAAGACAATTCCAAAATACTTATGATAGAAAATACTGTCCACCTCCACAGAAAGAACTGGATGCAGATCAATCATATTTTTTTTAAACTTTATTTTTTCTTAAACTTTTTTTTGGTCTTTGTTTCATTTCACATAATATGGAAACATGCTTTGCATGACTGTACATGTATAATCTATACCAAATTGCTTGCATTCTCAATAAGGGGAGAGAGAAGGGATGGAGGGAATTTGGAATTCAGAATTTTAAAAAATGAATGTTAAATGTTTTTGTATGTTTGTAAAAAAACAAAACATTTAAAATTAGAGTAAAAAAAGAATGTGTTAAGTTTGTTATACAGACTTTTAAGTCACTAGTTTGGGGTTTGTTTTTAAGATTAAGAACTAGAAAGAAGAATCTATGAAAAAGGAGTTGAAAGAAACAGATCTGATGGACTCAAAGAGAGGGGGGAAAGTGAAATTTCTCTCAAAATTAGGCACCAAAAGAAAGATGGTGGAGTGAGAGAAAGTACAGAGCAGTTCCTCTTAAAAACTACACCAACGATGAGCTAAGGAGAGTATCAGACCAAGTAGTGAAACCAGTTAGGCCTGCCAGGACACAACCAGGCTGGGAAAAGTACCATAGTGTGGCACTAGAACTTACTGAGCAAGGCTGGAGGCAGCAACCTCCAAGGTCAAAACTGGGACAGGCCTACAGTGGCATTCTCGATTCTCTGACCCTGCAGAGGAGTAAAGACTTAGCCCCAGGCTCAGACCAGGATTACAGTGGAAAAAATCCCAAGCTCACATCAGAATAAGCAGACAGTGGAGTTGCTCTGAACTTGCTGGCCTTTGTAGCTAGCTAATTGGAAAGGGAGGGGTAGGATGGGACAGTGGCACATAGACAACATCAGTGACCACTTCTTGAACTCCAAGAGGCAGGTCTTAGAACCAAACCAAGGAAGGGAGCATGGAAAACTCCAGAAAGGCAGTGATTAGAGGATGTCTTAGGTCACACCAGATAGAGTGCAATTAAAGTTAGCCATTCCCAAGGGCTTAGTTTTGAAAGGTTTGTGTGCCAGATGAGTCTGGGAAACTGCTAAGCAACCCCCTGGCTTTGAAAACCCAAATGTTGGTGCCTCCTTCTCTGGTAACTACATATGTATGTACTGGTCAGACAACTGGAAGCCTGTCTATTGGTCTTTATGTCTTTTGTTGTATTTTTACTATTGGTGAATGATATATGTGCTTAATTAAATGAGGTTGTTAACTCCTCAAAAGTTACCTTTCCTTTTAGAAAAGCAGATCAAAGAACCTGTGATAGCAGGTCCCTGTGTATGTTGGGGTGCTTACTGTTACATTATTATGGTGATGAGGATGGGATCTGCATAAATTTAAAGTATGGGGTTTTGTGGGACTGGGATAATTGTCTGTTGTTTCCCAGTTGTGGTGGCTATAGTTCTGTGGAACCCTAGGAGGTGGGGAGGGTCAGAGCCTGGACTCAAGCGTATTAGCCCTGCTCGGGACTGTGGAGGGGTGAATGCCCTAAGATTGTATTGTATGCAGAGCTTAACCACCCAGCAAAAGCAGAGAACAGCTTGTGTCCTGACATTACTGAGGTGAGAAGAACTGAGTGGAGAGCTGCCTGAGCATAGATCCAGTCAGGAGTTGGAAGCAGCTGGCTCCTGATAAAGGAGGGGAGGAGCTCAGAGTTCAGCCCTGGGACAAGATGGAGTCTGCACAGCAAGGCACTGAGTGTGCTTTTTTGCAGCTTTCTCCTGGGACAGTTTGGGACCCACAGTTGCCTATGGTAGGAAGTGCCATGTACCCCCAGGCACCCCACTCTGATAGCTTTGTTGCCCATCCACCCCTCAGGACTTAGAAGCAAGGGCTGAAGCATTGTTAAGATTGGGACTTGACTCATTAGAACCTACATCTGAGAGTACCCTGCAAAGGTAATGTGGGGAGTACACACCCCTAAGAGGACTTTGCTTAGACATTTTATTTTGGATTGAGGAACTGGTAGCTTACTCCCCAAAGACTGACCCCCAAAGAATGATGTTATGTTATGCATTCTGCAAATGTAAAGTTCATGATGTTTTTATTTTGTGGAAACTATGTTGTATTTACTTAAGAAATATTAATGCCTATTCAGTTACAAGTTGCCCATGTAATGGCTGTAAAAGAACTTGGGGCAAACACATAGATAATGCATTTCTGCTTATTGTTAATATAATTTTGCTTCTTAATGGGAAGATTTTCCCCACCCATTAATGGGCCAGCCCATTAAGGGGAGTTTGATTAGGGAAGATTTGTAGAAAGGCCCATACCTTTTGTTAATTTTCTAATGAGGCACTGTGTCACACAGGGTTGTACCCTCTGACTCTGAAAAGTGTATAAATACTCTGAGGGTAAGGTTTTACTTTGGGTCTTAATTTTAGAAGAAGGTCTGTGGGCTAGATGAGAGTCTGAGAAGAGCTAAGCAGCGCCGCGCACCTCCCCCCCTCCCATCTGAAAACCCACATGATGGTGCTTCCTTCTCTGGTAACTATATATGCATGTACTGGTCAGACAATTGGAAACTTGTCTATTGTCTTTATTTCTTTTCTTGCATTTTTCTCTATTGGTGAATGATATATGTGTTTGATTAAAGGAGACTGTTAACCCCTCAAAAAAAAATTAGCCATCCCCATACCGAGCTACCTCTGTAATCCCTGAAGAACAGAGCATTCAATTTCCAGAAAAGGAGTATGTCCTCAGATAACAAAGAGTAGGGACAAACAAGGCCATTAATTGTCCTCTCAGAAGTGCACAAAACCTGGCTTTAACCATGTTCCAATCTGGGAAGTAAGTAAAAATGAATTTTTAAAAACTGCCACAATAAAGAGTATTTTAGCATTATGGATACCCAAGACCCAAAATGAGAAAGGAGTAACTCCAAAACACCTACAAGCACCACAAGATCAATTAGTATTCCTGGCAACTCATGGTACATGGCCTGGAGTCAGGAAGATCTAAGTTCAATACAGCCTCTGATATTTACTACCTGTGTGACCCTAAGCAGGTCATTTAACCGTTTGCCTCACTTTTCTCACCTGTAAAATGGGCTGGAGAATAAATAGCAAACCACTCTAATATCTTTGGACTAGAAATCCCCAAATGAGGTCACAAAGTGTTAGATATAAATGAAACGTGAACAACAATAATTTTTAGAAGAAATGAAGCAAAAGTTTAAAAGTGATATAATGAATGAAATGAGAGTGCTTAGAGGAAAGAACTGGAAAAGAAATGATAATTTTAGAGAAGCTCAGAAAGAAATTAATAGCTTAGCATAAGGGTTACAAAACCTTACCCAATTAAGAGTCTCCTTGAAAATTAGAATGGGCCAAACATTAAGTTATTGCCTCCATGAGACAAAATATTTTTTAAAAGCTGGAAAAAAGCTTTAAAAAATTTAAGATTGAAAAAAATAAAAGAAAATGTAAGATATCTCCTAAAAAAAACTGATACGGAAAACATTAAGGAGAGATCATTTAAGAATCCAGGAAGGACCTAAAAAGCATGATCAAAACAAGAGCCAGGATATTGCATTTCAAGAAATCATAAAAGGAAACTGCCTAAAACTATTAGATCAAGAAGGCAAAGTAAAAATAGAAGAAAAAAAAAGTCCACCAATCTTCTGAAAGAAACCTCAGAATGAAAAGAGAACTTACAAGAAAAAAAGACAAAACCCTGTGAACCAACAATAGTGAAGATTGTTCATTCTGTGGCTTTCTTCCTTTTAAAACTACTGTACCTATCTCAGAAAAGGAAAATTACTTTGGCAAGCAATGTGTATGATGGAGTGCAGAGAGATTCATGGCAAGAAAATCAATAAGGAAGCTGTTTAAATATTCTAGGTGAGAGGTGATTAGAACCTGAACTAAGGTGACAGACAAGTAAGTGGAGAGAGTTGGATATATTGAGTTGTTGCTTAGGGGAAAAAAGCAAAATTTGGAAACTCAGTGGGCATGTGGAGGGAGGAGTATAGGATGATGCTAAGTTTACAAGTATGAAACCACTAGAAGGATGGTAGTACTTTTGATAGAAATAAGAAATCTGGAAGAGGGAGCTTTTAGGGGGAAAGATGAGTTCAGGTTTTAGATATGTGGAATTTAAGAGGCCTCTGAGTTTGAAATGGCAATTAGGGAACCTGAACTGAAGCTTGAAGAGAGACTGGGGCTGGATTTTTAGATTAGGGAGTCATCCACATAGAGGGATAATTAAATGCATGGGAGCTGATGACATTACCAAGCATACTAAGGGAGAAGAAGAGAAGAGGATCCAGGACAGAACCATGAGAAAGACTCATTATATAGTTATTATAACTATACTGATGATACTATATAATAACTTATCACAAAAAACTAGTAGTCTCTATGGGGAAAAAATTGTGTTCAGAGTTCCAACTTAGGATTTCCACTGAGTATATTAGAAGGGGTAGGAAGATGATCCCCTAAGAATCTCCTAAAATCTGTGTGATCCCAGAAAAATTTTTAACCTCTCAGAGACTTTTCTCATCTGAAAAATTGGGGTGTTGAACTAGAGGCCTATAAGACTCCTTCCAGTTCTAACTCAATGATCCTCAGAATATTTAGTGAATCATGAAAGCAGTTGGAGCCTGAGAAGAGAGATACTGGGAAATGAAAAGATATTAAAAAGGAGGTAGAAGGATGTTCCCACCACCAGAACTCAGATCAATACTAAGAGTTATCATACAGCTAAATTATAGGATAAATAAGTTTTTGTGGCACAATCTTAGAAACTAACCATCACCTGTAAGATTTTAATAAAAACACATCAGTATCATTATATCCAACTGTCACTAAAACAGAAGACTGAAGTCAAAAGACTAACAATTACCAGGTTCCTATTTAATGACTAATCAAAAGATAATTATTAAACATACAACCCTTACCTCTCCATGCTTCTCAAAGAACTCATTTTTATGTCGATGCAATGCATCGATAGCCTTAGTTAGGATCGGTGGTGTTTGGTCTTTAATTCTAAGATACTGAAAAGATCTAAAAAAGAGAGAGGTAATACATACTAGCATGTTATTTAGTGATAATAAAATATTAACAGTAATAGACCTGGCATCCCTTCACTTACAAAATACATCTTTTCACAACTACTTTTCACATATTTGCCCTCTCATTATTAGTATGTCAATGTATACTGAGATATTTATATTCTGAGATATAGTGGTAAAATATAAGATCTATATTGGAATGCTATTCAATTTATTCTGGTAAACATTTACCAAATGCCCCTGCTTTAAGAGTTCAGAATCTAGACAAAGATTCCCAAAGTAGGCAATACCGTCCCCTCGAAGGTGCTGGAATAATGGGGGTGGGAGGCACTAGCGGCCTCTGATACAACTGGGAAGCGTTGAATAAAAATAAGAGGGCAATGGAAGTACAAGGAAAAAAGAGAAGTAAATTTTGAAAAACATGTTTCACCTGTTGTATAACAGAGTCAAAGTCATAGGGATTACATTATTTTCCAAATAAACACACAAAATGCAAGTTATAACTGATCAGTGGTCAAGTCCACGGACAGGTCTTAACAAGCAAGTGTTGGCAGGCCAGTGTGTTGCATTGTCTGGTAGTCCAGCATGCATGGGCAGGAATGTGTGCATGTAACGACTTGTTTACGGTACGATACCATAATTACATGATGCAATACTGCATCGTCAAAATTTCAATGAAAGAAAAACAAATTTACAATAAATTATTAAATTTAAGATGCATCATCTTTTAAAAAAATATTTTATATTAAAAAATATTTAGATTATAAATGATGAAAATTTCAAAAACCAGTAAAGGGTTAAAGAAAGTAAATTCCAGGGGAGTCCAGACTAATTTTTTTTTTAAGAGGGCAAGAGGCCAAATAAGTTTGGGAACCTCTGATCTAAAAGGATCATTTTCTCATTAATATTTTAGCTAATTGTGTCAGTATAAAGAAGTCAATTTCAAATGACCTATCTGCTTGGTACTTCCATTTCTTTATGGCTAGCGTGTATATCTCCCAAACTTAATCTTTGTCACCCAGAGATACTGATCTAAAAATAAATTCATTCATCTATGTACTGGTCTCCAGTGTTTTCATTCCTATTTAACTAGTCATAATGCCCTACCCCAAAAGCCAACACATTCCTATTTTTCCCTGCTTGCTCTTTCCTTTATACCCTTTGGCTCACCCATTCATTCCACTGTAAAACTCCCCTTTATGCTTAATCTCTTCCTTTAAAATTCCTTCCATTTCCTTGTATTAACTAGTCTGGTTTTCCCAAGGATTTTGGATCTCTGGTATTCTTCTCTAATGCTGACTGCTCCATCTTCTACCTCTCCATCCCTCACCCTAATTACCCCCCACTGCAAATTCTAAACCTGTGTTCTTTACCCCTCACTCAAGTCATTCAACAATCCTAGATTCAACGAATCTCTCTTAAGGAGAAATTTATTCTGGCTGCCACTCATTTACCTACCCTGGAGACCCTCTTCTCTTTCTCTGAAACTTTGGCATCTTAGTCTTTATGTTATCCCTTTCCCATTTTTTTCCTAAGGACTCATTTAAATGGTTTAGGACTGCTTCAATTACATATCCTCATATTTTCATCTTGTTCTTTACTAATTCTGAACTTGGGTCTGAGAAGTTAAAGACCTGATTGAAATTACTCCAAACCACTTATTCTTTTGCTGTTTATACACACACACACACACACACACACATTCATACACACACACACTATTCTTTATAGTGTCATTTATGGACCACCATTTCCAGTACCTACCACTTCTTTTATCAAAGGAAGTCTTGCGACTGAGGCTGGGTGATCTACACATTTTTGGCCTCTTTCATTCCTCCTTCCTGAACCATTATGCTTTCCCATATATTTCTCCCCCAATACAACTTTATTCCTTTTGCATTAAAATCTCCAAGTATCATAGTATATGTTAATTCATTTGTAGATATAACTTCAATCAATCAACAGGCATTTACTAAAGACAAGGCACTGTGCTAAATGGTGGGGATCTAAACAAAACTGAAAATTACTGCCTTCAAGAGGCTTACATGACAAAATAACTACAAGGTAAGATAGAGCAATCAAGCAAGGCTTCATGAAGAAGGTGGTGCTTGAACTGATTGTTGAAGGAAAATGTTTTCTAAGTTGAGGTGGGGAGAAACTGTATTCCACACATGCAAAGACATGGGAGGTGGAGTATCATGTGAGAGGAACAACAAAGAGGCCAGTTTGCCTGAAACATGAGGTGTATATAAAGAGTAACCTAAGACTGCGGTTGGATTGGCGCTAGGTTGTGATGGACTTTAAGTATCAATCAGAAGTTTGTATTTGATCTTAAGAGTTTATATGCTCTTTCCCCTAGAGGAAATGGAAGCTATAGGCAGGGACTATTGGATATTTGTCTTTGTAACCACAATGCCTCTCAAAATTCCTGATATATAATAGGCCCTTAATAAATGATTATTCTTTTGATATAAACTTTCAATGAAAGTAATTCATAACAAAATAGTGGGAAAAAACAGAAAGCTACAAAGACAATTTGGGTGGATAAGGACAACAAATCACTTTTTCTCAAATATATCTCCAAATCTAACACTGCTTGAATCAAATGGCTCTTTAAAATATATATTCCATTTAAAAAAATTATCTTGTAAGTATTCTCAAATGGTACTGGTTAAGGAAAACAGATTCCTTGGTGATTTTGAAAGTCTTCTAAGAGTATATATATATATATAGTAAAAACTACACAGATGTTGTGGGTTATGGTGTAAAAAGGATGAAATGTGGAGTCAAGAAACCTGGGTTCAACTCTAAGATCTGATGACAATTGCTAGCTTGTGACTAATAACCTCTCTGAGACTGCATAGAAATGAAATGATTACACGTTACAGGGTTTTCCTAAAGAGTTTTGTCGACCTTAAAGAGCTGTGTACACGTGAATCATTACCCCTAAACATTAAGGAATATTCACTCATAGTAGCATTGAACAGATTAGATCACAGACTTGTGTGTTTTTGACAGGGTGAAATAGTTTCAGAATTAAGACAGTAATCTCTGATGAAACTTTTGATAATAAAATATCTTAACATAAAGACAATTCTGTGAGATCTGACTGTGACTACTTCTTACTATAGTTTCTCCGATGGAGCCACATTTCTAGGATAAGGTCACTTCTTCAAGAACATCTACTTGTGTTTGTTTCTGGGGCCATGCCGGAGGAAAGAAAAAGGAAGTACAATAAAGAACACTGGATGAAGAGTCTGAAGACTCAACCACTTAACCTTCAGCAAGTCACTTTCTTTAAGCTCTTTTAATTTCAATTTCTTCATCTATAAAATAAGAGTAACAGTAAGACAAGAACTACTCATTAAGACCTTGGTCATGTCACCAAACCTCCCTATGCCTCACTTTCTTCATCTGTAAAATAAATCGTTGGTTGGAACAAATAATAATAATGGCCCCCTGACAAGATGCCCTGAAACACCCTCTAGGTCTGTAACTACAATAATACTTCATAAGGATGTTGTGAATAAATTAGGGAAACTAAAGTTGGTTGGTTGGTGTCCTTTGTCTTCAAAGAGGACCAAAATGACATCACCATGATAAAGTGAAATTTCAGTGTGTCCAATTGTAGCTGATCAGACCAGTATGAGCTCAAAATGCTCTTCCACAGGTTGGGCTCAAAGAGCACAGCACTTTTTCTTATGTGGGCACGTCATGCTGAACAGTCCTATGCCAGTTCTCCCATGTTGCACAGTTAATTCCAAAGTTCTTGAGAGAGATCTTGAGTGTCCTTGTATCGTTTCCTCTGGTCACCATGTGATCACCTGCCCCATGCGAGTTCACCATAAAATAGTCTTTTTGGCAAGCTTACATTTTGCATTTGAACAGCACTGCCAGTCCATCAGAGTTGCATTCTCTGAGGCACAGTTTGAATGCTTGGTGGTTCAGTTTGAGCAAGGACTTCAGTGTCTGGTACCTTATCCTGACAGGTAGTGATCTCCAGGATCTTCCTAAGACAGTTCAAATGGAAGTGATTCAGTTTCCTGGCATGGCACTGGTAGACTGTCCATGTTTCACAAGCATATAACAATGAGATCAGCACAACAGTTCTGTAGACCTTCACTCTGGTAATCAGTCTAATACCTCTTCTCTCCCAAACTTTTCTTCTGAGCCTCCCAAACACTGAGCTAGCTCTAGCAATGTGTGCATCAACCTCATTGTCAAACCGTTCATCCCTGGAAAGTATACTACCAAAGTAAGTGTACTTATCCACAGCATTCAAAACTTCTCCATTTGTTGTAATTGATGGTTCCATATATGGATAATGTGGTGGTGGCCAGTGGAGCACCTGTGTTTTCTTGATGTTGATTATTAGGCCAAAATTAGCACAGAGAGCAGAGAATTTATTCATACTTTGTTGCATCTCAGCTTCAGAGGCTGCACTGAGTGCACAATCGTCTGCAAACAGAAAATCATGCACCAACACTCCCTCCACTTTGGTCTTGGCTTGTAGCCTTTTCAAATTGAAGAATTTACCATCAAGACAGTAGTTGACCTTGATGCCATGTTCATCCTCACTGAAACCATTTGTCAACATGGCTGAAAACAAGCATGGGAGCAATCACACAGCCCTGTTTCACTCCACTGGTGAATGAGAAGTCACGAGAGCACTGTCCATTATCCAGAATCCAGGCAAACATGCCATCATATAATTGACATACAATATTGATGAACTTCTCAGGGCAACCAAATTTTGACATAATTTTCCATAAGCCCTCACAACTAACAGTGTCAAAGGCCTTGGTCAGATCTACAAACGTGTACAAACCTGTTCTGCACCTGGCATTTCTCTTGGAGTTGTTCCTTGGCCCTTTCTGAAGCCACACTGGCTCTCAGGTATATGACCATCTTCCAGGTGGTCATTAAATAAAAATTAATTAATTACTTAAATAACTGCCATTTTGAAAACGAATTTAAGATAATTCTGGCCATTAAGTTTAAACAAATACCTATCACATTATCTTCACTCTTTCATAGTTCTGAATTAATTTTAAAAGAAAACTTTCTTTAAAGGCAGGAGTTGTGAATATAACAAATGCATATAATTGGTCTAACTTTTAGGAGAAAACAGGATCAAATTATAGATTTTAAATGCTCTGCAAAAGCTTAAGATACTATACAAATGTTCAACATTATTATTTTTAGAGAGCCATAACTCTAGACCCACAAGGAACTTCATAAATAATTTAGCCTAATCTCATCATTTTCAAACTGAGGTCCAATGACATTGTCAACCAATTAAAAATTTATTAAGCACCAGCTATGTGCCAGGCATTGTGAGGGGATAAAAAAGAGGCAAAAGACCATTCTTGCACTGAAGCTCACAATCTAAAAAGGAACACAGCAAACAAGCAAACATGTACAAACAAGACATATACAGGCTAAATTGGAAATAATAAGAGAGAATGTACCAGAATTAAGAGGAGTGAGAAAGGTTTCCTATAGAAGATGGAATTTTACTTGGGAAACCACAGAAAACAATAGGCAGTAATGGCAGAGGGCATTCTAGCATGGAGATCAGCCAGAGAAAAGATCCAGACTAGAAAGACAACAATGCCTGAGAGAAAGGTGTTCTGTTGTTAGACTGAAAACTGGGAAGCATGAAAGTACTAGGTTATAAAGGGCTTTCACTGACAAACAGGGTTTTACATTTAATCCCACAGGTTTAAGGAATCACTGGAGTTTGCTGAGTGGGGGGGAAAGGGGAGAGGGATGGCATGACACGCTGGATCTGTGATTTAAGAAAATCACTTTCTTGGCTGTGTTGCAGTTTCATGGTGTATTGTGGAGTCATCTCAAAGAATTCAGACTCAGACCACCTTCAATCCAAGCAAAGGCATTTATTGATGGTGATGCTCTCTAGCTGGCTGAGTTCCAAGAGGAACCACAAATTGAGTAAGACAAGACAAACAATTTTGTAGTGTAATGATAGCAATTACACAACAGAATTGTGAATATTAAAAACAGCAGGAGGGATTAGGTATTGGGAGAGAGGATCTGCACATGCAATTACCTAAAATGCATACAAAAAAACTCATAGGGGAGCATTAATATGACAATGTCTTTTAATATGCTTCTCTACATTGTAAGTTCATCAAACAGGCAACTTCTGCTACTTCTCTGCAGATGCCTACTTAGGGAAAGTCCCTTCTATTATTTTGGGGCGCACAACTTGCTGGGGAATCTTAGTGGTGCTGCTTTCTTACTGACTGGCTATTGGGGTTATGAGATTACAGGGATGTGGTTTTGGTTGACTGAATGGACACATCTGCTGTTTCTGTGAGAAATAGGCATTCATGGACACACCTGCTGTTCCAGTGAAGACCTATAAGGAAATTAGAACATTAGAGCTTCATTAGGATTCCTTCATTTGTATGGAGAATGGACCTTAGTTAGGGAGACCTCAGTAGGCAGACCCATCAGCAGGTTATTGCAACAATCCAAGCTTGTGTTGATTAGGCTGTGACTTGCCCGAGGTCACCGAGCTAGGTGAGCAGTAGAGCCAGAACTAGGACCCAGGTCTCCTAAATTTCCCTCTAAATTTATTTCCCCTACATCACAATTTTACCTTGGAAACTTAGAAATTTCTACTAAGGGGAATAACTTCAGAAAAGCGGTCTAAATAACAAGAGCTCTAAAACACTTTAACATAAGAACTCTAGGGAGGAGAGGGTGAGGAAAAGAACTTTTCAAAAAAGGCACTTCAAATTGAGGTCCAGAGAGGTCTTAACTTGCCAAAAGCGGCATGCTGGAATCAGCTCAAAACAACTAAATTCTGATAAATTTTCAGGATGAGCACGGTACAAATCAGGGCTTGGTCTGATGTTTTGTTTCTTATCTAGACTTAAGGAAAACTATTAATCATGCAGATTAAACTTAAAAACCTGTCGTGGGCACTTTTTTTCTTTTATTCAGTCGTGGTTAAACATTTATCAGCATACTCCTTGAGTGTCAGAAATGGCTGTGAAATGGTCACCTAGGGGTGAATAACTTCAGACAAGCAGCCTCTTAAAAAGAATAAAATAAGAGTTCTGGAGCAAAGTGCACTGTGACTTAAGAAATGCATACTGATGGAGAGGTTTGGACGGGAAAGGAGAGGAAAAAAAAATGAAAAGTTTTTTTTAAGTCATTAAAAAAAAAGTTTCTTAATTCACCCTTCACTGGTACATTCAGAGTTATTTCAGACCAGGTGAAAAAAGTCATCTGAGGAAGCGGGAGAGGAGGACGACGTTAAGCAACCGTAAGTTCCAGCCACGCTCCCAAAGCATCTCCCGCTCGCGATCAGCGTCTCCTCCCGGGGAGGAGCAGACCAGCCCCGGCCTTACTCTCCGGAGGAGCCTGAGCAGCGCCCACGACACGCCGCGAACACGGGGGAGGGGAGGGGAAGGGCAGGGAACCAGCACACCCCTTCCTTCCCTTCTCCGCACCTCCCCAACCCCCGCCCCCGCGCCACAGCGCACCGTCTCCCCTCCGTTACGGGCCCGGCCCTGCTGCGGGTCCAAGCCCCCGACCCTACGTACTCTAGTGGAGGGGAGGGGAGGGGGCGGAAGAGGAGAGGAAAACCGAACGAACCCTTCCTCTGAGGGCGTCATCCGAGGCGGAAGCTCCTCCATCGCAATTCCTAGCGATCCGACCTCGGCCTCTTCTAGCGCGGCCGCAGCCATGGCAGGTAAGGGGAGGATGCCGAAGGAAGGGGGAGGAGTAGTAGTCCGGGACTAGGAAATACGTCACAGGCGTGCCGTCAGACCCCGCCCCCTCCCGCCCCCAAATGTGGAGCAAGGTTTGTTTTGAATAAACAAACTTTATTCTACTGCTCCTTCTAGACAGTCAGACACCTGCAGGCTCCGGGCACCCGTCAGAGAACGCGGAGGGGGCGGGGAGGGGAGATGAGAGGCTGTCACGTGATCAGTACTGAAAGTCTGCGCGTGCGCCTACTGGAAGGCGGGCGGTCTGAGCCAGCAGAAGAGATGGGTGGTGTCCCTGTTTTGGGGGTGGGAGGTTCCGGGTTAACGTGAGCGTTGCCGCCGCCGGCCTCGCCGTCTCCTCTCCCTTTACTGGAGGTCAGTCACCGCCGAGCCCCGCCCTGCCCCTTCCTTCCCCGGGGCCCTGACCGCCAGGGGGGCGTGGCCTCCTCTCCATCCGTCCCCCCCCTCCCCCCGCTGACCCTCTGGACTCTCCTAATGGTGGGACTACCTCTGCCTACGTGAAGGCCCCGGCAGAGACAGATCCAAAAGATCCCTTCCCAGATCCGATAGATCTGCCTGGGGAGGTAAGAGACGGGGGCTCGGGGGAGAGCTTGAAGGTCATCTGATCCCACACATCGCAGGCGGAACCGAGGTTCTGAGAAGGGAAGGGACTTGTCCAGGGTCCTCCCGTCAGTGGGAGGGCGGAGATTCAGGCTTGGGTGGTCGGACCCCCACCTGAGAGGGTGGTTGTTCAGCCGTGCCCGGCTCCCCGTGACCCCATTTGGGGTTTTCTTGGCAGAGATGCTGCAGGCGTCTGTCATTGCCTTCTCCAGCTCGTTTGACAGGTGAGGAAACTGAGGCAGAG
>CM053770.1:433025675-433049333 GCA_028658325.1 Potorous gilbertii | reverse complement strand
TGCTGCAGGCGTCTGTCATTGCCTTCTCCAGCTCGTTTGACAGGTGAGGAAACTGAGGCAGAGATGAAATGACTTGCCCAGAGGCACACAGTAAGTGTCTGAGGCCGGATTTGTACCCAGAAAGAGGAGTCTTCCTGACTCCAAGCCCTGTACTTCTATACCTAGCTGCCCCTCGCCTTAGGATAGGAGCGTCTTTTTTATGTTAAATTTACCTAGGTGTCCAACTGGATAGAGCCCTGGACCCAGAGTTCAAAGCTAGTCCCAGATATTTGAGTGTGTGACCCTGAGCAAATCAATTAACTGTCTCGGTTTCCTCATCTCTAGAATAGGGCTAATAATAGCATCCCCAGTTCTCAAGGTTGCAAGAGTAAAATGAGATAATGTTTGTTAAGTATTTTTCAAAATGTACAGCATTATGTAAATACTAGCTGTTATGGAAAAGAACCCTTTGGCAGCCTAGTGAAGCCTTCACACCCCGTCTCAGAATGTTTTGTTTCAATTCATAATTGAAAGAAATGCTCAGCTCCATTTAGAAGTTAGTAAAAATAAAGATTTTTTTTTTCTACCAAGATCACCAAACCCCTTGAAATCTATCCATGGCCCCAGCACCAGTTAAGGACCCGTCTGCCTTAGAGGTCACCTAGCCTGACCCCCTTATTTACAAATAATTAAATTTGAGGCACAAAGAGATCTCATAACACTCAAGTATGTAACAAAAGAAGGATTTGAACTCAAAAGTTCTCACTCCTAGTTTTGTGTTCTTCCTATGATGCCAAATCCATCACTGTTTTCACTGGAAGAAATAGTGATAATACAAGAAAGTCTGAGCCCAAATGATAACTCATTAAAGAATAAAGTTTCTAATATTCTGTTTCAAAGGACCTGTCTGGTGCTCTAGTCACTTTCAATTTTTGAGGCCCATTAGCTCCAGTAAAAAAAAATTGAAAACAAACCAGGCATCCAAAAAGAGAACATTAAATTTATTTTAAGAAACATTCTAGAATCTCACCCTTAGCTCTGCAAACATTACGTGAAATGTCCTGTAGGAAGAAAAAAAAAATCTCTGCCCTCAAGGAATTTCTGTTTCTACTGATGGATAGATTATAATTTATGCACAGATAAGTAAGTCCCAGATGGTTTAGGGAGAGGGTGAGAGAGAATGAAGGGAGTTTAGAATCAGAAAAGAAATACTGTTGAGGGTTGCAAGAGTTGAAGTTGAAAGAAGCCAAGATTCTAAGAGGGAAAAGGGAGGATAGGACAGTGTAGGTAAATGTACAGAAAGGATAGATGAAAAGAAAGTTGAGTCTAGGAAGCAGCTCTGCCGTTTCATTCCATAAATGAATTTAGCCATGTGAAATATTCCTGGAAAGTTAAGTGAGCTAGACCGTGGAAGACTTTTAAATGTCACCTTGAAAAGTTTGGATTTTTCTTAATCTTAGAGGGATAAAAAGTCACAGAGGTTTTCTACCCATTGACAGGGTAAGACCTATGCTTTATGGATATTAATTTGGCAGCTGTGTAGAGAATAGATTGGAGAGGGAAGAGATTAGGAGCATGTTGCAGTAAATCCTTTAATAAGTGATGAAGGAGGACCTGTTAATGTAGCAGAAGGTGAGCACAGGGAACAAGGTAAAGGTTTTGTAGAGATGAAACCAACAAGACTTGCCAATTAATCGGATGTGGCAAGTAGGATGGGATGTAAGAGAAAGAGAAGAGATCAGGATAAATTCAGATTTCAAACTTGAGTGATTGGAAAGGCACTGTTGCCATCATAGAAATAACCAAATTGGAAGAGATGTGGGTTTAATGAAGAAAGATAATGAGCTAAGTTTTAGACATATGATTATAGATTTAGAGCTGCAAGGGAACTCAGAGATCATTCCCTTAGTTGTATAGTTGAGAACTTCAGTCCAAGAGACTTAAGTGACTTGCCAGAGGTCACTTGGAAATTAAATGGGAGAGCCAGGATTCACACTCAGGTCTTTAAACTTTAGCACACTTTCCACTGTAGGTGGAGATGTCAGATTCAAGACTGGAATTCAAAATTGAAAGAGTAGGATCACAGAATTTGAAGTTAAATGAGAAGACCTTCCTTAGTCCCAGAGAGAAAGAGTCATATGAGTGAGTAAAACCATTTGGGATTGGGTGTGTGTGTGTGTGTGTGTGTGCGTGCGTGCGTGTGTGTGTGTGTACGTGTGTACGTACATATAAGCTGTTTCAAAAAAAATCTTAGTGTAATTTTAAGCTTTAGTTGCTTAAAACTGCACTAAGAGTTTTGGAATATCATGTCTGTCTCTGTGTGGCTGTGTATAATTGACACACTTGGGAATCATCTACATAGAAACATTTGAATTCTTTGATGTTAATGAGATCATTACAAGGGAATAGGTATAAAAATAGGAGCAGAGATGCAGGACAGAGTCTTAAGAGTTCTTATTTTACCATTTTCTGTTTGTGCATTTAAAATTTCCTATTTGCTGAAAACATTCTGGCTTGTGATAAAACCAAGAATGCTTTGTAACTCTTGGTAAGACATAATTTTTAGATTATCTCTAAGGGCCTTTGTTGCTCTCATATTTTTGTGTATGCCTGCATGAGAAACAGAGTCACTGCAAGTTCTGAAAATGGGCAGGAGAATGAGTCATAACAGTCTTAAAAAGGCAGATCAAAATGAGAGTTTGAGAAAACTGGCCAGTTGCTTGAGCAGAGAATCTGAGCAAGTTAGTAACTGCTCAGGTAATGTGATAGGCTTCCCAAGTAGAGAATGGTTGTGATTTTCTTGAGATGGCTATATACCTTGAGGACTGCCTAGAGGCAGATTTGTAATCTCGATGCCTGTCAAACAAACCATAATGTAGGGTTTTTTTCTAAGTAAGTTTTAAGTTTTTATATTATGGAAAGGTTAACAACAAGCCAAAGGATTGCATGGTTGAAGATATGGACACATGCACACATCCTGCAAGATCTTGCATAACATCAGACAATATCTTTCACAATAGCTTCTTAGTACATTGCGAACAAAGTTCACCATAACATTTTAAAACCCAACTAATTTTCAGCCATTCATCAGAGAAAGTAGTTGTCAAAGGTATCAGATTAGTGTATGGTAGAAATATGCTCCTTGTTCCAGAGTATATAACTCTGAAGGATCATTCTGGTCTGATCCCTGTGGTTCTCTACATACCTATAGTTGACAAATTGATTTTACTGGTTCTCCTCTCCCACAACAGGACCAGACTGCACTTAATACTTTTTCAGGCTATCAACTTGTAGTGCCAGTTAAGTCTTTACTGAGGCAGCCAATCACAACCTTTTAAGAATACATCCTTCTTCAATATGACAGCTAGTTCATATTGAATAGAACTCTGACCCTAGATGCAGGGAGACCTGAGTTCAAATTCAGCCTCATACACTTACTGAGGGTGTGTCCCTAGGCAAGGCACATAATTTCTATTTACTTCAATTTCCTCAGCTGTCAAACAGGAATAATAACAGCACCTACCTTGCAGGGTTGTGAGAAACAGATGAGATATTTGTAAAGCACTTATTAGCACGCTGCCTGGCATGTGGTAGGCACCATACAGATGCTTATTCACTCTTTCCCTGTGGGTTCCCTTCTGTCATTGCCTCTGCTCAGGATACCCATTTTACGATGAACAAGTTCTAGGATTGAGCACACTGCCTTCACATTTGCTGTGTTTCTCATCTTCCATACCACTTCCAGGCAGCTGGTATCATGCATAGAACACCCAAATTACTTCTAAAACAACAGCTTTTCATCACAACACCCCAGATTATAGAAGTTGACGGTGCTCTCTGGCAGAGGCTCTGTCTTTAATAATCAGTATGACTCCCAAGAATAGGGGGAGGGCTCTCCATTGAAGCAGTTTCTTGGATCTAGTTTTCAGGAGAACTCATCTGAACATGACCATTATTGGGTATGGTCCTACTTGATTCTTTCTAGTTCTTTTCTATTGCATCTTTATTTTGACTGATGGATCAGGAAACACTGAAGTACAAGTATAGCAGTACAGGATGAATCCTGGTGTCACCTTAGATGCCTAGATGATTCAGACTTATTGTGGGAACCAGATACAGCCTGATGGGGTCATCACCTGATCTGTGGACCTGCATCATAAGTGCATTATCTGTAGAAGACATCACTCCGCTGCACTGTCATGAGAAGATTTATTAGACTTTGGTTTGTGCTGCTTACGTGGGGTATTTTTAAGAATATTTCAGTGGTGGAAGTTCACCTGGGAAATTTTAGGGATCCCACTCCCTGGGGACAAGATGAGGTAAGAGGTAGTACCTGCTTGGTATTGTGGGAAGGGAATCATCTCTTCCTGAGCTGTTCCTTCAAAAGTGCATTGAGCCATTTTCCCTCCAGGCCTTCTGTGATCTGAATCCCAGCCCATAAAAAGTTGAAGATAGATGCTTCACCTTCATCTCTAACTGCCTTTCAGGGCAAAGCTTTCCAAGAATTGTTTGCAGTGTTGATTGTTCAGGAGAGGTCAAGTAATGTCCTCTTGTTCTTTTCAATTGATATTTTTTAGTTTGTACTTTTAAAAAGCTGACTTTAGTTGTGTTTTATGTTCCAAAAATCTTTATTGTGTTTGTGTTTGCACCTGGAGCCTAACTGAGGCTTGACCCACAATCTTAAGTGAAGATAGAATGTTAGCTTATTTAGGGTTGGAACTGTTTCATTTTTATCCTTGTATCCTCAGTTCCTATCACAATTACTAGTACATAGTTTGTATTTAATAAATGTTTGCTGATTGCTTGAACATTTAAAGTAACACATTATATCTTTCAGATTCCACTTAAGTTCTCTGTTATGCCTTCAGAATTTTACTGATCTCAAAAAAGAACATTTCCTTTGCAGCTTGTTGCACTGTATATATCTTGTATATCCCTAGATCAGTGTCTCCCCACTAGAATATGAGCTTCTTGAGTTCAGGGAGAGTATTTTTGCCTTTCTTTAATAAGTCAATAAGTTCAGGGAGAGTATTTTTGCCTTTCTTTAATAAGTCAATAAGTACTTGTTGACTGTTAAATGTTAAACTGTGAAATTTTTTCTTATTTAGTTTTGAGTGCTGTGATGCAAGTTAAACTCCTCCAAGACCTGGCCAAATCTCCCCGCATTTTAGCAAAAATATGCCAATGCCAAAGTCTCCCTAGAGTTCTTCATCCAACACTAAAACCACTAAAGGAATTTGAAAAGACAACATGCAGGGCTCTGACAATAAATAAGAACTTGGGTTTTTACTGTTCCGAAATAGCCGCTGGTGGTTTGAAATGTTCATTTCCTGGACACATCAACTGGAAAGTGTCAGCAGCAAACATAATATCTCAGTTGAGGACTGTGTTCTGCAGAGTTGAAAAAATGAATGTTCCGTCCCTGAAATCTTTTGGTACTTCGAGGAAAATGAATCACAAACTAAATCTGTTGTCTACTAAGAGGCATTATTCATCCATACCAACTGGAAAACTAGAATTTCAACAAATGAAGCGACCACTCAAAGCTTCTAGGACCAAACAGCCATCCAGGGCTAACCTTCCACTTTCTCCTGTGAATGAGGTAAAGTTCATCTTGTTGCTGAATTCTCCGTTGAATAATAATAGTAATTGCACACTCCAGGTAGCTGCGAATGTCACACAGTAAACTCCATGCGAATATTTGGGAATCAGCAAGTTAAGCTGATTTGACTGGTTTTCATTGCTAAGACCTTTGACATACCTAAAGGAAATCAATTACTCATATTTTAACTGTTGTTCATAATAGATAAGAACACAATATAAGTATACATGGATAAATAATTTCTTAGATACTAGCCATGGTACACTTCAGGGCTTGAAACATCCTGATAGAACTCTTAATTGATGGACTCTGAGGCTCCTTCCAGCTCTAAGTCTACAGTTTTTTAAGTCTATGATCCTGGCAGTGTATTCCATGCCTCCAGGGATATAAAGGGCAAAATTCAAAGAAATTCTGAAACAACAGAGAGGAAAATGAAGACCTTACCCACTAACACAATGTTACATATAATATTTTTGATATTTACATAGCTTTATATTTAATAATTTAGTTATAAGATGTTTAGTAACATCAGAATGTTCTCACAAAACCCATTTTGATCAGGTAGAATATCAGGATTTTGTGGTACAGAGTTTGGGGAAATGGCATTAGACTGTCAATACAGTATCCTTTAAAGAAAATAATGATATTTGTATGACAAAATCCAGTCTGCCAACAGGTTTATGGAAACAACTCATCTGATTTTAGAGTTTCACTGTCAAAATGTATATTTTGTATTTTGGCATCATCTATGCATATAGATAATTGTTCCTTTATCTGTATGAAGTAGGGAGGAAACCTGTCAATTGAAGTTTGGAAAGTAATGGATGTTGTTGTTCAGTCATTTTTTCAGTTGTGTCCAACTCTTTGTGACCCTATTTGAGGTCTTCTTGGCAAAGATACTTTAGTGGTTTGCCATTTCTTTCTCCTGCTTATTTTTCAGGAGGAGAGGAGGAGACTGAGGCAAATAGGGTTTAATGAGTTGCATACGGTCACACAGCTAGTGAGTATGAGATCAGATTTGAACTCAGGTCTTCTTGACTCCAAGGCTGGTGGTCTGTCCACTGTGCCATCTGAATGCCACACACTATATACAGGAAAACAGAAATAATTAAAAGAAGGAAAGCATTAGAGTTTAAAGGCGTTGGGAAAGACTTCCAGTAAAATACAGAATTTTAGTTGATATTTAAAAGAAGCTAGGTAAGCCATTAGGCAGAGAAGGGAAGAAAGAGAGCAATTCAGACATGGGAGATAACCAGAAAAAAAACCCTAGAGCTGAGAGAGAGTGTGCGTTTGGAAAGCCGGTTAGTGGATTGAAGAGTACATAAGTGGGCAGTAAGGTGTAAGACAACTGGAAGGGGCCAGGAGGAGCCAACATTCTCATGGACTTTGACTGCCAAAGAGCATTTTGAATTTGATCCCAGAGATTATAGGGAGCCACTTGACTTTATTTGGGAGGGTGTGGGGGGAATGACTTGGTCAACCCCATGCTTTAATAAAATGACTTTAGTGGCTGAATGGAAGATGAATTACAGTGGAAAAAGATTTGTGGCAGGCAGACCCCACCAACAAGTCACTGTGTTAGTCCAGATACGAGGTGAGGAAGGCCTGGACCAGGTAGTGACAGTGTCAGAGGGGAGGAGAGGCTATGTTTGAGAAATACTGCAAAGGTGAAATAGATGGGCCTTGGCAACAGATGGATATGGGAGAGTAAGAAAGAATGCAGAATTGTGAGCCTCATGGACTGGGAGAATAGGAAGCAGGATGAGGGGAGACTTTAGGGGGAAAGACAGTGAGTTTGGCTTTGGACATGTGGAGTTTAAGATGTCTACTGGCCATCTATTTCAAGTTGTCTGAAAGGCACCTGCAGATCTGAATTTGAAAGTCTGCAGAGAGTTTAGGTCAGGATAGGCAGGTTTGAGAACCATCAGCATAGGGATAGTAAGTAAATCTATGGGAGTTGATAAGAATACCAGGTGACAGAGGGAGAAGAGAGGACAGGCCAGGCCAGGCAGAAGTCAATGAGGAAGATTCTAGACAGTGAGAATACTGAAAAAGGGAGAGGCCAGAGTCAGGAAAAACAATTAAGAAACTATTACAGTAGTTCTGAAGAGATAAGAATCCTGAATGAGAGGAAGGGATGGTTGCAAGAGATATTGTAAAGGTAGAATTTATGACTTGATGGAATATTTGGATGTGAATGGTGGGTGAGGAAGAGGGGAAAGCCAAAGAAAATTCTGAGATTTTGAACCTAGGTGATGGGTAAAGTGCTAGTGTCATTACCAGAAGTAGAAAATCTAGGCAAATCAGAAAGCATATATTAAGTATCTGCTATGTGCCAGGCATTGTGCTAAGTGCTGAGGATAAAAAGAAAGGCAAAAACACTCTCCTGAGCCCAGAATCTAATAGAGGAGACAACATGCAAATAATGATGTACAAACAAGATATATACAGGATAAATTAGTGATAGTCTTAGAGGGAGGTTTGGGGCAGGAGAAGGGGGAAGGGAAGGATGAAATTTAAATTATAGGCAGTTTGGAGAAATATAAGGTCAGATTTCTTTTCTCTTACTCTTTGCCTCCTTATATCACAACTCTGGCATTGGCAGGCCAGGTTTACTTAAAGCTTAGGTTTAACTGATGTGTAAGATACCATCAGAGGTGGAATAAAAGAAAAGGTAAAGTGAAAAAGGCACTCTCATAGTTCACAGGCCCATTATGAGTCTGCAGTATGACAGACTCTCAAGCTTCTTATTCATGATAAGTGTTCATGGACCTATGAATTGAACTGCAGGCTTACTTTGCTCGCCATTTTTAATTTGTCTCTTTGAAGCACAGTGATACAGAATTGTTGGTATGATGAGTCTGGAGTACTATATAAATCCCTGAGGTAAAGACTAGTCACAGAAAAGGGTGGTGGGGAAGAGTCTTTCAAATATTTATAGAATACTCTAAGACCTTTATGACCATTCTGCACTTTATGTGAGATGAAACAAAGACTTTCTTGTACCTGAAAAGAAAGTAAAGGAAAAAACCCACATTATTAGTTGAACTATCACAGGAAAAAGTGCCATAGAAAGTGTCAAAAAAAGGGATAATGGGCCAAGCAATCTTTCTGTAAGATTTTCTGTGCTATGGTGGCTTTTGTGTATTTGCCTGCTATTTGCCATGCTCTACTGGGAATTAAATTTTAAAAAAAGGTAAAAGCCTCCGCTTTTGTGATAATAAGGATCTCACAGTCCAATGGGAGTCCAGGGACTGTATAACTGTATACAAACAAATTTATACACACACACACACGTTGGAAATAATCAACAGAAGGGATTAGAATTTGGGGGTATTGGGAAAGACTTCCTGTTGAAGGTGGAATTTTAACTGGGACTTCATGGAAACCAGGGCGTGGAGAAGAGAAGGCAATGAAAGCTATGTAGCATATGTCTTATCATCCTTTTTAACCTTATAGCTTTCTCTGCTTTCAAAATACCACAAAATGCTAGGAAAAATTAGAGTTCAGTAAGTGGTAAGATTGCAAATGAAATAAATAGCATCAAGGTACCTATGTGTGAAAGCTTTCAATGATATATAGCAGAAAATAAAGGAAAAATCCTGGTAATGTTTTTATAAAGGGGGAATGAAGTACATTTCACTCTATTTTCTCCAACAATAGAACATTGCTTCTTAGAGTTTTATGTTTTCATTTAGGTAATGCTTCTGTTGTACGTAGTCCACAAGTGTACTTTTACAAGTGTATTTTTTTTTTTTAGATGTCTAATGCCACCTAGTGGCATTAGCCAGAAAATTATGGGAAATATGCCTTTTAGAGATAATATTACTGATAGACCTTTTTTGACTTATCCAATACCATTCCTTGATGAAGCAAGATAGTGATCTGTAATAGTCATTTTTATGCCTAATCCCTGCATTGAATTTTTAACAAAAACCAAACAATCACCATATAGATTTACAGTAAAAGGTCATGTGAAAGGTCATAAATTTAATGCTACACAAAGAGAAAGTTCAAAGATAAAGAGTTAACTAAAATGAAATTTAAAAAATTTTTTATTGTGAGAAGGGATTTTTAAAATTATTTTTATTGATATTTTACAACACCTACATTACCCAGTCTGTCCTTCCTTCTTGTCCTAGAGAGATAGCCTTTACAATAAGAAAGGAGAGAAAAAACAATTCAAAAACACTAACCAATATTGAAGAAATCTTCTGTTATCTGAAGTATACCATTCCTATATCCAACCATCCTACCCTCCAAAAAAGAAGCAAAGAGGGAAGTGGCTTTTCATGAGATAAGACATTCTTAAGCCTAACTTAAGAATTATTTGGGAGAACTTCTCGGTGAGATAATAGTCACCATTGAAGTAAGTCCTGAGGCAGAGCTGCCCTGGTTTTCAGTCAGTCTCTCAAACATTCTTCACTCTTTATTTTTCCCTTAACCATCAGGCAAGATCCAGGGACTGCACATCTTCCCTGTTGCTGCTGTGCTTGTTTCAGCACCACACTCCACCATCACCCCCACTCCTCCAACCCTCTTTCTTTGGATTGAAAATCAAATCAACATCACCTTGTTCCTCACTGAGAGTGCTCAAGTCAAATCTGCAAGCATTTATTAAGCATCTGCTATGGGTCAGGCACTGTGTTAAACACTGGAGATAGAAGGCAGAAACCAGTAATTGCTCTCAAGGAACTCAACATATTCTCTGGTGAACCAAAAGTGGAAGTGCTTCCTTCTAGCTCTAACATTCTTTACTTTACTAATTGTGTGCCCATGTGATTTTAAAGGAAAAAAACATGAAGAAATGTTTTCCATTCTTTAAGCAGAAAGTATGCCATTCTTGCCAGGATAGAGAGCGGGATCATATTTAAGGAGTAAAACTCATTGCTTGCCACTGATTGGAATGACTATCAATACACACTTTCTTTACACTTTCATCCCTATAACACTTCCATCCTCCTTTTTTTCACTGTGGTAAGGATGCTAAATTGTTAGCACCCTCAGAAGACTTCAAAACCCATAGTAACTACCTACTCATCCTTCCCATGATAGGCCACTTTGAGTTTTTGAACCATAACCCATTTTCTCTTTCTCTCCAATAGCTGTAATTACCCAAAGGGTACTTTATTTTGCTTAAGCTGCTCACAAGCTCTTGCAAGGTGAGATGACCAAATGTCCCATGAAATATTTTTTGTTGCCTTTTCATACTTGATAAAACCAACTCCTGGGTGCTCCAAGAAGAATCTGTGAGCTATCCATCCATAAATAATCAACTTTCTTGTGTTTATAGTGAGAATGTTAATAGTGATATAGGTCAGTTGCTTCAGGAGCATGTGAACTTGATAATAGTTGAAAAAAGATCTGACATTGGGAGTACCAATGGATATATGCATTTTTTTAAAAAAATTGGTCTCTGTCAGTCAAGTTTTTTTTACCTCTCATCCCTCTGATTATAGTAGTGGAAAAAAGACACACAAAGACTTGGGCCATTTTAAAATTTTTCTTTGTTTCATAGCTTTCCAAGACCCCAAAATTTACCTGTTGGTCAACCTTCTAATGCTTCATCTCTGTACTTAGCTAGACTGATCCTTAGACAGCAGACTATGCCTAATACCATACTTGTTGCTTTCCAGTGCTTTTCCAGTGTGGTACAACCTTCCCATGCTTATGCTTTGCTAATGTACAATAGAAAAACCATTGTGGGGAGGGAGGGGAAAATATCTAGGATATATGGAAGTGACTGTAGAAAACTGAAAATAAAATACTTTAAAAGAAATAAAAATAAAACAATGGACAATTAAAAGGAGATTGTCTCCAAAGAAAAGAAAAGAAAAACCATGGCATGGCGTGAGAGTTGCTGTGTTACCTCACCTAAAAGTATTTGGAAAAGCAGGTCTGAGTTAAGATGTGATGGATGTGATTGGACACTGGTTGAAATTTTAAGTGGGATTGCTCATCACTTTTAAGAAGTGAATATAACTGTTCTTTCAGATTGAACTCTCTTTTTACAGTCAGAAAATTAACTCATTTTTAGCAGCCACCAAAGTCAACGTGAAATTAGGAATGATGAAGATGAGAGGACTGCAAGTAATTGCAGCAGCTTCAGTTTGCCCCATTAAAACAAACCATCAAAGCAGGAAATGGTAAAAGACAAATTGCCTCTGATTTCCCATAAAAATTTGTGATATAAAGCAGTTGTGACTTGCTTATGTTTTGAAGAATGATTTTCAGACATATCAAGGGCATATTTGATGAAAATATGAGAAGTGAGGAGGCAGTCTTCACAAACAGTTTTGTGCAACGGAACACATCTTTAAAGTTACAGAACTCACTAAAAGGTATAATGAATACCTAACCCTGGTGTGTTGAATTCTTGTTAATTAATCCCAAAAAAGTTAGAGCATTTCTCTCAATAAAGCAAATTGAAATCTCTGAAGTTCTATGTTAAGATCTTATACAATTTTTTGATAACTGTTCAGTGATGTCAGGCAAGGCATAAAAATAGGAAAATACATATTTGTCATTTGCTGCTATCATTAAGAATTCCCTAGTCCAGGGGTTCTTAATCTTAACTTTTTTTTATATGTGTCATAGACCCATTTTCAGAGTTACATTTTAAATGCATAAAATAGAATAAATATATTTACAAGGAAAACAGTTACATTGAAACAGTTATCAAAATACTTTTTAAAAAAAATTCATGGAGTCCAGGCCTCAGTGACAACAGATGACCCTAACCCATGAGAACCAGTGAGTGATCAGGGGTTACCCTCTACATTGTAGCCCTGATTGCTGCTGCTTCATCTTAATGTCACTAGGTACTGCAAAGCATCCCCCACAACATGGGCCATTTTGTTTAAATCTAGGCCTCATTCCTTCTGAATGCGAGAATTGAACCAAACCTGTCACTTCAAGTCTTCATTCTCCCACATTTCGTCTCTCAGGAGGGCATTTCATTGCTTTTTTGTTTTTGCTGTCTTTGAGGTTTGTTTTTTTCTCCTCCAGTGCTATGTATCAGGCTTCTCATATCCCTGAGGTCAACATTGTCCAGTTACAGCCTTAAAACTGTTAAAGTGGAAAAAAGTTCACTGGAAAGTATGTAGGACCTTGCCACTAAAGGATTTGATAAGAGGAATATCTACAGCATCCCCCACTGTATGAGATGGGTTAATTCTTTTTCTTAAAAGGTATTGAAACCATTCCCCAAAACTTAATTGACTCAGGGGTCCAAAGGTCCAGATCATTGACATTAATTCCTCTTCTGAGTACAAAAAGTCTTGAAGAGGTCCAGCTTCTTCCTGATGGCATGACCACCAGGGTCATTTCAGCTGAATCAAGTGTCCTTGATAAATATTCTAGTTGACTAATTTTACCTGTTACTTAAACTCTTATCCTTTTGGGTAGGGACTTTAATATTGATCTTTGTTTTAACAATACCTTGTTATTAGTAGTACTATAGTAATTACTTAGCAAGTATTTCTCAAACTTAATTGTCCTGTGAAGGTAGGACTAAAACTTTGGCATTCTTCTTATCTTCTAATGATGACAAACTAGTTATGTTAATGTCTTGCTCTAAAATGACCCTTCAGGCTGTGGGAAACAAGGAAGGAGTTCTGTTTCTACAGGTTAAAATTCCCGGCTTTAACAGATCAGAGTTGTGACCTAGCATAGTCAGGTGTAAAAGGTCAGAAACTTGTGCACAAGCTTGATGAGCTGTTTTAGGGAAAACCTATCAGAGAGGAGAACATGAAGTCATGTGGTCAAGGGATGGTGTGACAGGAAGTCCAAAATTCGGAACAGTATAAAGGGCTTGAACTGGTCTGAACAAATTGAAGTCTTCCTGTAGCCTTTCCTGGGAGCTACCCATTCATTCAGGAGGAATGAACATAGAAATTAATAAAAGCTTTCCTGATTTCACAACAAGTATTGTTCTCTGTTTAAGGTGAGCATGTTTTTCACAGTTGGGGGCTTGTTAGTTGGGCTTATTTCTCACAAGGCCACTGGTCCATTAGAGATATAGAATAAATCAGATGTTGGCCGTAGCAGATACAGGATATCTTCCTCAAATCTGCTTGGTACCAAAAATTAGAGCCTACATATCTTAGTCTTACCCAGGCTGTCTTATTCCTACAAGGTCATAAAGGGAAAGATATTAAATGCAAAAGACTCCCATGGCTACCACTGAATTTGAGGGAGGGAGAGAAGGCATAAAGAATTTATTAAGTACCTACTATATGCTAGTCACTGTGCTGAGTGCTTTACAAACATCTCATACTCTCAGTGAGGCTGTTTGTACTTGACTCCCACTAACCTTTTTATTTGTCTATTCTTTGTATAATCTTGTATTATACCTTGTGACCTTTTATGTTTAACCCTTTAGACATTGCAGTTGTGCTGGTGCTAAGTAAAGCTCTTCATTTACAATGTGTAAGTAGTAACAAGAAAGCAGCAATGCCTGAAGAGGCAGAAATCCTAACCTTTCAAGAGTCCATAAGGTAGAAGAGTGGAAGATGACCATTTGGTGCTAAATGATAATATGGGATTAATTTTAGGAAGAAACTTTATTCTCTAAATATAGGACAGAACCTCGTACTATAACAAGCATAGATTTGGATCAGTGAACAAAAGGAGACCCCTGTGTGTGTGATTGCTGCCTCAGGTGTACCACTGTAGTTATATGTCAGCTAGACAGAGGTCATAGAGACATCTATTGCTTTCCTAGCACATGTGTTTGGAATTTGAGGCCTTTAAAGTCCTGAGGGGAGGGGGAAAGGAATTGGTGATTTCAGGTATACACATGATATTCTTATTACTAGCATTTAACTGAAAGGGCTTCAGAAAGGAGTTGGATTTAGGAAGTGAACAATTAGATAAAAAGAAAGTATCTATACTTCTGGACTATAATAAAATCATGCCAACTTCATGTTCAGGTACAGAGTATACCTGAAAGGGGCCTAGCATACATTTACTGGAAGGCTTGCAAAGCTGAACAAGGTAACTTTAAACCAAAGAGGAAAGAACAAAGCTATCTGATACCTTACAGCAGAAAGTACATCAGAGGAAGAAAAACACAGTGGAGAGGAATAATAATCCATCGGATACAACATCTAAGAATAAAACGGTAATTTTAAAAAATGGCTCCTGATCACCATCCACAAAATACAGTCAGTAGGTAAAGTAGTGATCCTAATGCAGGGAGGCAAATTTAAGCCTCATGTGCATGTGACTTTATAGGTTAGGCCTAATGACTGGGATTTGGCAGCTCTATGACTCAGTGTATAGAGTGCTGGGCCTAGAGTCAGGAAGACCCGAGTTCAAGTCCATTCTCAGATACTTACTAGCTGTGTGATTCAGGGCAGGTCTCCTAACTGCTGTCTGCCTCAGTTTCCTTAACCTTAAAATGGGGGTAATAACAGATCCTAACTCCCAGGGTTATTGAGAGCATCAAATGAGATAATACAGGTGAAGCACTTAGCACAGGTCTACCTCAGAATAGGCACCTAAGTAGTCATTGCTGAGTAACTGATGTGTGGATCTCAACAATCAGAACTTCCTCTTGGATTCTGTCCTTGCTAAAGTAGAGCTAATGCAGCCTGATGGATTGTAATGACAAATCTTGGTCCAGAAAACTTGATGAGGAAACATTCTTCCTTCCTAGTAGAGGAGCAGGTTATGAAGAGTGGGCACTACAAATTCAGAATGTGGCAGATTTCTTTTTCTCAAATATTTCTCTTTGTTTTGGGGGATGTCTGGGTGGCAACAGGATTAAAAAAATTGATTGTTCACAAAAATAAAACAATAATTTGAATCAAGCCACTGATAACATTTTTTACTTGCCTTAATTCAGTTCAATAAATATTAAGTGCCTGTTACATACATGGCACTATATGTGTGCTGGGAATATAAAAATTAAAATAAGCCTAATTCTTGAGAAGTTTATATTCATTTGGGAGAACACAACATGGTTTAAATAGGAATAATGCAGCATAAGAAATGAAAAGGGGTAAAGGAGAGACTTAAAGATCTTTTCCTGTAAGCTTGTTGGTATATTTGAAATCAAGAAGACCAGAGTTCAAATTTGGCCTCAGACACTAGCTGTGTGGGCCTGGACAAGTCACTTAAGCGCTCTCTGCCTCAGTTTCCTTATCTGTAAGATGAGGATAATAAAGATACCAAGGTCTGTTCTAAGGATTTAAAAGTTGTAAAGTATTTCAAACTTTAAAGCCGTATATAATAATAGTTAATGTGATTGCAACAGCAGTTTGAGGCAGGAACAAACACTGATGATGGAAATTGAGAGAGTATCATGAAGGATTTAGCACCGAAGAAGTTAACATTCTGAAGGAGAATAAAGATTCTGAAAGGTCAAGTTGAAAATGCTTCCCAGGAATGGAGAAAGCTTCTGTGAGCCACAGAAACATGAGGTGGTGTGGTATCCTGGGGGAATAGTTAATAGTACAGTCTGCTTATAACCTAGACCACTTGAGTAGAAATGTAAAAATACAGCTGGAGGACAAGGTCAGAGCCAGAGGTGAGGGGCTTAAATGGCAAACTAAAGGATGACCAGAAAAGTTCTTTGACCACCTCTTGGGATAGCGGGTAACAGGTAGTGGAGAAAAGGCAGGATTACTTAACTCCTGCTACTTTTGTTGTTTTTGTGTTTCTGCCGAGGAGAATGATCTTTGGATTTGAAGGTTAGAGAAAAAATGACTAACAGGGTGTTGAACTTTACAGTAGGTGAGGAGGCGATAATAAAACATCTGGCTGCCCTAAGTAACTTCTTGTTACCAGGGCTAGATGAAGGATGGCAGATGAGACTGCTGATTCACAGTTGAGGAGGATGGAAGAAATACTGCAGGACTGGAAAAGAGCAGCCATCCCACTTGGCTAAAAGAAAAAAGCAAGGAAGATGCAAACTACAGGCCAGTGAGCTTTAAGAAAGGAAAACAGTTTATCTTTCTTTCCTGTTTTGACACTAAGCAGCTAGATTGGCAGAATGTTGTAGGGAGACAGACTTAATCTTAACAAATCATTTGACAAGATCTTAGAGGTGATAGAAGTTACAAACCTACCTATTTAGGCTTTATATGAGGAAAAGTTTCTTAACAATTAGAGCCATCTAAAAGTGCAATGGGAGGGAATGGATTGTCCCACACTGGAAGACTTCAAAGACTTTAAAGAGAAATGATTGTTCACAAAAATAAAACAATAATTTAAAAATCAAGCTACTGATAATATTTTTTACTTTCCTTAATTCAATAAATATTAAGTGCCTATTACATACCAGGCACTATTCATGTGCTGGGAATATAAAAATTAAAATAAGGCTAGTTCTTGAGAAGTATATATCCATTTGGGAGAACACAACATGGTTTAAATAGGAATAATGCAGCATAAGAAATGAAAAGGGGTATAGGAGAAACTTAAAGATCTTTTCCTGTAAGCTCGTTGGTATATTTGAAATCAAGAAGACCAGAGTTCAAATTTGATATGTTGTGGAGGGAAATCTTTCAGTTATGGTTTGGACTAGATAAGTCACTTAGTTTTAATTCTGAAATTCTGTGATTCTGTTAAGTTTAAAGCTTGGCCGTGATGACAGTATAGTTAAATGGACTCAGCATTGGTTGAATGACTAAAATGATCAAGAGGTGATACCAGCTTTAAGGATCCCTACTAGAATGCATGGTAGGATAGGTTCCTAGCTGTGAGGTGTTGAGTTTTGTTTGTTTTTTGAATCAGTGCCTTAGGAATACATATTACGCATATCAGATTTACAGGTAACATCAATTTGGGAAGGATAACTAACATTTTTGGATGGCAAAGTCAGGAACCCAAATGATCTCAAACCAAAATGGTAGGCCAAATCTAAGAAGGTATCTAATAATGCTTTTTATTTAACCTTACCCTTGGATTTGAAATAATCTCTAGGATTGGAGAGAAATGACCTTTCTTAATTACATTTAAGAAAGGTGTCATAAACAGATTAAGAGAGATGGTAGACCTGTTATATTCTGCCATGATCAGACACATCTGGAGTTTTTTATGAGTTGTAATAAGAACAATGTTAACAAGGGTAAAAGGGTGACTAGGGAGGTGAAGGGCTCTGAGATCATAATATATGAGGACTGGTTTAAGGAACTTTGGATATTTATGTTGGAGAAGAAATAACTTAATGGGAAGTATGGGAGAGCCCTTAAGTATCTGGAGAGCATCATGTAGATGAGGGATTCTGTTTCTTGCCCCTGGGTCCAGAAGGCAGAACTTGGAGCAGCAGGTTGAAGGATTGATGGAAGGAAACGTTCCTAGCAGTTTGAATTGTCTGAAAGTAGAATAGGCCACAAAGTCATGGGGATCTGAAAATGTTTAGAAATGATGAGATTTTCTTACCCTCTTTTTCAACCACCTTATATAAAAATAGGTTGTATTGTACTAAGACTTAGTAGAGGAGAGAACTTACCAACGCGGATGTCATTTTCCAGACCAAGGAATTGTCAGTTTCGTATCAGTCAAACTGGAACCCTGGGCTGAGTTTTACTGCTTTTAAGTAGAAATGACCTGTAATAAATGTTACAACTGTAAACTATCTTCAAAGTATAGTTTTTATCTAGATCATTATTTTCAAAAATTTTGTATATCTGGAGTTGTAGTTTTACAAATCCAAACTTAAAACGTGATAAATTTTAGTGACATGAACCTTTTAGTAACCTATGTTGTGTTGCTCTTATTGGTACAGGACCTAATGCATTGCACAGCCTTTGCAACAGCAGATGAATATCATCTTGGTAATCTGTCCCATGAATTGGGATCTCATGGATATCTGGAAATAACCAACTTGCCTAGAGGTATATTCTTAACCCAAATGCCATATATGTTGAAAAGGTATTAGAAATAGAATTTGTGTTAAAGAAACAGTTGTCTTATTTGAAGAATTGTCATATCTACATTGTACATAAGTCAATTCTCATAGACAAAAATAGATACTTTTTTACATTATTAAGTGCTTGGAAGTTGGAAGGTCAGTTTCCTCTTTTTTTTGTCAAATTTAAAACTATATTACTGTTACAAAATTACTAGTTGTAAAGACACTGAATAAGAAGAACTTTTCGAGTATGTTGCCCATTACTTATACATTCAAATACTTAAAAACTAAATTCATTTTGTATTAACTAACTAGATAGATTCTTTTAAGGTCTAAAAAAAGAGGAAAGATTACCCAAAAAAGTGTGGTGGTGGTGGTGGTGGTGATCACATTTTAGTCACAATTTAGGATGGTCCCAAGTAGGTTCCTCTCAGTAAACAGTTATTTGAATAAAAGCATTATCAACTAGAAGACTCTGATTAGAAGAAACTTTACAAAGCAGTTGTGCCTAGCTGTCTGTTAATCCCAAAGCA
Source organism: Potorous gilbertii (assembly GCA_028658325.1). Lineage (NCBI taxonomy): Eukaryota > Metazoa > Chordata > Mammalia > Diprotodontia > Potoroidae > Potorous > Potorous gilbertii. The sequence goes on along the minus strand of CM053770.1, from coordinate 433,030,357 downwards.
GAGAGCACCATACTAGATACTCCATTATATTTTGATCATCCTACAGTGAGAATACCTGCTCTGCTGTTTAGTTTCTAAGACAGACATAGCTCATCTAGAGTGATGAAGCTGTGTCCAGATCCCCTTCACTAGAGAGCTACAACAGCAACACTACCCTGACATTGTGTGTCAGCCACATCACTTTCTTAGTGTCCAAATTTACAGGTGATCTATTACCTGGGCTCTAGACAAACTACCATCTCAACTCTTGGGGAGCTTTATTGAAATCTACTTGCCCCTACTTGTCACCCTTGTCTATGCTAATTAAGTTGCCCACCTCTACAGGCATTTAAAGTGAGTGACTAGTTCAGAAAAAAAGGGAGGTTTAGGATTTGGTTTCTCCCAGGACAATTTGGTGGAAGATTGGAGGAGAGAATTTTTAAAATGGGAAGGTCTTGGTCTGCTTTATTTACTTTTTAAATTAAATAGGGTAGTAATTCTCATGGAGAACTTTTAAAAGTTATATTCATTCCAAAATTGCCAATAACCTTGTTTCCTTATCTTTATATGTTTCCATTGTAGATCTCATGGTCTTGTTTTAAAATGTCAAAGCTAAGTGGTACAGTAGATAGAATGCTGGGCTGAGAGTCAAAGGAGGCTTGAGTTCTAATGTGATTTTAGGCTTCTGCTAGCTGTGTGAAACTGGGCAAGTTGCTTAACCTATATTTGCCTCGATTTTTTCACCTGTAATATGGGGATAATAAGTGCAAAGCATTTAGCACAGTAAGTGCTTTATAAATGGTGGCTATTACTGTAGTCATCGTTATTATTGAAACTATTGTTAGCAAAATGTGTTAAGGAAAGAAATATTATTCTAAGATTTTCTTCAGTACTGATTTTGAAGTAACTTAATGCTTGAATTATAGCAACTTGTACAATTTAAATCAAAATTAGTTTTTACTGGACAATTTTAAATAATGCAAAATATTGCTGTTTTATAGTAAATCTTTTCTTATTCTTTTCTCATTTATGATGTTACTCTTTGAGAAACCTTGGTAGACAGTTATGTCATATAGTACTTAATTTCAAGCAGTGATCTTAAGAATTTCAACACAGTTTTAAAACAGCTGGTTGGAGGGAAAGAAAATTGTCTTTTTTACATAGCTTTTCCATTTACTTTAAATTATAGATGCAGCAAATATTTTGGTGATTGGTGTAGAAAATTCTGAAAAAGAATATGATCCTGGAACAATCTTTTTCTTCAGGTAATACAAAAATCAAAATCTATTCCATGCAATCTCTCTATATTCTAGAAATTGTATTCCTTTATTTTGTATAATAAAAGGGACAATTAGTCCTACTTCATATATGCTAGGGAGCTTAGTATTTAATATGTACTGCATCCTTTTGTAAGATTCCTTTCGGGAAGGGAATAATCATTCCCTAATTTGTCTTTTTCAATCTAAATATTTCCTACATTGGATATATTTAATAGGATACATTTATAAAAGCTTTATGTTCTAATTGTAGCATATCACTGGCCAAGTTCTCCATAGTGGTTATTGTCATTATTGACTAATTATCTTTTCCCTACTCTCCCTGTTTCTCTTGTAATTTCATGGCCCATTTCCTCTGGTCTCCTGACTTATTACTTTCCAGCTATTTAAAGGCCTGATGAACTGGATTTCATCCAAGAGACTTCATTCAGCAACTTCCAGACTAATGTTGATCCCTTTCATAAGCATCAAATTAGGCAAGTTCACTCCTGGCTATATATAGGCTTTACATTCTGGCAAAGTCTTAAGTAACTTTGAACAGTTTAAGGCATCATCACAATTCTCATTTTGAGTATTTTCAGTGTGGCACAACTTCATCTGTACCCCACAACTATCTGGAACTCTGCTTATTTCAGTCATTTTGCTGTGCGTACTTTCAGAGCATGTTCTCCTGGAGTTCTTTCCTTGTTGCTTAGGAACTAGAGAGATTTTATGGTTAGTGCTGAAGAAGGAGGTTAAAAAGAGGCTCTGGACTCCCTAGATTTTTGTATATTCTGATTATAGCTAGTCTGAATTGATCTAAATATTCAAAAGAGTAGTAGAGTAGCACTTATTTAGGCTTTAAGGAAACACTATAAAAGCAGTGATCTCAGAAAAAATGACTTTTGTTTAAACATAAAAAATAAATAATTTTGATTTGTCATAAAAATTGTCCCTTCAATCTGTATTGGACAAAAACATCCATCACCTTCCCCTGACAAAGTCAAGAAACGCATTCATGAAGAACAGTTTTTATTTTAACTAGTCCAGATAGAAACCAAAGTTTCACATGAGTTTTTAAAAAGTTTTATTCATTTTAATAGTACTTACATTTGGAAATATTCCAGGATTTATGTGAACATATTTTTCTGTATTAAACAAAATAATTTAAATTTTAAACTGAATGTATTCTTTCATTTGTTTTATACAGGGAAGGAGCTGTTGTATTTTGGAATGTAGAAAATAAAACCGTAAGTATGAAAATAAATTTGAAAACTTAGAAGCGTCTAGGAACACATTTTAAATGTTTTTTACATAGCTCTTTATTATTTGTCATAATGGATGAGAGCAGTGGTAGTAGCAAATAATCTAACAGTAGTATTTCTATTTGTTATTTATTACATACTTTCCTAAGCAGATTTGTTTTCCTAATTATGTTTTCTTTTCTCTTATGTGAAACCAGAGGCAATATGGAATGTTAGAGAGAGTATTAGACTTTGGAAGACTTGAGTTCAGATTCCTCTTCAGATACTTAGTGTCTGTATGATTCTGGGCAAATCATTTAACCTCTCTGTGCCTCAGTTTCATTAATTGAAAATGAGGGAATTTGACTTGATGATTTTGATTATATGTGTTTTATGAAGTAGCTTAGTATAGTACAAATACCTGGATTTGAAATTAGGAGAGACCTAAGGTTCTTATGTACTTCTGACACCTATTAATCATTTAATTAATTAGCTAGTTAACTTATTTGTGATTTAAGTCACAAACTCTTTGAATCTCAATTTCTTGTGTAACATGGAGATTTTTAAAATACAAGTGGTTCCTAACACACATGGTTATTTAGAGGTTCAAAATGAGATAATATATAGAGAGTTATAGTAATTGATGGGAGAGTAGGTTGCAAGCAAAAGCCTGCTTGTGATTAAACATTTGCAACGCATAATCTGCAAAGTAGATAATTTATGCATTATTCATTGAGAATAGGCCAAACTAAACCTTACTTTTCAAGAAATTTTTAAAAAATTTAAACATTTGTAAACCTGTATACCCTGTCAGTATCAAGATCAGGATTAATTTATTAGTACAGTAATTGAACTTTAACCTTAAAAATGAACTTAAGCAGCCAAAAAAAGTTAACATGTATTATGGAAAAAAATGCAAGTATGAAGATCATAGAATACTCATGTAGTTTAAATCCTCTCTTATTTAGGATTGGTTTTCATTTTCCTCTAGATGAAACATGTGATGCAAATTTTGGAAAAACATGAAGTTCAGCCTTATGAAATGGCACTCGTTCACTGGGAGAATGAAGAACTTAACTACATGAAATCAGAGTAAGAATCTTATTATTAACTTCACTAAAAGAATATCTTCAGTACTCCAGTAAATCTGTGATCTCTTTTTTCCAGCAATGAAGATTTTAGCCCACCCAACCTTGCTTATCCCACCTTTTCTGTGTCCTCCCATAAGTTCAACACAGAGAAGCCACCCAAGACACCAGGGGCCTTCCTTGAGTCCCTTTGACATTTCAAGGATATCAGTGGTATATACTGTCCATTGGCTATTCCTTTTTCTCACCAAGTGACCAGTCCCTCTTCTTTTATAATCATAGATTTCTTTGACATTCTTATGATTTCTTATTTATGATATGTTGCAACCTATTCATGCACATTATGTACCCCTTCATTACCCTTTGAACTATATTCACCTTGAATTATTCAGACCATTAATTCATAACTCATGGCATTTTTATGAGATCATTGGAGTAACATGGAATAACATTGGCATGAAAAATATGGGCCTTTGTTTTAGGGAGAAGCCCTAAAAAGAAGCCTTTAAAAGAACTTTGCTAATTCCCAAAGACAATTCCAACATTCCTCCTCCTGTTCAATTCTAGGTCTTATTTATTACCAATTTGCAGATCATTGTCCTGCAGTGTCAGATATATTACACACACACACACATCCCACAGTTGAACCATAGATTTTTCCATCTTATAGCATACCATACATTTACATGCACATGGATGAATTCTATAAGTTGTCCATTGTACAGCATACTATAATTCTAGACAACAGGTATTCTTTATTCACTTAGATTTTCCTTTGTTAATAGTTAGGCCAAACTCGTGAGGATCTCATTTGGTAGTTTTACAATGTTCGAGGGCTTGGTAGTATCTGCACGATGTCATCTACAAAGAATATCTGTAGGACCTCATCATTTCTAGGGAATCATTGTTTAACTTTGGTTACTTCAGTTCCCTCCATGGTATGGAGAACACGTTTGGTAAATGTACACTTACCTGATAGTAATGATCGGTCATTAAAAAAGATACTTCGATTTTCTTTTTTTTTTTTGGATTCCTTTTTTTTTATTTTTTAAATAAATTTATTTGACTTTTTACATTCATTTTCACAAGATTTTGGGTTCCAAAATTTTCTCCCC
>CM053770.1:433009368-433025175 GCA_028658325.1 Potorous gilbertii | reverse complement strand
CCCTCCCCCTTTCCCCTCCCCTCCCCCTCTCTCCTCCCCTCCCCCTCTCTCCCCTCCGCCTCCCCTCCCTCTCCCCCCAAATTTGTCATCTATGATTGTGAAATGGAATACTGCTGTTGTAAGAAATGATGAACAGGTGTATCTTAGGAAACCATGGAAAGACTAGCTTGTAGAATTAAGAGAATATTGGATCTAGTGACAATATTGCTTTAAGAATAATTGCAAACCACTAGGGTTTTTCTAAGTATTATAAATATTCAAATCAACTACATAGGACTTACGAAGGAAAGTACTGTCCACCTCCAGCAAAAAAAAAAAGTGATAAATAGAAATATTCGTAGTATGGTTTTACATATCTATATGTGTGTATGTATATACATTTGTGTTCTCTAGTTGAGAGTGGGGAAGGAAGAAGGCAGCTTCAAACTTAAAATGTAACCAAAAAGTTTTAAATAAAAAAAAAAGGAAGTGGTAGGTTGGGGAAATAGTGGTCAACAGATAATGCCATAAAGAATTTAGTAGATTATATATCTTACCAGAAAACGAATGATTGATTTGGACTTTCTTCCTGAGTAAGGTCTCTGTAGGTGTCTGACTCATCAGACCTAAATTCAGAATTAGTAAAGAACAAGATGAAAGAAATAATGAGGAAAAGATGCGTACAGTTAAAGCAGTGCTGAACCATTTAAATGAGTCTTTGAAAAAATAGGAAAGGGAAAAGATGGAAAAACTCAGATGCCAGAGTTTCAGAGAAAGAGCATCTTCAGGGTGCATGTGATGCTTTTCGTGGTGCTGGGATCCCCTGCATGTAAGGGTACTGGAGAGTGTGCTAGAAAAGAATTCCAGCATTCAGGCCTTCTTTCAGGCAGAGTATCGAGGTTTGTTGTTTTAAAGCCAATGAGAATCTGCAACTTAATGGGGGTAAAACTGATACTTATACACAAAAAAAAAGGACTGTGATTAAAGAGTGGTAGATAGCCTGGGGTGGGCCAGGTGCATCAGTGAAAGGGGTATTTAGTGGTCTGGAATGGGTATAGAGCCACCGTGAATAGGGTGAGCAAGACGTGATCTGGGCTGCTGAAATGTATGGGGAAATTCAGGGAGTGGGGTGCTTTCAAAGACTTGGTCTTTTCCTTTTAGGGGTCTAGTTCCAATCCCACCATCAGCTAGATGAATGGCAGACCAGGGAGGATGGTATAGCCAGAATAAATTCCTACTGAAGAGAGTTTCATAGAATCTTGAATTGTTGAATGATTTGAGTGAGGCTTTCAGAGCGAGAGTTTAGAATTTGTGGTGGAAAGTGAGAGTATGCCAATTCTACCTTCAGTGAGGAATAGAAAAGGAGAAGATGGAGCAGCCAGCTTTTGGAGAATACCAGAGATCCAGTCCTTGGGAAAGCTTGGTTTCAGTTAATGCAAGGAGTATAAAAGGAAGATATTGACTCAAAGGGCATAAAGGAAAGAGCAAGCAGGGGAAAATGGCAGTTGTGTGGTATTTTGGGGTAGGGAATTAGGGCTAGGTGAATAGGTATAAAAGTCCTGGGGGACAGTATATAGAAGAAGGAATTTGCTTTTAGGTCAGTATCTCCAGATGATAGGTATTACCTTTGGGAGGTAGACATGTTACCCATAAAGAAGTGGAAGTGTCAGGCAGACAGGTCATTGGAGATTTACATCTCCTATACTCTTGTGCATTTAGCTAAAATAGTAGTAAGAAAATGATTAGCTCTCCTACTAGATTCTAAACTCTTCAAATGGGACTTTTTTCCTTCTTAATTGTTGTATTCCTGGTACCTTTTATATAATACATATTGACAAATGTTGGCTGAAATAAGTTGAATAGCACACTCTGTTGCTCTTATATTTCACCACTGTGTCTCAAAATGGTGTACATTGACACACCAATAATGATACAGCAAGTATGTGGAAAAGCAGTTGTGAAGCCGAGACGTATTTTGTAAGTGAGGGATACCAGATTTTTTACTGTTAATATCTTATTACCACTAAATAACATACTAGTATGTATTACCTCTCTTTTTCAGATGTTTTGCACATTTTACAATGAAAAATCGAGCACCACAAATCCTAACAAAGGTTATCAGTGCCTTGCAGCAACATAAAATTGAGTTCTTTGAGAAGTTTGGAGAGGTAAGGATTGTATGTTTAATAATTATCTTTTGATTAGCCATTAAACAGGAATCTGGTAAATGTGACTAAGTAAGTCTTTTGACTTCTGTCTTCTCTTTTAATAACAGACATAATGATACTGATGTGTTTTATTACAATCTTACAAATATGGTTGATTTCTAAGATTATATGATAAAAGCCTATTTATCCCATAATTTAACTGTATGATATATCTTAGTATTGACCTGAGTTCTGGGTGGTGGGACCATCCTTCTATCTCCTTAATATTCTCTCATTTCCCAGTATCTCTCTTCTAAGGCTCCAGTTGCTTTCATGATTCACTAAATATGCTAAGGACATTGAGTTAGAACTGGAAGGGATCTTGCAGGTCTCTGGTTCAACACCCCAATTTTTCAGATAAGAAAAGTCTCTGAGAGATTAAAAACTTTTCCAGAATCACAGATTTTAGTAGATGCTTAAGGATCATCTTCCTACCTCTTCTAATATACTCATTGAAAATCACAACTTGAAACTCTGAACACATTTTTCCCTATAGAAAGTACCACTGTTTTTTTGTGGTAGTTATTATATAGTGCTGTTGGTAAAGTGAGTGTTTCTCAAGATTCTGTCCTGGACCTTCTTTTCCCCCTCAGTATTTTTGCTAACTTTATTAGCTCCCATAGGTTAAATTATCATCTCTATGTGGATGATTCCCAAATCTAAAAATCCAGCCCCAAGTGTCTCCCCAAGCTTCAGTCCTAGTTTTCTAATTGCTGTTTCAAATCAGATGTGTTAGAGACATCTGAAACTCAACATATCTTTCCTCTTAAACCTTACCTCTTCCAAACTTTCTTATTTCTGTTAAAGGTACTACCATCCTTCTAGAGTCTCAGGTCTGTAATCTTAGCATTGTCTTGGACTCCTTTTTTCCACATGGCCACTCAGTTTTCAGATTTGGTTTTGTTTTGTTTTTTTACCTAAACAACATCTCTCATATCCAATCCTCTCTTTCTCTAATTACACAACTGTCACCTTAATTCAGGCTCTGGTCATACCTCCCCTAAGTTACTTCAGCAGCCTCCTCATTGGTTTCTCTGCCTCAGTTCCCCCAACTCCCACCTTCTCACCCAAACCATTTTACTCATTTCTTGCCAAAGTCATTTTCCTTTCCCTAAGTGAGAAATGTGACCAAAGGATAAGTAGAGCAGTTTTCAAAGGAAGAAAGCCAAGTTATCAGCAATCCTGACCATGACTACTTGGTTCTTAACTTTTTTTCCCTGACTGCTTGAAAGAACTTTGGTTTTTTTTTTTTTGTCCTGGAAGCTCTCAGTTCATTTTGAAGTTTCTTTCTACTTCCTTCTGTTCCACCATCTTTTCTGATTAGTACCTAATTTCAAGAGAGATTTCACTTCTCTCCCTCTCATTGAATCCTTCATATCTCTTTCTTTCAGGTCCCTTTTCACAGAATCCTTCTAGTTCTTAACTTTTTAAAAAAAGTTTTGTCTTAAAGTCTATATAATCTAATCACATTCCTAAAGCAGTTTAGCATTTAGTTATGCTTTATTCCTTACTTGCATACTCTTCTAGTTAACCTTCTTTAAGGCTTGGTCGGATGACCTCTCCAGTTGTATATTTCTCATCAGAAAAGATTAAAGAAAATTTTTTAACCTCATGTATGAACCATCTTTTTACATGACAAAATATTCTTCTTTTTAATGGGTAGACAATTTGGGAGCACAGGCCAGTTTCTCTCTCTCTCTCGCTCTCTCTTTTTTTTTTTTAAACATTTGTCTTCCAATCCTTGTCCTTATAGAACCTTTCACCCGTTGAATTGATTGGTTTTTTGCTGATAATGTAAATTGCCTTCTCCTGAATGCTTATGATCTTTTTTTGACATGGTAGCTCTAGAATTCATCAGCTCCATTTCTGAGCTAGTTAGATTAGGGTTCTATTTTCTTTTTGTCCTGAAGGCTTTCTGAGTTTGTGCTGTGCCTTATGTTTCTCTTGTTTGTAATTTTCTTGAATGATTTCTTAGAATGTGATTTTCAGATTCTTTGTTTCTTTATGCTTTTTTTTTTTAACTTGGAGAACTGTAATCCTTTAATTGTCTTGTTAAACTATATCATCAAGTTCTCTTGCTTGGGTTTATAAAGGTTTTTCCCCAGTTTTTCCATTTAACAATTTTTATTCTTCATCTCTTCATTTTTTGTCTTTGAACCACTCTGCCCCCCAGAGAATCTCCTACTTTGAGATTTTCCCATCCTTTATAGATTTTGATATATATATATATATATATATAATATATATGTATAGAATCCTACATATTTGTAAGTTACTGGTGCTAGTCTAAATCTCTCTTGAAGTTTCTAGCATGTTTCGTCCTCTTCTAGGGGTATAATTGCTGATATTGTAGTCTTTATTTTCTTATAATTATTCCTCTTTGCTTCTTTTATTCCATAGTATCTATTCATCGGATTTGGTTTTCTTTTCTGTTTATTTTGTAGTCTTTCTGTTAATCTTTGTTTCACAGATAACACACAGGAGGTACTAGAGTTTTCAGATTCCAGCCTCTAACAGCTTACCTCTTCATCTGGTCAAACAGGCAGAGAGCTTTGCAAGGGTTAATAATCAGCTTTATTCTAGGCTAGTCTTCTCAAATAGTTGCTGGGAGAGCTAGCTCCTATAGCATTCCCTAATAGCCCTTCTTGCAGGGGCTGGGTGAGAAGGAGTAGGGCAACTTCCCCTACATCTCCATCTTCTTGGGGTCAGGTGCAGCTTGTGCACACCCCTAAATACCCTCAAGCTTCACTGGGGTTGAGGGACACACAGATTTCCAGCTTGTGCATTCACCCCTGAGTTTCCTCATTTACTGATCACTGACCACCTGTTTTGTAGGGCAGCAGACAAAGAAGGCATCTTGCCATCATTAAGCTCACAGGTTAGCTTTAGCAATATCACTGTTTTGTGCAAGCATATCAATTATGTCACCCCCTATCTCACAGCACAGCTAACACCTGGAAAGTAGATATTCCCATGGCCCTGGATCCCGAAAAACCAACTCTAGGAAGGATAACAAAATCTTCCTACGTACAGTCTTCTACTGATTTATTTTCTTTTGTTCTCTTATCATATTTGTTGCATATATTTGAGCCGAGTATGGGGATTTGAGTTTCATCCCAACCACACAATTCACTATCTTGGTTATTACCATCGGGTGTTAGGCTTTCCTGGAGTATATTTATGTATTTATATGAATCTGCATAAAGAGGAAGTGATTTGGAACTTCATAATTCTAGATTGAAACATGGTTCATTCTAAACAGCTTTTGGCAGCTGTAAAATCCAGGACTCTCAAAAAGTAATTTTGTTTTTTGATTTTCAGATGCCTAAAAATACAGTTTATGAAGAATACAATTTGTGAAAAGGTATTTTTTTATTCTCTTTTTCAGGTAGGCCCTGAAGCCCAGGAGAAATTTATCTCTCTTCTTTCTAAGTTATTAAATGAACTACAAACTGATGAGCCGTTACTACCTTTGATTGATAACTGGGTTGATACTGAGATATGGAACCAATACCTAGAATATCACCATAGTCTTTTAAATGAAAATAATAAAAAAATAAGCTGGTTTCAGTCTCCTTGGTTGTATGTAGAGTGTTACATGTACCGTAGAGTTCATGAGGCATTAATGCTAAGGTAAGTTAATAACTTGTCAAATTCTATGTTACTTAATATATTTTAAAATGCTCTTTTTTTTTTTTTTTTTTGTAGAAAGGTAGAGGAGTTTGGTAGAAAGAGCTAACCTGGAAGCCAAGGAATCTTGGATTCAAATCCTGCCTCTTAACACATTGTGTGATCCTGAGCAACTTAACTTTTCAGTGTTCTCAGTAAATTTCTAAGATTTATAAATTTCAGAAGTTTCATTGAAATGTATATACTTCTTTGAGACTATGCCTGGCATTCCATTTTAAAATTCTTTTAAAAATTGATTGCTTTGCTTAGTTTATATTAAAGGTTTATTTTCCCGTAAAGTACAAATTCATAGCTTTTGCCCAAATGTCTATGCAAGACCTAGAGTATAGACTCAGTCTGACTTTTCAATAACTAAAAAATATAAAAACAAAACAGTAAATATTCTAACAATAAAAAAAATAGGTAACATTTCAGCATTTGTTTCATAAAAGAAACATCAGACCAGTACATCACTGTGTCATGTTCGTTACACTGTCTAAAATCCACCTAGTCGAAAAAATACTAAAGGTCATGACATCTTTCACATTTGTTCATTGTTCCATTTCCCAGCATCCTGGTTCAAGCCTTCTTCCTGCTTCCATTCTCTTTACCCTTCTAATCCATCTTTATTCCTTTCCAGAAAAATATCTGATGGAGATTCTGGCTAATCACTCCTTTGGTCATATGTCATCAGTGACTGTTATTGCCTTCTGAATCAAATTCTTTTGCTTACTCTAAATGTTCCTTCCCACAGCCTTGCCACGTTCCTTTGTTTTGAGCCTTAGCAGAAAGAACTGTCTTTCATGTACTCTAGGCAGTGGACAAAGTGTGGGCGCCTTGCTGAGCTCTCCTCTGGGTCTTTGTCTCAGGCTGTTGCTGTGACTTGGAGTGTCCTTCCTCAATGTGGCCCACTTCCCATATTGTAACCCTCGTACTTTTGTAACAGTAAATGTTGTTTCATAATCATTGTACTTATGTCATATTGTTCATTTTTATTTTTGCTGTGGTGTATTATCCCTCTACTAGAGTACCAGGTGGTTGAAAGTGGGGAATGTAAAATGTTTATATATTGTATCTCCTGCACTGCCAAGCATAGTACTCTGCTTATAATAGGCAAATTATAACGTTTTATGGTTTACAAATTCATTTACATGGTATCTCATAACAGCTGTCAGGTATGTCAGTTTTACAGATAAGGAAACTGAGGCGAGGAGAGCATTTAAATGACTTGCCCAGGATAACACAGACATTAAGTGTTCCGTTCTTGGTTCCAAGCCCAGCATTATCCATTGTACTGCCTTATTGATTTCACGTAGCGAATCCTAATTCCTGCTTTTGATATTTGAATTTCTTTTTTTTCTGTTGTTAAGGTGCTTTTTTAATGGACTTCAAAGAATTTAAATGTTTAATGGAGTCTACCTTTTCTCCTTCATTATTAAATTTTGTTGCCCTATAATTAATTTGTTCCTTAGTTTGCAACGTTACTCATCATACCATTTTATAAATGATAGTTAATCATTTGTTCAGTTCATGTGTTTATAATTGACATAATCTGTGATGCTGAGTGAACATGTGAAAAATTTTAAAGGAATCTTGTGTTACTGATTCAGAGTTCTTTGAAGGAATGGAACTTAAAGGACCTATCTTCATATTTAAGCATAGGGTTTTAGTAATTACACAAATGTTGTCAAATGTCTCCTTGGTTTCTCTTTTCTTCAAGTTGGGTTCAGGCTAAGAAATTTTGTAGGAAAGAACCACAAGGACAGTTATGAGGGACATTCATAGCAATTGCTTTCACTTCTATTACCAACAGAAAGTTATTGATGATGAACCTTCGTGTAAAAGAAATGGTAACATAGCCTGTGGTACAGGATACTCTTCCCTGATGGTTAGTGGTTTAAGTTCCAAATTTACTTTTTTTTGGAGACAGTACTCTGTGAAGAGGTAAGAGTTCAGGTTCTTAGAGTGTACTTGTTTATATTTTAACCCTATACTCTTCAGGGGGAAAAAACCCTACTCTCCTTCAGCATTTTTGCAGGTCCTAAAGGACCAACACTAACTTTGTAATAGTTACTTATCTGTAAGTCAGAGGTAAGAATCAAAAATTTCTTAGTCATTTATGACATTTAATGTAAGATATGTTTTTCAGATGCTCAAAAATGACAACTAAATGATGTTATTTTGAATTATATAAATGATGGAGTAGAAGTTAAACATGCAAATGGATGTTTTTCTTCAAAGTCACATTGGGATTTAGTATACTTATTCCAGTTATACTATCATCACCAAAAACATTGTGAAATTCCTCTTTTGGAATTGCCTTCAGAATAGTTTATGAGCCATACAAGAAAAGTCTCACTATCTCATGGTCCTGCCTCATTTTTGAATTGAGATGGTATTACTTAGTTCTATCCAGCCCTTTACCAGACTTGGCTCCAAAGGACTTTGACTGTTTCCAAAAATTAAATCTACCGTTAAAAGATGAAGATTTGCCACCACTGAAAATATTCAAAAGACTATGTTGTGTGATCTAAAGAAAGTAGTACCATAAGAGGAAATTCAAAAAATATTTTGAGCAATGATATACATTGGAATATGTATATATTTCTCTAATTTGACTGCTTTGAAGAGGAAAAGACCCCCAAGGTTTCTGGCCAAAACAGAAATAATTGCTATTTATATTCATTCTAAGCCAGTCTTGGCCCAAACAATGTTTATTGGGACCCATTGTTGGCCAGCCTGGAGAGCCTGATTGTTTTGGAGTTGATGTTAGTCTTTAAGAAAGGGGGACAAAGGGTTTCAGATATTAAAATATACTTTCCCTTTGGGCAGAGCTCTAGCTGATAAGGGTATGATACCCTGTGTGGACTGAGGAAAGGGAAAGAAAGGAAAGAGAAAGACATGTCCTACTGGCCACTTCCAGTTTGGTCCCCAGTAGGCAGTTCCTTTTCTACTCAAAGGTTGTTGTTTGTCCTTCCATTCTTGAAGCAGACCGTGACATCAGGGAGGTGATGCCATGACATACTTTTGAATTGGATTTAGATGAGGGAGGGCTGTGCAAAGTCACTAGCCTCGTTTTCTCTTCTTGAGCTATCTGGGTCCAGGGCCAGATTTTTTTTTTTTTTACTAGATAAAGAGGTCATTTTCTGCCTCATTTTTTATTAAGCTTTAATGGGTGTTGCCTGAGTCAACTTGAGTCCTGTTAAAGACCTTAGATTGAAAAGAGCAAGGTCCCCTCCGCATCCTTGGGCCATCTCAGTTGTCCTGATCCATATTTGACCTCTGGAGGAGAAAATTAGGCTGGTGATTTTAAGTCCAATTCACTTGCATGGCATCACCTCCCTAATGTCATGGTCCTCTTCAGGAACGAAAGACAGACAGTTCAAATCAGTCACATTACTTCCTTGTCACAACTTATTTACCATAAACTTTCAATTTTGCATCTAGATCTAGGGGGGGCCCATGGTATACATAATTTAGAATAGAATATAATTCGCAAATCTTTCAAATTTGACTTTGAAATGTGCCATCATTTTTTTCTTCAGATTTACCTTCCTATTTGTTTTCTTTAATTAACATTAATCTGATTTCTCCATATTCTGTTATGAGTTGGCCCAGAAAATAATTGATGTTAAGCATGGGGAAGAAGAGATGGGAATAACCAATTTGAAATTTGAAATTTTCCAAAGGTAACCTGTATATAGGTATCAAAGCTTGGGTAAACCACATTATATTTTATATATATTTATTATATTATTTATTATTATGTTATATATTTTATAATATACCATGATTTTATATATTAACAAGTATATATATAATTTAATGAGATAATAGTATATATATTAATAAATGTATAACAATATATATTAATTTAAATTATATTGACTGTATAATAATGTTAAGGCAGCTAGGTGGCCAAGTGGGATAGGGTTGAATTTGGACTAAAGAAGACCTGAGTTTGAATTTCCCCTGGAAGGCTTAGTTTTCTGACCATAGGCAAAGTCAGTAACCCCTTTCTGCTTTAATTTGCTCATCTGTAAAATTGGAATCACAGTAGCACCCACTCACAAGGTTGTAAGGATAAGTACAAGAATATAAACCTGAATACTCTATAATATAATGTTTGTTTTTGTCAAGACCGTGGCTTTTCCTTGTACCCTTGTGCTTCCTGACTTTTTGAAATTTTTATCCAAAGAACTTGACAAATAAGGAGACAACACTAAATTACTCAGTATTGTATATTGGGAAGGGCTATAGTTTGTCAGAGTAAACTTTTTAGGATTATGTATAGAAGATTTGTTTCTTTTAAGAATTAACTATTGAATTACTAGGATAATATTAACAACTATTTAAAATATAGTATTGTATTTTTACACCTTGTTTCTTTTGTCCCATTTTAGTTCACCAACCTGTGACTTGGATGTTTTTAAAGAACCAAAAAAACAGAATTTCTTGGAATCACAGGAAGCTATTATGAGTTTATGTAGTTACCTACAAGAGTTAAAAAGGATTGAAAACCTAGATGAAAATCAAGTAAAGGATGAGTTTTGTAAACTCTTGCAGGTAAATATTAACACTATTTCTCTCCCCCCGCCTTTTTTCCGTGCATGTGTGTGTACACACGTATACACAAACATATATATTTTTTATTTGCAGTTATAAAAAGTTAATGATTTTTTACATATTCATAAGTATATTTAAATTTGCCAAGTCATTTAAGGCCAGTCCTACATACTTGTAATGGATTCCTTAAAACAAAAACAAGATGTTCCTGACTTTAACTTCACAACTTAATAGATATTCATCTTTGTTTCTCAAGTTTGTTTACCCCTCTCTAATAGTACTCAATCTGAAAGAATGATGCTTCAGGAATTAAATTTTAGACATATAAGTTCAAACAGTAATTTTAATTTTTGCTTAGGTCATGGAATGACTAAATTCAAATTAAAACAGTAAGATCTTTCCCACTTAAACAGCTCATTACAGTAATTTAGATATTTTAGCATTAATCATTAGCCTTAAATATGTGGCTTCCATGTTGCTGCTGGCTCTGTTTCTCTGAAAGCACCCATTTAAGGCCTGTCCAAGGACAACAAAATCCTAGGCATGAAACTTGGAAATTCACAGTAGTTTTGGACATAATTTTATTAATGTCAAATTGTAGTGATAAATTAGTGTGTAAATGAAAATTTATTAGACCTTCTAAACACAGATTTTTTCCAAAATATTTCTTTCTAAAAGGATTTCCTTTTCTTAAAATCAATTTAAAAATTTATCCTGATGTTAAAAGGACTAACCACTAAATTTTTATGAATTAGGTGGAACCACTAAAATGATGTATATATCTTTTACTAGACCTTAAAGCAAAATAAATCTTTAAAGTTAGAATTCATCTGGACGAAGAAAGTATCACCCCTAGCTGTACCAGACCACTTCCAGCCTTGGGCCTTCCAGACAGAAGAATCTTGTCTCCACCCAAGTTTGAGGAGAATACAATGGGCTTCCCTACTTTACAGTAAATTATTTATAAATTTGGGTGGGGTTGACCAGAATTAGAGTCAATGAAATCTTATTATCAGTAATCTTGGCAGAATACATTTTACATTAAAATGTACCTCATTTTCCAGTTTTGCCTTCTCAGATTATGTATGTACATATGAATATGTAGGGAGATGCACAAATGCTTCAAGTGAATATTTTTCCATCAGTGCAGATTATTATCTACCTACATATTATCACATATAATTCTTACTCATTTTCCCATAAACCCTCTTTAGAGGAGGCATCTGCTCCTTTGATCCTTACTATGTATGTGTCAGTACAGTATTTGGGCTTGTTTTCTTTTCTATACCTACTTTGGTTATATAATTAGTCCATCTCTATGTTCTAGAAGTTCAGCCTTGTAAATTGTTTATCCATGCCTACTTCCAACAAAATGTTTCACCTGTGCAACCTAAGCAAGTTTTGCTTGGACATAGAAAGTTAGATTCTGGGTGGCAGACCTTTATTTTGACCCAAGGCCTATATTTGATATGACTCTAGTTAGCTATTTTGTTTTGCACACTACTAAATTTTAGAGATGTGGGTGAGGCTGTCTGTAAAACCAAGATAATCCATCAATAACATAAATCTTCTGCTGGCTGTGTGAAGCTTGTAGTCATAATTACTGAAATAATATCTTAATGGAATCCTGCCACTTTCAAAAACTGATTTCAGCCTAGACTGAATTTACACTCCTTGTTTAAACAGATGTGTAAGATTAATTAAAAGAGGTAATGGAATGTTTGATGGGAATACTTCAGCGTGTGTATAAAATTATATAACTTTTTCCCACCCTCTAAACTGTACTTGTAAATTAAGGACAGAATTTTAAAACAAAAAAGCTCACCCTTTGTTTCATTCCTAATCTTTTTCACCACAGCTGTCTTCCCAGCCTAAACCACAAAGGGATATGGGATGTATGGGGAGAGGGCTTCCCATTTTTCCTACCAGTTCTACTTAGTGCTCCCAAACTACCACCCTAGTCAGTCAGAGCCAAAGGGCAAAGAGAGGAGAGTTTACGTGAAACTTATTTTCAACGTCCAACATTACCCTGAAAGACTAGTGTGATAGTTTACGTTGACTATTGAGAGGTGGCGCAGTAGACTGCACCAGCCCTGCAATCAGGAGAACCTGAGTTCAAATCCTGCCTCATTAGCAGTGTGACTCTGGACACTTAGCCATGATTGCCTCCAACAAACCAAATACGTAGAACATTGAAAATTAACTGCGATTTTTTTCCTTAAAAAAAAAAAATTCTAATTGAAGTGGTCTACAATGATAAAGTATTAATGCCATTATGTGTTACTTGGTTTTTATTGGAGGTAGGGTTAGTAATGAAGAGAAATATTTTAAAATAGTATTTTAAACAATTAGGTATTTGAACCTTTTAAAAACTATTTTAATCAATTTTCAGTGTCTTAACTGTTCAGAACGAATAAATGGGGAAAAATTTGCTTTTCTACGTACAACAGTGATTGACTGCCCAAATTGTTTTCTCTTGTCTTTTTTTCTAATTTCAAAACAATTGGTTCTGACATGAAAAATGCCATCAGTTACCTGAAATATTGTCAGTGGCATAACAAAATGATTTTTCATGTGAAGATTAGTGAATACATTGCATTTGAATTGCATGGAGGAACCCATCATGATTTTTGCTACTGAAGATGAAGCCTTTGAAGTATTTGAATTGTTTCTCGATAATGAACAATGATCATTTTATACTTTCTTTCAGGTTTCGTTATGGGGAAATAAGTGTGATCTGTCACTTTCAGGTGGTCAGAGTAGCTCTCAGACATATAGTCCACTGATAGCTTTGGAAGACCTGAAACCTTTCATTTTAGTGAATAATATGGACCACCTTTGGTCACTACTTATAAACAGAAAGAAAATGAGGCAGACATTGCCTGCTACTAGAGTGGATTTTGTCCTGGATAATGCAGGGTTTGAACTTGTTACAGATTTGGTAGTGGCAGATTTTCTGTTAGCATCTAAGTTGGCTACTGAGATCCACTTCCATGGAAAAAGTATTCCCTGGTATGTTTCAGATACTAATAAAAATGACATTAATTGGGTGATTGAAGAATCAAAAGCTTCTAATACTAAGTGCATGTTTGAGTGTGGAGTTAACTGGGAGAACTATTTTAAAAAGAATGCATGGGTTTACCAAGATCATATGTTTTGGACTCTGCCTCATGAGTATTGTGCTATGTCTCAGGTTGCTCCTGACTTGTATGCTGAACTACAGAAGTCAGATTTAATTCTTTTCAAAGGTGATTTGAACTATAGGAAATTAGTAGCAGACAGAAAATGGGGGTTTACAGTTCCATTTCATGAGGCTTTGAATGGCTTCCATCCTGCACCTCTCTGCAGCATAAGAACAGTAAAAGCTGAAGTTCAAGTTGGTCTGGAACCTGGGCAAGGGGAAGAGATTGCTGTTACTGATCCAGAGTGGATGACCATTGGAAAATATGGTGTATTTCAATTTGATGGGACAGTGTGATTTGGCTAAAGGGATTTTTAAACCTTTAAAGAGAAACTCGAACATAGCACATTTCCTCCGCAGAAAAGTAATTTTAAAATTTTACTAGATTCTTGAGGTTCAGCTGCTTTGGGAGTCTTTAAAGACATTTCATTTCTTACTATTCATTGAAATTTTATGTTTATCATTCAGTATTTCAAGTGGTTTAAAGAAGTTACTGAGACAAATGAAAAAAATTGAATTGTGCTTTTTTAGCTAAATACACTTATATTTCCATTTAATTTTTGCCATTTGAAAATGTAGTAAGGTGCATGATACTTAATATTTTGGGAAATCTTAAAATTATTTTTACTTTTAGACTGCTGAACACATCTTGTGGTGGCATAATATTTAATTTATCTGCTCTTAGGATGAATTTCTTGTTTGAACCTCAGGGAAGTAGAAAATTAACTTGAAAGTATTAATAATTCAGAGGAATTGCCTTTTGTACTTGAATTTCTTAATGATAGTAGCATTCGTAGGTGTTCTGCATCCTTATACATGCATTTAGTTTTTGAATGAAGTTTGTTGAACTACAAAAAATTAAACAGACTGGAAAGATATGTATTATTGAAGAATGTGACATCTTTTTCGTGTTTGTGGATTATATCCATGGAACTAAAAGATATTTTGATCAAATTGTCTAGAAATGAACAAATTGCTTTTCTGGAATTTATGTTCTACCTGCTGATTGGTTATAATAGTCTTTGCCCCTCATTGAAATAGCATTTATTCTCATGCTTTAAATATGGAAAGATGTCTTAGATGTTTTAGAAAGTATCAGCATTTTACCACCTTGGTTTGAAAAAAATATAACTGAATTTGTTTTCTGGGGTTTTGTTTATAAAATTCCCTTTGATTTTGTTTTTTATCCCAGAGAGTTAAAAATAAACAATTAAAAGATCAAGTCAATGCAGGGAACTAATAGTGCATCAGAAACACAAAAGCAGGCCTTGTACAATGCAATTTCCATGAGATTAACTTAGCTTCCTTTCTTCCTAATTAGCTAGAAAAAAAATCTGTATTGATATTATATATGTAAAATAACAGTTAATTTTTTCTCTGTATATTTTCTTTATGATTCTTTTCAAAGATAAGTTATTGTGCATTACAAAGTGTATTTTAAAATAAACATAACATCAGCTATTAGCAGTTTGGTTAAATAAAGTACAATACTTACAAAGAATTTCAAAACTGTGAAGTTACTTTTAACTTTTCAAGTTTTCTGAGTTTGCCAATTTCTAAACAATGTAAATTGCTATAATAAAATTTGCATTTGAAAAAAATTGTTTTCCTGTTTTATTCCTAAATTATGTGGCATGACCTTTGGTTCTTTTTTAAAAAATCATATTGATGCTGTTTTCTTTTATTTTGCAACAACTCTCTTTTCCCATTCTACCTCGCTTCAATTGGCACCCTCTTTTGTCAGTATAGTGCAGCTAAAGAAATCAATACTTTGCAAGTATCTGGATATGTATGCTTCCTTCTACGTTTGGACCTCTTAACCAGACAGGAGGCATGCTTCACCATCATTCTTCTGAAGTCACGGTTTGACCCTTGTTTTTAAATTATTTTTAAAACAAACATTAACAAATATGAATTTTTACATATTAAAAACAGGAAAAAAAGATTATATATAAATTTGTGATTTCATACAGTTTTGGTTCTGTCAACACTGCCTTTCTTGTCTGTTTCCTTTTCTGAATTTCTTCTGCATAGGTTTCATTGATAATCTTTTCATCACTATCACCAACCCTTCCCATGTTCTTTCTGTAATATCCCACCCACCCTCCCAACAAAAAACTATCTCATATGTTTTATGAAGCAAAACAAATACATATCTTGGTCAGGTCTGGAAATATTCTATACCGCTACTCCAGTGAGATATAA
>CM053770.1:432987429-433009268 GCA_028658325.1 Potorous gilbertii | reverse complement strand
GGGGGGGGGGGGGAGGAAGTTAAACATCTTCTCTGCCCATTACTAAGCCTCAATACGTTGTTAATTTCTATTGAGGCAGTGGGTCAGAGGGATAAGCCTTCCACCAAGTATAAATACCCTGAGGTGAGGTTTTGTTTTGGGGTTTACTCATTGGAAGTGTTTGGTTGCAAGAGACTCTGGGTAGTCACTGAGGAGCCCTCCCTATTCCTGCTTGGAAAAACCAGGTGTTATGGCTTCTCTTATAACTATATGTTATGATCAGTTGGATCTGTCCGTTGGTCTGTAATGCATGTATTGCTTATGGTCAGTTGAAAGCTCTGTCTTTTGGGTTTTATTTCTCTGTATTCTCTCTGAAGTTCAAGGTGCTGACTTTTTCCCCTGAACTAAGTGAATGATGTATGTGCTTGATTAAAGTGATTGATGATCCCTCATAAGTTGCTTTCCTTTTAGAAAAGCAGATCTAAGAACCTGTACAGCAGGCCCTCCTATGTATGCTGGTGTCCCTGATGTTACAGGGGAGTAAATTAGAGTGGAAAGAGGTAGGAATCTTGCAATAATAATCTAGATGAGAAGTTAGGAGGGACTAATATGGAGTAGTGGCTGTGTGAGTGGAGAGTCACAGACAGGAGGTGTGGCACCTAATTGGAAAGTGAAGTCAAAGATAACAGGTTATGAGAACCTGAGTGCTAGAAGGATGGTGATGACTTCAACAGCAATGGAGACATTTGGAAAATGAGAAGGATCATGGGAAGATGATGTAATGTTATCTGTAACCTAACTGTCAATGGCTGGTCATCATTTTTGACATTACCATGAAAATTAAAAAGAACAGGGTCCTTATCAGTCACTGTCTTCAAGAGCAGAACTCATCCCAAAGACATCTTACGGAGCCAGGGGGTGATCTAGGATTAGGTAGACTTAACTACCTTGAGGGATCTGATGCCCATCCATAATAAGGAAAGTTGGGAGTTTGCATAGCAGAGAAAAAGAACATAATAGGGGAATAGGGAGGGATAAGAGCAGTGTGATTGGTGTTAAAGATATGTGCCATAATTGGTTATTATGGAGGGGGAAGAGAAGGTGGTAATGGAAACCATCTTCTCAAAGTCCAGCTAGATGGTCATACCTCTTGGGATTGGGGTGGGTGGCTGCCCTAATCTTGAATACTACTGCTTTAATTCATCATTTCTCTGCTAAGAAGTGGTAAACATACTTCATTAGTCCTCTGAAGTTACAATTATACGCTATTTAATTAGAGAGATGGAAATCAAAATAACGAGGTACCATATCACACCTATCAGATTCTCTAACATGACAAAACAGGAAGATGATAAATGTTGGAGAAGATGTGGGAGAGTTGGAATACTAAATCATTGTTATATTCGAGTTCTTGACTTTTAAAGTTATTTCCTTTATAGTATTGTAGTCATTGTCTAAATAGTTCGAGTTCTGCTTACTTCACTTTGCATCAGTTCATACAGATCTCAGATTTTTTCCGAAACCATGCCTGTGTGCCTGTGTGATAGATGATTAGTTGGACTCTTATTTTATTCCAATCCAATCAGTATTGATCAGTTTGATATGATTCCATAGGGAATGTGATTATAAATTCTGTATACTAGACCCCAGAGCAGGGAACTACAGATTATAAATTCACTTGTTTGATCGTAGAAAGCAGACTAGGACCTCCATTCTAGTTTTTCTTTGTTACGGTGACCAAGCCCAGTGTAGCAGAAGTGACTGAATAACATGAAAAGTCACCCAGTTATCTTTGTTGCCCCTCCATTCCTTATCATACTTCTATTGCTAAACATGGAAAGATGACCATGAGCACTAGACCAACAAGTGGCCCTGTTTGCCAGTCTGTCTACTGTCCCATTGACCCATGTCAATGTTTTGACATCTCTTTATCAGCCCAGCCAATGGGTCTGCTCATCAGCTTGGTAGGTTCTGAAAGATTACAATTCTGCTCATCGGCTCATTTGTCAGCCAATGGGGATTCCATATTTTGTGTTGACCCTTCTGGAGGATCAAGGTCAAGATCTATCAACCAATGAGGTTCTATATTTTACTGTGCCTATTCTGTATCATCTGGGTATCAAGTATTATGAAACTATGACCCTGGAGGAAGGAGGCATCTTAGATTGTGAGGAACATCTCAGGTCCACTCCATTATAAGATGCCATGGACCCTTAAATAGAGTATTATTGGCTCAGAGCTCTGCCTCTTTTATTGTAGGCTGGACAATTTTGGACCCCCCTATCTATCATCATTTTTATGATATTGTAATGTTTCATTTTACTATACCGTAATTTGTAAAGCCATTCCCCAGTCAAGAAGCAGTTCTCCTGTTTCCTTTTCTTTGTTGCAACAAAAGTATTGCATTTGGTATGGATGGATTCTATCTGTCTTTGATCTCTTTGAGTTATGTGACTAGTGGGATTGATGGGTCAATGGGTAATGCATATATTTAGAAACTTTTGGGGTACATTTCCAAATTACCTTTTGGAATCACTGAATCAATTCACTGTTCCATCAATAGTACATTAGTATACCTATTTTCCTATAGCTTCTACAAGAATTGTCATTTATGTTTTTTATCATCTTTTCCAATTTGATACATGTGGGGTGGACCTTATCTCATAACTTCACTGAAAAAGTTGAAAATATTTCCTTTTTACCCCTCATTTCACAGCAGAACTCTTTCTTTTTCCTTCACTCCTGTCTTAGATGAGGAGATGGTCTTTCTTTTAGCCAAGGCAATCCCCTCTACAAACATCCTTGATCCCATCCCCTCCTGACTTCTCCAGCAGATTTCCCTCTCTATTAACCATGCTGTAATCATCGGCTCTTTCCTTTACTGTCTGCAAGGAAACCTGGGTCTTCCCTTTTCTTAAATACTTTCCTATATCTCCTCCCCTTTGTGGTTAAACTTGAAAATGCTACCTACTTTCAGTGTCTCCACTTCATCTCCTCTTGTAAACCCTCTTCGGTCTAGTTTCTTATCCCATCATTCAGCTGAAACTTCTTTCTCTGAAGTTGCCAACCTCTATTCTATACTATCTCACTTGATCTCATCAGTTCTTGCTGAATTATCATCTCTATGAAGATGATTCCTAGATCTCTATTTCCAGGCCAAGTCTCTCTCCAGAGTTCCAGTCCCACTTCACCTTGTGTATTTCTCAAACCAGGTGTCCCATAGGGATCTCAAACTTAACATATTGGAGCCCCAGCAGAAATGGCACTAGTAAATCCCCACACCCTGAAAGGACCCGAGGCTCTTGTGTGGAGTAACCTGTCAGCAATAATGGCAAGGGCAACAGTGCCTTGACAATCTTACTCTTAGTCTATAACTGTAGCATGGAAAAGGTCCTTCTGGATACCCACCCTTAGTCTGGATGGTGCAGTTTCAAGGGTTCATAATGCAATAGACCTCCTCATTCAGACACCCCAAGGTAGTAGCAGAGCTTCTGAAAAAGATCCCCAAAGCACTGGAGAAAAGAACAGCTCAGCTTGAAGATTATGTGGCAAGGCAGAAGGGGAAAGCATCTTGAAAAAAAGCTGACCAGGTCTGGGATTGGTCAAGAAGGCCTGAAAACAGCCTCCCCTTCCCCTTTTTAAACACTCAAAGCATTCAGCTAACCTCAGAGTCATGAAAGAAAAGGGCAACTTCTCTGCCAAATTTTTAAAGTCTTTCTCCCCATCCTTGCTGCTGTCTCACTTCCTCAACATTGGTTGGGGATTTATATTGAAAGATGTCTCACCATCTCTACCAGCAACATCTGGGGAAGTAGGACTAAGAATCTCACCAAATAGTAGACTGTGTAGAACAGTTAATGGAGGAAGGTCCTGGATCCCAATGGCTCATGTGACTTGTATTCATTTGTCATGTAAATGCTGTGTTCCTAGTCCAGTAGAATAGAAATATAGACACCTATATTTACATCCTGGGGATCAGCTGAGGAAGCATGTCAGACTGGTTCACATATTGTCTCTGCCTGGTGAGTTCTCTAATGATGCACTTAGCACAGTTCCTGGCACTTAGTATGCCTAATAAACATTTATTTATTGATTGGTTGATTATTGATTAATGACCAGTACACATTACCTTTCCTGCCCCCAAAGATGAAGCTTCCTGGACTTTCATGAAATTAAAAATATATTCCAGATTCTCCTAAACAGTGTCTTCTACTTTGAATAAGTGAATCATGCCTGCATTAAAAGCATGACATTTAGGTACTTGTCCAAAAATCCTTGTGAACTCGTGGTCACAAATGTCACAGAAAAACCCCAGGACTATTGTACATTGGTTAAAGTGGCCACTTGGTAAAGATTTCCTTCAGTTCTGCTTCACAGGTAAATGTGAAACCAGAAAACAGGCAGTCAGGAAATTATAAATGCAGACTCTCATACAGGTGGTCTGCTAAGATCTCATTTTCTTTCTACAATGCTATAACAATCTGACTCTAACATTTTTAAGTCTCCCTCATCTCACTAACCACCTCCTAATCCCCTTTCCCTCGATCTTGGAGGATTAATTTCCTGCTTTGGTCAGTGTGTGCTAGATAGCTGATCTTTCTTGGATTGTTTGATTTTTGCTTCATGCTAAACTGACACTGGGTTCCTTTGCTTGAACTTTCCAAACCAGTTTCACTGTAATGAAGACCTATGTCTACTTTAACAACTCAAAGTAGAAAGGGTTTATTCTTTGCCCAATGCTTGGTCCAGTTCACCAAAGTCCAGCGAGCATTCAAGTGGTCCACCATTATGCTATTGCCTTTGGGATAAATGCTTTTGAAAGGCAACATCTTTACTATTGTGGACACATTATATGTTTATATTTGTCTCTACCTTCCTTCCCACTCCTCACCCCTATTTATCTTTGCTGAAATAAATGGAACTTATTAATTTGAAGAAAAAATTGTTCAAAACAGAAGTATCTTTCTCCCTAAACCTTCCCTTCCTTCCCAACTTTCCTATTGCTATTCAGGTACTATAATTCTCTCAGTCACCCAGCCTCACATCCTTAGTATTGTCTGACTTTTCACTTACACTCACTCTACATAACTAGTCAGTCCATTGCCAAATCTTGTCATTCATACCTTCACAGCATTTTTTGTATATATCCCCTTCTCTCTTTTTATACCTACATCACCCTGACCCAGGTCTAGACACATGCCTAGACTATTGAAATAGCCTTTGAATTGATCTCCCTACCTTAACTCCCTTCCCACTCCTATCCATATTCCACCCAGATGTCAAAGAGATTTTTCTCAAGTGTGATTTTAAACATGTCCCCCACCCCTCTCTATTCAACAAACTCTAGTGGCTCTCCATTACTTCTAGGATCAGATGTAAGTCCACTGTTTGGCATTTAAAGTTTTTTTATAACCTGTTCTCTTCCTACCTTTCTGATCTTACTCTTTCCTCCCCTCCACAAACTCTGTGATTTGAGTTACATTGGTCAAATTACTGTTCCTCAAATATGTCATTCAATCTCTTGTCTTTGAGACTTTGCATTGGTTGTCCACTATGCCTAGAGTGTTTGGTCTCCTCACCTTTGTCTGACTCTTATTTTCCCTGACTTCCCTTTAAACCTCAGCTCAAATCCCTTCTTCTGCAGGAGGCCTTTCCAAGTTCCTCCAGTTGCTATTGCCTACTCTGATATTATTTTCCATCTACTCTGTATATATTATGTTTATACCCATTTATTTACAAGCCGTCTCTTCTGTTAGAATGTGAGCTCTCTGAAAGCAGGTAATGTTTTTGCTGTTTTCTGCATCCCTAGCACTTATAGTATCTGGCACATAGTAAATGCTTAATGAATGCTTGCTGGATGAGGTAGATCATCAGATTTGTTTTAATTTGCACTTTTATTAGTTATTTGGAACATTTTTTCATATTACTGTTAACATCTTGGCTTTCTTTAGAGAATTGCCAATTAATATCCTTTGACAATTGTCTTTTAGGGGATGGCTCTTGTTCTTATACATTAATATCAATTCCCTTCATATCTTGCATATCAGATCTTCATAAGAGAAATTTGCCCAAAGATTTTCCCCCATTTAACTCTTTGCCTTCTGATTCTAATTGCATTGATTTTACTTATGCAAAACCTTTTAATTTTGTGAAATCACAACTGTCCATTTTATCTTTTAGGATTATCACTCTCCTTTGGTCAAAAACTCTTCTCATATTCATAGTTGTAAGGGTTATCATTTTCCCTTCTCATACTTTTTATCAGTAAGTTCATCCCATTCACAATTCTGATTGCTCATGGTATTTTTTTTTTACTTTTTCCTCTTTTAGTCAACAAACTTTCCTCCAAACAAAGGAAATGTGAAAGAGAATTGTCATCAACATTTATAATTTGTAATTGAAAATGGTCTGCCCCATTTCAAGGTCTGACCCTTCTCATTTAACCTACCCCAGTCATTCTCCCCTTTATGGACTCCATTTTGATCCACCTTCCAAAGTTGAAATTTATTATGCTTATGATGATTACCTTCACAACTATTCCCTCTCTTTTAAACCCCACTTTCCCTGTCTGCCTGTTTCTCTATTGAGTTTAATGTATTTCTACAATACACTTTATGTGTGTTACCCTCCCCTATTCAGTTGTGATAAGGAAGTTTATGAGATACCTGCTCCCACCACTGTTTTTCACCGTTTGCATATTTTTTTCATGCATCCCAATTACGAACTGCAGAAAGTTTCTCCCTTCTTTCTTCTTTCTTCTCTAGTATATTCATTTTTGCATCATTTTATTTCCTCTCAAATCAACCAAAGAGAACAAAATCTACTCAGCTCTAGTTTGTCTTTCTTAACTCCCTTTGTAACTTTTGAAGACAGTAGGATTTTGAAAGAACAGTTGTCTCTTCTACCCCAATGTAAGCAAGCAATGGATTATCATGCAATCATCCAACTGTTTAAATTTTCTTACCCTTCCAGACTTTCCTGGCATTTTTCATCTGCCTTTGGTTGGTATTTTAATCTGGGAGAGTTCTTTATTCTTTTAAAAGTCTATTTTTTCTCCCACCCCATTAGATTACATTCAGGTTTGCTCAACAAGTTATTCTTGGCTGTAAATCTTTATTTTTTTTCTTTTGGACTATCGCATACCAAGATTTTCTCTCTGTTAATAGTTGCAATATAGTCTTGAGTGATCAATTCTAGTTTCTTAGTATCTGAATTCTTTCTTGTTGTTTGCAATATTTCTTTTTTTAACCTAGCTCTGACTACAACATTCCTAGGTGTTTTCAATTTAGAATTTGTTTCAGGAGGCAACTTGTGGATTCTTTCAATTTTGTACTTTGTCCTCTGTTCCTAATAGATTTGGATAATTTTCTTTTATGATATCTTGAACTATGTTACCCAGGGCTTCTTTGTTTGTGATTTTTCAAAGGATCATATAATTCTTTATTTCTCCTTGTACTATTTTACTGGTCAGTTATTTTTGATAGTAGATACCTTACATATAAATACTCCTGTTTTTTAGATAGATACTTCTGTTGAAATAGTAGATCTCTTTATTTTTCATCCTTTTCACTTCTTACACAAACCAGATAGGTGGCACAGACCTGGAGTCAGGAATATCTGAGTTCAAATGTGACCTCAGACACTTAGTAGATTTGTGTCCTTGGACAAGTCACTTAGTTTCACTTTACTCAATTGTAATATGGGAATATCCCAAGTAGGTTGTGAGAATAAAATGAGACAATATTTGTAAAGTGCTTTACAAACCTAACAATGCTATATAAGTGCTAGCTATTATTAGTAATAATTCACTATCAAATAGTTACATTATTAATATTTAGCCATGATCCCCATCTGGGAGTTGGTTTCCCCCTGCTGTGGCCCAGACAGTGTCCAATAAAAATGGTGCAGATTTTGCTTGTGTTAGGATTTCTTCTACTGCATGTAGTTGGTGATTAAATTGACTCAGGCTCCTCTGAGCCTCTGAGTGCTCTTAGGCTTGTAATACCTGGCTCTGTGCCTCCTTGCACAATGACCTGCAGAGGATAACTCTATCCCTTGATTGTTTTCTGTCAGGCCAGGATCAAGACTTGTCAGAGCTCTATTTGGTTTCTACCTTCTTTAGTGTGTACCCCCTTAAAAGCTGTATCTTCCATGTCCCCACCAAGATCAGAAAGACTCTGTCTTTGTGAGACCAGTTGCGTTCAAGCGTCCTGACATATCTCTGCTCAGGGTACCTGCAGGCTTCCAGCAGGCTGCTGGAGCTCATGCTACCTATTGCTTCTCCTTTCACAATCTGTTCTCCAAAGGTTCTTGGTCTTGCAGCAATCTTCTTTTGAAATCTTGGTCTAGATGGAGGAGCTTCTTGTTGTTTCTCTTTGGTCTTCTTGGTCATTTCTTGCCTTTTTAAGATATTTAATGGAGGACTGGGGCTCCTTTACAACCTTTCCCATCATTACCTTGATCAGAAGTCCCCTGATCCTTGTTTTTTATGACTATGCCAACAGATTATAAATGCTGGCAGATTTTGCTAAGCTGGAAAAACTGAATAGTCTCGATATCTTTCTCAAGTCTTCACTTTTGCTCATCCCATGCATCCAGTTAGATTACATCGGGTTGTTTCTACTTCCCTAATATCATTCACACACATCCTTTGCTCTCCATTCATACAGTCATCACTAGTTCAGGCCCTCATCAGCTCTTACCTAGATGATTTCAACAGCCTTGTAATTGGCTTTCCTACTGCAAGTGTCTCCCCACTCCAATCCATTTTCCACCGAGCTGCTAACGTGATTTTCCTAAAGTGTCATCTGACAATTTCACTCCCCCTATTCAATAAACTCCAGTTATTCCCTATCAAATGTAAATTTCTCTGTCTTAAATTTAAAGGTCTTTAAAATCTGTATCTGCTATCTGAAAACCAGACTGTTTAAAGAAAGACTGGCCAGAAGGTTTGATCTAGATTACCCATGAAATTAAAATCTATATATCTGCCTATAAATGTACATTTGCAAGGAGTTTTTCATTTCATTTATCATAATGAATTTATAGATTTGGGGTCATACACTTTTGTAAGATGGATTGACAAAATTCTCTATGCAGAAAGGAAGGGGGATTAGATCACAGGATGATAGATTCAGGGCTGGAAGAGACCCTGTACTACTCATTGAATATAACCCTCTTATTTTACAGATAAGGAGAGAAAGACCTTGACATGGCAAAGAACACAAGGTCCCCCAGGTAGTAGGTGTCTGAGGTAGGATTTAAATCCACATCTTCTTGATTCCAAGTCCAATATTCTATCCACAAAACTATGTTCTCTTTTAAAGATAAAAGGAAGAGATTATGGGAAGGGTAGATGATTACACATATGGCAGTGATGTTACATAGCTCACATTGAAGAAACAGTCCTGAATAGATGAGGTTAATTGAGTTTCGGTTTTTTCCTAGAATTTTGAATCAGTTATTTGTGCCAGATAAAATGCCTTTGGAGATATTTATTTCAGCATCCTTTGTCTTTGCCTTACTTATTATACCTATTCCCTAACTTCTTTTTTAGTCTCACTACTATTCTTCAAATTCATTTTTTTACTTCTTTTTTCTATTTTCATTAAAAGTAGAAAACAAAAATTGGGGGTATTCATATACTAGAGACATTTTAAATGATGCATTTAGGATTAAAGAGAATCATTATAATAACCTAAAGAAATGGCAGTTTGTATGTTAAATTCTACATTATATCATAATGTCATTTAGGCATATAAGAAGAGAAAATGCTTTAGAAGAATCCTTTTTGATGAATATCTAAAAATTAATGTAAGTGCTACATGATGCTAATTACCAGCTAACTCATAGGATGATAGCTTTAACTCTTCACCTCTGGGTCTTATATCATTGCAAAACAAAACCCTACTATCTTACTTGGGTTTAATGTTTTGTTTTGTTGTTTTTTAGAGTTACGATGTTATTAGCTGTGGTGGGAAGGGGCACAGTTATACTTACTACTAGTGCGATTTTGAAATTTAGGAAGGAAACACCAATATGATACAATTTTCGTGGTTGATGAAACTTGTGGTTTAAATTGTTATATTTCTTTTGCTGTTGAAACTCTGGATATCTCCAAATTTAGTTTGCAAAAATTCTGCTTAAGTGACACAATGGATAGAAGGATAGAACACTAAACTGGAGTCAGGAAGATCTGAATCCAAATGTGACCTGAGACAGTTATCACCTGAGTGACTCTGGGCAAGTCACTTAACCTTGATATGCCTCACTTTCCTCATCTATAAAATGGAAATTACAACAATAGCTATTTTATTAAAACCCTAGTCCTGGAGCCTAGAGACAAATGATTTAAAGTTTAGGTTTAGATTCAAAGCTAGGATTTCCCCAAAAGAGATAGTTTAAAAAGTGCTCAATGTATAATATCAATCAGGTATTTAATCTCTACATAAAAACAGAACGTTACATACAGAATACTCACAAAACAAAAATTAAAAAAAACCCAAACCTAAGGGCTGATACTCAAATGAACATGAAAGAGTTTGTGGAACTGCTGATAAAACGTTTTATATTTCCCTTTGGCTTTGCACCATCCCAACATCTCTTAATAATGTCTCCTGGTTAAAGGGTCCAAATTTTGGATGGTCATCTACAATGAAGAAATTTTCCTTGATATCAATTTATTCCAATAGACAAAGGACCTCTGAACCTTTTAAACACATAAATTTTAATCTAAAATGTTCATATCTATTACTGAATAGATACTTTTCCAACTGAAATTAAGAAAGAACAAATATAAAAGCAAAAAAAAAAAAAAAAGACAGCCAGAGCCCCAGATGTAAGTTTGCCAAGTTAGTTGAGTGAGTCACGATAACCAGCTCTTTCCTACCTTCACTTGAAATCTCAGGGTTATATGGAATGCTGGAATGGTTAAGGAAGAGAGTCATCTCTCTTTTTAATTAACATAATCCTTCCCCCATGGGGCAGGAGAGGAATAAGAAACCATCCAGTGTTTGCCATTTGGAACATCATATGGCTGGATACATCTAGAGAAAAGTCTATCATCTCTGAAATGCTCAAATATGGAAATACCAGACCCTGAAGTCCTCACAAGTTTCCCAGGAGTTCTGGGTATATATTACATAAGATGGTCTTTATAATCTATTTGAATATCTGCTCTACTCTCCACAGTGAAGAGTCTTCTTAAACATTTAGTACAAAGGACTAAGCAAAAACTGTGACAAAGCACCAATTGGATAGGTTGTCATTGTAGCATAATTATTTTTGTGAACAGGTAAATTCTGTAATATAGATATAGATTTCTATTACATATACATTTATATTTCTCAGCTTTAAAGGCACCTTCACAAAAACTGACTGTATGTTATGGCATTAAAACCTCATAAACAAATGTATGAACAAAAAGACTCAACACATTCTTTAACAACCACAATGCAATGAACGTTAGAATCAATAGGCAATTTGAAGTAAGAATTCAAACTTTAGTGAAAAGATTCCGAATTAAGTAGTATAATTCTAAAGAATATATGCATAAATGTACAAATCATTGAGATAATAGATTATATTATCATAGAAAATTATGAGATGATTACTTTTGGGACACAGTTAAGGTAGTCAGTAGGGGAAAATTTTTATTTCTAAACACTTTCATCAGCAAAACAAAGAACCCATCAATGAACTGATAATTCAGCTAAATAAACCAAAAAAACCCCACCTCCAACTAAATATAAACAGAAATTCTTAAAATCAATGAGTAGGTAAAACAAAACAAAAAATTCTAATTCCACTGAGCTGGTAAATAAAACTAGGAGGTATTAAAAAATTAATAGCATAGTCAAAGAAGAGATGGATGCATTTTTTCATCTCTGGGGTTATTATGATTGGTCACTATGATTATACAGCATATAGTTTCATTTTTTAATAGTCATTGTGCCTGTGTTTTACTTCTCTGTTCATATTCATTTTTCCATGCTTTTCTGATCTCTCTGTATTATTTGTTTCTCATGATGAAGCAATGCATATACCACATTACATTCATATACCACAATTTATTTAGCCATTTCTTAATCAATGGTGTCAACCTTCAGAGTTTGTCTAAGAACAACAAATAATATTAAGTTATATCTGTTTATTTCTCTTAAAGTGGGTGGCATGCATGTATCCATGCATGGAAACTGCAGTTCAGAAGTGAGGTCTCTTTGGGGTTAGGATGCACAGTTTATGTAATCTTCCAACAGGGACTGTCACTCCATCATCATCCCCCCCTCTCTCTCTCCCCCAGAGAAAATACCTCACCAAGCCATAACAGCTGGGCCAGCCTTGGGCCTTAGACAAAAGAATGTCTCCATCCAAGTCTGAATAGAATACAATGGGTTTTCCTACTTTAGATTAAATTACTTGCAAGCTTGATTGGGGGTTGACCAGGATAAGGAGAGGCTATGCAATCTCATTATCGGTAATGTCCTTCTGAAGAAAAACTGAACTTCCAAAGTCAGGACTTTGGAAGAAGGGAAGGACGTTGGTGTGGGGAAAGCTCCGAATTGCCAAGATATTGGTTATTAATAATCATTTTTCACATCCCCCATCTGATTCTAATGAGAGGCATGACCTCAATGAATCACTAATTGATTTGACCAACACTTCATCAAGGGTTTTGGGACTTATGATGGGTAAAATGTGAGGAGAAAAAAAAAAGGGGAAAGAAATTGATCAACATATTGACAAGATCAAAGGGGTGAACAGGTACATTTTTAAAGAGATTTTTTTTGAGGGAAAAAATGGGAAGTAGTTTAGTGAGCATTAATTGATGAACTCCCAAAGAGAAGTATTCCTTCCCTTTGGATGCAAAAGTACTGCTCCAAATCAGTACTGAATTTTTCTAGTCTTGACAAAATCCCAAATCTTGTTAAAAAAAAGAAAAAATTCAAATCCTTTTCTGGAAATTGATAATATTTTTGTTAATTTGCCTTCAAGGCCATGAAAATTAGAGCATTGCTTGATATAGAATGTTGTTATATTGGCCTATCAAAGTTGATCCTTTTGTTAATGTAAAAAGATAATTGGATCCTACATTTGTTTCCTATCATCATCAGTTCTCACATGGAATGCAAATTGTACTATTAAGACTACTAACTGTGGTCTTCTACGGTTTCCATCAAGTTGCCTCTTTGTTGCCTCTAGAGACAGCTAATGTGGCACAGGGCAATGAGTAAGAGTCAGAACAGGGCTCTGGTTCAGCTTTCTCCATGTTTTATGGGAAAGTCTTACTAGCCGTGCTTCAGTTTCCTCATCTGAAAAAATGAGATGGTTGTATGAAGTTGCACCTGACTCTGTCCAGTGGCCAGGATGCAGCCCCCACAAAGCTGTCAGGTGCTTTGGAATAAATCTCTATGTTTCTCCTGCTATCCCACCACAGAGATGCTGTGTGAGGTTATAGCATTTCTAGTGATGCAGACATGACTGTTCTCATTAGGAATATTTTTGTTCATTTATTTTTTGTCAAGATATGAATTGCTGCCACTTCCACATTACAGATTTTCCTCCATCATTTAAAAGAAAGAATTCCCACAAGAAGTTGCCTGAGACAAAGAGAAAAATCTATGTGTTGTCCCTGTCTCTAGAGCAGTTCAGCTGCCAAGTTTTCTGTACAAGTATGATTGTAAGTAAGCCTATAGGTTTTTTTTTAATTTATTAGAAGTTGATGTAAAAAAAAAAAAGAAATTGATGTGCTTATTTGACATCTGCTTCATTAAAACTTTTCAATGTTGAACAAAAAAGTTCTTCACTTTTTTTTCTGTCATGGACTCCTTTGGCAGTCTAATAATACTCGTTATAAATACACAGGATTACAAAAGAGATCAATTATATTAAAATGCAGTTATCAAAATATTTTTGCTATCCAAATTCAGGCACTCTCTGGCACGTGTGTGTGTGTGGGGGGGGGAGGCTCTATCCTAGTTCTAAAAATGACAATCTATGACCCTTATTTCTTGCCATATTGCAAAACAAAACAAAGAAAACCATTAGTTAGCATTTATATACCACGTTAAGATTTGCAAAGCACTCTATATACATTATTATCTCATACGATACTCACAAATAGGTACCTGAAACCTCCATGTCATGAGAAGGCCTAGGCATGGTGCTCTAGCTCTTCACTTTTGACTGACACCCTTCCCACCTTTCTTCTGCATTACTCTTCCACCTTTCCAGCTCCTCTTTATCTTTTGTTTTTACTTATTGGAATGAATGCTCCTTGAGAGTAGGAACTGTTTTCTTGTTTTTGTATTTCCACCTCTTAACACAACCTCTGGCACATAGCAAGGCTTAATGAATGCAATCTGTCTGTCTGCTTATCTGTCTTTCTAACCTATTTTATCTATAATCTATCATTTGTCCAATCCAGGGGTGAAGAACCTTCAGCCTTTTGATTGAATCCAAATGGGTCACCCTTGAGCACCTAGAGGGCCACATGTGGCCTCAAGGCCGTAGATCTGCAACCCTAGAATCTTCCTATTAATAAGGGGATATGTTGACAATATGGATTTTTGAAAGGTATCTAAATGAAGGACATTAAGTATTAGGAAAAAAGTGAGTCAGTTGTATTTGTTTTCAAAAGGACTTTAAAAAGGTTGCACACATAAAATTTCTATGTTGTTATTGCTTTTCTTTAATTGGTCATTTTGACATTGAGTAGAATACTTTAAAAATATTAGCAACAGGGTACTAGCTTAGAGACAGGAAACAAAGGGAAGGAATAAACAGGGACTTTTCAACATAGCGAAGTCTAGAACAGCTGAGTACCTCCAGCACAGGTGCAGTGTGCACTGTGCAGCTTAGTGAGAATGAAAGCAAGAAGACTGGTTAGGAAGCTATACCAATCCAGACACAAAGTAGCAGGAACATATCAGAAAGGAGGAACAGCTATGAAAGACATTACAAAATAGTTTGATGATGCAGAAGGCATTCCAGGTGGAGGAAATCATATAGGCAAAGATATGGAGGTGAGAAAATGCAAGGCATATTCAGAGAATAGTGAGCAGCTCCATTTGTCTAGAGTAGTGGGAACTAAGATGGGAAGGTAAGGTACAGATTAAGAAAAACCTTGAATGTCAAGTTGGAGAGTTTGTATTTTATTCAGTTGGTCCTGGAAAAATAAAAAAGTTTTGAGAAAGGAAGTACTACATTTAGAGCAATGCTTGGACAGTACAGGATCATTTTGGGGCTCATGAGAGAGAAACTGGAGATAGAAAATTCAGTTAGGCGATTGCAATAGTTCAGGCCAAATGGATAAGGGTTGGGAAAAAAAGGACAGATGTATTGAGATATTGATAAAGAAAAATGAAACAGATGAAAAGATGATGAAGATGAAAATGTGTTTAAATCAAATTGAAGATGCTAGACTCATAAGTTATTAGTGGAAACTAAAGATATTGTGCAACATATTCCCAAGATTTTGAAATTGTTGTCTATTAAGACACTAGGCATTGAAGTGTGTCTTGAATGTGTTATGGGGAGGAATGAAGGAGTGCATTGATGAACATAAGAACAGCTATTCTCTTCCACAATATGACTCTTGGATATACTGTCAAAGGCAGAATATTGGACCTGAGTGGACTACAGATCTGACCTAATATGGAAGTTTTTGTTGTTTAATCCTGGTTCTGTCTTTAAAAGTTTTGTTTAGGATTTACCTCCTCCAAGAAATTTTCAGTAACTAATCCCATTTGGCTTTAATCACTCTGTTCATTCTGGTAATCTTTTATCATATTTTATACATTTTTATTTTGTTGTAACTGAATTTTGTATATTTTATCTTGTGGTTCCTATGTTCATTTATACTTGTCCAATTTTCCTCTATAAATTCTAAGCTATTTGAAGATAAGGACTATGGCTCCTGACATCTTTTTTTTTAAACAAATAAGTATAATTTGAACAAAAGCCCTCTCCAAATTTTCCATGTCCAAAAATATGTGTTCTACGGTGTACCTTGAATCCATCACTTCTGTCAGAAGGTGGGGAGCACACTTATTCATCAGTCTTCCGAAGCTGTGGTTACTTACCACCCTTTTCACTCAGAGTCATAGAATGATGGAGCTTACAAGAGACTTTAGAAGTCATCAAGTGCTTCACCTCCTCATTTTATATTGAGGGAACTGAGGTACTGAGAAGTTAAATGATCTGTCCAAGGTCACGCAAGTTTGGGGCTTTTGATTCCCATGCCAGCTTTCACTTTGTGCCCTTTACAGCTCTTTGCCCAACAAAAGTGCATAATAAATGCAAAGATTTAAGGTAGCTATAAAAACAATCTACAAAGCAAATTTATTTATACATTGTACCATCTCAAAACTTTCAGGAGGGATATCCTGAAACAGTTTGACCATAGAAACAAGACTAAAGTGAGCTATTGGTTGCTCTGCCTTCTGTTTACTCCTTCCTTTTTAAAAACAATGGGAAAAAAGGGAAAGAAGGAAACTGTCACTGAACTGGTTTTTTGGCCTTTAATACAGGTTTACAAATAGTGTATTTTAGCTGAGGCCAAATTTGTGAATCACCAGAAGATAAAAATCTCTTTCCCCCCAAAAAAGTAATGAGATTAATTTATTTTTATGATGTTGCTAGAACAATTAGATGGAGATCATTCTTTATATAGAGTTGGACGCACCTCAATTTCTAATAAAATTATAGCCTGGTCTGAATTTGAAAACTCATCAAAAGTGTTCTTTCCCTGCCCCTCCCCCACAAAAAAAACCTCAACAGGATGTTTCAATCAACATTAAGAAGCCAGAGGAGTACATAAGAGGAACAGGACTTTGCCCTCCACCCCTCTTTTAGTTTTTTTATTAACAAGAATTATTACTGCCATTTGAAAGGAAGTTGGCATGCTTTTAAAAGAAGCCCAAAGCATGTCCAAAAGAGGGTCAGGCAAATCCCATACTCCATACCTCATCCTTCCCCACCACCCCTAACCCTGAAGGATTAAAAGAAAAATTAGGAGAATAAGTATCTGTTCATTCAAATGGAATGGATTTCTTCCTTATTTTAAAAACAGAAATTGCTTTTTAAACATGACAGTAAATCAAAATTTTCAAATGAAGGTTTTGTCAAATTGTCTTATTTTTTTTTTTAAATTTTAACATTGGTCCCTCAAGATCTGGAACACAATTACTAATGAAATAATCTGGAAGTAGTATTAATTTCTTACAGCTGTTCTTAAAATTAATGGCTTTGGGTTGGGGTGAATGAGAAAGTAGCCCCTTCCATTCCGTATCTCCTTCTTTTCCGGGTTCTTCCTTCTGAAATTTTCTTTTGAACTGTTAGAGAAATAAATGGGCTTCTCTTTTTAGTAATTTAAAACTTGTTTAATGCATATAATATTTCCAAGTTCAGGGCAATTTAAAGCTAAAAACAAAAATGAAGTTAGTTTTTCTAATACTTTTCCCAAGAATATTGATTGATGCTTTGCACTGATTTTTAAATCAATGTTTTCTTCAATTTATATGTAGAGGAAGCACTTAGGTTTTCCCAGAAAACTTGGTAAAAGCTTTAAGTAAGCAAAGACCACAAGGTAAGTTTCTTAATCAAAATGACCCATACGTAGAAGATACATAGTTGCTCTTGTAGTGGCAAAGAACTAAAAGGTAAGGGTATGCCCATCAATTGAGGAGTGTTAAACAAATTATGGGATATAGATGCAACGGAATACTACTATGTTGTAAGAAAAGATGAAAGAAATGGTTTCAGAAAATCTTGAGAAGATCTGTATGAAGTGATATAGAGTTAAGTGAGCAGAAACAAAAGAACAATTTATATGATAAAATATCATAACACAACTCTAAAAGACTGAAGAACTCTGATTAACATATGTCCAATCATGATTTCAAAGGACCAATGATGAACCCACTTTCTGAAAAAGAAGTGATATTCAAGATGCATAATAAGACATACATTTGTGGACATGACCAACATATGAATTGGTTCTGTTCGTGCATATTTGCAACAAAGGCATTTTTCCCCCATTTTATATTAGTGAATGGGAGTGGAGAGAGGAAGATAAAATAAATATTTGTAATTGAAAAACAAAAGTAAAGGGAAAAAAAGAAAGTTAAGAAAAAAAACAAGGTCCTCATCAACATAATGAAATTATAGGGCTTTGGCCACTGGGTGAAGTTAGCTGAAAAACAAAGAGATTTCCAACGATTAACTGAGAACATCAGTCACACTTTCTGTAGGTTAGAGAAAAAGCAAGCTTACCTCACTATAGAGTGATCTCTAAGGAAATAGCTTATTCTTCACCATTTCACTTGTGTCCATTGGAGAATGGAGTCATAAAAGAAAGGGATTTCTCTTTCATTGGCCCCACCTTTTGGGAATGATATTTTATAGCAGTCACACCTGTTAGCAGCCAATGGAGGAGAGTCCAGTTCTGCAGTTGAATCAAGGTGATTTAGAGGACCTAGAGTTCAGCACCCAGAAATAGGATTCTGTTCAGTAGATGGTAGACCCTAGGACAGAGATTCCTGCGGCTCCCAGGATATAAGCTCAAATGCTTTTCATAAGTGTTTAGCAACTACCTAAGATAGGATGTCGGCTGAGCCCCAGACTAGAGACAAGTGATGGCTAAAGTGAGCGATGACAATAAGGAGGGAGGCAGACGCTGGCAGTGACTAGTTGAGCAGGATGTGACTCAAGAGACTAAGGTCAGTGGGAGCTGTGAAAGGACTTCAGTGCTCACCTGTGCTGCAGCATTGGAAGCACGTGCTTCCTCTCCTCTTACTCACCTTGGCTGCATGTGTTCATCATAGGTGTACCTCCCCACTTTTGAACTCTGTGTTTACTCACTGACATTTTGTGTATTTATGGAAAAATGTACCTC
Organism: Potorous gilbertii; assembly: GCA_028658325.1. NCBI lineage: Eukaryota > Metazoa > Chordata > Mammalia > Diprotodontia > Potoroidae > Potorous > Potorous gilbertii. The sequence continues at coordinate 432,990,394 of CM053770.1, read as the reverse complement.
AAGTTTATCAGGGAGATGTTCTTTATTTCTGTTTTTTATCACACTGTTTCAGTAAATGCCTTTGCTTTGAGCTAATTCTATTTTCTGGCTGACTACACCCAGGTTAAACATAGTAGTGCCAGCTTATGACTACAGTTTTAGGTGTTTAACCTTACAAAAACATCCTTAAACTCAAACTAGTCTTCTCCCAGTTGACTTAGTCTGTAGGTTTCATTTGGGGGGCTTCCTCAGAAGTGGTGCTTCATATAATAGATTCAGGGGAAGGGGTTAAGTATAGGATCATATCACAGAGCTAAATCTAAATGTCCCTTATTTAAAAACTATGCAAGATCTTCATGCAGGAGTATATTGTCTAAGTGATTTTTTTTCTTTTCTTCTAAATATATCCTAAAGAACATGAGTTTGAAGGTTAGTTTGGATGTGAAGCACTGCATTGTCCTTCAGAGTAGTGGATGGGATTGAATCTCTGTAACAATGCCTGACTTCCCTCATTCAGAGATCTACTCTTCCTCTCCTTTCTTCTAGGGAAGAATCTCTACTTTGTCAGAGATTAAAAATTGTTGCAGAGGTAGCTAGGTGACCCAATGACTAGAGCACCAGCCCTGGAGTCAGGAGAACTTGAGTTCAAATCTGACTTCAGCTGTGTGACCTTGGGCAAGTCACTTAACCCCAATTGCCTTGCCTTCCCCCTTCCAAGAAACAAAAACAAAAACAAACCACAAACTGCTGCTGCAGTAAAAAAAAAACAAACAAACAAAAAACAACTCTGTCCTCCAGTTCTGAACACAGAATAGTTTCATCTCTTCAAATGAAGTTTGGATTCAATCAAAGGGCCACACGTGGCCTTGAGGTCATAGGTTTCCCAACCCTGTTCTAAGCCCTCTGCTCCTTTCAAGTGGTAGCTGCTTGGGTGATCCTGACTGTGGCTCCAAGGTATGTGATTTTCTTTTTTGGTTGCTTGCAGTCTTTTCTTTCTGACCTGGGAGCTCTGAAATTTGGCTGTAATGCTCCTGGGAGTTTTCATTTTGAGATCTCCTTCAGGAGATGGCCAGTAGATTCTTTTAATTTCTACTTTGTTCTCTGGTTCTAAGATATCTGGGCAGTTTTTCATTCTAATTTCTTGAAATATGATATCTAGGCTCTTTTTAAAAGCATCACTTTTTGGTAGTCTAATAATTCTTAAAATTATGTCTCCCTAATCTACTTTCTAGGTCAATTGTTTTTCCTATGAGATATTTCACATATCTTTTTTTCAGTTCTATGCCCTGTTGTGTTGTTTCTTGATGTCTCATGCATTAGCTTCCACTTAACCATTCTAATTTTTAAAGAGTTATTTTCTGGAGTCAGGAGCCAAAGTCAGGTGACTCTCCTGAGAGCTAAGAAATTCCCCTCCAAACAACTTTAAATAATGCCCCCAAACAAATTTTGGAATCCAAGACAACCTAGAAGCTTGGGAGGAAAGATCTGTTGCACCAGGGTGAGAGAGGAACAAAGTTGAGCGCAGGCTACACTCCAGCAAACCAGAAATTGTCCGTGAGGGCAACTGAATCAGTACCATTAGTAACATCAGCAGTATCTTCCAGAGCCCTTAGCCCACAGATGGTAAGGGGGTTGCATAATTGGTCAGAAAGATATTACAGGAGTCTCTTTTTTTTTTTAGGTGATACTTCTTTTAAACCATTTACAATATAGACCACAAACGAATTTTTTAAAAAACATTAACCACCTGAGACACAAATAATAACTACGTATGCTAATTTCACAAGCCCTTGACCTTGTCTCCACACTATTACTAAGAATTAAAGGACAGTAACTTATTGTTGTTGGTCTAAAGTCCTAAGCCTAAGAGCTTAATTTTAGGCTTAACCTCAGATGTTCCCCTACCAAAAATCTCTAATTTAATGGATCTGGTGTTAAGCTTACAAACCTTTTGACTATAGGAAATTGCCACTAAGAGTAGGGACGTTGCAGGAAAACAATATCCCCCCAAGTTCATGTCAGTTCCAGGCAGGAGTAGATTATTCACTTGCATTCAGTTAGGCTTAAAGTCTGCCAGTTGTCAGTAGGGAAATTGAGTCAGGAGAATCCTACCTCAGCCCAGGCTGAACATAGGCTCTCCGACCCTTCCTATGAGATCACCTTTTCCAGTTCATACCAGCATAGGCTCACTGGCATTATGGACTGGAGGCTCAGACAGCCTTTTTTGCTATTCATACCTGGAGTTAGACTCAGAAGAACAGTTAGTTAATAGTCCCATAGAATCTTAAAATAGCAAGTTCCAACAACCAGGTTTCAGATATGACTATAATTTTACATCAGCTAAGGAACATCTTTTGAGGCAAGTCTTAAGTGGCTTACATGCCTTTCTATACATGTTCTAGTTCCTGATTAAATAACAATCATAAAATCAAATTTAACATTAAAACCTTAACTTTTCCATCAATGCCAAATTTTACCTAAGGTTACCTGCCTCTAGGAAACTTAGACTAAAATTCTTTTCCCCAAACTAAAGATGTCTCTGATTTACTCTCACTAATTAATTCAGTCAATTGTTTTAATACTAATTGCTTTTACATCACTTTGTAACTTGTCCAATTTTTCACCCCGTCTCTCCCCTCCCCCTGCCCCCTAATACCTTACGTTCTGATTACCCCTTCCCGCAATGTGCCCTTCCTTCTATCACACCTCATATTTCCCTTATCCCCATCTTCTCTCTTTTCTTGTAGGGCAAGATAAATTTCTATACCCCATTCCCTGTGTTTCTTATTTCCCAGTTAAGTGAAATAATGATTCTCAACATTCGTTTCTAATACTTTGAACTCCAACTTCTCTCCCTCCCTCCCTCCCTCCCCATCCCCACTGAGAAGGCAAGCAATTCAATACAGACTAAATATGTGTCATTTTGCAAAAGACTTCCATAGTAATCACGTTGTATAACACTAGCTATATTGCCCTCTAGCCTACT
>CM053770.1:432963577-432986929 GCA_028658325.1 Potorous gilbertii | reverse complement strand
GAAAGTATATGTCGAACCTATACAGAATTGTATGCTGTCATGGGGAGGGAGGGGGGTAGGGGGGGAAGGTGTGGGGGTATAAAATCTTAACTTTAAGGAAGTGATTGTAGAACATTTATAAATAAATAAAATAAAATACAACTAAATGGTACATTAGAGGCTGGAAACCATTAGTATGCTCCTATACAAACTACTGAAGAGTTAAAATTTTTTTTCTTTTCTACATCAAAATACCTTTATAATTTTGGTTATACTTGCTTTGGTAGGACTCCTAAATGAAATTCAGAGAAACATGAAAGATATTGGTAATAAATATCCATAATAGAAAAAAACAAAATATGTGAAAACTTTAATCTATTATAGATGAATGACAGACTAGAATTGAACTAAAGGGCAGAACTTGCATTTGAGTGTGTGGGTCTCAATGAACTGTAAAAACAAAACAAAACAAAACACTAGCACTTAACAGTATTGTGTTTCTCAGTGATACTATATTACTCCAAATTAAAGGAACACAATGACCTCAGAATAATTAAAATCAGAAATAACAGGTGCATGGTAGATACAAACATCAACATCATTTGCAAATATGCAGTGGAGTAGAGAACTCTATTGATGGAATATATAAATGGAAAAGGAAATAAACAAACTGATCATCAAGAATAAGAGATAAAATAGGGGAAGCTCTGAGTAGTATCCTGGTATTCTTGAGATAACAATCAAAAAGCATTCATTCATGGAAGCTCTGAAGGTCAGGTAGAGAAATTTAGACAGGATTTAGTAGGCAATGAGAAGGCATTGAAGGATCACAAGTTTATACCCACATACATTGCAAGGCAATGGAAATAAGGGTAAGGACAGTCCCTAGCACGGAAGGCAACATGATCTACCCAAAGTAGGTGGAAGGCAAAAGCAGCTGGAACCCAGGAAGGCCTACACAAGAAGCAATTTAAGCTGAGTCTTGAAAAACAGAACACTAAGATGCTGAGAGGCAAAGAAGGAAAACAATCTAGGCATGAGGAACAGGCAATACAGAGGCATGGAGAGAGGAGATAGAGTACTGTGTATGAGGAACAGTCAACAGGAAAGTATAGTTGGATTACAGATTGCAAGGGGAAAAGTAATCTAAAAAGATTGAAAAAAGTAGGCAGTAGCCAGATCCTGATAGTTTTAAATGACAAACAGGAAGTTTTGTTTGATTCTGAAGGTAATCTAGTTTTTTTTAGTAGGCATTGGGATGATACGGTCAGATTTGGGCTTTAGGAAAATTAGTTTGGCAGCTCGGAGAGACTTGAGGTAGGGAGACCAAATAGGCTTCAAGAGCTCAGGTTGGAAGTGATGTCCTGAACTAGGTGGTGGCTCTCAGAGGACTTGCATCAGCTATTGTGAAAGGAGAAAGATCTGACAAAGGATTGGATACATGGGGTGAAGGAGTAATGAATGAAGATGACACTGAGGTCATGAGCCTAGGTGGTTGTAACGCTGATGAGGCTTAACGCCAATGAAAGAGCTTTCCAGCCCATTAATGGGCCTCAGATTAGGGGAGGCAGATTTTGCAGGAAAGCCCACACCTTTCCTTAATTGTTACTGAGGCACTGGGTCTGGAGGGTCTTGCCTTCCAGCTCTGAAAACACTGAGGTGAGGTTTTGCTTTGGTGACTTGGAAGAAGGTTCTTGTGCCAAATGAGACTCTGGGTAGCCCATTAAGGAGCCCCCCAGATTTGAAAACCTAGATGTTCATGCTTCTCTCTCTGGTAACTATATGTGTGTATATATATGTAATGGTCAGACAGATCTGTCTGTTGCTCTGTGATGTGTATATTGCTTACGATCAGACAGAAACCCTGTCGGTCTTTATTTTTGTGCTTGTATTTCTTCTGTTGGTATACATGATTAAAGAAGATTGTTGACCCCTCAAAAGTTGCTTTCCTTTTAGAAAAGCAGATCTAAGAATCTGTGCTAGTAGACTATCCTGGATGTGTCAGGATGCTTGCTGTTACAGTGACTGGGAAAATGGTAGTGTCTGCCACACTAAGAGAGAAGTTCAGAAGAGAAGATAGGATGGTTTTTTTGGGGGGGGGAGGGAGAATGAATTCTCTAACCAATTTAAGAAGCCTGTCAATTAAGCAGTTTAAGATATCCCATAGGCAATTAGTTGTTGATGAAGACTGAAGATGAAGGACCTCAGAATTTTGCTTTCAAAAACACTTGATGGTTTTATGGGAAAATATGGACAACCACCCTTGAGAAGAGGAGAGTACCCAATGCATAAGAAATTACAAATCTTTCACATTAAAATGGTGAAAATGATTGTCATCAAAATTTTCTGTTTACCTCTATAGTGATAAGTATAACAATCATCCATTCTAGGCGGAGTGCCCGCTTTTCATTGAGGTGATTTCTCATCAGGTCTGTTAGTTCCATGCAATGTTGAAGTTTCTCATTCATCACCTGTGAAAGAAAAAAAAATTTGGCAAGGGCTCAGACTGAAAAAAATAAAAGAAACAGGTTACATACTTCTTTTTGAAATCCCTATCAAAGGTACAAAGATGAGGTTTAGGAGCTGAAACTGTTAATATAAAGAACTCAAGGTAAAAAAATTCTGTAACAATGCAGGTCAGCACCTTCTATGCCAACTTACAGTTTTAGTTGTCTATCAGAGGTCAAATGACTAGCCCAGAATCACACAGCCAATGTGTGTCACGGATAAGACTTAAAACTAGGTCTTCCTGGTTTTGAGGCCATTTTTGTATCCACTATACCTTGCTGGTATTCGATAGCCTTCATAATAACAATTTATATGTAAGGAATTTTGTATTAAGCATTTTCCTCAACTTTTCAAAGCAGGTGGTATAATTAATATTTGCACTTAACAGATGAGAAAACAGGCTCAGGCCTTCTGACTAAAATGCTGTTTTCTTTAGACCACTTTTCATTTCCAAGAATGAAGCAGAATTTGTGAATTCATTCAAAAAGTATAAACATTACATATTTCTTCAGTTTCAAGTACTCTACAAAGAGCTATATCTAAATTGTTACTTTTACTCTGCAAGATGTTACGTGTAACTATAAAATGTCATTGTTTTCTCCTTCTTCCACTTTAATTCTTTCAAATCAGTGTAGTATATCCCTTTAAATAATCATGTCAAGGTGCAAAAAAAATGTACCATTTACAACTGAATATTTAAATTTAAAAATTAACATTAAAAATTCAGTTAGAGCCACATGATTCTGTATTAATATTTTACTGTAATAATATTAGGGTTACTGATAGATCAGTATGACAAATTATTAAGAAGACATGTTTAAGTCTGCCCAAACACTGTACTGTTACTGCTGCTAATACTGCAGAGGACCCAGATGCATGTAAGGGAATTAACAAGGTTCTTCACATTTACTGCTAAAACTTCATTCCCCCTAATATAATGACACTGAAAATCAACACCCTGACTGTAGCATTTCTGGCTATAGTACTGTAACAGGCAATTCAGACAGGAATTTGTACAGCTATCTCCCACCTTTATCACAATTACCATATGTAAACTTCTAAAACAAGATTTAGTTACTTCTTTAGGCTGAAGAAATGCTTGTCAGTACCACTTCAGAATTGTAGGACAGGAAAGAAGAAAAAGGAAAGGAGCAAAAGAAATGAAGAAGAAGAAGAAAAGATATATCAGGGAGTTATCAATATTGGTTTTGGTGCCAATATAAAGCCACAGCTTCTACAAAGAATGCCTTTAAATACCTTATACATATGTGTACATGTATACACACATATATTTGTATATTATAAATTGCTCATAATACAACATAAAATGTATATGTGTATGTATGTATAAGTATATACATGGATATGGCCAATACAGAAATTTGTTTTGGGTATGTATGTTTCAGACATGTTTGTAATAGGGGTTTTTCATTCTGGGGAGTACAGGAAGGGGGAGGCAAATTTTTGCTAACTGAAGAAATTCAAAATTTTTTTTTTAAAGTTAGTGAGTAGGCAGTATCACTAAGTATTATAAGAATAGTCTTTTAAATATTAGAAAAATAAACTCTACAGATAGGAAGGAGAGGTCTGAGGGAGTGTTGAGTTGACAAAACATGGAAATAACTTTCACACATATTCTGTAAGATAATATTTGGATGAAATAAGTTTCATCAAAAAATGCATATAAAAGGAAATAAAATTCACAATAGTGTGGCCATTGTGTCTAAGGCAGGCCTTTATTTCTCATAGTTGAAAATCTATGCTCATAAGTCATTTGTTCTGTCATTTTGAAAAAAAAAACATAGGCTTACTACTAATTTTAAGGAAAAATGGATATCTCTTCTAGCTTATGTTTAACATGAGTTCCCCCTATTTTGCATCCCTCAAATATTCCTACCTCTCTTTTAGTTGTCATTCCGAATTCCTAACATTTGGCAGGATTAACTAGTAATTTTATTATTAATAAAAGGTGGTTTAAATGAATCTTGATTATCTGTCTTAAATAAAAATCAAAGCAGATTTTGCAGAACTCTAAGATATTTCTACAGCTTTTATTTCCCAGGGTTGTTGCAAGGATAAAATGAAATATTTGTAAAATTCTTTGCAAACTTTAAAGTGCTATATAAATGCTAGCCATTATTGTTATACAGCTTGAGCAATCTAAATAACTTCTTGCGAACAGACAAAAATGTTTTCCCTATTTAAAAACAAATGAACACTTTTAGAGTGCATAATCTATTAAATGGTTTTGCAAATACAATGAATTTTTTTAGACTGAGTGCACCTTCACTGATGTTTCCTAAGGTTCTGTCTTTGGACCTCTTTTCTGTTCTCTAAACACTCTTATAATAATCATAGCACAGTAAGCATTTTAACTGTCACCCCTTACAGATAATTCACGTTTACTTTTCCAGCTGTTGTTTCTCTTCCAAGTTTAAGTCTCGCATCAGTGATGGCTGGCTGGATAGATAGTTCTACCTGGTACTCTACAAACATCTCAATTTCAATATGTCTAGAAAATAAACTTACTTCTTCCCCATGTCATGAAAGAGGGTTTCAAGGAAATGGAGGTGATACAAGTATGGCGTAGTCAATTCAAAGAGAATAAGGAGTGATTAAAAAAAACCCTCACAAACTCGATAATAAACAGGAAGCTATGCTACTCCTGATTTTTCTATGCCTTAAACAGTTACAGGCACTGTCAATTCTCCTAGTTACCAGTACCTCGAGGTTACTGTTTTGTCCTTCCGTTCATCCCTCTTTTAACTTCTGAAGCAGACGGATGAATCCTGCTGATTCTCCCTTTGAATCATCTCCACAATCTGCCCCACTCTCATCATGTCAATCCAGACTCCTATTAACTAGAGAATGTTTTACTGCAACAGCCACCTAGCTTATTTCCTTGTGTCTGCCCAGCAGTTTATGTGGTACACTAGCAAGATTCATGGGTTCAGTCATACAGTACAATGGAGCAGTGGGCAGATCACTGGGTCTGGAATAAGAAGACCTGAATTTGAATCCAGCTTTAGACACTTATTAGTTGGACCCTGGGTAGTAAGTCACTCAATCTGTGTGCTACAGAATTAACAGCACCTACCTCACAAGGCTGTGGTGAGGAAAAAGTCGATAAAAGTTAATAAACATTTATTGTCTACTCTTGTGCCAGCAAATGTGTCAGAAATAAGACTAGAATACAAGTTTTTCTGATTTTGAGACTATCTGTATCCACCGTTATCATACTGCCTCTAATAAACAGCAATAACTATGCCAAATGGATTTCCCCCTTTCATACTATTATAGATAGTTATGGACCAAAAGGTTGCTTCTGTTTTTCTTTCTGTAAAGAAGAAAAGACTCACCTTAACTCTACGAGTAATGCTAAGGAACTGACAAGTTTTATCATAAAGTGCCTCCAAGTTTTCTCTATCCCAGTAGAAGTCAGGGGTCATCAGGAAGTCTGAACTCAAATTTATACGGTGTCTGAAAAAAAGCAAAAACAAATGTTTTTACTTTAGGTTAAATTTAAATTTTTAATTAGATAAAATTATATTAGAATTTAAGTGTTTAGTAGTTGAACTCTGCTCATGCCATTACGCAAAAATATTCTACAATAACATTTTTATAAAAAATTTTAATTTGCATAGACCTTTTATTTTTACATCATTTTCATTTCCAAATATATTTCTTCTACCCTTTCCTATACTGAGCCAAAGCAATTCAAGAAAATGAACTTACCAGGTGTGACAGTATGTGGAATGCAGGAGGAAGGTATGTTGGTATGCATAATTTTAAAAAAATTACTTGGTGAGTTTTCTGTTCATCTAACATTGTCTTCTTCTGATAATTAATCAGTTCCCCCATCCACTGCAATCATTTCCTTTTGTGTATATGTTTCAGGATTTCAGTTTTAGAATTTCCCATCCCTACTGGGCTCACTTACAGAAATTTTAGTTCTTGAAATCCTCTCTACTGTCCCTCTGAACCCTTTGAAATCTGCTCTCCCAAAATTTAAGATGCAGAACAAACTATACCCAACTTTCCTCTATCACAACTCTTAAGAGAGAGAGGCAAAACAATTTCTAATCAAACAACTCATTTCTCCATTGAAGTGAGAAGTAGATCTAGAATAAAATTTTCTCCTATTGCTTCCTCCACCTTTTATAGGAAATTATTAGTTGCTGTGCTACTAAAAAGCTTCAGATGATATCTAGATAACTGAAGTTCCCCATCATAATTGTATCACATCTATGTACCACGTTTATGATGTTCCCTGAATTCATGTATATTATTTGTATGTTTAAGTGGTCTTTAGTATGCATGGATCTTCACACAAAAGACTTCTATCATACTCCAACCCACCTTCATTCATCCCACCCTTCTCTCTGGAGATGATTGCATATACCCATATGTGTACACACATTTCTCTCTCCCTCTCATCCTTCCTCCTTTCAATCTTCTTCCCTCCATCTCTACCTACCTATCTTGACAACATGAAAGACAAGACTCTCCAAGGAATTAAACTGAGGGCAGTGGAGAGGCACATAAAGAGTGTAAATAGGCTGCTATGTGTAACACTAATGAGAAATGATGAAGATGAACAGGAGTAAAAGACATCAATGAGGAACTGTATGACAAGAGGATATGATGATCTGGTCACACTTTAGGGGTAAAATATGACAGACTGACAGACAGTGATCTCTACTGGTATTTTTCTGATGTCAGGAGAAAGCCAGAGACATATTTAGTACACTGGGTGTATTTCCAATGGAAAACCTAGAGAAGCAAATAGATAATATTTGCAAAGGAAGGTTAAGTTACAATATGTATCATTGGAGGGAATTTCCTAATCAATGAAATCAGAGATTCATTTGAGTAGCAAATATGTTTTAAGGATTTCTTCCCCTAAAGCACAAAAGTTGACCTAACTATCCTACATATTTATGTTTCTGAGAATTTTTTGTTTGTTTCGTTATTATGAAAATAGCTAGTTAACATAAATGTGGTATTAAAAAAAAAAGCCTTTCATGTAAGGAATATTTTCAACGTAAGAGATATTTTGTTCAATAGAAACCTTTACCTTAATGAGAAAAGTTCTCCCATTTTCTGCATAACCTCTTCATGAGAAAGTTTCACTTTTTTTCCAGCTTTTAAAGCCTAGAGAAAAACAGCATATGTGATTTGGGTTGTGACTTTTATTTTTAAATTAAGTCTCACAAGACCATAAAGAAGTTGCAAAGTTCTGATTTACTATCATTGTTTCATACATGAGTATCTTTTGTTATATATCATCACTATCCTCATAAGGCTTTAAAATCTTATTGTGCAAGCATTTCCATGTTCATCTTCATCTCATTATTCCGTCTAAAACACTAGCTTCATCTCCTTTCGTAGAGACTATGAGTTCTTACCTCATCTTTTAAGCATAACTGAAAAATCCTTTTACATTAAAAATAAGGTCAATAAATAAGAAATAAGTATTAATGAAATTTAAGATATTCTGTGAACCTTTTCCTGTCATAGCAACCATTTAACTCTAGTCACAGTTTGGCAAAATACCTGCACAACAGAAGAATAATTTCCAGTAGCCTATGGATAACTATTTCCTTGGAGACAGGAAGTATTTCCTGTTTTTTGCCGAATTTTGCAATCTTAATTGCTGCAAAATCTCAATAAAAGTACTTGTCTGCATTTTAAACTCAAACTAAAAAAATATTATGGTACTTATTCTCTATTTCTGCATCCCATTTCACCAAGTGAGGGAGATCTGGGAGATTGGGGTACCTGTTTATATAATTCTTGTGATATTTATCTTTTTTTTTTTTTACTACCAAACTGACAGGTCATTTAAAACTTTGTAAAGTGTTCTCTCAAATAAGAATGATTCCTTTTTACTCTAAAAATATGAATAGAGTTGACATAAATTATTACCTCTGGAATTGACTGAATAGACTCAACAAAATCATCCAGTGATGCTTCCCAAATAGCCAGTTTCACTGAGGAAGAAATTTTTTTTAATAGTTTTATATCTTTAAAATTCAAATTCAACAAACATTTATTGAGTTCTTATTGTGTATGTAAGACACAATCAACAAACATTTAAAGGCCTATTTATGTGCAAAGAACTCGGATTCCAAGTATTTAGGGAAAAAGAAACAGTTCCTACTCTTAAGAAACTTAATCCAATAATGAGCTCTAGCAGGAAGGGGGAACAAGATGAGAGCTACAATCATTGTACTTGTCCTCATGAAAGTTACAATCATTTAGAAGGACATAATTTTTTGTATAATAAAAATAATATATAAGTTATAAGTGGTATAAAGTCATTTTTTTCAGGAAAACATCATTACTGGGAAGGTTTCCTGATTTGGCAGGAATTTAACAAAGATATTCTAAGTAAAGAGTATAAAGTGAGCTAAGACACACAGGCAGGAAGACACTGCACATATATGGAGTACAATTAATTAATAGTATAGTTTATTTGAAGCACATAGCATATGCAGGAGGATAGTATGAAATAATCCTGAAATGGTAAGGGGTACCACATTGTGAAAGAACCTTGATAGACTAAGGAGATTGGAATTTGCTCAGTTACTTTGATGGCCATGCTTTTAAAAATATCTAGAGACCTAACTAGTGGTATCTAATACCATCTATGAATAGGGGCATTAGAAGATCAGTGCTGTCAGCCTGAAGCCCCAATATCTGGACTCCAAGCAGGACATCATCTTCTTGGTGAACATTATACATGAGCACGTCTCCCTGCTTGATGCTCCATTTGCTGTTCATATGACATAGTAACTAGAATGATTGACTTGGAATCAGCACAAAGTGTGTTCACATCTTGCTTCCAGTATTGTGTAACCATGGGAAAGTTATCTCTCTGAAACTTAGTTTCCTCATCTGTAAAGTAGTATGTATCTCAAAGGGTTGTTGACTTTATAAGTACTACATAAAAGTTACTACTGCTGTTATAAAGTTTGTTTTACAGTCAAAGCTGTTATGGATTTGGAAAAGGTCCTTTAAAGCTGTCTTGTTCAACCAAGCTTTATATTAGATTTTTTTTAAAAATTCATGACTGACACAATAGACTTTTACATTCCTTATGTCTTTCAGTCAATTGTATGATTGCAAAGATGTAGTCTGCTGTAGAAAGTTAGTTGTGAAAACCTGTCTATTCTGTTTCCATATTTTCATCAAGAATTAATCTCAAGCATATAGGTCATTTTGAAGATTTTTATAGAGGTGATAAAGTAAATATGTGGATTGAAAGTTACTGATGCCTTGGTTGCTTTTCTAGGGAAAAGCACAATCTGACACTGCCATTCTTTTGGAAATCTTCTCTTTGATATACTTTGAAAAGCTATCTCTGGGTGGCTGCACAAGTGTGCTGCTTCTAGCAAGGACATCTTTGGTATATATTTACTAGGATCCAGGCAGCTCTATTTGACTTCATCTTACCAGGCACTGCCACATTTTTATATAGTAGAGGTGAAAGATCTAAATTGTCAACAGAACAGTCAAGTGGTGATAGCACAAGAAATGTCTGGAAATGGCAATGGAAAGGAAGGTATGTGCAGACTCATTCCCTAGGACCAGCATGCTGGGAGGCACAACACAAGTAGCAACCTGTATAGGAATGGATGGCTAAAGATAGAGTGCCTTTCTGGAAGGAACTGGGTTGTAGATGGAGTTGACTTTGAAGTCAGAAAGACATAGGCAGAGTAGTGACATGGTCAGATTTGTGCTTTAGAAATATCAATTTGGCAGCTTCTTAGAATGGAGAAGGGAGGGACTGGATATAGGGAAATCAATTACAAGGCTGTTATATTAGTCAAAGTGAGAAGTGAGGGATGTGAAAGATATTGGAGAGGTAGAATCAACAAGACGTATTTGGATGTGGGACATGAGGGAGAGTAAAAAGCTCAATGACTCCTTTGTTTCAAATGTTGGTAAATGAAAGAATACTGGGACACATTCATATTAAGAGGTGAGAGATGCAGACTGGACAAGATTGATCATACAGGCAGGAAGAGAACCAAAACAGAACAATGTCACAAAAACCCAGTGAGACCATAGTTTCCAGAAGAAGGGGTAGTCAACAGTGTCAAATGCTGAAGAGAGGTTGGATGTTTGAACTTAAAAATAAAGATATCAATGGCAACCTTGGAGAGTGCAGTTTGTCACCTTCAACTCTTCAACTCAACTCACTTTGATTTTTACCACTTTTAACTCACCTGCACATAAGATATCTAGCCATCACCTCTTCAACCCAACCCAGAAACTGTGCTCTCACACCTGACAGTGAACTGATTCATCCTGTAATTTACTGAATTCTCAAAGTGACATCCCCAAACCCCCCAATCAAGAGTACTTCATTTCCTATGGCTGGCAAATCTCCATCATCTCTTACCTCTTCCTTATTCCACTGATACAGAATTCCTAGGTGCATGTAAAAAACAACTCTTTTTTTTGCCTCTACTTTTCATTCTAGGTAAATTTGGATGTCCAGAGGTTGCCCAGTTAACTTGAAGTTTACTGGCTAGAAGTCTGTCCGTCTGTCTGTCTTTCCTCCCTCCCTCCCTCCATCCTTCCTTCCTTGTCTTTCCCACAACCTTCAACCCAGTGAACTATGAAGTCCATAGATTAGACAACAATAGGTCCCGCTCAAGCTCCACTTAATGACTGTTCTGTGGACCCTACTGGATTAGAGTAAGGGATGGTAGCACAAGGAGTGTCTGGGAAGTAGCAATGGAAAAAAAGACATGCACACTCCTTCTCTAGAACCAAGATGTTGGGGGACACAACAGAAGTGGCAACCAGTATAGGAATGAATGGCTAGAGATAGAGTGCTTTTTCAGAAAGAACCAGGTCTCTGGTTGTTAGAAAACTGAGGGTGTAGGAGAAGGGAAATTCCAAAATGAAAGGAATTTTAATGATAGAAGATTCCTGGAAATGTGATAGGTAAATAAAACTCAATGGGGGATGTGGAAGTGTTGTTAAATTGAAGTATTGAAGTAAGTTGAAGTACCCTTCAAATTCTTCCAGTATATCAATCTTCTACTGTGGCTTACTTTTCCTCCTTTCCCATTCCTGATTATCAGTAGTAACTGTTTCCCTTCCAGTTTATTTTTTTTTCTTTTGCTCATTAAAGGGGTCATTCCCTGACTACTTCTGAAAGAAGCCTATTCACTGAATGGGCATTACCTTCCTCTAAGTGAGTACCTGAAAAGGCCTTAGCCTAAAAAAGACCAAGGTTTCCCACTGCATACTGGGCCATTTCCAGGCATCTTGATGAATATCTGGTCACTGAATCCAGATGGTTCAGGAGGAGAATGTGAGGCTGGTGACCTTGCACAGCCCTCCCTCACTAAGTCAAGTAAGTGCAAGTCATGTCATCATTTCTCTGATGTCATGGTCTTCTTCAAAAATGAAGGACGAACACAAGTTTTTATTCTCCTTTCTCCCAAACCCTTCAACTTACAACACTTCCACATCCCCAGTTGAGTTTTATTTACCCTATCACGTTCCCAGGAATCTTCTATCATTAAAATTCCTTTCATTTTGGAACTTTCCTTCTCCTCCTCCCTCAGTTTCTAACAACCAGAGACCTGGTTCCTTCTAGAAAGGCACTGTAAATCTAGTTATTCATTCCTATAGTGGTGTCCCCCAAAACGCTGGTCCTCGAGAAGGAGTCTGCACCTGCCCTTCTTTACGCTTCTACTTCCCAGACACTCTTTGTGCTATCATCCCTTACAAATCTCTTCTCTCATAAGGCTCTTTCTATTCAGATGTATCACCTTAATCCAGACCTGGTGCCATATATCTATTTTATCATTCTCTTTTCTCCAGAGCTTCGGTACTTGGCTTACTTCCTCTACTTCCCAAAGTAGAAGATTCCCTTCTACTTGGGAACTTTATATATTGATGTTTATATGTCGATGTTCTCTAAAATACCTAGTCTCCCAGTTCCTTTCTCTTCAGTTCCCAAGACCCACTCCTGCACTCCATCTCAGCCACATGGAGGATGATTACATCCTTGATCTTTCCACCACTCAGTTCTACCTCCATGATTACGAATTTTGAAATACCTTGATATAATCACAATCTTTTAGAATTTTATTTCCCTATGCCTCATTCCTTCTAAACCTATTCATCTTCAACTTGACCTCCAGTCCCTTCAAATTCTTCCAGTATATCAATCTTCTACTGTGGCTTACTTATCCTCCTTTCCCATTTCTGACTGTTGTTAACTAGTCCAATTTTATAGTCTCTTAAATTTTCAAATCTCTTGATCCTCTGTCTTATTTCTTTTTCCATATTTTTCCAAACGCTAACCCTAGATTACTCTTACATTGTTTAGATTCTGATAGATTCTGATAGAAATGAATGTAAATAGCAGTGGTTTTTTATTCAGGCCAGAAACTTTGAGGGTTTTCCCCTCCCAGGCAGATAATTTTGTGATGGTACATTAGGCTATCTTTTGTCTTAATTCTTTGACTAGGCATTGCCCCAGACAAACTGAGATCTAGAAAAGACCTTAATTCAGAAAGGTCAAGGTCACACTACATTCCAGGCAATTTCCAATAGTCTTGACTTTGGTCTTGTGACTGAACTTCAAGGACTCTGGAATTTTGAGAAAGTGAGGCTGACATCAAGTCAGACATCACCCTGGTGATATCACTGGTCGTCTTAGAAAATGAATAAACACTGAGATTTCATCCTTGTCTCTTGTAGCAGATTGCTTCCTTCCCTCTCAAACTAATCTTTAATCTTTCCCTTTCTAGCTTATTCCTCATTTCCTATAAACATGATCAGATTTCCACCAGCCTTAAAACTCCTGACTTGAATTCAATCTTCCCTCAAACTCTGACCCTGTATCTTCCTTCCCTTTTACAGCCAAGCTCTAAGGAAAAAACTGCCTATACTCATTGTGTTTCTCTCCTTTCACTCACTTTTTAATCCTTTGCACCTGGCTTCTGACCTGATCATTCAAATGAAACTGATTTGTCCAAAGTCATCAATATTAAACTCACTTATATAAAACTGGAGAATGGAATTCAATAAATACAGCTATCTCAGAACAATATGATAAAAGTAAGTTTGTAGGGGCAAAACCAAGATGTTGGAGTAAAAACAGGAATTTACTTGAGCTCTCCCCCCAAATACCTGTAAAAAATGACACTAAACAAATTCTAGAGCTGCAGAACTCACAAAATGAAAGAGTGAAACAAATCTGCAGTCCCAGATAGGCTGGAAGGTTGACAGGAAGTATCTATCACCCGGAGCAGAGGGCAGTCCAGCATGGGCCGCATCAGCACAGAAAGGGTCAGAGCAGGCCTTAAGGGACTGAATTACTGGCACCTGTGGCAGTTCCCAGACTCAACTCATAAATGCCAAAGATAGTATAGAAGGTCAGTGGTCTGGCTGAGATCTGGCCCCAGCCCTAGGGCAGCGGAATAAGTGGTGCTGGTGGTGGCACGGGGTGGGGGTGGGGGGGGCGGAATCACTCAGTTGACACAAAACCCTGAAGCCTGGGACAGTACATCCACCCCCACCCCCACCAGAAGTAGAGTCCTACACTGACCAAGAATCAGAAAGTCACACATTTGGCTGGGAACATGAGCAAACAGTTTAAAAAACCTCAGACTATAGAAACTTACTTTGGTGACAAAGAAGATCAAAACATACAACCAGAAGACAACAAAGTCAAAGCTCCTACATCCAAAGCCTCCAAGAAAACTATGAACTGGTTACAGGTCATGGAAGAGCTCAAAAAGGATTTGGAAAATCAGGTAAAAGAAGTAGAGGAAAACATGGGAAGAGAAATAGGAGTGAAGCAAGAAAATCATGAAAAACGAGTCAAAAGCTTGCTAATGGAGACCCCAAAAAATACAGAAGAAAAGAACACCTTAAAAAATAGAGTAAGCCAAATGGTAGAAGAGGTCCAAAAAGCTAATGAGGAGAAGCAGGATCCTTAAAAATCAGTTGTGGCCAAATGGAAAAGGAGGTCCAAAAGCTCACTGAAGAAAATAGCACCTTCAAAATTAGGATGGAGCAAATGGAAGCTAATGACTTTATAAGAAATCAAGAAATTATAAAACAGAATCAAAAGAATGATAAAATAGAAGATAATGTGAAATAGTTCATTGGAAAAACTACGGACCTGGAAAAACAGATCCAGGAGAGATAATTTTAAAATTATTGGATTACCTGAAAGCTATGATCAAAAAAAGGACCTAGACATCATCTTTCAAGAAACTATCAAGGAAAACTGCCCTGATATTCTAGAACCAGAGGGCAAAACAGAAATGGAAAGAATCCACTGATTACCTCTTGAAAGAGATACCACAAGGAAAACTAGGAACATTGTGGCCAAATTCCAGAGTTCTCAGGTCAAGGAGAAAACATTGCAAGTAGCCAGAAAGAAATAATTCGAGTATTGTGAAAATACAATCAGTATAACATAAGATCTAGTAGTTTCTACATTAAAGGTTAGGAGGGCTTGGAATATGATATTCCAGAGGTCAGAAGAGCTAGGATTAAAACCAAGAATCACCTACCCAGCAAAACTGAGTATAATACTTTAGGGAAAGAAATGGAATTTCGATGAAATAGAGGACTTTCAAGCATTCTTGATAAGGAGCCTGTGCTGAATAGCAAATGCGACTTTCAGATACAAGAATCAAGAGAATAATGAAAAGGTTAAAAGGAAAGAAAAATCATAAGTGGTTCACTAAAGTTGAGTTGTTTACATTCCTACATAACATGCTAATGAGAGTTAAAGATCTTCCCTGCCTATTAATAAGTCTCAGGTGGAGCCCATTAAGGGAAGCTTGATTAGGGGAGGCTTATTGTGTAGGAAGGCTCACACCTTTTGTTAATTTCTAAAGAGGCACTGGGTCACAAGGGTCATGATTCCCTCCAGTTCTCAAAAGTGTATATATATTCTGAGGTAAGGTTTTGCTTTGGGGATTACTCTTTGGAAGAAGGTTCATGTGCCACATGAGACTCTGAGTAACCCATTAAGGAGCCCCCAAGATTTGAAAACCCAGATGTTCATGCTTTTCTCTCTGGTAACTATGTATGTGGGTAATGATCAGACAGCTGAATCTGTCTGTTGATCTGTGATGTGTGTATTGCTTATAGTCAGACAGAAGCCCTGTCTGTTGGTCTTTATTTCTGTGCTTATATTTCCTCTTTTGGTATATGTGATTAAAGAAGATTGCTGACCCCTCAAAAGTTGTTTTCCTTTTAGAAAGCAGATTTAAGAACCCGTGCTAGCAGGACCTCCTGGATGTGTCAAGGTGCTTGCTGCTACAGTGATGGGGAAAGTGGTAGTGTCTACCACACTCAGAGAGAAGTTCAGAAAGAAGATGGGATTTTTTTTTTGCTGGGGGGTGTGGGGGAGAGGGAGAATGAATTCTCTAACCAATTTAAGAAGCCTATCAATTATGCTGTTCAAGATGTCCCAGAGGCAGTTAGTTGTTGATGAAGACTGAAGATGAAGGGCCTCAGAATTTTGCTTTCGAAAAACCCTTGGTGGTTTTATAGGAAAATAAGGACAACCACCCTTAAGAAGAGGAGAGTACCCAATGCATATGAAATTACAAATATTTCACATTAAAGAAAGATGGTGAAAATGGTTGTCATCAAAATTTTCTGTTTACCTCTATAGTGAGCAATGCAGTGATCCAAGACAATTCTAAAGGACTCATGGTAAAAAATGCTATCCACTTCCACAGAAAGAAGTGATGGAGTCTGAATGTAGTTTGAAGCATGCTATCCACTTTTTTTCGAGGGGGGGAAGGGAAGAGTAATCTGTGTCTTTTTTTACAACAAAAATATCAAACTGTTTCCTTTCCCAAGAGGGAGAGGAAAGAGAATCTGGAACTCAAAATGTTAAAAAATGAATGTTAAAAATTGTCTTTACATATAATTGGGGGAAAAAATAAAATATTAAAATAGTAATACTCTTACATTGTTGGTAAGACAATAGTCTAGTATATGCATTTTAGAAAGCAATTCGGCAATTAATACTAGTCATAAAACTGATCGTATCTTTCCAAACAATGTTTCAAGTTCAGATTTCCTCATCCCTCCCCAAAAAGTGAGGAAAAGATTACCTAGGTGTACAAAAAAATTAACAGTGTTCCATCTATAATAACAGGAAAAAATTAGAATGTCTCCATGTCTAATAGTCACAGAAAGTTTGATAAATGGTATATTAATGTAATGAAATATGATAGTGTTATAAAAAGCAGTAAATATGTAATAAAATGGGAATTATTGCAAGACCTATAGGAAGGGATGGAAATCTAGATCATCAGAGTTAGAAACATACACACTGACAACAATTAAATTTTAAAACATTTTTTAAAGAACAAAATTGGTAGCACAATAGAGAGTCCTAGAAGAGGGCACAGAACAAAAAGCCTTTATTGATTATTAAAATTCATTTGGCTCTAACTTATAAAACGCTAAAGGTTTTTTTACGTAAGATTTCTGCTCCTTATTCTAGAAGTTTAATGTATTATTTGTTCCTGTAGTTCAGTGCTTCTTAAACTCTGGTTCTTGACCCCATATGGCAATAGTAAAAAGTTTCTGAAATGGAATGACCAAAAATTAATTTAAAATCAAATGCATAATGAATCTGAGGTGTTTCTGGCAGTGCTTGCCCCTGTTACATGGAGCAACTTCACTGCAGCGTAGATTTGGAAGACAAAGCATGTGTATTTTGCACTGCATATGCCCTCAGGCCATGAAACACCAATGAACAGCCAAAACATGAAGCCCTGGGTTAAATTAATTTGTGAAAATATGTCAGACTCTCCTATTAATTTATAAATTCTTAATGACCACTAACAAGCTGTGAAACACATTAAACTCTGTGGAATAACAGCTTACCTGAAAGGCAAAGGGCATTTGAAAATGCAAATTTCTCCAATATGATTTCATCTAGGTCCAATTCTGAATTTAACCTGATCTCCCCCCTATGAAGCTTTGACTGGCCTCTGTAAAAAGGAAAACCAAAAAGATAAACAAAGCCTTTATTAGAGATCACTTTATAAATCTTTCTTATTAAAAAACAGGGATGTAAGGTACATGAATCAGTAGGCTACAACTATCTTTAAGGAGGCAGCTGGTGCACAGTAGAGAAAGCCTTGGCATGGGAAAAACCCATGAAAATCTGGTTGCAGACATTTTCAACCTGTATAATTCTGGGTAAGTCAATTAACCTATGTCAGTCTCAATTTTCTTCATCTGTACAACAGGCATCATAATAAGTAGCACCTACCTCCAAGGTTGTTGGGAGGATAAAATAATATTTCCTTGTTATATATTTGGCAAACTACAAAAAATCCATTTGTTGTCCTTTAGTCATATCTGACTCTTTGTGACCCCATATGGGATTTTCTTGGCACAGATACTGAAGTGGTTTGTCATCTCCTTCTCCAGCTCATTTTACAGATAAGTAAACTGAGATAAATAGGTTTAAATGACTTGCCCAGGGTCACACAGCTAGTATCTCAAGTAGGATTTGAACTCACATCCTCCTGACTCCAGGGTCAGTGTTCTATCCACTGAACTACCTAGCTACCTTTATAGAAATGCTACTTATGATTATTATTTGAATATGATTATTATTGAATTGAATAATTTGTCCACTTATCCAGGTACTAAAGTGAATAAGAACTGAATTAAGACAGATTTAACATGTCTATAGTTTTTGAAATCAAGCAGAAATCTGAAGCATAGCATTAACTTTTAAAGATCTCTATGAAAGTTTGATGTTTATTAAATGTCCAACATTCTCCTGATTCATATTATTTGGATGCCATTTTTTAGTTAAATGGACTTAATATTTAAAGACACTTCCCCTATTAAAATCATTTTTAAAACTCTGTCACAGATATGTTTAAAGAATATAACAGTTCTCAAAAGAACTGTAAACTATTAGTGATTATATATGAAAGACTGCTCCAAATCACTAAAAAGAAAAGACATAAAAATGAAAATGAAAACAGCTCTAAGTTTTATCTGTTATCCGGCAAACTGGCAAAAATTACAAAAGATGGGAGTAGTCACTGTTGAAGGAACTAAGGAACCACAGGCAAGCTGAATAACTATTGATAGACATGCATATTAGCTTAACCATTCTGGAATGCAATTTAGCATTTAGCTAATAATTTAGATGTTTTCATACTCTTTAACCTGAGGATTCCAATATGACCCATATGTTAGTGCAGTCAATGATAGAATGGTTGCATATACTGAAAACAAAGTAGATGCCAAACGACTACAGAAGAGTTAGAAAAAAAATCGTGGTATGTGAATGTAATGATAGGCTATTGTGCCATGAAAAATGAAGGATATGAAGACTACAGAAAAGTGTGGAAAGACTCATTTGAATTGATACAAAGAGCAGAACCAGAAAACCTACACACATACCAACTGATTTCAACAATGTAAACAGAAAGAGAAGAAAATGGCAACTGATTTGCTATAAGATTATAATGAAGAAGCTTCTCTCTGAAAAAAATGAGAAAACCCTCCCTTCTTTGCAGAGATGAAGGATTAAGGGTATAGAATAATAAACAAACTGTTAGGCCTGGTTGATATCTTGGTTAAATTTGCTGAACAGCTTTTTTTTTTTTCCTGGTAAGAAAGGCTAGTTCTTTGAGAAAGATAAGGTGGAAGGATATACATGAAAATCAAGATGATGTAAAAACAGAAAGAATCAACACACTTTTTAAAAAAGAAAAGTATCCTAAAAATAACTCTAAAGCTTCACTTCACATCTACAAATTGGCAAAGATAGAAAGGCCATGAGTCAATGATGGAAGGAAGATGGCCACACTAATACCCTCTTGGTTAAAAAAAAATGAATTTATTCAGTGGTTTCTGGATATCAATTTGGAATTATTTGTAAAAAAGTGACTAAAATGTTCATCTTTTGAACTAACCCATAAAATGGAAGTGAACAGCAGAGTGGATTAAAAACCAGAATCCTACAAAGTATGGCTTACAAGAAACATACCTGAAGCAGACATACACACAGAGTAAAGGTAAGAGGGGTAAGAGTAGAATCTGTTATTCTTCAGTTGAAGTTAAAAAAAAAAAAAAGCAGGGGTAGCAATCATGGTCTCAGATAAAGCAAAAGCAAAAATATATCTAATTAAAAGAGATAAGCAAGGAAACTACATTTTGCTAAAAGAAATCAGAGACAATGAAATAAGATCAACACTAAACATATATACATCAAATGGTATAGTATCCAAATTCTTAAAGGAAAAGTTAAATGATTTACAGGAGGAAACAGTGAAACTATACTAGTGGGGGCCCTCAACCCTCCCTTTTCAGAACTAGATAAATCTAACCAAAAAATAAACAGGAAAGAAGTTAAGGAGATGAACAGAATTTTAGAAAAGTTAGATATCATTGGTCTCTGAAGAAACTGAACAGGAATAGAAAAATATACACCTTTTTCTCAATGGTACATGGCAACTACACAAAAATTGACCATATATTAGGTAAGGCATGAAAATCTCACAATTAAATTCAGAAAATCAGAAATATTCAATGCATCCTTTTCAGATTGTACAATAAAAACTGCATTCAATAAATATATTATAAGCCAGATTAGAAAAAGATAGAAACACAGAGTAAAAATTAATTGAAAACCAAATAATACAATCCTAAAGAATGAGTGGGTCAAAGAACAAATCATAGAAACAATCAATAATTTCATTAAAGAGAATGACACCAAGGAGACAACATACCAAAATTTATGGGATGCAGTCAAAGGGGAAATTTTTATCCAAATGCTTACACCAATAAAATAAAGAGCAGATCAATGAACTATACATGCAACTAAAAAAAAATATCAGATTTAAAATCCCCAATTGGAAATTCTGAAAAGTACGGGAGAGATTAATAAAAGTGAAAGAAAACCATTTAATAAATAAAACTAAGAACTAGTTTTAGCGGGGAAAAAACCCAATAAAATAGAAAAACCACTGGCTAATTTGATTAAAAAAGAAAATGGAGTTACTAGTATCAAAAATGAAAAGGGTGAATTCACCACCAATGAAGAGAAAATTAAAGCAATTATTAGGACTTATTTTGCCCAATTATAATGCCACTAAATCTGACAATCTAAGTGAAATGGATTAATATTTACAAAAAATTCATTGCCCAGATTAACAGAAGAAATAGAATACTTATATAACCCTATTTTAGAAAAAGAAATTGAAAAAGCTGTCACTGAGTTCCCTGAGAAAAAAATTCCTATGACCAGATGGATTCACAAGTGAATTCTCCCAAAAATTTCAACAACAATTAATTCCAACTAAACCAAGAAGAGCAAAAACAGAGAAAGAAAACTATAGACCAATTTCTCTAATGAATATTGATGCCAAATTTTTAAATAAAATACTAGCAAGGAGAGTACAGCAATATATCACAAGATCTTACAGATCAGGTGGGAATTATGCCAGGAAT
Organism: Potorous gilbertii; assembly: GCA_028658325.1. Taxonomy (NCBI): domain Eukaryota; kingdom Metazoa; phylum Chordata; class Mammalia; order Diprotodontia; family Potoroidae; genus Potorous; species Potorous gilbertii. The sequence continues at coordinate 432,965,941 of CM053770.1, read as the reverse complement.
GTAGAATTGGTTCAATATTAGAAAAACAATTACCATAATTGACCATACCAACACAAAAGCAACAAAAATCATGATTATCTCAATACAGAAAAGGCTATTAACAGAATACATTCAATCCTATTAAAAACACTAGCGAGTACAGGAATAGGTGAAGTTTTCCTTAAAAATGGTAAGCAGCATTTGTGTAAAATCATCAGCAAACATTATCAGTAAGCATTAGTAGTACTAAATACTAAATAACTAAAAATGTTCAATAAAGGAATAAGAAAAAAATTGAAGGATTTAGACCAGGCAATGAGGAAATAAAACTCATTTTTTTTACAGATAAGATGATATGATATCATGATATAGTTGGGGAATCCTAGAGAATCAACTAAAAAACTAGTTGAAATAATAAAAGTTTAACAAAGTTACAGGATATAAGATAAACCCATATAAATTATCAGCATTTCTATATATTATGAACAAACTTCATCAAAAAGAGATAGAAAGAGAAATTCCATTTAAAATAACTCTAGACAACATAAAATACTTGGGATTCTATCTTCCAAGACAAACCCAGGAATTATATGAATATAATTACAAAATACTTTTCAAACTAATAAGGTTAGATCTGATTAACTAGAAAAAATTGCTCATGGATGGGCCAACCTAATATAACAAAACTGACAATTCAACCTAAATTAATTTATTTATTCAGTGCCATATCAATAAAACTACCAAAAAATTATAGAAAAAAATCGTAACAAAATTCATCTGGAGGAACAAAAGGTCAAGAGTACCAAGGAAACTAATGAAAAAAATATGAAAGAAGATAGCCTAGCCATACCAGATACAAGGCGGTATAGTACTGGCTGAGAAATCGAGTAGTGGATCCGTGGAGTAGATTTTTGGTACACAATACACAGTAGGTAAATGACCATAGTAATCTAGTGTTTGATAAACACAAAGATCCCAGCTTTGGGGACAAAATTTGCTAGGAAAACCAGAAAGCAGTTTGGCAGAAACTAGATATGGATCAAAATGTCACAACATGCACCAATATTAAGGTCAAAAAGGATGCATGATTTAGACATAAAAAGTGATACCATAAGCAAATTAGGGAAATATGTAATACTTTATCTGTCAGAAATATGGGTAAGTGAAGAATTTATGGTCAAACCAGAGACAGAAAGCATTACAGGATATAAAATGGATAATTTTGATTACACTACATTAATTTTTTTTTAAAAAAACAACTAACAGCCAAGATTAGAAGGAAAGCAGAAAACTGGGGGAAAAATTTTCCAGCATATTTCTCTGATAAAGGCCTCATTTCTCAAATATATAGAGAACTGATTCAAATTTAAAATACAATTCATATGGGAAAACGCTCTAAATCATTACTTTCTATTCAGAAAGAAATACAAATTAAAACCACTCTGAAGTGACACCTCACATCTACCAAAGTGGCCAATATGACAGAAAAGGAAAATGACAAATGCTGAAGGGGATGTGCAAAAACTAGGACACTAAAGTACGCTGGTGGAGTTGTGAGCTGATCTAACCTTTCTGGAGAGCAATTTGGAACTACATCCAAAGGGTATAAAACTCTGCATACCCGTTGGCCCAGCAATACCACTACTACGTCTCTATTCCAAAGAGATACCCCCCTTACCCACCAAAAAAGAAAGGAAAAGAATATATATCTGTGCGTATGTGTGTGTGTGTTTGTATGTAAGTATGTATATATGTATGCATACACACAAATATTTATAGCAGCTCTTTTTGTGGTAGCAAAGAACTGGAAATAGAAGGGATGCCTATCAGTTGGGGAATGCTTGAACAAGTTGTGTTTTATTTTTTTTTATTTTAATAAATTTATTTATTTAACTTTTTACATTCATTTTTCACAAGATTTTGGGTTCCAAAATTTTCTCCCCATTTGTCCCCTCCCCCCTCCCCAATACACTGAACATTCTAATTACCCATATCACCAATCTGCCCTCTCCTCTTTCATCCCTCTCTTTCCTTACCACATCTTCTCTTTTGTCCTGTAGGGCCAGATAACTTTCTATTCCCCATTGCCTGTATTTCTTATTTCCTAAGAGCAAGAACAATACTCAACAGTTGGTCCTAAAACTTTGAGTTCCAGCTTCTCCCCATCCCTCCATCCCCACCCATTCCCTTTGGGAGGGCAGGTAATTCAATATAGGCCATATCTGTGTAGTTTTGCAAATCACTTCCATAATAGCCGTGTTGTGTAAGACTAACTATATTTCCCTCCATCCTATCCTGCCCCCCATTGTTGCTATTCTCTCTTTTGATCCTGTCCCTCCCCAAGAGTGTTGACTTCAAATTGCTCCCTCCTTCCATTACCCTCCC
>CM053770.1:432793186-432963077 GCA_028658325.1 Potorous gilbertii | reverse complement strand
GTCAAAATTATCCATCTTGCATTTCAAAATGCATTCTATCGTTTCTTTAGACAAAAATTCTTCTCTCCATAAATCTGATAAATACACTATTCCTTGCTTCTCCAGTTTATTCATGGTATCAATCTTTCATTTAGTTGTATTTTAACAGTCCAAATGTTTTTAAAAACATTAGTATAATAATGCAAGTTTGATACAGTAAAACAAGCAAAAAGTACCTGTTCCTCCAGCTCAAAACCCAACTTACACAGAAAGGCCCTGAGAGACAAATTCTATCTATCATAGCCTTTTGAAATAGCCTTTTCACTTTTAGAATTTGTGTTGCAATGAATCTTTGTAATCAGTTAATAGAATTTTAAGTTTGTAATCATTTTTCTTTATTTCAACAGGTAATGTTTGAACTTGGCAGACTGTTGTTCTAATTATGTGAAAAAGATGTGGATTACTGAAAAATTGACAGATATATATATATATAAATACTGAAAAGTATCAGTGACAGATGTGTATTCCTTTTTGTCTGATTTTTAGTGGTTCTGATTTTTGTATATATTTTTCTGGTAAAAAAAATTATGATTTCTGTACTCGAGTTGCACATCTCTCCTTCTACCCTTTGTTATTTAATTTTTAAAAATAACTAAGAAATCAGGTATTGGTATTCCTACATGTAAGATGCAAATAAAAAAATATTCATTTTTGTCTTCGGTGATCCTACTTGGTTTGTCCTTTTCAACAAACTTTTTACCAATCATATTTCTTTTTCTCTCTAATATATTTCAGTATAATTTCTATTATAAGCAACATAAACTAAAACATACTTTTATTAAAGAATTTTATTTCTTTGGTGAGGAATGATCATAATTGCTTCTTTTCTCTGATACATGGGCTACTCAATATTGGTCAGATGGAAACGTAAGTTTTTAGTAGTTCTTAATGAGGTTTAGATGTTTAAAAATGATTTTCTTCCAGACTTTATCATTAAACTCTATATTCACTTCTTTAAAATAACTTAATGTACCACTTAAGACTTTTATTTAAGAAGTATCTTTCTCCCTACTGTACATCTTTATTAATAACAGCACAAAGTAAAGTGAGTTCTGACTGGCCCCTGGTGGTTTCCCGCCTATCTTCTCTACCTTTTAATCTGTTGTCAAAAATATTTAATTAAAATGTTCCACGATGAAGTTTTTCTTATAAATTTTTTTTAATAACAATTACCTCAAAAGCGTTTTAAACTTATGAATTATCATTACCACATGGGGCAAATAAAGTTACAGTTTCATTTACTGAATACTGGAGGGAAACTTAATAGTGAAAATAGAAGACTATTAGTTTATCTGAAGTTTTGTACTACAGTTTCAAAAAAGTAAACTGAAAATTTTTATAAATCACTACTAATTGGATAATCAGCTACCAAACCCCTTTGTCCCAGTATTCTTCTTACCCAGTTAGATGCTCAGTGAATAGAGTGCCAGGCCTGGAGTCTGGAAGACTCATCTTCAGGAGTTCAAGTCCAGCCTCAGACACTTACTGGCTGTGTGGCCCTGGTCAAATCACTCAATCCTGTTTGTCTCAGGTTCCTCATCTGTAAAATCAACTAGAAGAGGAAATGGCAAACCATTTCAGTACCTCTGCCAAGAAAACTCCAAATGGGTCACAAAAAATTGGACACAATTGAACAATAAAATGTAAAATGAAATGGAGCATTTATTTCCATCCCCAAAAGACCTAAACAGTACTGAACACATAAGCAACCCCTGATAAAACTCACTGGACTTGATTTAAGACAACTAAATATACACACAATTTCAAATGTGTTTTAAAATTAAACCTCAACATAAACATAAACTGTTTACATTTAAATTCTTTAATGCATGATATAATTTTTCAGTAACAAGCTTTTATGTCTTAATGAAAACTCTGTGGTTTGTCCAATTATTTACATTCACTTTTCCACTTACAGAGTTGTGTACTCCATTCTCCTAGGCTTTTTTTTTTTGTTTTATGTTAATTATGAGTTTGACATTTTGAGAATTCACAAAAAGAGAAGGAAAATAATCCCAACTATCCTTAATCTGGCTCTTACTAAGGATTTTCTCTGCAGCCCTCCCAAATAGATTAAATCTTATGAGGATAAGAATTACTACTCTTAAGGTGAGATGAAAGTTTGTTACATTTGCATTTTTTCCATTCCTTTTCTGTTAAAAGTGCTCCAGCTGAACCATAAAACTACACAAGCATGAAAATTTTTGCCACAGTTTTATTTCTTACTGATTTGAGATCCAGAAGTGTGGCCTTCAATTTTATTGGATATATTCTAGAACTATGATTTCCAACCTTATAAACTAACAGGAATTATTGAAAGAGATCTGGGAATTCATAAAGAAGCATACCTTGTACATACTAGATAGAAATATCTCTTACATAAGTTTTTTGTAATAGTATATTGATACTACTGAGATTTATCAAAATTCATCTAAAAGTATTATTGAACTCAAAGCTTCTGTCATATCTGTCAATTATCAAGTTGGGAGGGGTTCATGGAAGTTTGATAACAAAAAACGGGTGCTCATTCTGAAAAGGTTAGAAACCAGTATTCTAAAATGTTCGTATTGCAAGCCCAATTCTGTTTAGGGATTAAATAATAAATATGATATATATGCTAGTTCCGCTTTCTAAAGGAGAGGATGTTATTAAAATGTAAGATGGATAATTAAAGTTGCCATTTTTTAACTGAGTTTTTTAAAATATTATTTTACTAAGGAGGAAAATAGAATAAATAGAATATAGACAGGGTTAAATAAGCAAAGGAATAGAGATATTTAATATTTCAGAACTTGCAATAAGCTAGCAAGGGACAGTACAAAAATAACATGGCTCTCTACACCTTCCAGAAATTTAAATGTACACAGTATATGTCAATATATAAAAACAAATTGTTTCTGGTTATTAGTGGGGGGTTGGTGAAGGTATGTAAAAAAGCAGACTTACTCTGCAAAAGGTATATAAATTGTGCCTTTACACAGTCAGCATTAGAAAAACTTAACAAGGAAATAAGACTTATGATAACTGATAAAGGTACAGTAATTAGTCTCATCTTAGTGATTTTTTTCATTGCTATAGAGTACTTTTTCTGTACCCAAAGTAAGTATTCTACTGTCATCTCTGATAAACTTGCTACAGTTGTGTATCTCCTGAGGAAAAAAAAAAGTCTTTGCCCTCAATGAGTACATGTATTATGTATGGGATAGTCCAGAGGAGCTAAACACAAATAGCTAGAATACAACAATTATAATATTAGTATGTAATATACATTAGGGTGGCCTGAGATATTTGAGGAAGGAGGGCTACTCTCCAGTTGTAGAAGTCTGGTAATAAAGTGATACCTAAACTGGATCTTGAAAAATGTCAGTCACTAAGCTAGATGGGAAGCTTTGGGGGGAAGAATAGAAAGACTCCTTCTAGGCAAAGAAACCTTACAAGGAACAAAATGCAGCTTACTTTAGTCTGGATGGTGGGCTGAAAAGGTTAAATAAGCCACCTTATAAAGGGTATTGAATAGCAGGCTAAAGGGAAGCCATTCTAAGTTTTCTGTTTGGAGGAGAAATATGATCACTCCTGCACTGAGGGGTTTAATATTACAAGAGAAGTTGCTCTCTAAAAAAGAAGTAACCATTAAAATCATCTGAGTGGTTTGAAAAAATATCAGTGCCAAGACAATTCCAAAGGACTCAGGATGAAAAATGTTATCCATCTCCAGAGAAGGAACTGATGGAGTCTAAATACAGATAATGCATACAATATTTTTTCTTTATTTTTTTCATGATTTTTTTTTGTTTTTACTGTTTTCTTTCACAACATGACTAATATGGAAGTGTGTTTTGCATGATTGCACCTGTATAATCTATATCAAATTGCTTACTGGCTCAGGGAAGGAGGAAAGGAGGGAAGAGAGAATGGAACTCAAAACTTTAACATGTTAAAAATTATTTTTACATGCAATTGGGGAAAAAAATTTTAAAAAGATCAGTGAAGCAGATTAGGCACACAAGATACAGAAATAAATATACACAGCATAGTGTTTGAAGAACCTAAAGCCTGATGTTAATAAAGGAAGGACTCACTATTTGACAAAAAAAAAAGCCTGCTGGGGAAAAAGCAACACAGCAGATGGAAAATGGGTTTCGATAAGCAACTTACACCATAATACAAGATAAGCCCCAAATGAATACGTGACATATAAAGTGACATTATAGAGTATCAAATAACTTTTGAGATTATAGGTAAGGAAAGTTTATGACTAAATAAGGGTTAAGATCACACAAGCAAATGGAGACAACTGTGACTTTATAAAATAAAAAGGGTTTGCAAACTAATGCAGTTTTCAAAGGAAGAAATCTAAATTGTCAACAATCATAAAAAATACTCAATCACTAATAAATACAAAAATGCAAATTAAAAGAACTCTGAGATTCCACCTCATACCTATCAGACTGGCAAAGATGACAAGAAAAATGACAAATGTTGGAGATGCAGTAGAAAAACAAGACTGTTAGTAGAGCTATCAATTACAAAACAATCTGAAATTATAACTAGGAATTTATCAAACTCTGCATATTTCATTGCCTTTGACCTAGCTGTATCACTGGTAGGTCTACACTCCTAAAGAAATCAAAGGAGGAAAGGAGCTTTTACATATAGCAACTATTTTCATGGTAGCCAAAAATTATAAACTAAAGGGCTATCCTACAGAGGAATGGCTAAACAAAGGGTGGTATATGAATGTAATGGCACATTAATGTGCCATAAGAAATTAGGAAATAGATAATATCAGAGGGAACTGAGAAAACAATGAACCGATACAGAGCAAACTGAGCAGAACTAGAATAATTTATAAAACGTTAACTTTATAAAGAAAAAGAACTTTTCAAGATTTTCAAACTGATCAACAGTGACAAACTAATTCAAAAACAGTATCAAACATGTTACATGTCTGTTGACAGAGAGGTGATGATCTTAAAATGTAGAAAGATGTACATTTCTGACATGGTTAATGTGGGAATTTATATTGTGTCTCAATGCACCCTGAGATATTTGTTTTTTGAAGGTTTTTAAAAAATTATTTAATGGGGAAAATTAATTTTAAAAACACTTGTTACTTAGCATTTTTTAAAAAATTATTTTTACATTTAAATTTTTTAATTTAAATCAAAGAATTGCTGGTGGATGCAGGTAAACCATAGTCCTGGAAGAAAAGACAGGCATGGAAAGCAGATGACTGATAGAGGGGATTTCAAAAGGGCAACTGATACCATGACAGAACAGAAAAAAAAAATTACTCAGACTGGCAAAATGATGGTACCAACAGAAAGGAGGTCATGAGGCAGGTTTTGGAAGGTGGGGATGAGTTCAGTTTGATGCATATTGAGATGTTAACAATATAGCCAGATGTCTAGTAGCTAGTTGAAAATGTGGTCCTAAATAAAGCTCTGTAGGAAGGTTGGGCCTAGAAATGTATAGTATCATTTACACTTAAGTACACAGAGTACATTAACTTGCCCAAAGAGAACATACAGAGGAAAGTTGAAGACAGATTCTTATCCTTAGGAAATTTCCCCAGAAAGAAAGAAGAAAAAGGAGAAAAAAAAAAAAGTAGTTGGAAAACAAAAAGAAAGCATGTAGCCTCTGAAATACTGCAGAAGTATCAAAGCTGTGGACTTGAGGCCACTGCATTTGGAAACTAGTTAATTGTACCTGGGAAGAAACACTTGGAAGGGGACTCCACAAGTCAAGGACCTAAGGCATGGATGGTGAGAGAGCAGAGGGACCAAATAGTAACTTTTTAGAAGATTAGCAGCAAAAGGTAAATCAGGATCAAAAGAGTTTTTTGTTTATTTGAAGGAAATGGAAAACCTGAGTGAATACATAGGTTCAAAGGACTTGGAGCCATGAAGAGGTCACTTAATGCAACCTGATTTCCCTGCTTGTTAGTATTCACCCTTTTAAAAAAAAAAATAACCCCACTTACTCACATGTAGCCTTAGCCTATATTTACTTAGGTATGAACTTTTATTTCCTCAATAGAATTTAGTTTTCAGGGAGCTTTTGTATTTTCTATTTCTTCCTACCATGCCTCAAACTTAGAAATGTTTAAGAATGTTTAAGAAATGTTTATTAGTTGATTTCACAAATGAAGAAACTCAGTGCTAACATGGTAAAGTGACTTGCTCAAGGTTACACAGGAAATGTGAAGTGGAAAACTTCTGTGTTATGAAAGTTACCAATGAAACCAGTGAAGAATTTTAGCTAGAACTTTAATGTAAAGGGAATGAACAACTGAGCAAGGCCTATAAGATGGATGGGAGAAAATTAGTGGAAGAATGAGCACTGATGAAAAAACACCTACTAAGACTAAAGGAATGGCAGGAAAGAAAAGTCAGACTGAAAAGACTGGTCTTGAATTATAAAGTTTCTAAAAGCTAGTTAAAAGTCAGATGAACTTAAGTTCAAATGCTTCCTTAGCTGGTTAACCCTAGACAATTCATTTAACTTCTCAGCTTCAGTTTCCCTGTCTGTAAAATGGGGAGAACTGCAGTTACCTCAGGTTTGTGATGAAGATGAGATGACAGTGATACATAGAAAAACAGAAATATGCACACAAATATATATAGCACTTTTTGGAAATTCTAAAGAACTTTGTTATTCATTATAATTCTAAGAAAAATAAATTTGCAAACTTATTTGCTAAGAAGTCTGGAACAGCAGCTGAGATTATATGTGATATGAATTCAGTTAGACAGAAATAAAACAATTGCGTGCCAACAGTGAGTGCCCAGTTGAGGTCAGCTAGCATTAATGTGATGGACCCAGGAAAGAGGCTAATGATCAAAAGTTACCAGCGTTCAAGTCAACAATTATTAAATGCTCGCTATATGGAAAGATTGTACAAAGCCTCTCTTATCCCCGCTACCCCCCCCCCAAAAAAAATCATCCTCAGTCCTCAAGAAGCTTATATTCTACTGTGGAAAGAATGCTTGACCAGGAGTCAGGAAATCTGAGATCAAAATGTGACATCAGACCCTAATTGTGTGACCCTGAGCAAATCATGTACCTTCCTTTGCTTCCTTCTCCTCATCTGTAAAGTGGGGACAATACACAACTACCTCCCAGGGTTGTGAGCATAAAATGAGGGGTTTGCAAAGTGCTTTTAAAGCTTAAAGCCCTATGTAAATGTTATCCTTATAAAAATAAGTAAACAAAGAAATTTCAGGATGAAGAGAACACTAGTTGGGAAGACTGGACAATGATTTTTGTAAGAGCTGACTCCTGAAATGCATTTTAAGCATGTCCAGCAAGTCCAAACTGTTCAAATGCATATGCACAAAAGGTATGGTGAATTCAGGGAACTGCTCAGACAGGCACTTCCACTGGAACATGGACTGCATGAAAAGGAGTTATACTGAGTGTCAGGAAAAGTAGCTAGAAACAGATTGTAAAGGTACATAAATACCAAGGTGTTTTATCCTAGGGGCAATAATACTTGGATTTTTAAACAATGGAGTGTTTTAAGAACATAATAGCTTTATGGAAAATGGATTAGATCCAGGAGACAGTAGTCATGACAAGATTAGGAAGTGACTTGAGTTTGGAAAGTGGACCTGAGTGAAGATAAAGGGATGGTTGTGACCTTAACCCCAGTAAGATTTGGTAACTAGATACATGAGAGAAGTGCAAAAGAGTCAAGAATAACATTTGAAATCTGTGTAATAAATAGTGGAGTCCTCAATGAGTTTTAGATGTGTTGAGCTTGGGATGTTGGTGTCTTTCCATCCCTCCCCTCCCCTCAAATCTCCCAACTCCATGCAATTCCCCACCCAGATTAACTTGTATTTATACTTTATGTAAATAAAGTCATCATATATACATAATTTCTGCATGCAGTCTTCCCTATTACACTGTGGGTGCCTTGAGGGCAGGGACCATTTGCCTTTGTATCCTTACAGCTTAGCACAGTGACTAGCATTTTAATAAGTACTTAATAAAACTTATTAACTGACAGAATCCAAGTAGAGAGGTCCAGCAAGAAACCAAAAACTCTAAGGGAGAAGGTTCAGGACAAATCTTTGAGAGATAACCCATTTAATGAGAAGGAAAGAATGGTCAGACACAGGAAAGTCTAAAAGAGAGATAGTATTCAGAAAGACAGCCTAGTCAGGAGTATCAAAAGCTCTGAGAGGTCAAGTGAGAAAAGGCCATCAGATAAGCAGTTACATTTATTGAAATCTTGAAAAAAACAGTTTTCAGTGATGGTGGAGGAAGCCATCATATTCCAAGGTAAGAAATCAGAGGTGGGGAAATGGAGGTACCAAGTATTTTTACGATTCTTAAAGGGACATGACAACGTTTGTTTTGGTTTGTTTGGATTTTTTTAGGATAGGAGAGATACCTTTGTTTTTAGGCAACAGGAAAGGGAAAAAACAGATGAGAGAATGGGCAGAGAGTACTTGGGGCACAAGTAAAAGGGGTGATCTTAGCAAGAAGGGCCACCACTTGAAAGACTTGGAGCAAAGGAAAAATGGATTAGGGAGGTAAAGTTTTCAGGTGTAGAGTAGGAGAAGACAAGGTAAAACAGATGGCCATGGTCTTCTCTATCAAGGAGTAAACAAGGTCTTTTTTTGGTGCTGAAAGAGGATAATAGTGGTATAAGGAACTTGAGGCAGGAAAAAATATTGGAATAACCTTTTCAGGGGACAAAGAAGAGAATAAAATTGCTGTGCAATTAAAGGCCCAGGAAAGAACCTATATGGAACAGTTGTATTACCTTCCTCCCCAACAGGAGAGATTAACTCCAAGCTTGGTGTTTGGCAAAGTGAGTAGCAATAGAGCAAAGGAGTCAAGAGTACAGAAAAGGATATAGCTTAAATGACAAACCACTGTATAAAGACTGACTGGTAAAAGGGTTAAGATAAAATCTAGATGACATCAGATAGTTTTATAAATAATCCTTTGTTCTTTGTAAACCAAAATATTCAAATTTGTTGGTGTTTAAATTCATAATTAAGAAAATATTTTTAAAAATTGGCCCAAGATACATAAAAAGGAGAGAGGTCAGAACATACCAATGCTAAAAGTGACAGTATCAGTCGGCCAGAAACAATGTGTAGCTAGCCTTCAGAGGGCAATGGTGCTGGTAAGAAAAAGCCAAGCAGGAAGCTATGGAACTGAAGACAAAGTTGAAGTGTCCAGCACAGAAAGGCTACCAGAGAGTGTAGCAGGTGAATTCCAAGGAAACGCTACGCATTCAGCAAAAGCCACAAGTGCATTGCTGAAGAACTGGACTGTGAGTATGGAGGAATGGTGACGGATAACTCACCAAAAAGGGACAATTTTAATGGCCTTCTCAGCGGTCTTTTCTTTCATGTTAATGGGGAAAAATGGATTATAATCAGCAGAATTTGAGAGTTCTAGATTACAAAAGATGACTACATATAGGTGATGAGATAAAGGGCATGACCATTCAGGAAGGCTGATCTGGGGAAGAGGGCTATCAGGAACTTCAGACACAGGCAGCAGCACTACTTCTATGCTGGTATCCGAGTCAAGAAATACCTCATGTTCCAATCTCCCAGACAGGCTGAACTCACATTTTGTTGATGAAGAAGCTCATCAATAACACAACTCACTAACTATTCAAGTTCTGAATATCCAGAAACACATGCTTTCTAATGCCTTTGACAGGATGAGCCTCTGGATCTCCAAAAGAGTCACCTTCAGAGCCGGCCCTACGCAATAGCCAACTTCCTCAAGATGTAAAGACTGAAATTCCAGCAGCATGATTGTGACTGAATCTATACTCACCATCAACCTTGTAGCCTCATCTCAGAATATTAAGGAATGAAGTACAGGTAAAAGAGTCACAAATACTGTAGCACTTACATCCCAAACTGACATCATCTGAACCTCAATGCCCCTTTAATTAGTTTTAGCATCCTGAGGCTAAGAATCTCTGATATACGTAAATCCCCTCAGAACAAGATTATGGACTATATGCAAGTGGGGTATGAGGATAAAGATTCAATAGAGAAGGACCAGACTGCGTAGAAATGGTCAAATCCCTGGCTACCTTGTTTTAGAGATTGTACAGATTCATTCTAAATGTATAAGTACATTGTTAAAATGTTTGAAAGATATTCTGTTTGACTGCATGTGATGAGGTGTGATGTAATGGAAAGAACAAATTACATGTCAGAAGATCTAGGTCTTGGATTACTACTTTTATTTACTTACTGGTATCATCTTAGGAAAAAGTACTTCATCTATTTAGGCTCTAAAAATCTTAGTAGCTTTGAATCTTCTAACTAAGAAAAAGATTATCTTAATGGATACTATTCCAGGAGACAGAAATAAAAAATACTGGAAGTTATCAGAAAGAGTTCCATGCAAATAGTTAATGTAGTAGACTGGTTAGGCTTTAAAAATTGAAAATTAAAAAGAATAAAATAAAAAGACTGTCATAATGAAAAACAGATCCTAGAGAAGTTAAAACTTCAACGTAAAAGTTTAAGGAATTTAACCTGTTATTTTATTGCAAAGAAAGCCAACTATCTTCATCAACAGGCCAATGTGCTATGCTGTTTCCACAGCCAACAAGTACAGACTTGTGAAGGGCAGCAAACCAAATCAAGAGATCAAATCAGTCTAGTCAGATCTGACCCACACTAGCCAGAAGTCCTTAATTCAAAAAGATTGATCTTAATCTAGAAGCCCTATGTGGTTTGGGTCTTGGTTACCCCGGAGCTTGCCTCTTTCCAAACAACCTAACAGCAATTAAGATCTGTAAATACAACTGCATTACCAGTTTTCTAATTTGAAACTCTAGACAATCAGAAGTTCTATTTTTCTGCCGAAGTGTTTGTGTTTAATCTTTTGGGCCATGAAAATAGAAAATGGAAATATTTCAGTAATATGACCAAAAGGCAAAATGGCTCTTTGTGAGACTTTAAAATTTTTTTATAAATGTTTACTACTATTATTACTACTACTGCTACTACTGATAGGTCAAAAACATAGTCATAAAAAAGGACATTTAATAATGTATAAAGCTTTTACAATCTACAATTCTTGGGACACTTTACTACTTCTATTTTTTACGTGCATGATTCTTTTTTAAAATAGTAAAAATAGCAATATTACCAGTTTCCTTACAACAAGCAATTGGACACAATGGATAGTATACCAAACTTGAAATCAGGACGACCAGAGTCTAAATTAGGGGTAGGGAACCTGTGGCCTCAAGGCTACATGTGGCCTTCTAGGCTCTCAAGTGCTCTGACTGAATCCAAATTGGCCACACTTTAGGGCCTAGAGAGTCACAGGTTCTGCACTCTTGAGCTAAATCCTACTTCTTCCACTCTGTAGTTATGGCACATAGACAGTGCTTTGGGAAAGAAGAGTGGCAAAATGGAGCTTCCCATCCACTGAACTTTTCTCTAATCCAATCCCCAGCCTCTTTTGGGAAGAGGAATAAATCCTTCCATTCAATGACAGCTTCATATCCGGATATATCCTATTCATCCAAGTAATTCTGAACCCCTGCGGGTCATCATGCAAACCCTATCCCCATCCTCCACCACCTGAATACTTTATTCAATTCCCCCCCTCACCTTCCACCTCAAAGTTTCAAACAAATACCACCTCCCCCTTCCATGTGCCCTCTGGAATGCCTGTTCCATAAGCAAAAACTTTCCATCATTTAAATCTTTTCCTCTCTCATTACTTCCATCTTTTAGTTACTGCAAGAAGCTAACTCCCCACTGATAATACAATCTTCCTAGCCACTCTTTCCAGTATAGGCTGCACTTTCACTCATCCCCCTCTGCTCACTGGTCTATGACAAGTTGGAATACTCCTTGTTCCCCATTTCTACTTGCAAGTTTGCTCCCTATCTACATCACTCAGTAACCTCACCTTTAAGAGTCATACTATTCATCTCTACCACTCAATCAAAACCCTGCTAAGCTATTGTCTACGGACCTCCAGGTCATTCCCCTTCCTTTCTCAATGATTTCAGTACATGGTTCACAATTTTTCCTCTTTCCAAATTCCTGCCCTGATATTAGGGAACTTCAACATACATATTAACTCTCCCACAAACACCCTAACCACTCAGTGCCTCAACCTACTCACTTCAGTCACACACAAAGATGGTCATACTCCTGATCTTGCCACAGGAAACCTTTCCCAAGGTATCTTAATTCTAGTACCTCCTGTTTTATTTACTTCCTATTTACCTTGTACATAGCTCGTTTATACATATTTGTTTGCTATCTTCCCCTTATATTGTAAACTCCTTGAGAGCAAGGACTATTTTTTGATTCATTTTGTATCCCCACCACTGAGCACAGTGCCTAGCACATGGTGGGCACTTAATGTTTCCTGACAACTCAATTTCTATAAACATCTATTTTCTTAGCTCTAAAATGAGGATGCTAATGTTTGTACCTACCTCAAAGGGCTACTGGAAGAGAAGAAGAGAGAGAGGGAGAGGGAGAGAGGGAAGGAGGGAAGGAGGGAGGGAGAAGGGGAGAGTGAGTGTATGTGTGTGTTTAGATTATGAGTGCCTGAAACTGAGTCAAATATACAACAATACATGTCACTTTCCAACCAGGCAATTTTCAGAGGAAGAAATTAAAGGTATCTATAATCATATGAAAAAATGCTCTAAATCACTTTTGATTAGAGAGATGCAAATCAAAACAACTCTGAGGTACCACATCACACCTACTAGATTGGCAAATGTGAGAGAATAGGAAAATGGTAAATGCTGGAGAGGATGTGAGCGAGTTGGAACACATTCATTTTTGGTGGAGCTGTGAGCTCACCCAACCACTCTGGAGAGTGGTTTGGAACTATGCCCAAAGGGCTACAAAAATGTGCATACCCTCTGACCCAGCATTATCACTTCTAAGACTGTATCCCCAAATGATCATAAAAATGGGAAAGGATCCCATGTGTACAAAAATATTTACTACAGCATTCTTTGTAGTTACCAAAAACTGGAAATCAAGGGGATGCCCATCAATTGGGGAATGGCTGAATGAATTATGGTATATGAATGTAATGGAATACTATTGCGCTATAAAAAATGATGAACTTCAGAGGCCTGGAAAGACTTATATAATCTGATGCTGAGTGAAAGGAGGAGAACCAGGAGAACTCTGTGCACAGCAATGACCAGAGTATGTGAGAGTTTTTTCTAGTAGACTTGGATCTTCACAGCAATGCAAGGACATAAAAAAAAATTCCCAATGGTCTTTTTGGGCAAAATGCCTTCCACATCCAGAGAAAGAACTATGGAATTCAATCACAGAATGTAGTAGATCATTGTGTGTGTGTGTGTGTGTGTGTGTGTGTGTGTGTGTGTGTGCGTGTGTGTGTGTATTATGTTTTGGTTTGTTATATGATTTCTACACAGCATGACTATAGTGAAAATGTATTAAACAGGAATGTATGTGTAGATATCCTATACAGAATTGTATGCCATCTTGGGGAGGGAGGGGGGTGGTGGGAGGTAGGTAGGGGGAGAAAAATCTAAGTTTTATGGTCGTGATTGTAGAACATTAAAAATAATATATATTATAAATATAAATATATAAGTGCTTCAGAGTAAATATTATGAAAACTTTAAAAGATTATATTCATATCAGCTTTTAAAAGCAGACTGGAATACTGGACAAAATGTTATACCTGAACACAGAAAGACCTGAATTCAAATCTTCCTTCCTACAATTACTATATGACCCTGGACAAATCACTTATCTGAGTCCATATATAAAGCAGCAATGATAATTGTAGTACCCATTTCATGAGATTTTTGGAAAGTTCAAGTGGGATACTGCCTTTTTGGCTTGTAAACCTTAAAGTACTATATAAATGTATATAAATATAACCTTGTGAAGTAGGACAGTATGAATAGTCTCTGTTTCACTGGAGGTTAGAAGTTACTTACCCAGGTTCACGCAAAAAATGTCAGCTATGCTATCACGAATACCTCATGAACTAGAAAAATCAAAGTAGGCTATTGCGATAGTCTAAATGAAGGGTAATAAGGGCCTGAACTAGCTCGGTAGCTGTGTGAATGGGAAAGGATGTTAGAGAAAGAATGTGAAGGAAGAATCAATAGCATAGAGCAACTGAATGGATATTAAGAATAAGAAGATTCCAAGGTACAATGATGAGAGCAGTTCATCAAATGCTGATCAATCAATAAGCAATTTTACACTTCACCCCACCTGTAAATTACATTTCTATAGCAAATATAACCAAGTATATATAGGCATATACCTCTCCCCAAATGCCCCCCCCTGCCGAAAATAGATACAAAGTAACATGGAGTGTGTGGAGGGATCAAAAACAAGGAGTAACCATAAAAATCTCATAAAGCATAAAGAAGAGTAACCTTTCAGGCTCATGGGACAGTCAGTACAAGGATAAAGGGAAGGAAGCTGGAGCGTAGTAAGAAACATCAAGGCTAGTTTGGCTAGACCATCAGAAAGGATCTTAATATGTAACATGGTTGGAAAGATAGGATGGGGCCAAGTTGAGAAGCACTTTAAATATCATATAGTTTACATTTGATCCTAGAAGTAACATGAAGTAAATAAAATTTAATGAGTAATTGGGGTGACATGGTTAGACAAAGGAAAAAATCACTTTGGAGAGTATTTGGAGAATCAAATGGAGAGAAATTTGAGGTAAGGAAACATTCAGGAGGCTCCAGTAATAGTCTAGGTGAGAGGTGATATGGGCCTGGAAAGGTTACTAGTTATATTACTTAAGGGAAGAGGTTAGAAAAGAGAGGTTGAATTTGATTAGCATATCACTAAGTAAATTAATTAGAACAGCCTACCCATGAACAATTAATATTTCCCCAATTATTTACATCTGTATTTCTATAAAATGTATTTTTTGTTTTATAGAGATCCCAGCTATGTCTTTATAGGCTCCCACATATTTTACACACTCTATAGTTATTCTGTATAGAATTTCTCTTTCTAGATGAAAACGTTGAGGTAGAAATGAAATTTGACAATTGATTTAATATATAGTATGAATGAAGGTCAAGAATGACAAAATGATGCTGCATCCGTGAGTGATTGGAAAAGATAGTGATGCCCCCAATGGAAACAGGATTAGTTTGGAAAAGGAGAAGGTTGTAGGGAATGAATTCTGTCTTTAAGACATGTTGAATCAGTGATGCCTATGGTATGTTCACTTCAAAATGTCCAGCAGGTATTTCATTTGGTGACTGGAGCTAGGAAGAGATTAGAGCTTGGTATATATAAATCTTGGAATTGCCTGTATAGCAATAATTAAACTCATGAGAGCTGATGAGGTCACCATGTAAGTCTAGGAAGGAAAAAGATAGGGATCCAGGACAGAACCTTGGTTTTCATCCAAATTTAGGAGTTGTGACATAGATGATGATCTAACAAAGGGTACTGAGAGATGCTTAGACAGGTTAGAATTGAATCAACAGAACAATGTCATGAAAACCCAGAGAGACATGAGTTTCCAGAAGGAAAAAGTAGTCAACCACACAACTAAGAACTGGAAATGGACAGAATAATAGAGTATTTGATGAAGAGTCAAAAAGAAAAAGAAATTTCCATCACTGAAATACACTATGGAACAAGGAGTCTGAGATGAGTATAGTAGCCAATCCGTCACAGAAGCATAATGAATTGATGCAAGATCTCTGAATATATTGAACTTTTCTACAGTCGACAAAAATGCTGTCCCAATAAGGTCAAAAGAGAGAATAGAATAAATGGGGGGCAGGATAGGATGGAAGGAAATATAGTTAAATATGATACAAGGTGACTATTATGGAAGTCTTTTGCAAAACTACACATATATAGCCTATATTGAATTGCTTGACTTCTCAGTGGGGATGGTTGGGGAGGGAGGAAAAAGGAGAAGCTGGAATTCAAAGTTTTAGGAACAAATGTTGAGAATTATTTTTGCATACAACTGGGAAATAAGAAATACAGGTAATGGGGGTATAGAAATCTATCTTGCCCTACAAGAAAAGAGAGAAGATGGGGATAAGGGAAGGGAGGGGTGTGAAAGAAGAGAGATAATACTGAGGGAAGGGGTAATCAGAATGCAAGGTATTATGGGTGGGGGGAGTGGAGAAAATTTGGAACTCAAAATTTTTTGGAAATGAATGTTGAAAACCAAAAATAAATAAATAAATAAATGCTGTCCCATCCTTAAAAACTGTCTAATATTTAAAGCATGAACCATGCTTATCAAATTTCCATATGACACAATGTTGGGAGGGACTCTGAGTCCACATCATGTGAGAATTCGATGAAGAGATTATGGTAATTTACCTTAGAAGTCTGAAGGGCTGTTATGTGGAGGAAAGGTTTGATTTGTTCCATATAGCCCTAGAAGGCAGAAGCAGGTACTAATGGTGGAAGTTGCAAAGATGTAATTTTAGGCTTAAGGTGAGGAAAAACTTCCTAACAATTAGGGCTGTCCAAAAGTAGAATAAACTGCCACAAAAAGAGGCACGTTTCTCCATCACTGAAATCTTTCAAGCAGAATTCTGTTAAGAGTATCTGTCAGACATGTTATATAGTAAGGATTCCTTTCATTGATGGACTAGCAGGCCACTGGGGTTCCTTCCTCAATTTTGTGTCAAAAGCTGCAGAAAGGTTGAGAAGGATGAAGACTAAGATATCACTATTAACTTTGCAGGGAGAAATGTCAGTTCAATATGAGGTCAGAAGACTCTCATAAAACCCCTTCAGCACCCTTTATGTCCTTCTTGGACTACTGCAATAGCCCTGTAATTGGTATCCCTAAAGTCTCAAATCTATTTCCATACAGCTGCCAAATTCTAACAGCACAGGTCTAACTAACCACATTACTACTCGCCAGTTCAGAAATCTTCAAGACTCTCTTTCCTCTACAATGAGACATACCAAAGGCTTATTTTACTTACTTTTCTTTCACATCCTGTTCCATGCAAACTGGTCGGGCTATTTTGCTACTTCCTGTACAGGCATTCCATCTTCTTGTCATGGTATTGAAAATGCTGTCTCTTGTTCCCTATCTGGAATGCACCTATTCTCTGACTCCAGTCTCCAAAATCCTCTAGCTTCCTTCAAAGCTCAGCCCAAGTGTTTCTACCTATGGGAAACCTATCCTGATCTCACTAGTTGCTACTATCCTTCAATTCTGTAAGCAGTTCGTTTCCACTTTATATTTACTTATCTCAGTGTTACTCAAAGTCAAGTGTAAACGCCTTGAAAGTAAGGATATTTAAAAGTGACAAGCATTTTAAGTCTCATAGTGTAGAATATGCTGTTATTCAATGACATGAAAATTTTCTTCACCAGCTTATTCCAAACAATTGGTTTTACTCTCAATTCATCAAATGACTTGAGTTCCTTGTGCATGTGATACTGCAGTATATTTTAAGAGCATTAAAACAAAAAGGGCCTGCTCTCAAAGACCTTACTACCCAATTTGGGAGTCAAGTCGTTAATATAATAACAACAGTACAAGACACTGCATGATTAAATGGCAGAAGACCATAAAACGATAAGTTTCATGGATTTCATAGACTTTAAGTTGAGTGGGGAGTAGTGAATGAAAAGTTTTAAAAAATGGTAAAAATGAACACTAGAGCTCAACCTCAAAGGAAACATTCAATTCAATGTTATATAACTCTAAGAATCTCACCATTAAGATGATACGAGTCTCATAAAAACTGGATAGATTACCAAAACAAATCAATCTGCTCTTATTACAACCAAATTTTAGTGCATAATTGATGGAAGGATAGAAAAAAATTGTATTTGCTTTTTCTTTGCTGCCAAATTAAGTGTAGATCACTATGAAGCCTATTAAACTCTCTGAACCTTAGTTTCCTTATGTGTAAAAGAAAGCAATAGTCCCTATTTTACAGGGTTGCTGTGAGGATTAAATGAAAATGTACATAAACATAAATACACTCAGCAGTTACTGGAACATTAAAGGTCAGCTATTAATAAGAACCAGCAAATTGCTACCCTGATTATATGAAAGCAAAAACAAATTTTGGGAAGGTCCTCTGGTCTATAGCTTCTTTAGAAAAGACGCTTACCTAATTCTCAATTTTATCTATAAATACTCTGATACTGAGGTATAAGATGCTATTTTGCAAGTTATTTGATATTACCTTGGAGGTCATTTTGGAGATTAGTTTGAATTTATATACTGGACCTAAAGATGAACAAATTCTTTCAGAATAATTTCCCAGATTAGTGGGAATGGATTCTAGTCCTGTATCTTACAAACACAGGCAAGCCACAAGTTCTATCAGTCTCAGTTTCCTCGTCTACAGGAAGTGAACCAATAACAACTATTTTCCTTTCAAATCCTAACATTCTAATCTGACATCCTAAAAGTTATTTGAAGATTCTGTGGGTAGAAAAATCTATAGTTAGTTTTTGCTATAATATTCTACCCTAAATATCAATAAACTGGAAAAATACAGTCTAGACCAGTAGTTTTCAAACAGTGTTCTATAAGGGATATCTATCAGTTTCGAGATGGAAAAAATATGGTCACAGTATCTACTTTGTGCCTGTAAACAGAAATATTTTTCCATTAATTTACTGACTCAAAAAGTCACTGCACTTTCAGAAATGGTCCAGGGTGGGGAACATGAGGCCTCAAGGCCACATGTGGTCTTCTAGGTGTTTGGGTGCAGCCTTTGACTGAGTCCAAGTCTTACAGAACAAATTCCTTTTAATAAAGGAATTTGTTCTGTGAAGTTTGGATTCAATCAAAATGCTGCACCTGAGGACCTAGAAAGCCACATGTGGCCTCAAGGCTGCAGATTCCCCACCCCTGGTATAGAGTCTTCAGATTAAATATCTACTGGATTAAATGCTAAGTTATGGGCTGATTCTACCCAGTAAACCCAAAATGAATATTTTTTTTAAATTGGTAAAATAGTATCTTCTGTTTAACAGAGCAAGTACCATAGAACTATCAATATTAATGAACATAGAAATAAAAACTACACAATTCAGTACATATAAGATGCTTTGTGACCCCACTCACTTCTACCATTTCCATATGCTTTTCACATCAGTAAGTTAAAGGAAATTCAAGGATCAATTTGATACACTTAAGTTACCATAAAAAAGATATCAGCAAAACCAAAAAATTTTTAAAGTAAAGGAAGTATACATTTAACTTTTTCAAAAATATTTAATCTCTGATTCTTAAAAGTAACAAGCTTTTTGTAAACTCAGTTGTATACCTTTATGGCTATGCTTCAGCTTCAGACATATGATACAAAACCATAAAGTGAGGTGGACCAAACATAGCACTGGATAGTGTTGAGCTGTGCTCTATACCAGTGCAAAACAGACCAATATATCAATGAAATTATTGGAGCAGCAAAGTATGTTTGAATACAAAAACTTTATACTATCCCTCAGTGAATATTTATTCCTCTTTTCACCAAAAGTCCACTTTCACTATTCTACTGGCTTACTCCAAGGCATTATTTAAATACAGAATTCTATTTCAATTATTATTTCATCTCCCCCCCTCCCAAACAAACTGATACACACTACACAAAATATCCAACTTTAAAAATACTATCTGATACTCACATAGCCTTAAGGACCAAAGAACTGATGGCCCCTCTGGTTTTTCTCTTTCTGCATGTGGAATTCCCATAAACAGTCATCAGCTGACTTCTTTATGCCTATCTGCTAAAATGTTCTAAGCTCTAAGAAGCAGATCTAATTACCAGGACAACCCTCAATAGATCACCTATTACATGATTACTACAAGTCACAAAATGACAGAAGTAGAATTGAAAAAGACCTCAAAAACCACCTAGTCCAGCTCCATTTTACAGATAAGCAAACTAAGGCCCTGGGAGATTAAATAACTTGCCCAAGCTAATAAGCATCAGTCAGAATTGGAACCTGGGTCTTCTGACTCCAAGCATTTTTTTCCCCATAGCACAATACTTTAAAAACCTCTGAGGATGCCTTCCCAAATTTCCAGTGAGTTGGAGCCTACACAATAGATTACACTAACTCTCAATTCAATATAAGCTGCCACTGAGGATGAATGAGATTTTATATATATATATATATATATATATATATATATATATATGAAGAACTATAGAAGCCTTGTACTTCTTTGCCCCTTAGACACCATTCAGACCAGATCCTTATTTTACAGATGAGAAAACTGAGGCTAAAAGAGAATAAGTGACTTGATCTGGGTGTCGCTCTCCTGAGATAAGAATTGAATCTGTCTTCCTGAGAAGTCCAGTGCCCCATCTACTCTGCCCCACTGCATCTTCTGTGCATCTTAAAATGCTTAATCTTCACAGAACTTAAAAACCAGACAAAAAAAAGGTTAGTGGTGTAAGGACCTTTACTGATAATCTGATCAAACTCCCTAATTTTACAGATGAAGAAAATAAGGCCCAGAAAAGTGAGCTGACTTGCCCAAGTTCACACAATTGATAAACATCAATCTGTAACCCTATCTAAGCCTCATAATAAACTAGGAGAGCAAGGGGTAAATTTAAAAGAAGTAAAGGTACCAGTGTTGAAAAACTTTTTAAAGAGAAAACTGAAATCACCAAGCAATTATTCATTAAGAAACTTTTTGATTCTTCAGAATGAAATTAAAACCTAACTATGCCACAAAATGTGAAGTGACTATCAGTTTCAAGATACAACTAAAGTTTGATGGTTAAGTCAGGACATGAAGCTAAATTCTGAAATCAGAACATTTAACCCTCAACACAGTCATTTCGGCAGTTTGCCAAAGGGAAAGAAAATTTAGGACAGGTCTATACTAAAGGCATTATTTGCTACTGTGTTACTAAAGCTCTCTGTCTTGTTACATTTAAGTTCATAGAGGCACTGGAATAAAATACTGGGTTGCTACACTAAACCTAGATTTCAAAAGAATTTCTGCTCTTAGTTCTTCTTGGATTAAAATCAGCATTCCCCCTCCCCG
Source organism: Potorous gilbertii (assembly GCA_028658325.1). Classification (NCBI taxonomy): domain Eukaryota; kingdom Metazoa; phylum Chordata; class Mammalia; order Diprotodontia; family Potoroidae; genus Potorous; species Potorous gilbertii. The sequence goes on along the minus strand of CM053770.1, from coordinate 432,942,020 downwards.
CTTGGACTCACCAAAATTACAAAAGTTATAAAGTATAAAGTGAAGAGAAGTCAATTATGAATCACTTGCAAGAGGACTCTGAAAGACTGCTTCCTGGGTTTCCTCACTCATGAGGAAAACTGTCTTTCCTGATATTTAGAATCCCAAATCTACCCTGTAAACAGGCTAAAAAGTCCTATTAAAGCCTATCTTGCATTAAATGATATTGTAGTTTAAAAAGGGTACATTAAACCTACTGTGGATACAATGTTTCAGAATCCTCCTCTTAAAAATTTTTACTTTGTAAACTTAGAATAAATCTGGACACTGTGTAATTCAAATAACAAACATATCAGGAAAGCAGATGCATTTTGAATTGCAAATATGCTTTGCAGCCATAATACTTTCACGACCAAAAGTTTCCAAATTAGTTTACCTGCTGTTAGAATGCATTTTTTAGGCATCTAAGAGATGTCACTAATCTAGCCTCCACAATACGAAGCACTAACCTATTCTTCCTTTAACAAAAATTTCAAAATTTCTAAGTCGCCTTATGACCTATCCAGAAAATCTTTTGCGTTCTCCACGGTTCTAGTTCTAAAGAAGAAATTATGAGAAACCGACAAGCCAAGATAAAAAGGTGCTGGTCAAGAGGCGTCACAAACAAAAACATGCACCATGCTTGAAGTTTGAAGAGGTGGATGGCTGCGTATCCCCCGCCAAGGTATCAGAAACTGCCCCTTCTAAACACCTCTAAAGCAAGGAATTGCCATTAAAACTATCCACCTTCCTAGTTCTAAGTTTCCATGCTCGGCCCCACATGGTCTGCAGAAGTTTGGCTGGAGCAGGGGATAGGGTGGGAGTAGCCCTGTTGCTGCTGCAGTTGCTGCTGGTGGTGGCGGCCGCGGCGGCGGCAGAGTAGCAGGAGGCGGAGGCGGAGGCGGGCGGGGGAGGGGAGGCGGGCGGGAGGGGGGGGGCTCTTGCCGCCACAGCTCTCGTCGCCTCCCCCCCTCCCCGGCGGGAGCCGCTCTCAGCCTCTTTGCACAAGTCGCTCCGCTCTCGGTCATGTGACCTTAACGTAACCGGACAGGAAAAGCCCCGCCGCCGCCGCCGCCGCCGCGCCGGAGACACCGACCGCGGCAGCAGCAGCAGCTAGAGCCAGAGGAGGAGGCGGCGGCGGCGGCGGCAGCGGGAGAGCGCGGCTAGGGCTGCACAGCGGCGCCCCCTCTACACTCCTCCTCCCAGCGGCGCCGGCACACCAGGTGAGCAGGTACCGACGTGGTCCCAGGGCCCCGGTTTCCACGTGCCACCCTTGCCCCCGGAAAAACGGGGAGGCGGGGAGAATGCAGGGGCCGGGGCTCGGTAACGATCCGGGCGGCGGCAACAAAGGAGACTACGGACAAGTCGTGTCCCGCGCCCCTTTACTCCCTGCCCAGCTCCAGGTGACGATCAGGCGGGTGAACCCGGGCCGCCAAGAGGCCCGGTTCAGGAAAACGGGAGGAGGGTGCGCCCCGTGGGGGTGGTGGTGGCTGCGCCTGGCGCCGGGACTCTGGCCGCCTGACAAAACCATCCCCCGGAGCCAGGCGGCGGCGGCGAGTCGGCGGCGGCTTCATCCGGGGCTTTTCGGGAGGGGGAGGGGACGGAAGCCGAGAGGGCGGGCGGCGGAGCTGGGGAGGGGGGGGGCAATCCGCGTTCCGTTCCCCTTCCCCGGCCCCTCCCCTTCTCTCCACTCCCCTCCCGCCGCAACCGCGAGGTCTGTCACGATCGGCGGCGGCCGGTGAGAGTCCCGCGCTGGAGCCTGGAGAGACGGGCCCGTCTGGTGCGTTACCCCCTCTGACATTTCGCTGCCTCCGCCTCCTCCTCCCGCTGCGGCTGCTGCTGCTGCTGCTTCAGCGGCAAGGCCGCGAGCTGCGGAAGTGGGTTTGGGGGGAGGGGAGCTGGAAGGGAGGGGGAGGGGAGGGATCCGGTCAGACCGGAGCAGGCCCGGCCTCTCTGGCGCTTCTCCCAGCTGCAGCGACTCCTCCAGCTCCTGCCGCTAGTGCTACGGCTCCGCCTCCTCCTCCCTGCTCGCGGGCGGGGGCGCGCACGCGCGCTTCCGGCCTACCCGGGTCTCGCGCTGTCTCCGGCTCTCGCGCGCGCTTCCGGCCTACCCACTTCTGGCTCGCACTCTTCCCCCCTCCCCCCTCCCCTTTTCTTCTGCGCCGGGTTAATCGAGCTTTCTGGGGCGGTGCGCGTGGCGTTGGCGTCGGCATTGTGTTAAACTCCGCGGGACTTGGGAGAGCGCGCGCGGGAGCGAGCGGCGCAGGCTGGGAGTGTCGCATGTTTTTCCTCCGCCCCCGCCCCTGCCCCTCCCCGGCCCGAGGGATGCCTTCGCCGGCCCCGCCTCCTTTGCGCCTCCTCCTGCCTGTGGCTCGGCGCTGGTCTCGGACAGCGGCCCTTGGGAAGGTAGTTTTCTCCCGCCCTCGGGAAACGACCGTTAACGCTTCCCTGGTCCTGGCCGAGCCGATGGGCGCTCTCCGCAGACAGCTGGCGGGGCGTTTAACCGGCTCCTCCACGTCCTCAGGCTCCGTGCAGGCGGCGGTTTCTCGCTTGGTGGAGGCCGCCGAGCTTCCGCCGGCCCCAGATCTGTGCCTCCGATAAAGGAACCCGGAGCGCCTTGCGCTCGCTCGAGTCTTCGGGCGATTTTGCCTTCAGGCGTGAGGCGAGGACTGAGCCACGCTCCCGGGGCTAAACCGGAATTGTCATTTGGAGGCTCCCAGGAAGAAGTGGGGCGCACCCGGGGAGCAAAGTGACTGCTTTAGGGGGCTCTCGGGGAGAGGGAACGAGATTCAGGGAGATCCCTCTTCCATCCTTTGGAGTCCAGAGCTGTAATGTAATTGAGTAGACTTCCGGGAGAAAGGAAAGGATACAAAAGAGACACTTTACTGTACAATGTTATGTAATTAAGACTTTCAGATACTTGTGAATTAGAGGTGACTCTGAAACTGAAACAAGTGGTGCCTACCTTCTCATTTCCCAAATAAGAATTGTATTTCGTTGGACGTTTTTAAAGTGCAGTTCTGATTATTATAAGAAGTTCTCTGGATTACTCTAAATACCTAATAACCTTGTGAATTACAGGTTTCTTCTGCCCATTGACTGTAGGTCATTTAGGTGGTTATTGAGCACAGTTGTAAGATGGACTTGGCTAATGTTAAATGTTTTAAATCTTCACTTTAACGACAAAGTTAAAAACAAAATTTTATAAAATTTTCTGTAATTTTATTATTTATCTTTATCTCTGTTAGAATAGTCATTTTGTCCCTGTTAGAGCTTCAGGAACAAGTCATAAATAATTAATTTCAATTTTGGAAACAAATTTGTTTAATTGAAATGAATTGGTTAACAATGGAAATGTTTGTAATACCTATTTCTGCTTGTCACAAATCAAGTTGAATTTTAATAGTGGAATTTGCTTTTAATGATGAATTCCTGTTCTCACACAATTTGGTTTAAGGCTATTAAAATATAATTTAAGTCTACAATGATTTTCTAAAAGGTAGCCACTGAATGACTTACTAAAGATATTTCTTGTCATTGAATTCAACAAACATGCTAAATTTATACCATCAAGTTGTAGCACAGTCACCATTCTGCCTTAGTAGAGAGGTTTCCCGAACTAGTGAAAAAATCAGACGTAAACCCAGATCTTGCACTCCCATCAAACGATTCAGGTACTCTGGTAGATTTTGAGCCTATAAACCGCACAGAAACGAATTCATGCATTTCTGGAGCGCAATTGCATTTTGCTGGAGGAGAAGGAACTACATATAGGTAGATAAGTAAATACAAAATATATACAAAGTAAATAAAGTGATTTGGAGGAGATTGGAGAAGGGAAAAATGGTTAAGAGCTAAGAGTGGCATGTAAGCAGTTGAGAAATAGAAATTCCAAGAGACTGAGGTAAAGAGGAAGGGGGAATATGGGTGCCTTTAGTACTCCACCCCCTCCAAGGAAATAGAAGGTTCTATGTGGATGAGCATGCCCTTTTGGATGGAAGGTAAATTAAAGGGAAGTAATTTGAAATCAATCTAAAGGTAGATGTGAGCCAAACAGTGAAGGACTTTAAATGCCAAGGAGAGGAATCTGTATTCTAACTTGGAGCCACTAAAGTTTCTTGAATGAGGGAGCAACGTAGTCAGACTTATGCTAAAATTAATTTAATTTAGTCACCTAACTTTATCATCATGAAATAAAATGCAAACATGTATTAAGTGCCTACTCTATATAGAACTCAGGCCTGGGAGGTGATAGTTTAAATTAGACAGTTTCTAAAAACTTATCTTTGAAACTCCAAATACTACAAAGGTTTCCTCCCTGCCTACTCCCCCAAATAAGTTTTAAATATAAATTTTTTTTTAAACTCATCAACATCCTTATTTCCATTGGTTGACAAATCAGCACAAAATAGTTGTTGACCCAACCAATTGCTTCCTCACCAGATTACCCCTCTCCTAAAGAAGGAGAATGTAAATATAGGAGATGAAAAAAAATTGAAGATCTAGGCATTGGAGTTCTCAGTACTTTGCTGTACAAGTTTCCCATGATATAAGGAGACTGATGTTTTGTCATGATGACTTGGAATCAGCTACCTGATTCCTGCTGCCAAAACATGTCTCATAACTTCTCATAATTCCCCAGAAATAGAAATTTCCCATGGTGCTTCTCCAAGAAAAACTACAATAATACTTTGACCCCTTGAAATTTTGAGCCTCTAGATGTATCTATTAAACTATGTTATTTCCATTAGCTATACATTTTTAGTAGAGCCTTTACAAATATATTCATATGTATTTTAAGAGGTAACGTTCTTACAGATAATGCACAACATTCAACCTTTTATATATTAATAGGATACATAACAGGGTTGATAATGATACTAGAAATTTTTTTTTATGGCACAGCAGCTAGGTTAGTAGGACATGTGGTAGAGAAGAACCTGCTCCTCATGAAATACCTCTACCCTATGTTTCCTATCATTTGTTCTTACTCAAAATACTTGGACTCTGTGGAACAGAGTTTTCCCCCAGTATTCTCTGTTCATATCTCCTGCTGCCACACTTACAACCCATTCTCCATGAGAAAGGGCTGGCTGGTACAATCGCCAATCTCTTTAACCAACTCTTTTAAAAAAAAACCCAAACACCTAATACATGACATTACTGATTACTGGTGTTCAATAATCTCAGGATTATTATTGCTGATGTAGATTATAGCCAAAATCAGAGTAGAAAGAACACTACACAGAATCAGAAGACCTGGATTCTAGGCTTGGCTTTATCACTTTAGCAAGGCACTCAGGATCATAGGCACATAAATTTTAGAACTGTAAAAGGAATTTAGAGATTATTTAGTCCAATATTTTTATTTTACAGATTATAAAATTTAGGCTTAGAAAGATAATAGTGGTTTGCCCAAGATCCCATGGGTTACAGATAACTGAACTAGGATTGGAACCTAGTTCCTTTAACTCCAAAGCCAGTACTCTGGACAGTTTTTTTTTTCTTCAAAAAAGAGGGATTTTTTTTTCACACCATTTTGCTACTTTCATACCACCTACTTCCCCAGAGATTCTGTTTCATCTGAGGAGATTGAACTAAATATTCTCTGAAGTCTCTTCAAATTCTAACCTGTGAATTTATGAATGTGTAATCTATGTTTGACTTTGGAATCCACTTTAAAAAAAAATAAAATTTTCCAAAAATTGAATTTATAGGAAATTTTAAAAGTGATTATGCAAACAAAACAAATTTCCATTTATAAAGGTATTTACAAGGTTCTTTTAAATATCAAACTTTCCCTGGCACATTTAAAATACTCAAAATGACCTGTGATCTCATTTCAGATGTTTAATTCGATAATGTAGTGCACACCTCATCCACACCTCCACATTCTCCCATAAATTCACCACAAAAGATGGTCTTCCTTCCATTAAAAGGGTACCAGTAGAGCACCCTGATTATCTACCTGTCATCCTCTGCTCTTGCCGTATGATCAGCCCATCTTTTCTGTCGTGCAGGATGTCATTTACTCTTTCAGAGTTCCTCATTAGTTATATGTTACAACCTGTTCACACCACTATGTGGCTGTTGCCCTCTGTGTGTGATATTTATAATTCTTCGGTAGCAGTTGTATTGTCTCTTGATTCAACACCAGTACAATGTTAAAATTTTTTAAAATTGCATCTTTGCTTTCATGGAAAGCATGGTGGAGATGGGGAGTTTAGTTAGAAGAATTTAACTGCTTCCTGAAAGCAGTTCAGTGCATTCTCTTCCTTTTTCTCCCCCTAACTTTGGACTCAACTGCCAATATACATACTGATAGGTAGGTTTTCTAGGGTGTTATCTGAGCAATAAACATTCTTTCATTTGATCGTTACCATGCGTTGACAGTCCAAACTCAGCAAATACAGATCTTTTCTAGGAGCTTTATGGTGTTCTGGGGCTTGGTATAATCAGTACAATGTCTATAAACAGGAACATGTAGAGTATCTCAATATCCACATGGCCTCCCTCTTTAAAATGGACTCTCTGATGAATCTCTGTGACTGTGTCAAATACCTTTGATAAGCATACATATGTATCCCCGTTTTATGCCTCCCCGTTGTGTTGTTAGAGGATTGCCGATTAGTGTTATTTCTGTTATATCATGCAAGGAGAATGAGATGATGTTGGGGTTCATAGGAGAGACACCTTGTAAAAGAGCCTGTAAAAAAGTGTTCTGTTCCACCAAGTAAAATACTGTTTTCATAATCAGCAATCATTAAACTTGACAGGATCTTATCTTTCAGTTAATTGTCAAATTGTAAAGATATAGTCTATTGTTAACTATTGCTTGCAAAAACCTGCTTATTTCCTATAGATAGCCCTCATTGAGGATTCTCTTTGATTCCTCTTTATTAGTAATTATTATAAAGATTCTATATAAATGGGACAAGAGGCACGTAAGTCAGTAGTTTCTGATATCCTCTCAGACACCCTTTTCCAAAAGTATTTTAGTCTTTTTTCTACTTTGATGTCTTTCTCTCCTTCAGTTATTTATATATCATTCACTTAATGCCCTCAGAATTGTCAACTTCTACATAGAACTCTTTATACTTGGTCCAGTCTGACTTCTTTTCCCATCTTTATTCCTCTTCTGTAAATACCTTACCTGAGATGTTAGGATCCAAATGCAGTGCTCACTGCCTCTCACGGACAAAACTGTTCAAAATAATTATTACAAATATTTTCTGGTTTTTTTCTGTCTATAGTCTTTCTTGGATTTTCATCCTTTAATGCCCTTGAGATGGCTTCGCTTAGTGTGATATTTTACCAGTCTTTCTTTAATCTGGTTTTAGTTTCCACTGCTTTTTTGTGTTATGAGATGATACAGCAATGTTATCACAGTCATCCATCATCTTTCATTAAATTTTATAAGCAAGTTTATATTCTAGCCTACTATTGCCTTCAAAAATCATCTCTTTCCATTTGGCAAATAAGTCAGATATTTGCTTTCTGGGTTCTTGATCTTTTGTTGTGGCAGTTGTGTCAATGTCATTTCTGTTGTCTAGAAATGTTAACTGATATTGTTTTTAAAAATCATTTAAAATTGGATAGAACAGATCTGCTACCAAAACAGAGTAATGTGGTGTTTTCCAAAGTCAGAGATTATTGACTATATCATTGTTTCTGTCTATTATTATGGGTAAGAGAAAATTGATTTTTTTTTTGCTCATATCTTTTGTATTATATCACCTACTTGTCCCCATATATCCTACCACACCTCCACACAGAGCCATCCCTTAGAATATAGAAATAAAAAGAGGAAAATCTTCAACAAAGTTTATGAAACTTATCACATTTAAATAAAATTTGAATGTTCAGATATTTTTTATTTCAAAATTGCCATTTCCAGTCTTTCAAAATTGTGAGTATTCAACTACTAAATACTAACTGTTTCTCTTTTACCCAGGAACCCTGAGGATCTTCCCCTCCCAGTTTGATTTTTTTTTTTTTTTATTAAAGGGGCCAGCCATCTTTTGAGTAACTCTTCATTGAATAGGTGTATCTCATTCAAAATGAGAATCTGGCAAGACCTTCACCTAAAATGGCCAGGGTCTTCCATTGCATCCTGGGCTATCCCCAGTCATCCTGATGAATATCTGGCCATTGAACCCAGATGACTCTGGAGAAGAAAGTGAAGCTGGTGACCTTGCACAGCTCTCCCCCACTCAAATCAAAGTCAACTGCAAGTCATATCATCATGTTGATGTCGTAGTCCTTTTCGAAAATGAAGAACAAACACAATTCAACTACTAGTTACTGACTGACTTGCTAGTGGACAAAACAATAGATCATCTCATTGAAAAATCTAACCCTGAATTCTCAAAGTTCATGCCAGCAGGAGACAAGTTTCACAACAAAAGGTTTATCACTCTAGAAAGATCTCAGAAATGTGTCCAATAGGTAGCCTGTTATGTAAGGAATAACCTTGCCCAGTTCATAGAGATTCATCCCTAGAAGACAGGCCACAAGTTAATGAATTTTGGGTCACAATACTTCAATCCCTACTAAGGCTTGAAAGGACTGGGATCTGTTGGTGGAAGGAATGGTCACACTAATGAAATAACAGTTCTCTTTGAAATTCTCAGGCAACATGTAGTAGATAAAACAGTGGACTTGAGGATCAAGAAGACTTGGGTTCAAGTCACCTCAGCCACTTAAAGTGTGACCCTGGGCAAATCATTTGGCCTCTGTTTCTTCATCTGTAAAAATAGGGGTTAGTCTATGGCTTCTCTTCCATCTCTAAATCTATAGTTTTATTGAAGGATAATGCCCTAATCTACTTGGAAGGATTAACCTTATATTTAGGCTGTATTGACGGTCAGAGGAAGGTTTGATGGTATCATATATTTTCCACGAGCTTCCTTTTTTCATCTATGAAATTTCAAAAAGGAATAAATTTACCAGAGCTTCAAAATCTTAAATTTAGAATATCCTTCAAATAGGTAATCTGAGGGATTTCCTACTTCCAAAATGAGACTGGTAAATTTCCTCAGCATTTTGGGCCCTTGCTTTTACATTTAGATAGAATGTAACTTCATTCAGTCACATCTACAGCCAATGAGTAACTTATTTACTGAAGGGTCAAACCTGTCACATTTAAAATAAAAAATACTACACTACTAGAAGTAGAAATAATTTAACAATGTAGTCAATCCTCAGTTATTCGTGTAAGTAGAAGTAAAAGAGTAGTATGAATGATGTAAGGCAAAGCATTAGATAACTTTCAAATCATGCACCTTTATCTGATGTCATGGTCTTCAAAAACGAAAGATGAGCACAGACTGTGAGTAGACTGAGCTGCCTGAGTGGTGACCCAGCTAGCTGGGTAACCAAGCTCATCCTCTCCCATCTGTCTCCCTCTCCTCTTCCCTTGGGGTTTACTGGCTAGATGTTCCTTCCTTCCTTCCTTCCTTCCTTCCTTTCTTCCTTCCTCCCTTCATCCCTTCCACCCTTCTTCCCTTCTCCCAAAACCTTAAACCCAGTGCTGGACAACAATAGGTCCCTGCCCCAAGGTCCACTTAATAGCTAGTCTGGAGTGATTATCAATAGTAATAGTTTCTGTTTCCTTCCCACCTTGATTTAGTTTTTTTTTTTCTTTTGTTCATTAAAAGGGCCATTCCCTGACTACTTCTTAAAGAGGCATATTCACTCAATGGGCATTACCTTCCTCTAAGTGAGTACCTGGAAAGGTCAGCCTAAAAAGGCCAAGGTCTCCCATTGCATTCTCCAGTCATCCTGATGAATATCTGGTTACTGGACCCAGATGACTTAGAAGGAGAAACAGGCTGGTGACCTGCACAGCCCTCCCTCACTCAAAAACAAAGTCAAGTGCAAGTCATGTCATTATTTGTCTGATGTCATGATCTTCTTCAGACGAAGGATGAACATAGATAGACATTTGCTGATAAAGTTTTGTTGATACTTTTAGTTTTTATATCATCTACACTTTCTAATGCCCCTCTCCTATGTCCTCCCAGGGAGATCCATTCCTTAAGAAATTTTTAAAAAGGAAAAAAAGTTCTGCAAAACTAACAAATTCTTTGAAAGGTTTAACATTACATGCATTGTTCCACATCCCTACTCTAGCAAAAAAAGGAGGCTGCTAAGTAACAAAATGGATAAAGCATTGGACTTGTCAGGAAAACCCAAGTTCAAATCCTACCTCACTTACTTGTGTCACCCTGGACAAATCACTTAGCCTGTTTTAGACTCAATTTCCTTATCTGTAAAGGGGGCATCTGTAAAAAGGAGCACCTGTCTTTCAATGAGGATCAACCAAGATAACATAAAAAGTGTTTTAAAAACTTGAAAGTCCTATACAAATGCTAGATGTCATATGTGAATGTTATATGTTTCTTTAGATGTCTCTTCTTGGGGGCCAGACTTGGTCATTATAATTTCACAGCATTTGACTTCAGTTGTTTTCTTGTTGATTTCCATTTATATTGTCGTTAGTTATACTGTTTTCCTGGTTCTGTTTAATTTGCTTTTCATAGCTTCATATATGAACCTAGGTTCCAATCTTCTCTGACACTTGCTGCATGAGCATGGGCAAGTCACATATTACCATCTGTGAGCCCTAGGCAACTTTCTAAGAACTATAAATTATAAGTAGGTTTTTATTTGCATCAGTGAAATTATGTCTTGATGATGGAGTTAGATAATCCTAGTCAGAGGAATGATGGAAATACAGCTTACATCTTAGCAAAGCATTTCACAGACTCTCATGTTATTCTTATAAAGAAGACATAGAGATATGCACTACACAAAAGAAGTCAGGTCAGTCCAGATGTGCTTGAATAGCCAGCCCCAAAGAGTGAATTCTTCACTCAACATAGAATTCAATCAATGTGGAATTCAATTTTCAGAGAAATATTCTAGAGATCTATATTTGATCCTGTGCTGTCTAATACTTTTTATCAATAATTTACAATAATTTAGGTGGTAGCAAATAAGGCAAACTTAACATGTTTACATATATACAAATGAATGTCAGGATCCAAAAAGATCCAACAGTATAGAATTTATGGTTAAATCTAATAAGATAAAAAATTAACTTTTCACTCGTGTTTAACAGTTCAGCTTCACAAGTACAGTATAGGTATGGTTAGATAAGCATTCAGATATAAAGGATCTGGTGGTTTTAGAGGATTGTAGGCTATGTATGGATCGACTCAATGACAACCCAAAAAACTAGTTCTATCTTAAACTAAATTGTTGTGTTCTTTTAATTGTTGTTACTGTAGTCATTCTCTATATGAGTGGTCTTCAGATTTTTTAAATTATCACTTTAAAAATTTTGGGCATGCTTTCCCAGCATACATCTTTTAGAATAAATAATACACATGTACATGGTTCCAAGTTTTGTTTCCATACTTGATTGTAATGATTGTCATAGTTGAAAAAGATATCTTAACAAAGATATACAACTCCAGATGGAAGAAGCACGTCATTAGCTTCACTGTCATTATGCCCATTTTTCAATCCCAACTATGTAATAGTTTTTATTATAATTTGGCTAGTAATTTTCCATCTTCTCCAACATCAGAGTTTGGTTCTCAAAATTAAACAAATATCTTGTATTTTTATATTTTAAAAAAATTAATTCAAGCACACCAAAACTCTTTATTTTGGAAGACTTAAACAAGTTTGAAAATTCTATTTCCAAAATTTTTAATTGTGCAGGTGAGAATTTTTACAGGTGACATGCTTTGCATAATTTTTGACAAGATAATGATGAAAACATTCACAAACATCCAAATTCAAAGTGTTCTCTTGATACTACTTTTCTTTCCAAAAAACAATCTCTTTCTCATCATTAAAACATTAATTACTCTTGTCTAGAATTCAAGGCATGCAGTGAATGAATACAAGTGTATTGGACTAAAAGCTATTCCCTAACTGATAAGTAGTCAAAGAATATGAATAGTTCTCAAAAGAAGAACTGCAAACTATTAATTTCTATATGAAAGAGTATTCCAAATCACTAATAATAAAATCAAAACAAGTTTTCACCTTATACTAAGCAAATGGGGAAAAATTTCCTGGCCAATGTTGTAATGAACATTGAAAGACCAGATAATACACCATTGGTAGAGCTGGGAATTGGTAAAACCATTGTGAAAAGCAATTTAGATTTATGGTAAGACACTAACTAAAATAACTATCCTTTGATCCAGAGATCTTATCATTATCATATACCTCAAGAAGGTCAAAGATGGGGGGAAAGTCAAATAGTCACCAAGACACCAATGATATTAAAAAAACTGAAAACAAACATGATTTGTGGAATAGCTAGATAGGTGTATGATATGTGAATGGGATAGAATATTACTATGAAGTAAGAAGAGACAATGAAGAAGACAGGGAGACACAGGGAAACATACAGTCTGACACAAAGTGAAGTAACTAGAACCAGTAAAACAGTTTACACGATGATTATAACAGTATAAATAGAAAGAGCAATGACAGTAAAATAAAAGCAATGCTCTATAATTATAATGGTCGAACTTGGGCCCAGAGATATGAGAATGTACTCCCTCCCATTTTTGGAGAGGTGGGGGACTGTGAGTGCAGAACACTACATAAACTGTTGTACTTGACATATTAGCTAATTTTGCTCAAGTGCCTTTTTTTCTATCTTTTTAAATTCTTTGTTATTAAGAATAGCTCTCTAGGTAGTGGAAGTTGGAGGAAAATTTTGGGAAATAAAGGTGCCGTAAAAATATGAATAAAAATTTTAAAAGGTCACCTTATGTTGAAAGTACAGATTGTGTTTTATTTGTGGGGGGAAACCCTATCCCCCTAACTGCTATAATGTGGGAGGGATAACTGTATATTTATAAATATACACACACATATCATATTCATCATACTCCTGACCACAACTTAATATCACAGAAAAGGTCAGCAATTTGGGACACTCTTGTAAAAGAAAAATGCTTGCTGTCTGTCTTTAAGTGTATATAATTTTAAATATTTTGCCAGAAAATAACCTAGATGACCTCTGTGTGAAGAAAATGTCACGTGTAATCCTTTTGGGGGTAAAGATTTTTGAAGGTTTTTTTATTTGCTTAGGTAGCATTTGTCAAACATACACTTCCTTTGTTTCCAATACTTGAATACAGAACTTTGCGCCTCCTCATATTTTTTTTTCAAATAAATATATTATTTTTTCTGTGCCTTGTTTCATTAATTTGGAATTTATATGTTTGTAGATGGGACATGGAAGCTCATTTGTGAGACACAACATGAAGGCCAGTTTGGCTGGACCATAGACTACAAAAAAGGAAAGTGATGTTTTATAAGTCTGGAAAAGTACATTGGAACCAGGTTGTCAAGAGCTTTGAAGGCATTTATGTTTGGTCCTAATGGTAATAGGGAGCCATTAGCATTTATTGGGTAAGGGAGTGACATGGTTCGGCCTGTGCTTTAATCAAAAATCAGTTTGGTAGTTATGTGGAACATGGATCAGAGAGGGAAGAAATGAGGCAGGCAGACCAATTCGGAGGCTATTGAAATAGTAGAGGTGGGCATAAAAATAGCACTGAGGGTCTGCACCACAGTAAGTGCGGGAAGGGGGCAGAAGCCGAAAATGCTTTACAGATGTGTAGGAGAATGAAAGTGAAGAACTGAGACTGACAGCAAGTTTGCAGACCTTGGTGACTGGAAAGATAGTGTGGTGTCCTCAAAAAAAGAGAGAGGTTTGGAAGAGCGGTACATTTGAGGAAGAGTTTTGCAATTCAGTTCATAACCCAGTCCATGCCTGCTGACTGTGCAACATCGTCAGACTGAAAACAAAAGGGTTACACACTCTGACTCATATGCCTAGAGCCAAGATGGGAGGGGAGGGTAGGAACATTACCAACAGCTTTTGTGCCATTAATATTAGTGCCTGAATCTCATATTATGACTACTCTGAGACATTAACACCTGGTACCAAAGGTGAAATCTTGTGCACTGGTGGGAGAGGACGAGTGGCAAATTGTTAGGCAATAATAGTTGAAGGTGGTAAAGAATGGGTATTTTCAGGGGAGAAAGGTTGTAATCCATCTTCCTACACTCTAATGGCCTGAACATGGGCCATCTCTTTCTTCCCAATTTGGAAACCACCAGTCTATATTGTTGTCCTAATTTTGCTTACTTCAGTATGCACTGATTTCTACAAATTTTCTTGTATTCCTCTTAATTCCTTTTCCTTGTATTTTGTTGTTTCTTACAGCATAATAGTATTTCATTAAATTTAGAGCCAGAAGGGAACTTACAGATCATGTTGTCCAGTCCCTTCATTTTATAAATAAAGAAACTGAGGCCCAGATAGATTGAGTGACTTTTTCTAGGTGACACAGGTAGTTCTCAATAGAAGCAGGATTTGAACTCAGGTCTACAAACTGAAGGCTCTTTCCACTGTACCTTGATGCCTCTGTTTATTCACTGCTCATGCCCCAATTGATCAGCATCTATTTTGTTTCTAATTTTTTGCTACCACAATAATCACCACCGGTCTTCAAGAAAATTCTGAATGATCATTGTTCAGGTCAAGGTTGGATGACTAGGGTCCCTAACAAAATTGAGATTATGTGATTAGGACTTTCCAGGTTAGCTTAGGAAAAAAGGGGAAAGTGCTTTAGAATCATCATAGAATGTTAGAGCAAGAAAAAACCTTATAGATGTTGAAGTCTATCCCTTACATTTTTTTCACGACCTCATTTGCTGTCAATGTCAGTGTAGAATGACCTCTGACTCTACTCAATAGAAATTGTGCTCCCTCCAACCTTAACAGTTACCTCCTAAAAACCATGTATAGTAGCAACATATAAATCCTCACTCATCCTCCTTGACCTCTCTGCAACATATAACACCATCATAAACCACGTTCTTCTTGAGACTCTTTCTCCCCTTGACTTCCTCAATGCTGCTTTCTCCTAATTCTCTTTCTACCTCCGAAACCACTCCTTTTAGTGTCTTTAGTTCTTCTTTGTCCTCTGAGCCCCCAGTTATGGTCGTCCCACAAGACTTGTTCTTGGTCTCGCTCCTCTGGCAGTCTCATCAATTGCCATAGCTTCAATTATCATACCATGCAGATTATACCCAAATCTCCAACCCCAGTTAACTCAGTTGCTCTGAGTTCTAGTCTCTCATTTCTAACTACCACTTGTACTAGTAATAACTAAAACTTAGCATATCTGAAGCTACACTCATCCTCCTTCATTCAAAACCTGTTCCTTCTAACTTTACTACTTCTGCTCATGGCCTCACATCACTTTACTAGCCACTCAGCTGAAGCCTGCTTCATTCTTCTCTGATTTTCCTCACCTCCCACCTCCAGCTAGTTTACAAGTCCTATCAGTGGTACCTTAGAAATTTCTCTTCCATCTTATTCCCGCCTTCCCACCACCTCCTCCTTCCCCACTCTGCTGCTACCATTCTAGTCAGGTCCTTATCACTTCTCAGCTGGCCTCCTTTGTCTTGTTTCTTACCTCTAATCCATCTTTTCTTCACTGACAAACTATCAGGTTGCTCCCTACTCAGAAACTTACACTGGTAAATATGAGCTTTAAAACTGTATGATCTTGAACATTATAGCATCAACCTGTGAATAAAAGTTTCCTTAAGTTGCCATTCAGAACTGTTGACAATGTTTTACAACTTTTTAGGTATATTTCATAGTTCCTTTCACACATTTTAAAGGGTAGCCAACTTGGATTACGTTCTTCCTCAGTTTTGTCCTGCCTTTACATTCCTTATGTTTGGAAGAACTGTCTCCATCTTTCCCATCTCCCCATTTATTGACATCCTTCTCTTTCAGGGTCCTTTTCAAGGACCATTCATGTAGCCCTCGATAATTTCAGCTAGAAATGGCAGAGCATGTATGTAAAGCACTTTAAAAACTGTAAGGCTCTCTATAAATATGAGCTGTTGTTACTAACAATACTCTTACTTCCTTTATTCTGTCAGGTCACCCTGACCTTTTAAAGAAAGGTAATTATTTTCCAAGTTTTTTTCTGTCATTACTCTGCTGAATTGTAAGTTTGATGGTAATGAAATGTTTCCTTTTTTTTTTAATCTTTGCATCCCCATTGCCAGCTACAATACCTTGAACATGATGGGTGCACAGCAAATGTTTTAAATGCTTTTGAAATGTCCTTTTTTGCACTTTATACATGAAAAAATGTGACAAAAAATTAAAGAGATTCATTCAAGGCTATTATTATTAATTAGTATAATTATATAATATAAAAATCAGATCAGTGATAAAATCCAGGTATCCTGAATCCCAGTTTAGTTATTTTTTAAATTCATCAAAATATCTATGATAAATAATTACCAAATATTTTACCATTTACAAAATGCTAACTCCTCTCGATAGAACCCTCTTATATAATGAGAAAAAAAAATCCAGCTGTTAAAACTATGTGTAATATGGCACTCTGACTTTGAAACATTCAGCATCTGTGATGCATTGCTTCTTCATCAAGAGGAAGGTAGTGTGTTTGCGGCCTCAGTCATCTACTCAGCTATTACTTTATCAATAAATTTTTTCTGAATTCCGTTGTCTTCAGTGATATTTTTACCATCCCTTGCATGTATTCAGTAAAATAAGTTCATCTCTTAGGTTCATTCTTTAGCTGTCAGCACAAATATCAGAGTACGCCATGGTAGTCACCAGTACCTATGTTTCTCCTTTAAAAATAAAAAACGCAAAAGAAATCACATTACAATGAATATCAAGGGAAGTCACAAGAAAGAAAAGAAGTAACACTTCTAAAAGACAGGGAACATACACACATATACTTTAACAAGGATGTATCAGCTAGCCATTGCAATATGCTGCTTTCTTACATCTCTAGGTAAAGCCAAGTTCCTGAACATTGGAATGACAGATGCCCCTATTCCGTTGTGCCATAACAGTTCTGCCTACATGAGATTTTTTTCTTTATATTGAGAAAGTCATGTAATGACTGAGATTTTTCTTTGTTAAGAATAAGATATTAATCATTCATTCCCATTTTCCATGAGAATTTTGCCCTGTTTTCTTTTTGTTTTCATTTGCTCCTCTTACTTGGCCTTTATAGTTCTGTTAGTTGCCTTCCCATATTTCCATTTATTTACGTTTTTCCCCCATTTCATTTCTTGCCCTCTTAAGAGATTTTCCAAATTGAACACCTAAAATTCCTATTTGGCTCTTTTAAAGGAAAGCAATTAATCATTATATCCTTTACTGTATTCTTGTGGTCTCATTTTTCTACTGTAAATGTAATTTGCTTTGAGATAAAGGACGAGACTCCAACCCATGCATTGTGAGTTTTCACCTAGAGATACATATCTGTTGAAAGCTAGAACCTAAAAATTTTCTCTTAAACCGTACTTAAATTGAACCACCACGAAGCTGAAACATATTTTATTACTTTCTGATACCTTCAGTACAAATCCACCAGGTTGTAATAATATAGTGGTAGCTAACCTTAGCTATCCATGTAGGTAATAAGTATTGGGGTAATTGATAATGTACATTTAGTACAGGTTGTGCCAACTTAGTGCAGATTTAAAAATATAAATGCTATAAACCTACCAAAACTTTTTGAGCATTTATTTAAAATTTTTAAATATTTTGGCTTCATATTAAAATTTAGCATAGCCACCATCTTCTACTATATATGACTCTAGTCTCTTTTTGAACTTTGTAAAAATTTTCATCAGCAGCTGCTCAGTGACTAAAAGGATGCATTTGTAACCCTAGCATTGAGATGATCCATAAAACCAGGTCTTGAGGTGTGCATGATAATTGTGATGTGACTCCACAAGAAAAGTCTAATGGAGATAGAGCAGTTGGACAGAGTGACCAAGAAAGAGGCCTGACCTTCTTTACTGATCCGCCAGATTGAGAAAGTGTCATCCAGAAAATTAAATTTTAAAAAATGTTTAGGTATTATTCAGAAGTCACAGAACTGTCAAGATAAATTGAAGTAATTAAACTTTCAAGCAGCGATTTGCAATTGTAGCTTTTCTATGTTTGAAGTTATTAAAACTTAAAAGTATGCTACAACTTTAAGGACATGCTCAATTTCCAGTTTGGTCTGTTATTGGTAAGGGTAGGACTTTACTAGGACCATAAAGTAAGTACTCTATGAATTTGAAGAGTATATCTGTTGAAGGCAAACTCCTATTTGTTGAGCAAAAACTGAAGCAATGTTCTCTAAATTGTGACCAAGAGCATATGCTTCCTAGCAAAGGCTTCACAGTCATCCCCCATTTCCCTCTTACTTCTCCCTGCCCTAAGCTTGTTTGTTTCCCTAGCCTCTCTGCCTTTTTACCTTCACTGCCATTTGTTCCTGATGTTGATGAGTGTAGCTCCTGGGAAAATCCAGTAGAAAATACCAGCTACTATATTTCTTTCTTTGCTTGTGACTGTTTTTCAGTCACTTAAATTTTCTCTCCCAACACATTATAGGTCACATTTGTGAATTTTTTAATTTGCCAAAGTATACGTGGAACAGAAATAGAGCAGGAGAGTAATGCTTATTGATTAAGGACTGAAATATATATAATAGGCCTTTAGAAAAAGAGTACATTTGACTATAATAATGAAATGACTATAAATAATGAAAGGGGAAAAGAGAAGAAAATAAAGTCAGCAAAAATAGCAGTTTATCTACTACCAGAAGATTAAAATTAGAAGTTCATGGGGCCTTGGTTTCTGATTTAAGGAATTTATGGGAGTAAGTTTTGGAGAAAAATATTTCTAGTAGTAGTAGTTCATCAGTAGGGAGCAAACAAGAGCTAGAATTTGGAGGGGGCAGGGATCCTCTCTTTGCCATGGACATTCATTCATTAAGCACTTTTGTGTCCTAGCAATGAAAAACTTAATTTAAATGCCTATGCGTGTGTATGTATATATACATACACACACACCCTAAAATCAGTTATACCTGTCCCTAGGGTGGGATGTTATAGTGTTGTATATAAAATAAATAAAATGAAAAGTATGTATTCAAAATATTGTTACTGTTGAAAATGTAAAGTGATACATAACTCTGAAGGTACATGCTAATATGGAAATTACCTTTCTTAAGGAAAATCATTTGCTTTGCAGATTTAAAAAATGGATTTGGCCAACCATGGACTTATTCTGCTGCAACAGTTAAACGCTCAGCGGGAGTTTGGTTTCCTGTGTGACTGCACGGTTGCTATTGGTGATGTTTACTTCAAGGCACACAAATCAGTCCTTGCTTCATTCTCCAATTACTTTAAGATGTTATTTGTCCATCAGACCAGGTAAATGAAATGGTTGATAATAAATATGACTATAACTTTCTTAACATCTACTCACTTTTATTCTAGTTCTTAAGTTTCCTTAACTTGTGTCTTTAATTCAGCCTGGATCTTATAGTCAGTCACTTCAATGAAACAATTAATTTATCTTGCTTCGACATCTTGACCATCTTCAGCGACCATTGTGCCACTTTCCAATTCAGGAGAGCTTCTATTATATGCTTTCTCTACCCCCATCCTTAGTTTTCAGAGCACTCCTGAAGCACTTTTTATATACATAAAAACTTTTTACGTATATCAATTCTTAAAACTGTTGACAGATTGTATTATAGTTTCATGCTATTTCAACTGGGCTTTTACTGTTCCTTGTGCCAAAGAAATTTTAATTTACCATATTCTGCATTTTAGACACAAGCCCCTTCTAGAAACAATTTAGTTCAATTTAACATTATTCTATATCCAGGCATTTCTAGCTTAGAGAAATGCTCAAAGTGGCATAGTTTACTTGGCCATCAGATAGCTCTCTCCAGTTTTTGAGGTAATGTATAGAAATCTTAAACAAGGAAAAGAAAATAATGTTAAAATATAGTTTCTGGTTCACATTCCAGAACAGTAATCAATACTCAGTTTCTTACTTGACCCCTTCTCTCAAGGGTATCCACCTTATGGCCATTATCACAATCCTTGAGGCTACAGGATTGGCAAGAACTTGAAGCAGCATTATTAAATATTTCAATTTTAGTTTGTGCCTTTAATCTGTTTCCTTAGGAAAGGCCTTTTGTCCTCAGCCAATCTGGAGAGAGCATAGGAGAGAGGTGAGAGAAAAGCAAGTCTAGAAGAGTTTTTAGGATAGAGAAATATTATTTCCTATTTACAAGGTTTCTTCTGGGACCTTGCTCAAGCAATTATCACTTCTTTTTCTTCCCTTTTCTTCAATCACATTCTACTGGCTGCTAATAATAAATGATATTTAGGTCTCACCTAGCATAAAAGTAGTTTTCCTTTCTACTTCCTTGGACTTTATATTTCTACCTCCTTATGCTGCTGCTTTATATTTCTACCTCCTTATGCTGCTTTTTTCTCTTTCCTTTCATTGTTATACTTGTGCAGTGTTGTCTCCTTCCTCCATTTCCTTATTCTCCACCCTTCTCTTTCAGTCTAATTTCTGCCCTGACCCCTCTGCTGAAACAGCTTCATTGTATACACGTTGTGACCACAGTTGTGTAACGGGAGGGGTGCCTGATAGAATACCTGAATCCAGTTGGTCTTTTGCCACCAGCCAGGATCTGTGATCCTGGGCAAATCATCGCAGTTCCGCAGGCCAACACAGATGATGGCAAGGTCTCTCTTATCTATAAAGTCCTGCCTCCTTGTTAGGTTTGTAGAGGGTTTTTTTTTTTCAGTCCTAAACTTATCAGAAAAAGAGTTGACATTGTCAATAAAACTCTTCTTGTAGAAACTCCCTCCTCTCTTTCCTTTTGTGACTTTGTACATGGTTGTTCTACCCTTACAATTGTTCCCCCCCTTTCTCCTTCACTGGCTTCACTTCCTTTATTCCTGGTACAAAATGTAAGCATTCCTTTGGGTTCTGCACTCAATCTTCTGCACTCTTCTCTGCATTTTATTCTTTGTTAATTTTACTTACTCTGTGACTTCAGTTATCATGCCTGCTAATTAAAGTCATGCTGATGACTCCCAAATTCTCTTTCCAGGCCTGTTCTCTCTTTGAAACCTCAATCCTATAGCTCCAATTGTCACACATTTCCATTTAGATCTCCCACTATCACCAAATCACTATATGTCAGATACCTTAGTCCCACTGACATACCTTAAAATAATTCTTCGATATATGCAGCCAATACTGACCAAGGCTCAGTATATCTAAAACAGAACTCAGTATTTTAACCCCTTAAACTTTGGTTTCTATTTTTGTTAATTTTATAATACTCCTAGTTTGCCAGGCACAGATTCTCTGAATTGTTTCTGATAGTTTCTTCTGCCTAGCATTCTACCATTTCATGTCAAATACTGTCAAAATGACCAGAAAGACATTTATCCTATCTATCCTTTCCATTCCATTCATAGATGAACTTCCATAATGACATCCTGTTACATCTTTTTGGCTCTATGTTCTTCTGCAAACCATCCTACATACCCCGACCAAATTAATCTTCCTAAAGCACTGATTTAATAAAATCAATCTTTTCTCAAAAACCTACAGTATTTTCAGTTGCTTACTGAATAAAATCAGTACTCCTTAACCTAGTATTTAAGGCCCACCATGATTTCACCCCAGCCTACCTTACTATACACACATATGCTATTTACTATCCCTTGATCTATGAACGTTCTTTTATTTACTCATCTCTAGTTTTGTTCCTGCTGTTACCATAACCCGTAATGTCCATACTGCCCACACACATCTCATGGCAAAATCCTACATGTCATACGAAGCCCATCTTAAATACCATATCTTTTCATCACTCACATTTCCAAAAATAGTACCTTGCATATAACTGGCACTTCATGAATTAATGAATGATAGAATTAATAGCACTGAGAATGGTTTATTTTAAACTGAAACATTAAAAATGTTTATTCTGTTATCTGTTATGTTTCATTGATTTTATCAATAACTAAGGAATATATTAATATAATAAGAATTAATGCACTAAGAAGTTACGATGTTGCCATAAAAAAACATGGATTTTTATTTCGAATTTTTAATAACAGTATAAGAGTAAAGTCCAGTTAGAGACAAGTCTAAAGAATAGCTAAGGACTGATTGCTGATAAAGCATTTAAACAATAGGGTACTATATAAATATTTACTAAATATTATGCCAGTATTCTTATTTCAATAGTCATGGATGTTAGTATGTCACAGTTAGCCAGAATACTTAATTTGAACACATCTAGAATTGTAGCTAATGCCTTTCCCACCTCTACAGTTGCATTAGAAATCAGTGATAACCAAGAGGGACAGAAATATAAGATCAATGGCTGCTTTACAAATAATCTCCCTCCCAAAAAAAACCTAATTCACCCTGATAAATGGGAATAATCCACAAATGTATCTGATCATTTGTGAAAAATACTGCTGTTGAAAATAGCACTTGCTTCCAATTTACCTGGTAGGCTTGTCTTACTTTTACCACTAGATGTCTCCAGTCATATGTAAAAGTTCAGGTAAACTTGCCCACTGAGTAGCTGCTTTATTTGGGGTTGACAAGAGGGCAACAAGAAAAGGGAACTATGTATGAAGCGCATCCCTCTGGTAAAATCTAATATTTAGCAGTTATATTTTTAACTTGCTTTAAAATCATTATTTTTAATGGTCAAAGAAGGAACTGGGGTAAAAAGCCAGAAATTACTTTGAAAATTTACATGAAAGAGTTTTCATCTCTGTCAGTAACTTCAGATTGTATTGCTTTTCCTTCCAGCTAAAGGATTCATATGAGGTGGTAAGCTAAAAGCCAAATTACAGCATATATAAAAAAACTATAGACAAGTCTGCCTTTGGGCTTTTTGACTCTTTCAGAGTATCCAAGGTACAGTTAGAAGTCACCAGAATCTGGCCTCTGGTGCAGTAGTAGTTAAGGTAACTTGGTGTATTTGGAATGGAAGGATTGGAGGATGAAAATAATAGTACAGTTCGGAGATTAGGCACAGGCTTTGTTTCTTAATTCTATTTCCCAGCTTTGAGAAGAACATAAAATCTCTGTTTGTAAAAGGTTTTAGAGTGAGTTTGATATAAAAAGTAACCTTCACAATATATGAGAAAACATAGCAGGAAGAGTTCTTTGAAGCAGTAGGCTCCTGTAGTGCATTTAAAATAGTCTTCTCATGTACATCTTTCTGGAACGTAGAGCAGCATGATATAGTAGCTAATGAACTAGCCTTAGTATCAGGAAGACGTGGGTTCAAATCTACTTCACATACTTTCTAACTTTGTTACCATAGGCAGATAGATTCAGGAGCCTCTACCTTCCTTTCCCACTCTAAAATGTAAGAGGAACACCTGTAAGTTATTCCCATTTTTAAGGTGAGAAAAATAGTAACAGAGAAAGATTTCATGACATTACAGCTATACCACTGTGTCCTCTTAAAGAAAAATTAGTAGAAAAATGTTTAAATATTACTATTTTTAGATTAACTATTTTTACTTTCACATGTTTTCTTCATATTTCATTTTAAGACAGTTTCAATAAATTCTATATCACAGACTTATATGTAGTGTAACTCAATCTTTTTATCTTCTGATCAAATGATATTAAGTTTGGAATATAAATGTGCATATTAGTATCTTTGAACATTGATTTTTTAAAAATGTCTATAAATGAATGGATTACTCCAGGAAAAAAATATTAATGAAGAATAGTACAGTGGAAAGAATATTGTGTGAGTTGGGAATCATGGTCTCTAATTTCAGTTAGCTGACCACGTGACATTGGGCAAATTACTTAACCATTTTCAATGTCATTTTTCTCATTTGTAAAATAATAATGTTGAAGTAGATGACCTCTAAAAGCCCTCTACAAACAAAATTCTAAAAGCAAGAGATTACATGTGCTTTGTAATGTGTTTATTATAGAATACTTTGTAATTACTATGTACCTATGAATAATAACAGTATTTATATAATACTTTAAGATCTGTAAATCTCCAACTAAAAGCATGTGTAATAACTTTGTCTATTTAAAACATTTATATTTTCTTTTTAAATTGTTATGAAAACTAAAGCTAGCAAAACTATGGGTTCTTAGGACCCACTCAGTTATTGCTGTTTGCTCAGTATATTTCTTTTATATAGTAGCATCTAGACCAGCCATTAGAAAAAAGAGTATGCGTTAAAAGTAATGACAGAGGCCACCTAGTCCCACATGTATCTGAGTAAGAACTACTTAGCTCAAGTGCCTTTCCAGCTCTAAACCTGTAATCCTACAGTCACTAACAAGTGGTCATTTAGCTTTTCCAGCACCCCATCAGGCCTCCCACGTTACTCTTGGTAGCTTTCACTGTTTGGAAGGCTTTCCTTATCTCAAATATCTTAAATTCATCTCCTAGCAGTCTACTTTTGGTCCTCCTTCTGTCCTCTGGTATCAAGCAGAACAAATCTAATCTTTCTGGCCATGGTAGTGGAAGACAGTTGTCCTCCCAGGCCTGGCTGCTGCTCCCTACTTGGGTAGTACAACTTTGGGCAAGTAATGTAACCTCTCTGGGTCTCAGCTTCCTTATCTAAAGTCATAGAAATGTAGAGTCCAGAGATATGGTAACTAGCTTAGAGTTCAGTAGTTTAGTTCATGACAGAATTGGGAGCAGAACTCCGATTTCCTAACTTAGAGTCCAATATTCTTTCTACTATATCATTTTCATCTTTAATTCAATGCCTCTCAAATGAGAATAGGAATTCCTAGTCTACCTACTTCACAATATTGTGAGATACAAAATTATAGTGTGTGTGCGTGTGCGCGCGCGCATGCGTGTATGTGTTACGCTTTGAAAATGACAATACATAGGATTATAAAAATAATCCCTTACACAAGGTGGCCCCAGAAGTCTTAGTGCAGCTTTAAACCATTAAAGCTTAAGCTAATTGAACTTAAGCTTTAATAGCTTACAGCTGTACTAAGACTTCTGGGCCACCCTGTATTTATCTTACCTCTTGTCCAATGAAATATTTTTTTACTTTTCTCTTTCAGTGAGTGTGTCCGTTTGAAACCAACTGACATACAGCCTGATATTTTCAGTTATCTTTTGCATTTGATGTATACTGGAAAGATGGCTCCTCAGCTTATTGACCCAGTTCGACTAGAACAAGGAATAAAATTTCTTCATGCTTATCCACTAATTCAGGAGGCCAGCCTTGCCAGCCAAGGAGCCTTTTCACATCCGGACCAAGTTTTTCCATTAGCCTCTTCATTATATGGGATCCAAATTGCAGATCATCAAGTAAGGCAAGCCAACAAAATTACCTCAGCGACTGACAAACTTGGGCGGGAACCAAGACCACAGACTTCCAGAATGAGCCAAGAACAGATATCCGAGGGATCACAACTTTCTCAGTTAAATTCAAATCTGACACAAGTCAGTCGGACAAATATGACCCCTTCTGACCCACTGCAGTCTTCACTATCTCCAGAACTTGTTTCCACACCTGTCCCTCCCCCTCCACCAGGGGAGGAAACAAACATGGAAGCATCTTCTTCAGATGAGCAACCTGCATCTCTTACAATAGCCCATGTCAAGCCAAGCATCATGAAAAGGAATGGAAGCTTTCCCAAATACTATGCCTGCCACCTGTGTGGGCGTCGGTTTACTCTTCGTAATAGCTTACGTGAGCACCTTCAGATTCACACAGGGGTACCATTTACATCGAATCAGCCTGGAGAAAGTAGTGTTTCCCTCTCTCTCTGTAGCAATGCTGTTGAACTAGGAAAAGATGCCATGGAAGTGCCAGAAGCAGGCATGATAAGTGATAGTGAGCTTCAGCATATTTCTGATTCTCCGATCATTGATGGGCAGCAGCAGTCAGAAACTCCGCCACCATCAGACATTGCAGACATTGACAACTTGGAGCAGGCAGACCAAGAAAGGGAAGTGAAAAGACGAAAATATGAATGCACAATATGTGGGCGTAAATTTATTCAGAAAAGTCACTGGAGGGAGCATATGTACATACACACTGGCAAGCCTTTCAAATGCAGCACTTGTGACAAAAGCTTCTGCAGAGCCAATCAGGCCGCCAGACACGTGTGCCTGAACCAGAGCATAGACACTTACACGATGGTGGACAAACAGACTCTGGAACTCTGTACCTTTGAGGAAGGTAGTCAGATGGACAACATGTTAGTGCATGCCAACAAGCCCTACAAATGCAATTTGTGTGACAAAACTTTTTCCACTCCTAATGAAGTGGTTAAGCATTCATGCCAAAATCAAAACTCAGATGTTTTTGCCCTTGATGAAGGGAGATCTATCCTCCTGGGCAGTGGGGACTCAGAAGTTACAGAGCCTGATCACTCAGTGTTAGCTTCCATCAAAAAAGAGCAAGAAACAGTGTTATTAGACTGAATGTGTTACTCCCTATTTTTCATTTTTTACAAAGACTATACTTTCCCTTCCCAAACCAAAACGACAAATAAAGTTCACCGAGGCATGATAGAAACATTTCCTCTCCCCTTTCTCCTTTTCCCTTACATTCACTTTCTCAACCCTTGCTCCCTCTGAAAAAAGGCTTTGTGCATTAGAACCTGGAATACGTCGATTTTAATACAAAGAAATATTGGACAGATAATGGTTAGTAGTTCTTACAAATTCAAGAAATAGATTTTGAGAAATGTAGATTATTTTAAAAGAATACTTGGATCTAATGAAGGGTACATAAAAAATTCAATTTGGTAAGCTAAAATTGTACAATTATGACTTTCTATGAGTAGTAAGGCTTCCTTTTTGAAAATAACAGTTGCAAACATACCAAGACAGTATGTGTACTATATAAAATCTAAGTGGTGTGGGAAAACTGAAGACCCAAGACATTTTTTATAGTACTTAATTTTCCTCAAGGTGTCTTATTTCAGGTTGCATCATTGAGATTATGTCCATTCAAGAAAAGCATTATTTACAGCATCTCCTTCAACAACAAAATTGAAAAGAGAAAATAATAATGTGATGGCAATCTTTTCTTTTTTAAAATATTGGATAATATGTGGAAAGTTCGTGAGTATGTGTGTTTCTGAAAGAGACTTGTATGTATGTTTGATATAAACAGGTAAATAAATGCACACGCCTTATCTAATTGTATCTAACTCTTTCCAAGTTGAGCCAAAAAAACTTGATTTGAGATAAAATCTAAGAGTACTTTTTTAAAATAAATTAGTTATATGTTTTTAAAAATCAGATTAAAAGTACTATCCCAGAATTTTATTATTTTTATGAACAGCAAATGACATGGAAGTGGAGACAATGTCATGTTTCCACATCTTGTTCCAGTGCTGTTCCAGCAGTTACCCATGCTGAATTCATTTGTACCATTAAGTTACATTCCTTTATAGCACTAGAAATGCAGAGGGGCTTCATATTCTGGAATACTCACTTTTCTGAAGAAGATATAAATAGAATATAACTATAGTGCAATTACTCCACAGTCAAGATCTTGTCAATATCAGATTTTAACATCAAAATAGAATACAGAAAGATGGGTGAATAGCTGTACCTGCTTTTTGGGATAAGCATTTGGCTTTCATGTTCATTATCAAGTTGTATTTTTTCTTTTTAAATTTTGTTCCTGAAATTCTCATTGGCTTGAAAATAGTAAATAACATCTATTCCCTCTGGCCAATAATAGGAATGGCTCAGGGGACAAAGTAGGAACCAAAAATGAAGTGGGGAGGGGGAGAGGAATAACATCTAATAGCTCTGCTCTGTGTATATGTTTAAAACTGAATATCCCATCATCCTTCATGTATAGTTGAGTTCTCAGATTTGTAAGTTTTTATACATCATTTCATTGAATAAAGATTTAATTAAATGGAATGTTATGTATACTTAGTTCTTTAAAGGCACTTGATAGGGAAGAAAACTGACCATCAGAACATCAGAGTTTGAAGCTTCAGTTTCTTCATATAAAAAAATGGAGGTAATACCTGCTCTGCCTACCTCACAGGGTTGTTGTGAGGACCAAATAAGATTATTTATGTTATGTGTTATGGTAAAGCCCTTTAGAATCTGTAAATTGTGAAACTGCTGTGCAAATGGAGGGTCTATCAGGGAGTACACTTACTTGTCTTGTAATTTTCATGACCAGTTTCACAGATTCCCAATTCCAGTATCTCTCTGATGCAACAAATAGCATTCATTCAGTGGGGGAAAACAGTGTCTGTATTGTTTCCTTCTATTTGGCACCACCCCTTCCATGCAGATTAAACGAAATTTGATTAAAATTAAATAGGTCTGCCCTACCTATTGAGAAGTTGAGTGGTCAAAAAAAAGCTATCGTCTAGCCTTTGAGTATTATATATTTATGAATATAGTTTGAGTATTTTAAGAGCCGGTCACCACCAATGTGTCAGTTAAATCCTTGCACAGTTCTAGTCACCTGATTTTAAAAATTGGGGATGTGATGAGTAAAAGGAAGAATAATTCCCCGTTTGTGCTGCTTCATTATTAACACCTCTACGACAGATAATAATAAGGAGGGAAGAAGTTGGGAAATTTGGCAATATTTTTGTGTGGTAGAACGTTGAAATTGCTGTCTTTTAAATTTTTTAACGAATGGTTTCTCCAGATTCTTATATCCATTCATTGGTTGTTAATTGGACACAACTTTGGTATTTCATCTATGCATAAACCAAGACAGTTAAGCCACCTAATCCTATGTTTATTTGAAAATGGTTGTCAGTCTCTGGAGGCCTTAATTTCATCACATCTGTAAAAAATGTGGTCGAACTGGAAATGTCCTAAAATGCCTGCCCCACCTGATAGTTAACTAGTTTTGTTGAAAGTGTTTTGTAAATGCAATGTTTTTTTAGACAGAAATATTGAAGCCTGAATTCAGAAATAAGAGGCTTAATTTGGAGGACAATTAAACTTCCCCCCCCAAAAAAAATCCCTTTAGAGGAGGAATAAGTGAAGACATCCTCTACAAAAGATTTGCCCAGTACTTACAGGCAGGGATATTGCTTTACACATCACTAATCTTCTTGTTTACGGGGGAAGAATTAACTCACATGTTACAAGTCTTAGGCCAGTTATGAGCAACTGAAAATTAAGATAAAGCATCTCTAAAATTAAGACAACAGGACTCATTTAAATGGGAAAAAAGTGATATCCAATTTGCTACTCTGGACTGCTAAAATGAAGTGCACCTGTGTGTATCTAGTTGGGTGATAAAATTGGCATGCAATGAGACATTAGATACACTTCCTCTTTGGCAGCATACTCCACCATCTAGAATAGATGACATCTCCTTTTCTAACATTTTTAAGAGTCTGATTCCTGATGAGACCCCCCTGTTCATTTTTGTATTTGGAGACAAAAAATCTGAGGCAATTCAGTATATACTTGGATATTTTGAACTTGCCTCTGCCATTCCTGTAACATCCTACACCAAAAGCTAGTGAGGCTGAGGTTTTTAAGAAACTACACAAGTTACTAATATTTTCCATTTCTAAGTTAGCAATTTACTTTTCAACCGCCCTAGAGCTGTAAGCTAGGAGCTCTGTTCTTGTGTGATTTCTGGGTATGTCTTAAAATCCTGCTATGCAGGTTTCCTTTTAAACATGGTGTTAAGAACTAGCTACTTTAACTAATCCAGATGACTCTTAGGAAAAAAAGTGCTATAAAGTGCAAGTGGTATTTTTAACAGAAATGCAATGTTAAGAGCACTGATTTGGGAACCAGACCTGGCTTTTCCCTTTATGTGACCTTGGACAAACAATCTGCAAAATGAGGGTTTAATAGTAAATTAATTCTTCTTACGTTCTAAACACTGTTGAATCTCAATCTTCCTGGGCCTCCAGTTTACTCATTAGATGATGTGATGTTTAAGATCCCTTCCAGCTATAAATCTAATCATAGGACTAGAATACCCAACTCCCCAATCCCCTGCAAATTCTATGTATCACTCATGGTTCTAGTGGTGCCTAGAAATGAGGGAAACACAAAAACTATCACATTTTAAAAGTCCTTTCCATTGCTTAACGCAGGATTAGCAGTTTCAACACATAAATCTGTATTTGTAAAATGTTATGGATTTGGTCTACATAAGTACTAAAAAGTACTAGTTATGACAACATTGAGCAAATCACAACTTCTATATGCTGGGCTCATAGGTTTCATCACCTATAGATTGATGCTTTGGGAATAATGACCAGAAAAATTCCTCTTACATCTAAAATGCTCTCTCTAGGACTTGTTATTCTATCTGAACATGGGTCCAGATGGATGCAATATATTATTTAGAGGAAAATACCACAAAGTCTAATTGAGTGGGAGAAAAAGAGGAAAAATCTTCAATGTACACACACACCATTGGCAATTACTAGGTGAAGGGAAAAGCATTCAAAATTGAATTATGAATACAGAAAGAAAACCCACTAGATACCATTTGATTGTTTTTTATTTAGATAAATGAAAATCTACCCAAAAAAAACAAAACTATCAAATTTCTTGTAATCCAATGCCTTGGAATTGAGGAATCTGCAAAGCCGGAAGGTTAAGCCCAAGTTAAAGTTAACAGTTCCAGAGATCAAGGCAATATATTGGAACAAACTATCTGTTGCAGAGACTAATTTGTACCATTAATAAAATAATCTCAGAGCACTATTTCATAGTCCTCAGTAACAAGAAATGTCAGGTGTACAATAGTTGCACTTTTTAATGTACAAGCTTTCATGTTGATATATATGTATATATAAAAGCAAGGTTAGGAACTTGCTCCCCAACTCTTACAATTTACATTAGCTAAAGCTAACCTTGAGGTGCAAACAGGATTTATTTTACACATTAACCGCAGCTTTAAAAATTCTATCAAAATTGCAGCTCATGCTACTGATGTTCATTTTTACCTGCTATAGCTGTAACAATATGGGTTAGCAGATAAGTGTATATAATATTT
Organism: Potorous gilbertii; assembly: GCA_028658325.1. Classification (NCBI taxonomy): domain Eukaryota; kingdom Metazoa; phylum Chordata; class Mammalia; order Diprotodontia; family Potoroidae; genus Potorous; species Potorous gilbertii. The sequence goes on along the minus strand of CM053770.1, from coordinate 432,911,066 downwards.
ATTTTTTAAAATGTCCCATAACATTCAGGTGTTGGAACAAAAAAAAACAAAGCAAGTAATATAACTTCTGGAGAATGGGTTTTGGTGACTGCAATTTTCCAAAGTTGAGGCAGACAGGAAAACAAATGGCATGAAGGTGTTTACTTAAAAAAACCTATTTTACTGATTTTGCATGTGTTAGGCAATTCCATACTCATGTTTGAGCAAAGCAAAGAGCTTCTACTTCCATTTTAGAAAGAAGGAATGCATATATTCAATATTTAGAACTCTGAAACAATACTAGTTCTGATACATTGTATTTTTCTGATAATACCAAGCAAATGGAAATTTTTTTGTTTCACTGGTGTAGGAAATTCCTGAAGGAGGAAACTCCTTATACCAAATGCAGGTAAGCCCCTTCTCTGCAACATATGGTCTTAAAGGGCTGGCTAAAACATTGGGAGGTTACATTGATTTACCCATTGAGTAGCAAAATTTTGTGGCTAAGTTTTCTTGAGTAGCCATCTTGAGTAGCCATGCTTGCTCACAACAGCAAAGGAAATAACTTCCAGTTTTAGAAGTAAAACCTCTAGTAGTAAATTCCATGGGGAAAGGACAGACTTTTTTGGTCAAATGGATTTGCAGGTCTGAGTTCTCCCAACTGGTAAGTAATTAATGTTCATATTAGACAGTAACTTGAAAAGGGAAAATACTACAGATACAAAAACAGCAAGATATTACATGTGACAATTACATTATAACAAAAGCCTCCAATATTTGAAGCTTTCATGCTAATTTGCATGAACGATCATAATTGGAAGTATTCTAACATATTCCCAAACTTCTTAAGTTAATATTAGGCCAGGTACGTTTTATTTATGAGGCTTCTTAAAATTTCTTCCCATGATAACCCATTTGCTTTTTAAATATTAGGCAATTTTTAAGTAAAGATGTTACTGTGCCCCAGAAAACTGAATAACTTTCAAGAAATCACCACCAGATGGTAGAATTGCATCAATAATGACAGCTCAGTATGTGGCTAGTCTTTGCCAATGGTAAAGCCCTCCTAAAGGGAAGAACTGCCACTAAACACAGGTTTTAAATATGCAATCCAAACTTCCTTTAAGACAGCTATCTTTTGCACTGGTGGTGTGATCGCACTTGATATATTCAGCGCTTAGCAGTTCAAGCTTACCTGGTTTGATTAATATGACCCAAATGCTTTATACAAAATTAGTCCCAAGACCAACAAACCTAAGTGTAAGCAAATATTTTATTTAAATCACTTGTCAAATCACAGTTTACCAAATGTATACGAACATAATGAGACACTGTTAAGACAAGTGGGTATGTATGTATATATATATATATATATATATATATATGGAGAAGACATAATCTAGTATCTATCAAAAACCACTTTCTAAAGAACTTGCCTAATTTCATGCTCTGTGTATGTGGATATGGTCCAGAATACAAGAACAATAGAATCCAAAAACTTAAAGCAATGCATTCTTTTCTCAGTAACATCAAAAAACAAGTTTTTGCGCAGTACTTAAGCACACTCATATCTAAACATCCATTCTGAAATAAAGGCCTAAGAATTTGCAGAATTTAAAATTGTTGAGACTTCCTGCCAACTTTCACACAGAGCTTAAAGCAAAATCTATCAATTAAAGCTAATGTTCTAAGTTTACATAAATTTTTACTCTGTGTTGAGTGATACACAGAATGAAATGATACAAATGGGGATCTCAACATGAATGGATATCTTAAGTAGGAATTGTACCTTTGGACTAGGAAGGACTCTTAGGAAAGCAGCAAATGAAGCCTCACTTATTGTATTCTTGTGGCTCAAAACTCCACAGTGCTTTACCATGGTCATGTGCACTTGGCACTCCGTATAATACGTGACAGAATATCTCCTTAACCAGTAAGCAAAGGAAAAATATACAATAAAAACTGAACAAGGTTTATTTAAGATATACATATAAATACAGAATTACACTCCAGTTTTGGAAGCATTTTAAACTAAGATTTGGAATATGAGAAACTAAATGTTTCCAACTCCTCTCAAGGTTCAGAATTAAGGTCATTAAATCAGAAACATCACATGTTATCAAGTGAAAAAAAGAAAAATGTCTCAAAAAGAGGAAATGTTAACATCCAAACATAAAAGAATGATGAGTATAGCTCCTGATGTCTCAGGGTTGTCAGAGGCTCTCCTGGAATGGCTTCAGGTAGTAAGACCTAATCTTCTGTTCTCACAGTTCAGGAACATTAGTCTTGAATCTAATCAGCAGCAGCCTTCACTTTCTTAAATGGCCTTCTTCACATTCTGGTCCTACGACAACACATTCTGAATTAGCTACAAAGAAAAAAAGAGAAACAGCATCAGCAGGTTCTTCTCTGTACTAAAACGAAGAGAAAAACAGTATCTGAGGATCCTCATTAAGGATGCAGGCACTGTAAACAATGATCCAAAATAACTAAAATCCTCCCGACAAAAATCAGTTTTTTTGTATACATTGTTTTCAAAACTATTCAGCTTTTCTTTGCTTCCTTCTGCTTTCTTTGGTTCTCTGCTGTGCACTAAAATCTCCCTCTCCCCATTAGTGAGATTTTTTTGAAATAACTCCTACTATGCAAAATAGCTAACATTTAAACACTACTTTCTAGTTCACACTGCACTAGTGTGTACTATGAGACTCACCCCAGCTCTCTGAAATTATGAGTACACATACATGTGCATGGGAGACACCTGTCTAGGAGATACACTTTGGTCTATAAGGCAATATTATGTATTAAGAGCTTACTAAAGCATATTGAGTGCTAAAACCTGCCTATTCCTTTCTTATGTCCTCAGAAAGGGTAACTTCAATGTCTATGTAGCATCTTCTGACTGTGTAAAGATAAGAATAGGTACAGGGTCTGGAAGTTAATTTTATCCTTTACTTTTTTTAGTGCAGTTCATAATTTCCCCCCCAAACATTTGGTTATCTTGCTTCCCTTTCCAATATCTTGAAATCTGATCTCGTAAGGCCAGAAAGTAGGTCATTTCCAGCATGAATTCATATTTTTACCTGATCTAGTCCAAAGATGTTAGTATAAACTACAATTAACTCCATGATATCCATTTTTCAAAAGTTTAACATGAGCAATGCAAGGTGAATGCCCAAGGACCCCATCAAACAGTGGGTTTTTTTTCGTCTTTGGGTGCATAGCAAACCAATGCCATACCCATTTGATCTGCCTCTCCTTTCAGGTAGCCTTTTTAGCTTCTACTTATGTCTTCTAGACTTTCATTTGGAAACTGATTATTGATGTGATTATGCTCTAACAGCATATCTGCTGAGTCATTGAACAAAGCTTAAATACCTTAAAATACCAATAGCTAGCAGACAAAATGAGTCTTAGCACTTTCTGCCCATTTCCCTACAGAAGTGGCCAGGGGATCCCACAGAATAGAGGACTGTGTGTTTCTTAGGTCTGCCTCTCCAGCACCTAAAAGAGTACCTTAACAGGTGCTTTAAAACATACTTCAAATAAACTTTGCATTTCACAACTTTTTGTTTTGGACTAAAGCTTACGATTATTTATTTTCTGAATAGTAGTTGACGAACACTTTTCTTTCTTAATTTCATAAACTGTACTTAAGTACAGACTATTTAGAGCAGTGACCACAAAGCATGAAGCTACACTTTCTTTTGAGTGGTGGCTATAAAAACTGGAATGTGTTTCTTGATTTCAAATATCTAATGATACACAGATAAAAAAGGATATAGCATTTTCAGGTTGCCTTTCTCTGAATGCTCTTTAGCTTATCGATGGAATGTTGAAAATACAGCAAGAGAACTAACTTCATACTCCAGATGTGTTCTAGCTAGCACAGAGTATGTTAAGAGTTATAGTTATCACCTCCTTAGTTCCTGGGAGATGGTCTATATATGCCTCTCCTTTATAGCCCAAGATTACTGTTGTTGTACATTCCTGGAATCCAATAAAACTATTGGATCTTTTTCAGACGTATCTCCCCTTTCTGTACTTTTAAAGTTGATTTTTCATCTTTGACTTTACGTGTATGTATTCCTATTGATTCGATTCACCCCAAAGCTCTAGCATGTCAAGATTTTTTTGGATCCTGTCATCCAATTCCAAGTGAATGAAAAATAAAGCAGCACAGATCCAAATGCAGAAACTTGGGACACTACCAGAGAACTTGAACAGCTTGCATAGCCTGGTGCTTCCTCTCTCTCCATCCCCCTTCTCCCCTTTTCATTCCCTGACCATTCTGAGAGACTGCAGAGAACTCTATGCCCCAAGGTGTACAAAAACACTTCTTGAATCCTTGAAGCTTACCCAGAACATCCCACTCCAAAGTCATCTTCAATTGCAAAATTTTAAAGGTCTGGGAAATGACTTGTTCAAAGCCATACAGATATTCTAAATCAGGGCTTCTTCCACTTTTTTCTCTTGACCCTTTCTGCGAACCTATATAGGGTTCTCAGCCCACAGTCTAAGAAGAGCTGCTCTTCTTCCACTGACACGCAAGGCCTCTCCTCCCCCACACCCACAACTAAATTCTAGGGAACTGTTATCTTAGGGTGCAAGTGATTCTGTTCTTCAATTTTCTATTTGTGCCCTGAGCTCCACAACATAGGAAAACATGAGTAGTTGGGTAGGGCAGAACCTCTAAGGGGAAAAGGGAGGGGATCACACAACTGGGAAGGCAGCTGTTTTCAGACACAGCCCAGATCCTATGTCTCCCACCTAACCCCCATTCCTCTCACCTCTAGGTCTTTATCACCTCCCCCACAGCTCCTCCCACAAGGAAGGCTGCAGAACTTAATGAGCCAGGCTTTCTCCAGCTCCCCCTCCGTTACCAGCCCAAACTGGAAATAATTCTACCCATGCTCCATTACTGGAACTCACCTCACCCTCAGGTCCTACCCCCTATCTTCCTCCTTAAGAGGAATATAACTTCCCAACTTTGGGGGGCAATTGCCACCCTAGTAAAACACAGTGGTCTATCCTAGTTACAGTTTCAGAGAATGGAATCTGAAAACTATAGACTAGTGATACGATTTCTAATCCTAGAAAAATTCTGGAACTTCCTGAAGGAGTGTGAACATTTACAAAGCAAAAGGACATCTTTTAAGTCTAACCAGGAGACAATGAACAAATGAGGTGAGAATACCCTCATTTCCTTTTTTGGTCAGGGTCAAGGGAGTGCTACAGATAGCTTCTAGCAAAGAATTTAATAAAGGTCTCCCATGATATTTTATGGACAAGCTGAAGAAACAGGCAAAATGGTAATACAGTCTGACCAGTGAATAACTGTTCCGAGAGACAAGGAGATTAAAAGTAGTCAATCAGACATCTTAGGTGCTCCCTAGTCAAAGTCCTAAAAATACACTTTCATATTCTTCCTTTCCCAAAAGGGCTTGCAGCAAGTCCCAGATCAATTCATGTAGGGATAAAGTTAACAATAAACAGCCCCAGGGCTGTACCACGACTTCCTACTTCCTAACAGTCCTACTAGAATTGTGAGAGTGTGAGAAGTTATCACAGGCCTTCCTCAATGCCACCAGTAAGTCTCTTGGCCCACAAAAACAGCCAAACCCCAAAGATAAGTCATTAATTCACTGATATCAACTTGAAGTAACATTTCTTTGTGCCGGACCCTGTGCTGTTTAAGTTTTATCATCAGGAACTCGGATAAAGGGTTAGATACCATGTTTTATAAAATTTTCAGAAACATAAGACTAGGAGAAAGAAATACACACTGGATACCAACTCAGGGTCAAAAATATCAACAGCCTAGAAAATCAGAATAAATCTAACTGAATGAATAGGGGTGCTATACCTGTGTTAAAAAAAAAATCAAGCATATGTGGGAGAGATGGCTGGACGGAAGTTTATTTGAAAAAACGTATAGAGCTAGGGGGGAAAAACTGGGGGCTAAGGAAGGAACTTTATACAAGCTTGAGCACCTTCAAGCAGAGAACAAAGGATTGGGGGGATTATCGTTCTACTGTATTCAGAGTGGCAGCATAGCAAAAGGGCATGATTGGGAGTACAGGGACTGAGGTTCGGGTCTGACACTGGTGTCTGGGTCTGAGTAACTTCCTTTATAAAGGAGGATAATAACAGTATATACCTCGTAATGGAAAACATCTGAGAAATACCTGAGCTCTCTGATCAATCCAACATAATTCCCTGTCTTACAATAAAGAACGCTGCTACCTACTTTCTAATAGAGTGATAAAATCAAGGTGCAGAATGAGAATATGTTTTTGGATGTGGTGTATCTGGGGATTTATTTTGCTTGGCTATGCCTATGTATGGGTTTGTTGTTTTTGTTTTCCCATGTGAGGAAGGTATCTTCCGGTGGAAAGAGGAGCTAGTGAAAAGGTTGTTACCCAAAGAGAGCTCTCTACAAATTAAAGCAAAAAGGTGGTCACTGAAAATCTTTTTAAATGTGCAGAAGAGAACAGAAATTCAGAAGGAAACAAACAGAATAGCTTTGAAAGAAACAGGGTGAATTTAATATATACGACTGAAATCAAGTACCGTGTCCAGTTTCATGATTTCATATATAAACTACTTTGCATGTGGAATTTTTTTTTTGTCTTGAAGTTTAGAAAAGTAAAAAAAAAAATTAGGCAAAAATATCATGTATGGGGGTGGGTGGGTGGATGGGTGATGGTTGTTGCTAAACAACGTTGTTCAAGATCACATGTATGTAAAGGACTGTTGTTTAAAGGTTAAGTAATTCTTATTATGACACCACCCTGCTTGAACTCTATCTAGGTTGTTATATTTAGTTTTTAGTACTGCAACATCTGAAAGTATGGATGAGATGGGGAACACCAAGAGGAAGGTAGCCAGAATGCTGAAGAGCCTTAAAACCATGCCACACTAGTACTGGTCAAAGATCCTGGAAACGTGTAACCTATAGAACCTGGAAACATGTAATCTATTGAAGAGAAGACACAGCAAAAAATCTACACCTATGATCAAGGAACCTAGGAGCCAGTCTTCAAGTATTTGAAAGTCTATAAAGTGGAAGAGAGATTTGAATTGTTTTTTCTCTAAGAGAACAGAACCAGGTAATATGGGAAATTCCACAGAGAAAAATTTAGGCTTGATATAAAACTATTAAAACTTACCAAAAGTGGGAGAGTGCTGGCTCAGGAAGCAATAGGCTGAGATGTCTTTAAGACAAGGCTTATAACCGAGTTAGCTACAGAAAGGATTCAGTTATCGGTTGGACTACATGACTTTTAAGAGGCCTTTCAACTCTGAAATTTGTAGATTCTATGAGACTTGGGCTCAAATCTGTACCTCTGTGGGACCACGGCCAGTCTCTCTACCCTTCTTAGTATCATTTTCCTCATCAGTAAAATGGGAATAATAGTATCTGAGGCATGCACTTTATAGAGCTATAAATGAGAATATTCTGTGAACTATATACCAGACCATTAAAAAAACAATTGCATGATCATCATCAATTCAGGGAGCTCCCAATGAAGAATTACTGCAAATGCAGATAGGCTCCTTTCTCTACCCCACATACTCTTAAGTATGCCTGGAGCTCTGAAAGATTAAGCTTTCCCAGAACCACATGGTCAGCATGGAACAGAGGCAAGAATAAAACTTAGGTGGTTCCCCACTCCTCTAGGGTCCAGGGCTTCTTGAAGTTTTCTCCATTTGCAACCCCTTCAGCACTTTTTAAACAGTTTAAGAATCACTGTCGGAAGTCTAGACCAACTCTCTCTCCCCACTATGCTGCCACCCAATTTCTCACTGAGCAGCATGAATAGAAACCTATTCACAAAAACACTTGTAGGAGGCAAAAAACTGGGAAACAAAGTATGTACCAAAAGAGTGGAAGATGAACATTATGAAATTGTTATACACAAATGTAATGAGACATTCTGTCATAATAAATGACCAATGAGAAAATTCAGAAAATTGAGACATAAGCCCTGATAGACAGAACCAGGAATACAATGTTCCAAATAGCTTAAAAACACTGCAAGGCAGCCTAACATACTGATTGCAGCACCCATCTTTGGTTTCAAGAATACACTATACTTCCCTCCTTACAAACAAAGTGGGAACTACAGAAACATATAATATTAGAAACACCCATCTTTGGTTTCAAGAATACACTATACTTCCCTTCTTACAAACAAAGTGGGAACTACAGAAACATAAAATATTAGAAAATGTTGCTTCCTTAGTCGTTTGTTGAATGTTAATTTTTTTGCTTTTGTCAAAGAGGCGGGTTCAGTGGCAGGAAGGCCATTTTTAATAGGAAACACAAAAACATCAATAAACCATTAAAAATGAAGAAGCAATGCTAGCTATTTTCATTCACATGCTATCTTAATAATGAGAGAAATTTTACTTATACCAATAAATAAAATTAAGTCAGATAATTTCTTTTCACAGCTCATTCAAAAAGTAAATTTTACTTCTCAGAACCAGGCTGAACTGCCTAGGGCAAAACCTAAGGCATGTTATGTTCATTACTCAATTCAAGGCCTCAAGGCCTTTGATTACATATTTAAACAGGCCAAATTTAGTGTTGTAAAATACCAGTGTCAAAGACTCATTTGTTAGTTTTGTGTCCTTACTGGGACTACACAATAGAGATTATTATTGCTATTGATCCTTAGCGAAAAAGAAGATACAGAATTTTTTTTTGATGTGTCAGATGGGATCAGACTCTGTAGAAATATGGCTATGTATGCCCTAGACTAGGTGGGCCATGAACATCACGTGAACTTTTTGAGTTCCCCCTTCCACAAAGCTGTAAACCTCACATGATTATTGTGAAAGAAATAGAATATACACAGAATTGAAGATGTACAACAAATATGGAATGTTATTTCACACACATACAAAAAAGGTACTCACGTTATGCCTCAAGACTCCTTAGGTGCTGATTCTGGTGGAGACTCACAAGGCTCATCGTATTTATGTACCTCCTCTTGCGTCTGTGTTTTGGTATCTTCTACTGACTGGTTATAAATTTCTTTTTCTACCTGGAGTGCTAGTTTTTCTTGGCATTCCAGACCCTGGACAGTTTCCTTTAGTTTTGGTCCATTTGAATCAATGGGCTCTTTGCACAGGTCATTACTTTCGCCTGGTACTAATTTTGGATCATCTGAGTGGTCAATTGCAATGTCATCTTCAGTTTCTTCTTTAGATACGTGTACTTCTTCTGATGTTGCACTGTCAATTTTTGGCTCAGTCTTTGTTTCAATGGCTTTTTTTTCTTCTAGTTGTGGTGCTCCTTCATGCTGTTGGTCACCTAACTTTAATTCAGGTGTCTGTACCTCAAGGGCCACTATCGTTTCAGAACCTTCAGAAACAGAGACTTCTTTGTAAATATCAGAAATTACAGGTGCATCTGGAGTTTGCTGAACAGCTGCTGGCCCTAAGTCTTCAGTTGTAACAGATTTAATTTCACATTGTGCTATCAGTTCACTTTTATTTCGTTCAGATATAGTACCCTCCCCTTCAGATTTTCTCATCTGAATCTGCTCCTCTGCATTAAGTGCAAAAGTTTGAGTGTTTAAATCTTTGGCACTAACAATTTGATCAACAGCAGTCTGAATAACATTTTGTACAATTTTGGTACTCTGGGTTTTGATGGTCAAAACTTCACCTCCATCCTTTTCAAGTTCTACTTGGGTTAGAGTTGGTTTGACTTCCTGAGAAACAACTTCAACACTGGCTCCCTCTGACAGTTCCTGGGACTCTTCCTCTGGTCTTTTCATGAAGTCAGAGCATCTGACAATTTCTGTAACAGCAGATAATACAACTGTTTTTGTTTTTTCTTGAAGTATAGACTCTGTGAGAGACTGCTTTTCCATGAGTACCGCTTGGTCTGACCAGGTAGTATCAGAGTCTTGCACACTTTCAGAAGATATTTTTTCAGTTACTAATTTAACATTTACAGAATCCTGACTTTCAGCTGATGTTTCTGAAAGTTTTACAGCTTCTGCTACAGCTTTCTCTACTATTGCTGCTGCTGTCAAAGGTAAAGATGATTCTTGAGTCTCAGAGCTTTTAATACTTTCCGAGGATACTGCCTCTTCCTGAACCAAGAGCTCTTCTTCCACTGAAGATGAGTAAGAACTGATCTGAAGTTCAACCTTTTCAGAAATGTTTTCATATTCTAATTTGTCTTTAGTAATTTTTTGATCATTCAGTTCAACTTGGTCTATCTTTGTCTGATCAAGTAACTCCATCACTTTTGTGTCTAAAGAGACCTGTTCTTTTATAGTTATTGTATCTTTTACTTCCTGATCAATAAAAGAACCGGAATCTTGAACCACTTCAGTCCCTGAAAGGTTCTGTGCCATTTGCACAACTATCTGTTCCTCAGTAGGTACTGGAACTTCTTTCACTTTAGACTGTTCTATGTTTCCCTCTGAAGACTGAAAACCAGGACTTTCTGGAGGCTCATCAGTTGATACAGTGACCACTGTTGTTTCTACAATTTCAGATCCTAACGCAGGTACAGAGTCACCAACATCACTGCCTTCCTGCTTTTTTATACATTTATCTTCAAAATATACAAGAGTATCTTCCTCTGTACTTACATTGACTGGTGTTATCTGTTCCACTGGAATTTGTGATGTTTCAATACCTGTAGTCTCAGCTTGACAAACTGTGGAATCACAGTATGATTTACAATCCTTCACTTGTACACTCCTTTCAACTTCGTTAAATCTATTAAAGGTTTCTGAAGGTGTCTGTTCAATTATTTCTTGTTGCCCATCATAAATGGGGGTACCTTCAGATTGTGCTGCTTGTACCTGTTCCTGCACTTCAGCATGTATCACTTTACTGTTATCTAACCTAGCTGCCTCTTCAATTTCTAAATTGATCTCTTGGTGATCACCACTTTGTTCAGTTATTTTCATGTTCACTTTCTCTGGTATTTTAGTTTCAAGACTCTGAACTGTCAAAAGTGTGTCTCCTGAAACAGCTGTTGCTGTAATCTCAGATTCTTCTGATTGCTTAACTTTTTCTATAACTGCCTGAATTACTTCCTCAGTTCGTTGCTTAAGAGCTTCTAAATCTGGTGTGTCATCTTCAACCTCCTGTACAGGTGTAGCTTCTTCTGTAGTATCAGGAGAGTCAGTCAACTGTGAAACTGCAGAAACCATTTCCGTAGTCTCTTCTGCACAAGAGACTTCTGTTACTTCTGCTGCCTCTTCTGGAGCCGTCACTGCTTCAGAAGTTAATTCAAGCTCACTAACAATTGTGTCACTGCTAGTGTCTTTTATATCTGGCAAGGTTTTAGTAACAGGTACTTCAACAAGAACTTCTTTTTCAAATATCTCCTCAGTTTGCTGTTTCGGTTGATCTGTTGCTTCAACGGGTTCTGTAATTTTAGCAGAAATCCAAGATGGTGACCTTTCTTCAATACTTGTAACGGCTCTCTCCCCTTCTACAACAGTCACACTAACTGCATGAACCAGTCCCTCAACAGTCTCCTCTGTTTCAGGACCTTCTACTTGTTCAGATTTCACCTCATGCAGATTCGTTTTTGCTGCTTCGGCATTTTTTCTTTGTTGGGCTTCAATTTTCTCTTGTTCTGCTGCATCATACTCAGATAAAGGAACAACAGCTGGGATATCAGAATCATCTTCATTAACTCCTGCATGGTCTTCTTCAACAGGAACTTGTTCTTGTTTCCCATCTAGCCTTTTCTTTCTTCGACCAGGAATGAATTTCTTGATTGAAACCCAAGATTCTTCTTTCACAGGTTCTACATCTGAAATAGAATGTTCTATGCCAGAAATAGTTACAGATTCCTCATTTCTTTCTTCCATTTTTGATTTTGACTTTTTCCTTGGAGTAACTAATCTTTTAAATGACACCCATGTGGAAACTCCCTCCCCTTCAACTGGGCTTCCAGCTAGCTCAGGGGAAGAATTTACCTGCCCCTGATCACCTTCATGGGAATGCAAATGAGTTATTTCAGTCCCAGATTCTTTGTTTTTTCCTACATCTTCTGTTTTCTGGGAATCTCCACTAATAACTTTAGACCCTCCTTCTTCATCAGAAGATGATGACTTCCTTGCTCTTTTCTTGGAAGATCCTACACAAATTAAGGCTTCCCAGGATACTGAAGTATCAACTTTACGCTTTGGCTCTTCTGTCTTCTGGTCATCCCCATGTCCTTTCATCTCTTCCTGATTATCAGAGACAGCACTTTCAGTTGAAGACAGAGTAGCACTCTTTACTTTCTCAACTTCATCTTCTTTGTCACTTTCAGAAAGCCTTCTAATGCGTTTCTTGGGTGTCACCATTTTTTTAAAAGATGCCCAGGGAGTAACACCTTCTCTCTTTCTCTCTCCATCTGAAGTAGTCCCTTCTTCTTCAATCTCAACCTCCTGTGCTGCTTCTACAATACCCTTCTCTACAGAGATAACCTCAGCCAATTCCTCAGGGGATGAAGCAGAGCTTTCACCTTTTTGTTCCTCTGGAGTTTCTGGAGACTCCACAGACACTTGTGTAAGCTCCCCTGATTCCTCTGGCTTTATTTCATCATCTCCTCTTTTCCCTTTATGTTTCTTTCCGGACAGTTTTTTTAAGCCAGTACCAGTAAACAGTTTCTTTAATGGGCTTCCTTGTAATCTACCTCTTTCTTGAGAGGACAGTATTTCTACTTCATTTGTGATGCCCTCATGTTGCTGACACAAAGCTAGTTCTTCAGCACTTGGTTCAACTAGTTTAACATAGTCATCTCCGGAGGAACACACCAGCTCTCTGGGCTTGTCCAGTTTCTCAGTCACTTCAGCTTTCTGCAAATCTGCATTTGTTTCAGCTGCTGCAAGGAACAAGGACTCAACCACCTGTTCGACCTTGGTGCTTTGATCTTTTGTTTGTTCTTGCTCTTCCACAGTACTGACATGAACTTCTGCTACTGTCTCTACCTTTTCATCAAACACCTCTGTGGCTAAAGGAGCAATTTTCTCCTCAGAAGATTTCTGTGCTTCTTGAACTAGATCTTCAGGAGATCTATGTACTTTTTCATTCTCAGATACACTGGAATCTTTTATACTTTCGACAGCCCCCTGGGAGGGTAGAAACTCTTCAGAAACAGTTGAGGGTTCAGTAGTCTCCTCTTCCTTCCCTTCACAAATTTCAACTACATCTCCTTTCCCAAGCTCTTGCTCCTTTTTCTTCTCAGAAATCTCTGGTTCTTCCTCCTTAGATTTCCTAAAACTGGTCTTTTTTCTCCAGCCAGCCCAACCAAGACTGAAAAACTTTCTGAATGATGATATACTTTCAGATTCAGAAGATTTATTGCCTACTTTTTCTTGTTTCTCTTCCTCACAACACTTGCCTTCTTCAGGATCTGCACTGTCTTTCTGACTTTCTTCATCAGTCCCAACTAACTGGGTTGATTCAGTATCTTTAGGTAATGCTTCATTTTCTGAACCAGAATCTTGATATGCATCAGCTCCATTTGTTTCCAACTCACCATCTTCATCTTTTTTGACTGTGAGTAATTCAACAGGGTCGGACTTATCATTCTTATCCTTTTTCACAGTAAATTTAAAGCCAACAAACTTAAACACTTTTTTAAATCCAACATCATTAGATTGAGATTCTTCTGTAGGTTGCTCCAACTCTTCTATGTTATCTTCTGACAAAGGCATTTGCTCAATTATTTCATGCACAGTCTCCTGAACATCCTGCCCACTAGATGCTGACCTAGCTACCACAGTATTCTCCACATCATCTTTTTCAATCATGTTTTCAGAGTCTCTCTGTCCAACTGTTGGAAAAAAGAAAAGAAAAGAAAACTGTTAAAATGATTCAAAAGATAATGTGTTCATGTAAGACGCAAATGTAACTGACAATGAAGTCACACTAGTATATTTTGGTGAACTACACATGGATCACTCCAAGGTCATTTCTAAGTTAATACTCTGACTCAACTTTCCAGGTAACTCGACAGTTTCTCCAACACCTCTGAGAATCTAGAAGTGCAAAGCACAATGTAATCTGTTGACCAAATGATGGAATCTAGGTGAGCCATCTCTGATCAGTAACAGACTCAGAGGGAATGGAAAAAAATGTTTTCCCCAACCAAAATTGTATTTTAAACTTGTAAAGTGATGAAATGCCCGACAGTGTATCTATCTCCCTTTTCAGCATCAGCCTAGCAGATCTAGAAGCAGAGGAATGCAAAGAAGGAGGGTGAGAACAGGAAACAAAGTAAACATTATCAGTTTTTTAAACATATAAAACCAAAACATTAACACCAATTCATTTACTTTATTTTGCTTCCTTTTAATCACTCCTCCATGACGTTAATTATAATTCATCATTAATCATAAAATATTAACCACAATCACCACAGTCATTCTGAATTCAGGGTCTAAAAATGTCTTTACTGCAAACTCAGTTAAAATGTACCAACCTAAAGGGAAAGTAATAAAAAAAAAACTATGAAAATTCTGTGATTATAGTACTAAATACAGATTCTCAAATTTATAAATTAACCAAAGTGATTTGACACTCCTGAAACTCTAAAAGAAAAACTATAAGTAAATTTACTTTTCAATCTTTTTTCCCTTTGAAATATTATTTACAAATTTATTTCTGCAAAGTTTCAGATGTAGAACTAATATTTGAGCTGGGAAGATTTTAGCACAAATCCTATTCCCTCAAATTCAGGAAACTAATTCCCTGAGGCACTGAGATCTGCAAAAGAACACGAAGCTTTTTTAGTAAAAGACCTTGGATTCAAACTCAGGTCTGATATTCGTGCCACTCACTAGTTTTAAACATCTAAAATTATTTTTCTTTTTTTTAATGGTCATGTGCCATCAACACTTCAGATTCAGGTGTTGATTAACTAGGGTCTTTGTACTTCCTTCATGGCTATGTCACCAATACTTTCCAGCTTTACCAGAGAGCAGAAAAAAGACAAGAATAAGGAAATGAAATTAAGATGAAATGGAATTCACTACCTACCAGCAGTTCTGATAACACATTGGTTTTTGGGGAAAATGTTGTTAAAATGTCTCTGTATTTTTTATATATCCTCCATCATGATGGATTTAATATACAAGAGACTAATAATGGCTTGAGAAATCTCATCAACTAACTTCAAGACCTTAAGTGAAATGGAAGAGAATTCAGGAAAATGATGGTGAACAGAAAAAAAAAAAATGACAGTCCTTTAGGAAAGTAGAAATGGAAGGCAACAAAAATGGTGTACTATGCAGGAGAAGAAGAACATCAAAGAAGGAATAAAAACACTGCTTATTGTGGAGAGAATGTTGACTAATAAACTTGTTTTTTATCTTCAACTGGAATGGAATGTATTTGATTCAATGGAAAAAAACATTGTCAAGTGTTTATTAAGTGCAAGGTAATATGCCATGTACTAAAGATACAAAGATTAAAATGAAAGTCTCTTCCTTTATGGAGGTTTTTAAAATCTAAGCAAATGGAGGAACATCAGTTAGACTAAATGAATAGGAAAGGGTAGAATAAAGCATAAAATATTCATTATTGGTAGAGGTTGAACCTGACCTGACCTTAAAAGAAGAGGGAATATAAGGGAGGAGGAAGGCAGCTATGTGGCAATGATCTTCCTTATCCTAAAATCTGCTCCTCTCCACCATCTACTTTATCATGACTACCAGAATCCTATACAGGAGAAGAATTAATCACATATATTTCCCTATTAAATACATAGGAGCAGCTAGCTGGCACAGTGGATAGAGAGCACCAGGCCTAGAGTCAGGAAGACCTGAGATCAAATCCAGCCTCAGATACTAGCTGTGTGACCCTTGTGTAACAAGATTAAGTGACAAATCACTTAATCTTGTTTGACTCAGTTTCCTCATCTGTAAAATGAGCTGGAGAAGGAAATGGCAAACCCCTCCAGTATTTAGTCAGTATCATGGAAACAACTAAACAACAAAATAGGTTGGGTGAGAGGGGTGAGATGAGACAAACATTCAAATACAAGACATTACTTGCTCAGCTTAGGTGATCTCATCCAATTCAAATCATCTTTTTACAAATGAGAAAATAGAAAGTCTAAGGTTATGTGACTTGCCCAAAATCACCCAGGTAACAGTCAACAGAGTCAGAAATCTAACTCAATTACTCTGACTCCATATCCAGCAGTCATTTCACTGTATCACGTCAGATATGTCAAAGGTAGGCTGATAAGCTTAGAATTCCTTAAAATTTAGAATTACTAATAGAATTGTCTTTTCCAAGAATAAGATATTTTTGTTTAGTACACTGTCTTTTCTTTCCAATTTACATATTTCTCCTCTTATTTTCAAAATTTTTCCACTTTCTTATTTGTTGATTTTCAAAATACTGGAAGGATGTCAGTACTCAATAAATAAAAATGGCAATTCTAAAATGATTCACAGATTGAGTGCTATACCAAACTACCAAAAAGTTACTTAAAGTGTCTAGATAAAATTATTCTGGAAAATTTTAAGGGAAATAATGGAAGGAAGGAAAGCAAGAATTAAAAGGAGATACTTCTAGACTTGAAATTATACTAGACAATCATAACCTAATCATAGAAACGACTTGGCATTCAGTGTCAGAAGAAATGCAAACTATCAACAGGAAAGAAAAAATATTTCAAATCACAACAAATAAAACAAATACAAATTAAAATAAGTTCTACCTCATAACATGGCAGAGATGCGAAAAAAAAAACAACTGTGGCAGGAACTGCAGAAGGACAAGTATAATAATACACTTCTGGTGGGGGCAGTGAATTGGTCCAACCACTTTGGAAAGCAATTTGGAACTATACTTAAAAAAGGCCCCTCAACTTGCCACAATTAAGTATGTATCTCCCATCCCAAATTAATAAAAGACAGAGGAAAAGAGCTCATATGTGCAAAAATATTTATTGTAGCAAAGAAGTTGAAATGTAATGGACTATTATTGTACCTTAAATAAAAAATGATGAACAGAGGATATTCAGAGAAACCTAAAAAGATGTATATGAACTGATGCAGAATGAAGTGAATAAGTACCAGGGGAACAATTCACACAATGATGCTAGGAAAAAAACTCTGAATAATGTAAGAACTCCAACGTATTAACTAATAGATATCATGATTTCAGAAGACTAAAGATAACGTATTTTTCCTCCCTCTTGGCTGTGCTGAATGTAGGTACAGAATGGGATTTACATTGAGACACATCAATATGTGCATTTGTTAATGTAAAAAAATTTTATTTGGTACTAGTTTAAAAAATAAGAAAGATCAGAGGCCTTAAATTGGAACACTAAAGAAATAGTTATTAAACTCAATAAACCAGTGTTCTATATAAGCTCAAGAACAAAAACTGTTTAAAACTCCCTATCTGACAAAAATTACTGGGAAAAACTTGACATGTACTACATTGTGGTCATCATTTTAAACCACATAGAACACTAAGCTCAATACACACACACACACACACACACACACACACACACAGACACACATACATACACATATATATACACACATACATATATATATATATACATTCATATATATATATATATATATATATATATATATATGTAAAACCTGAATATTAGAAGTTATATTAAAAAATTTGAAAAAAAAAAAACATTGGTTACCTTTCCACAGCCATGACGGGGTAAAGGATAGAGACAATAATAAAAAATATTTTTAATTGAAATTATTTTGCAAAACAAACTTAACACAATTAAGTTAAGAAGTGAAGAGACATGGAACATGATATTTCAGAAGCCAAAGAATTGAGACTTGAAGCCAAGAAGAATTTACCCAGCAAAACTGAGTATAATCCTATAAGGTGAAAAAGACCATTAATAAAATAGAGGACCTTCAATCATTCCTGATGAAAATACAAGAGCTACATAGAAATTTAACTTCAAATAAAGGAGTTAAAAGAAACATATGAAGGTAAACATGAAAGAAGAAACAAGAATATTCAAGAATCAAGAATCAAGAAAAAACTGCTTATAGAGATGATACATGGGTCCCCTTTGAACTCTATCATCTGGATTCACAGAGGAAAACTGATTTGACAAGGCTTGGGAATGATTCTGTTGTTTCCTGATGACTTTAAGAGAAGAATGGAGAGAGGAAGAAGATGGCATAAGGGTGCAAGAAGGGAGGAAAAGAGAAGAAAAAGGAAGATTGGGAGAAATTATCTTGTATCATTAGCATATACAAGGATTCCAGAGGTCTAATAATGAAACGTGTTATCCCCCTTTTGATAGAGAAATGAAGGACTCGCTGCAAAATGACACATACTTTTTCTGAAGAAAAAAATGTTTACGCTCCATGTTTATCACAAAAGGAGAGGAGATTTTTGCTGATTGAAAAAAATAACATACAACCTTTTAAAACTGACAAGATAAATTGGGGGAAATCTTTGCATCAAATTCTCTAATACACAGACCTGGACCATCCCCACCCAGACACCAAAAAAAAGATGGCCAGCTAGCCAAATGTAATGAGGAAACGATACACACCTTGCCAGACTGACAACCACAAGTACCACTTACCCAATAGGGTTGAATTAATAAAAATGCTTTGCAAACCTTAAAAGCACTAAATAACCATGATTTAGCATTGTGATAAAATCTTCCTGATTTCTGCAGAATTAGAAATCACCTTACCAGACTGGGAACTAGATATAAAACAGAACAAATGCACATCTACTCTCTATTTAGAGAATAATGGTCTAAGTAAGATTATATTCACGTAATTCTTTATAATTATAAAGCACTATACACACATTCTCTAACTTGGTTCTCAATAATCTTGTAGGGTAAGGTGGCATTTCCACCCATTGCAATAAATAAGGAACTAGAATGACTGTGACCTGACTTAAGGCTACACAGTGCCTGAATACCAAGGGATATTAACTCTTTCATGAATATTAACAACTTCATGAATATACTATAGTATCAAAGCTCCCAGATCTTTTATTTTAGTTTGGAAATTTAGTTATGCTTTTTGATTAGAAATGGATGAGATGTTTTTAGTAAATTATCCTGGGCAGTTGAAATCAAATGTTGGTGACTTGAGGGAAGAACAAAAGGTAAACTGCATGCTACTTTCATGAATCAGAGTTCCTACTATATGGGTTAGCACTATAAAAAGAATTTGTTACCCAGCCTAACTAAGTTGAGCAGTAGATAAGAGTGTTGAGCCTGGAGTAAGAAAGACCAGAGTTCGGATCCAACCTCAGGCACTTACTCGCTGTGTGACCCTGGGAATTACTTCATCTCCCTTTGCCTGTTTCCTGATCTATAAAATGGGGATAATAACTGCACTTAACCTCACATGGTTCTTCTGAAAGTTAAATGAGATGATGGCACTAATATAAATTATGTAAATGTTAGCTACTATTATACCTAATATTTGCAGTTCTCTGATTATACTATTAAGTGCTCACTGCTTTTCTAAGCCATTTCATACTTTGCTATTTTAAACATACTAAAAACATTTTTCCTCATGTCATTCCAATACCCCAAAACTTTTGATGAGTCCCTGTTACTTAGAGAAAAAACCCTAAAACTTCTCTGTATTTTGGCCCCAACCTAACTTTTTAGCCTTATTTTTGCATTACTCTATCTTGCTCTACCAAAGTTGTTTCATGTCACCAAAGCATCCTTCCTGCTTTCCCAAAAAGCTTTTCTCTTCACCTATCTTTCTTTTTTTTTTTTGGTGAGGTTGACAGGGTGAAGTGACTTACCCAGGGTCACACAGTTAATAAGTGTCTGAGGCCAGATTTGAACCCTGTCTTTCTGACTCCAGGAAATGCTTTATCCACTGTGCTCCATAGCTGCCTCCATTTTTTCTACTCTGAAATGCCTTCCCTAAATCTCATCCAGATTCTTTCCTCCTTCATATTCCAACACAAGATGCTTATCTTTGCAGCTGTGTTAGACGGCAAGGTGATCTCTCCTAATCTTCATCCAAAGCACTGTCTTTCACACAGTGGGAGGGAAACATCAAAATGAACACGTGACATTATACATCATAAGATCATGTATTTAAAAGGGGAAAGAACATGAGAAGTCCTCTCTTTTTACAGATGAGGCCAAAAGAAGTTAAGTAACTTGATCTCTACATCCCACATCTCCAAGTATGTCCTTGCACATAGCTGGGAAGCCAGCATGGAGAACCCTGAAGTCACAAGACCTAGGTCTGAATTCCATCTCTGAATTCACTAGCACACTCAACTACAGCCGGCCTCACTTCTGGATCTGGAGTTCCAATCCAGTTCCCATCCAGCCTCAGGCACTTTCTAGCTCCATCACCCTGGGCAGTTCACCAGGGATAAGAGCACCTGCTTTCCAAGAGCTGTAATGAGAGTCCAATGAAATCACTGCGAAGTGCACACAGTAAGCCCCACATAAATGTTAGCTGTATCATTAAGAGGCGGCTGCGGGAAGTTCAAACGAGATAAATTAACAGTAACCTGTTCACGATACTGTTGCTGTGAAACACTTCTCCCAGCGCCGGGCGCACAGCAGCCACTTGATGGATACTTGTTTCCTTCTGTCCCAACTCCCTATGTTCCAAAGCCCACGGACCACTACGAAAAACAACCCCGTGTCACTGGCGGCAAGGGCAGGGCCACCGTCCTCACGCCACGCTTTGTTGCCTCTCACTCTCCTTACTGGTCTATGCCCTACGCAGACCGTCTGCGGACATACAGGCCGTACGTCTGTGCTGACGGATCGCATCATCGGCCGCAATCACCCACGGACGGAAGGCGGAAAGGGAGGGGTAAGGGGATGATTCCGCAGACACCCCGGAAGGGGGGTTAGGGCGAGGCCTCCTCCCGGTCCGGCCTGGACACGTCGTGCACCGAGGGGGCCGCGGCCTGGGCCGGCCACACGGGAGCCCCGCCTCGGCTCCGCGCCCTCGCCCCGCGTCCTGGGGCTCCCCGGCTCTGCGTGGCCAGACCCGGCGGCCTCGATCGACGCCCTGGGCCGGGGGACGTGGGCTCGGCCGCTTCCTCTAGGCCGCAGGCCTCACCGGGCCAGCCATGGAGGCCGCCGAAGGTCCCCTCCCTTCCCAACAGATCGAGGCCCAGGACTGGACCTTCCTGGGGTCACGGCGCCGCCCCCCCCCCACCCGCTCCCTCTTCAAGAAGGCACAAAAAAGAAGGGCCTGACGGTTTCCCTCCAATTTCCGCCCCGCCCACGCCCTCCATCTTCCTCCACCGCCTGGTCCCTGGAGGCTTCCCCAAGCCTGGTCCCTCTAGGCCATTTCGGCCGAAATGCGAGCGCCGAGGCTTCCGCGAGACCTCCCCAAGGCCCCCCCGAGAAGGAAGGCACCTCAGTCCCCTTTCCACTCACAGCAGTAGCTCCACCACGGCATGGTGCCCGGTTCCGTCTGGTTCGCCGCCCTATGGAAGCCGGAGAGGCTCAACTCGGAAGCTCTACCCAACGAGCTCCCCCGCTAGGCGGAGACTGTCTCGGTTCCGCTTCCCCCCTCCCCCGCCCCTTCCCCCATCCCCCATCCCTTTCCTCTCCTCTCCCTCCCCCTCCCTCTCCTCCCCTCCCCTCCCCCCTCCAAGAGTCTTAGGTACAAAGATATCCATGCCCAGGGCAGATGAGGGCCAAAGATGTTTGTCTTGGCCGCCTTCAGGGCCTAGCAGGGGTTTTTAACATGTCAGAGAGGGTTCTTAACTGTGTCTGCGTGATTTAGGAGAGAGAGAGAGACAGAGAGACAGGGAGAGACAGAGAGAGACAGGGAGACAGAGATTCAGAGAGACAGAGACAGAAAGACAGTGAGACAGAGAGAGAGAGAGAAACAGACAGAGAGACAGAAAGACAAAGACAGGGAGACGGAGAGAGAGACAGAGAGACAGAGATAGAGAGACAGACAGAGAGAGGGAAAGAGAGAGAGAGTGAGAGAGATTCCTTTAGCTGGGCTTTCTAACCTTTGTGTGTGTGAGATTGAGCCCTTTGGCAGGGATTCTTAAATAATAAAACACATAGCCACCAAGGAATAGCACTGTGCATGGAAGGCATTTATCTCTCCTCATTTATGGTACAGGCAGAGGGACTGGTTGACCACTTGTCAGATATGTTAGAGTGAGGATTCACTTTATTTGTATGTTGGACTAGGTCCAACTCTCCAATTCTATGATTTTGGGATTGGAAGAAATTGAGAACTGAAGAAACAAAGCCCGAAGGATGATGGGAGTGAGGGAGCTAACAGGATAAAAGCTGGCCTCTTCATCAGAAAGACCTAAGCTAGGGGTCAAGGCCCAGTTCTGATACGTACTTGCTATGTGCCCCAGGCAATTCTCAGGCTATAAATTGTGGAAACAAGTATAATATTTTGCCTCGTTTATACAGTTCAAATTTATCATCCAATCAAGATTCTGGTAGCTTTTTTCTACTGACCCCAGGACACTCAGTCCTTTCTTCCTCAGTGAGTTCAGTGCAAGGCTTTCCCTCCACTCCAGATCCTGCCCTCAAATGAGGAGTCAAATACACTAACTTCCAAGTGTCTGAGTTCCCATGACCTACTGCACTCCACCTTAGCTAGAGAGAGGGTTACTACCCTTAACATCACTCACAAGCAATGATTTCCATGTTCCACAACTCTAAAATTCCTTTATCAAACCTTTTATCAACTCATCTTTCTCCCTTTGCTCGACAACCCCTAACCCTGGCCTCCAATCCCTTAGTGTCTTTGCTGGGCCATCATCTCTACATCAGTTACACTCAGCAGAGTGTAGCCTTTCCCCATCTTGGCCCATTCATGAACAAGATGAAATCAACATCATCCAACATTCCAGCCTGCTCGTTCTGTCCTCCAGCATCAAGCCTGCCCACCTGGAGCTGTGCATTATTCCCATCTATTTTCAGCTAACAGAGTTAGAGAAAATCATGACATCCTGCTCAACTGGGACCTCCCTACAGCAAGGCAATCCTGTTAAGTTTCACTAATCCTTTCACTCCTTTTCTGTTTCCTTCTTCTTGCTTTCCTTTTATGTTGTCTCCTCTCCCACCCTAGGGACTCTTTCTCTTTTTATTTTTATTTACAGACCTTGTCATAGTAGATGTTTAATAACTATATATTGAACTGAATCTCAGGCAATGCTCTATACAGAACTCCCATTTCTCTTCCATTAGAAGAATGCTGTCATCAGAGGACAGTACTCCTTTAGAAGTTAGCACATCTTCAATCATCCATGATCACAAAAGCTTTAATTTCCTTAATTGGTAGCTACTCACTCCCATCTCTAACTTTTTCTAAACTAGAGAATTTTCTAGGTAATGGTCCCGGTTAAAAGGATTTTTACTGGGCCAGTCTCCATCCAACCTGAGAATACTTGGAGCTACACACAGCAGGCCTATAGATCGGAGTAGTAATGAAGTAGTTTAATCATTTTCAGAGTGAAGAATGTTCTCTTAGCTGAAGTAAAAACACAGGTTATATATTTAAATGACAAGCGGGAAAGACACAGACATAACAATTCTAGAATCAAGTCTTTGGGGGTTGTGACCACCTCCCCTAGAACCAGAGTTCTGTGTAAGGAACAGGTTCTGCAATCTTTGATTCACTTTACTTAAGGTCCAGTGATGATAAGTGCTGTCAAAGTTTTGATTAAATTTCAAGATGTATTGTGAGCTAACTCCTGAGTCAGGGAGGTAGCTCTTGAGAAAACTAAATTATTAATATATTCACTACACATATCATATCAATTACAATGAAATTATAATTTCATTCTCACCCCAAATAAGTATAAAATTTTGCTTCAAGTATATTATTTCAAACAAGTAAGGATCAAATATATTTCTTTCTCATAACAGCTACAGTTTTCACAAACTTTTCCATTTTTATATTTACCATCTTGGTATCTGACCCTACCTCTTTCTAATGGCTTCCTAAAATACCAGTTCTATACCTAGTTCTAGGGTGACACTTTTGGTTGCCTTAATAAATTCAAAGAGAACCAGTATTCCTGCTGATAATTTTGAAAAGCATGCAATCACGAAGCAAAAACATTGTTAATACATCACACAGCAGGCATTTGTAAGGCCTGAGTCCCTAAATTATTTTGAAATCAAATTCAAATCAAACAAATATTTATAAAATTTCTATCATCTGCAAGGTATTAGGGAAGACACAAAGATAAAATTTTAAAGTTCTTAATTTTCAAAGAACTTACTTGGAGAGGGCAAGAAGAGAAGGGATGGCTTTCCCTACTAAATAGATAAAAATTTACACCATAATTTGAGTGCAGATCAGAAAAAAAAATCTCACATTAATGTTTACTTTTTCTGTAGTTTTTGAGATGAGTTTCTCTCCCCCTTCCCATGAAAGGAGGGAAATCATCCTTCTTTTCCATTTAGTTTTAACATAGCCAATGTTCCTAAATGTCAAAAAAGTCAAAGGATAATTGAAGATTTTTCTGTGCAACATTTTTTTTTTAATTTGAAAAATCTGAAAGTTAATCTGCCTCCCTCATGCTTTTGCTATCTTCAATGAAGACATGCTTCCGAGTTAGAAAAGCTTGCTGCTCTGGAACTGATTCCACTCAGAAGAATTTGGATAAGCAGCAAGAATTGAGAAAACTGGAGAAGGAATTGGGGGGGTCTCACTTAAGCACAATTTGCTAAATCAAATGAGGTAATATATGTAAAGTGCTTTGCAAAACTTGAAGTACTGTAGAAACATAAGCTATTATGTAGTAGGATTAGTTGTGCAAAGTTAAAGTTAGTTTCCTAAAATTGATGCTATAATTTTCATAAGTATCATCATCATTGTAAAATTATTCATTTCCTCAGCAGCCAAATCCTCAATTTTCTTTATATATCCATTTGAGCCACATCTTTCTCCCATTCATCACTAAATATTTGTCTCTAATTTCTTTTCCCACAATCTCCAATTGCTCATTATTTTTCCAGTTGGTCTTTTCTTCTTACATTCTTATTCAAAGGCATCCTATGTCCATCCCTAACACTAACAGCCTTCAAGCCTTATCGCCTGCTTCTGGGAGTCTTCTGAGACTCTTTGGGTTCCATCTGAGCAGCTGAGCAGTAATGAATGTCCCCACAACTTTGCAGTAACACACAGTAAATATCTGCTCATTTCCAACTCTCCACTGAGCAGTGGCAGAAGGAGGTAGAAATAGGTACTGTCAGGGAAAGATGAAGCTTTTTGCCAAAGGGAGGAAAGAAAGATGGAATCAAACCCTGGATTTAAATGGACATTAAAAACTGCATGGCCAGCAACAAGGCAAGCAAAAATGCGTGGTGGGAATCTGCACAAGAAAAACTGCAGCAACCAAGTCGTAATGGATTTTCTTCCTTTTTTTTAAACCCTAGAGAACAAGGCATCCCTGAAAATATTTATTACTCTTCATATGACCATACGAGTGATCTGTCATGAGAACCTTGAATCTATCCTAGCAAAAGAAAATTATGTCCTTAACGCCAAATATTATCTATTAACTCTGTTTTCCATAGGAAAGGATCTATTTGGCACAACTCTGAACCAATACATGTAGAGGACAAAAGCTAGAGTAAAGTAGCTGCCACCTCCTACACAGGTCTTCCATCTTAACACAGGCTTGGAATAATCCCTATGGCAAGATTGCTTTCCAACGCATTCCAATGTCTGTGATGCAACGCAATACCTTACCTTGCTATCAAACTCAGTGAATTCAAATTTCCACAAGAGATTAAATTCCTCTTTAAAAAAAAAA
Source organism: Potorous gilbertii (assembly GCA_028658325.1). Taxonomy (NCBI): domain Eukaryota; kingdom Metazoa; phylum Chordata; class Mammalia; order Diprotodontia; family Potoroidae; genus Potorous; species Potorous gilbertii. The sequence goes on along the minus strand of CM053770.1, from coordinate 432,885,323 downwards.
GTTGCCTCATAAGTATTAAGGTTTTTAAGTATTTCAACTAATAATTCCACATACATTTTGAAGGAATACATTTAAATTAAGCACTGAATCATCAACAATGAATGGGGCAGATTTCACAGATAGTTTCTTCAGCTTGTGAGGCAGAATGATTCGGTGGAACAATCTCTAAAGATCTCTTCCAGTTCTAAAATTCTGTCATCTCACATCACTTCAAAACCTCAACTTTATAAAGTCTGGATAAGCATATGACTCACGGACATAGCCTTCAACATCTTAGATCAACACAGGAAAATGGACGCACACATAGCCTTCTCTCTTACAATTTAATTTACCTAAGCTTGAATTCAAACTCAAATCTTATTTCATTATAAAAAAGAAAAAATTCTTAAAACCATAAACTGCCAGTATACTTAACTTTTTATGACTGAAGCTTACATATCCACAGATTATATAGCTATAAAATCCCCAGTACAAAGACAAAGTCTATTGTAATGGAAAAATTTGTCAGTTGACCAAGTTTGGCTTTCAATCTCAACTTTAAAACCAAAGCAACTATTTGTTGATGAAAATATTTTAAACATCAGATACCAAAAAAAAAGAAGCTATAAATTATGTGCTTCATAACACAATAATGTGATCCTTGTGACAAAATAAAATTAACTATATATTATAACCATTATTAACATGTATTAAGGATATCGTGGTCATAGTCCCAAATTCAGGTGGTAAAATACTACCAATTTAGAAGAGTTTAAAATAATAACTTGGTTTATATCTTCAACCACAGTGTACAGACAATATTAATAGTATTGTACTAATACTAGCACATAACAATATCATGCTAATACTAGTATATAATACTAATAGTTGAGGTTTCCTCCAACAAAAATCCAGTTTCTTAGTATACAATTCTAGCCAAATGAATACTTTAAGACAGCAGATGGCAGTGTCCTGCTAAATCAGAATAATCATAATTTTACAGAACAGCAGGCTTATTTATCTTAATGGTAGTTGTGTTCCTGGAAAATTGCCTATAAAGCAAAATCTAGTTATCCTGAAGCCTATTCTTCCAATGCCTTCCGCTGGGTGGGATGATTAAGGGAGAGGAAAGGGAGCCCACTGTCAAGGTTAACAACCCCTACAGCATCATGGAGAGAGGGAAGAGATTTGGAGCCAAAGGACCTGGCTCCCCAACCTACTTATAACTACTCAAGACAATTAACTCTTACTATGACTTGTTAGGCAATTAAGTCCTTATTCTCTCTGGGTCTCAATTGGCTTTTCTGTAAAATAGACTTCCAAATTTAAATTATTCTATAATCTTGAAATCCCCTCCTTTTCACCAATATTGTTTTCATCCTGAGAATTCTACCTGTTGACAGTTTAGAAACACAGGATCAAATTTAGGCAGCAACATTTCTTATCTTATTACATAAGCCAAGTGACTTGGCTATTTGAAAATTCTAATTCTAGCCCCTATGGCAAATAGGGAAAGAGGCTGAAGGAGCTCTTCAATTCAAACAGGAATCAGACACATATATTCAAGGCACTGGCACAGGCACTCAGCATACAGAACAAAATAGTTCCTACCCTCAAGGAGCTTAAATTCTATTGGGGAAGGGGGAGGGAGCATGGTTACAACATAAATAAAAGCCTGGGTAAAATGAGTCAAAGAATATTAACAAATCAGGGAAAGGAGGGAATGGGGAAGGTTCAATGGAGTCCAGTTCTAAAGGAATATAAGAATTCTGAGAAACAGGGAGGATTAGTCATACTCCATATATATGTATGATACAATGTTCCATTTTGGTCACGTTGAGTTTTATAATGCCTACAGGATGTTCAAAAGGGGATGACCAAATAAGCAATTGATTCTATAGGAATGAAATTCTTAAAACTAATTAGGATTGGATAGACTTGGGAATCATCTATGTTGAGATGGAACAAAACACATAAAATGAAGTTAACAGATAACTAGTAACTAAGGGCAATGAAGCCAATGATACGAGATGAATGACATCCAAAAGAGAATGAGAGCATAGTGTCATGAAAGCCAATGATGGGGCCCACAATGGAAACAATTAAAGGGGTTAAGGAGACTGAAGGTCATTGGGTCATTAGATATTAAGAAGACCTAAACCACCAAAACCTTACATTATCATTAGGGACAAGGTAAATGAAAATATTTAGCAAACAAGTAAGTGTTTACAATAAGAGTCATGGGGTGTGCCAATAAGTGACAGATGAAGATGATGAGGTTGAGAAGTTGAGTCCTAAGCTGATGCCTGAAACTTCACTATTATTTGAACAGGAGAAATTCTCCTTCAATAAGGAGAATATCATGAGCAAGTTAAAAGTACTTGATAACTTAAGAGTTATAAGATGCTCCTTAAAATGGAAAATTCATTCTAGAAAAGAATAACTGGTAGGAAAAAAAAGGAAAAGGTTGATGCCAGATTATGTAGTAATTTAACCACCAGGCTAAGGAACCTGAGTGCTATCCTGTAAGTGATGGTTCTCCACTTGAGAGCCTTAACACAGGAGTGAGATAATGACAATGATATTTTGGAAAGATTAATTTGGACATTGAGACTAGGGAATAATTCAAGGTGATTCCAAATACTTAGGTTAACTAGAAAAATGGTGATATCTGGAGATAGAGAAGTTGGGAATGAAAGTTTTCAGACAAGAGATAGAAGAAGGTAAATGACTTTGTAAAGTTTAACAAAGAAATGTCTACTAGGCATGTGAAGATAAGAATGGCCGATCAAGCATTAACTATATTGGGACATATTAGCATAAAGGTGAAATTGTAAGTATGATCAGACCACCATTTCCTTGATGCAATTTCTTTCCTCCCACCCATAATATGCAGAATCTTTACCTAAAAAAATAAATCAATTATCAGGGACCTGACAGACCTCAACTCCCCTATGACACTTCTTTCTTCCATCTACCTCCCTCAAACTAAAAGGGGAGATCTAGGACAAAGCTGTCCCTGGAACCTGACTGGCCTCAGATTCCTTGCTCATCTAGGAGCATTAAAAAGTCCCAGCCACATGGAATTAAGATTCTCATTCTTGGTGGGTACCTAAAACCATGAGTCACCAAGAGATATTTAGAAAAGGAATTTGCCACAGTATCTTTGTTCCATGTCCTTGCTGTGTAAGGGCAAAGTAAACCTCCTCTTCTTAATGTTTAGTGACTTGAGAGTGCCTCATTTCTTTCCAACATCCAGCCTGTACTAAGAGGATGCCTCCAATAGTGAAAAAGGGCCAAGTACTTGAGGGAATGAGTAGAAATAGAATTGTGAAGGACTAAGTTTTAGGATTATATATGATTATTAGCTGAGAAAAGCAAGAGTGCCATTTCCTAAAACAGCTCATGTTACAGACCAGGAAACTAAGACAAACAGAGTTAAATGACTTGCCCAGGGTCACATAGCTAGTAAGTATCTGAGGCCAGGTCAGTCTACTGACTCCAGTTCCAGGGCTCTATGCACTGTACCACTTGCCCATCCCTAACTAACCATGGCAGCATTTAAACAGTCCCATTTGCCATCCTTCCAAACAACAAAAACAAAAATAAACTTCACTGAATATAAAGAGACTATGACAGTTTAAATGCATCTGGGGGCCAACAAAATGGGGATTAACATGTACTCATATACACTGGTTTTGCTCCTATATTTTCACTTTTGACTTTCCTGTTAGGATTAGGGACTAGACCTGTGATTTCACTGATGTTGCAAATAAAGCCCTTCTTACAACTTCTGGTCTTAGATAGTTGCCTAGTGCATTGAGAAAGTTGTGTATTGTTGAAGGTTAGATAATATGTGTAAAAAGCAGATCTTAAACTATCCTTCCCTGGTCCAAGGTCAGTTTCCTACCAAGTCTCACTAGCCTTATTAACCAACTGGGGCTGCTGCCCTCCTTCTGAAGTTAAACACTCACAACATAGCATTCTCACTTGATCAAACATTTCCACGCGAATATAAATCCACTTTCTACCAACAACATAAGCTCCAAGATGTGTACCTGCTTGGAATATAAAAGTTACACCAATAGACTTAACATTTCTTACCGTTTCTTTTTCACAAATAATATTTCTACTAGGAATAAAGTACTTCCTTCTTTGCTAGATTGAAAAAATAAGGAAGGTAAGCCTGAGAGCACGTAAAAAGTTGTTTAGGATGTAGTAAAATGGCCTTTATTTTGTTTGCTGCAGACAACATCTTCAGATACAAGTCTGTTCAAGAGATAGGAATCCTAGGGCATTACCTATCATTCATTATTTACAACAACCTAACAAGCAATGGGAGATACTGCCTGCATACTGACTAAGCAATCTGGACATCCTTCTGGTTTCCTGGAAAGTATAAACCAGTCAATAACAATGACCCATGTGCAACAGCAACATTTGAGAGGAAATGACAATTACAAGTGTGTCATTTGCTTCCCCCTTATCTTTATCTAGACAATAATGTCCTTAAAATGTGCATTATGCAACTGAAAAGGAAATGGCTTCCCTTATTACTACCATTTTCTTAGGTAAAATATTCTTCCCTGGATTTCTTGATGGCTTCATTTAAAAATGTTTCCTCTTTTCCTGTGTGCATGCGGGTTTCTCATTTGTGATTTTTAGATTGTCTGTCTCCCTATGTTCCCATTTGTTGTTGGATAGTTACTGAGTTCCTTTGATAATTTTAAAAGGTTTAAGGGTATGTAGGGAGAAGGGGTGATGTGCCATGTGATGACAAACGTTTCCAAAGTTTATGGAATCATGCTATGTTTATGGAATCATAAAGTTTATATAGTATAAAGGCCAATAACTTAAAAAGGCATCAAATGCTATGTTCCTCAATAATAGGTAGTATATATTCCACTTACAAAGGACTATACAAATATTATCTCATTTGATCCTCAAAACCATCCTGGGGAGGTAGGTTACATTATTATTGCCATGTTACATTCGAGGAAACTGAGGTAGATAAAAGACTAGCCCAGAGTCACACAGCCAGCTTGACGCTGGTCATCAATTCCATCCATTGTACCACTTAGCTTTACATACAAAAGAAACCTGAACTTCAAAAGACTATTTTATGAATTTATATGTAAGGACTTAAAATTTTTAAAAATGAGTTTCTCTTAACAGTTCAAATTCTTTTTCTATTAGTTCTCTGTGAAAGGAAGGTGTGTTACAGTATCCCTAATTTGACAAAATTAACACAATGAAAGGCTGAAAAAGCAAAACAGGACTAATGAAGGTCTAATGCCACTATATCTTAGAAAGCACACACACACACACATACACACACACACACACACACACACACACGCCATCTTTCTGATTACATTTTTGAAGCAGTATTGTAATTCAAAAAAAGGAGTGGGCCTCTGAGAGTCAGTCATCCTGGATTCCAGTCCAGGATCTGACATTAATTAACAGTATGACCTGTAAGGTCACTTTCAGTTCTAAATCTATTATTTTGTGCCTTTGAGTTGTTACTCACTAGGCTTCAGTTTCCCAATCTAACAAAATAAAGGAATTAAACTGGATGATCTTTAAAGTCTCCAGGTTAAAAAAAAAATTCTTTGGTTCGTCATTTAAATCACATAAATATTTCCCATTTCCCCCATCTCACTATTTTCTGTCAGGTAATTTCAAAATATATTTCTAAAATATATTTCACATCCGCCAAGGAGTCCCAAAGACGAATGTGAACAGCACTGATGTTGGGCTCTACCCTACTCTGAACTCTCACTGGTAATCTTCTGAAAGATGATTGAAATGAATTTCCTTCATATTTCACAGTTAAATGTAAGGGAAAAATTTTCATGAAAAAGATTTTACACAAACACCTGGTGACTATTAATGGCATAAGCTAGTATTTTCAGTAAGTACTTTTTTCCAACTCACTATTTTATAAACAGTTTTGTCTGTGGGATAACAGCAGAACATTTCATTTCAGAATTCTACATGAGGTCGATTTACTGGTTGGAGTTGAAGTGATCTAATTCTATTCAAAAACAAATGGATTCCAAGTTAAAAGGAATGTGAAGGGTCAACATGAGTATTTTTAAAGTTCAGGAAAGTGTGTCTAATAGTTTTTTTTATCATGAAAAGATTGAAAACTATTGACACGTCCATTAGTTGAGAAGATTAAGATCCATTTCCTTGATTTGACCTTTACTTTCGATAAGCAAAGGCTAAACTAACTTTCTAATGGTTGGGGATGGATTGTAATAGCTTGGACTGTAACAGTTAAATCTAAAGCACTTCATGGGCTTGTAGTCAACCATGTCGACATCTGGAGCTGGTTGACTTTTTCCCCAAAGATTTGTAACACAGCTCTGGAATTTTTCCAAGAATTCTCCACATTCTGTATCCATCCGTTATGTCCTCCACCCAACTCCCCATGTTCCAAAACCCACTGACCATTAAAAAAAAGCCTCCATTTTTTAAACCTCAAAGGAAAGTAACAATCATCCCCAACATGCCTGGGTTTTGTTGTATGTCATATGTATGTCATATTCTTCTGCTTAATGAGCCAGGTCTATTATCAATGTATTAAGGCTGAAACTCCCTTCAATTTAGGTTTCCCCAAACTAATATTTGCAAAATCAAAAGAAAATTCCACAAAGATACCATGTTAAGTGTTTTAAGATGATCTCTACATGGCTTTTGCGGAACAAATCATATCCTAATTGAATTCTGGAAAGTGAATTAAAGATAGCTAATAGACAATTAAAAGTTTGTCTTTGTTATTACTAAAATTATTATTAAAACCTTTTAAAGTGATGTAGACATTATACATGAAACACATTAGTTTTTCTCTGACATTTCACAAATTGATATCTCCGTAGCATGGGCTTTAAGTCTTGGAACCTTAACCTGGTATTCATGAAATTGTTTATTCAACTACAAACTATAATTGGTTTCTTATGTAACCCTATTTATTTTATTTTATGTATTTAACAACATTGAGGGGTTCATCCATAAGTTTCATCAGACTCCCAAAGGGATCCACGAACCAAAAAAATAAAATAAAATTAAGAATCGCTTCTTTAAAGTCTTCATAAATTAGGCCATGACAATTAGTCATTTTACTCTTCAATGGGTTTAAGTGCCTTTTTTGGACACAACACTGCATATACAAAGACAAAAAAATGTTTCTCTCTTCAAAGACCTTACATTTTACTGAGAGAATAAAACACATTTAAGGTAACTTGGAGAACACTTGCAATTAACTGGAGGACAGTGGGGTGAAAGTCAGGGAAGATTTTCAGGGAACAAACACCCCCAATTTTGTAAGGAAAAAAGTGATGGGAGATATTTAAATATATAGTAACATTTTTGATGTTCCCTGATAATTCACAATATCTCTATCTTCACTTTTTGTCTTTCATCAATAAACCCATCAACTATGACTAGTGAAATTTGAGAATCAACTAGAAAGAAGCAAAAATGTCACTGATTTTTTTCCTCAAGACATTTCAATCAGGTCCTAAAGTACTCAAACACCAGTGGTTTGAACACATACACGCGCGCATGCGCGCACACACACACACTGTCTCTGATTTTTACCTTCATGAATCCTCTACCTCCTTCAGAAATTCCCAAAAGTGAATGCTATTTTTGGACCCTAAAAAGATTTCTTTCATTAACTGCATGCTCCCTTCTCCCTCCACACACATAACAGAATGTGAACCCTCACCATGTGAAGCCCAACATCCGAAATTCTAATCCATGTTTACCTTTAGTCCTTCCAAGGAGGATTTTCTCTTAGCATTGGTACCTGACCCATGTTGTATAATAATAAATGTATACAAAATAAATATTTAGAATATAAATCCCTCAACAAGCCATTTATCGATCTTACTATGTGCCATGCACTCTGCTAAGGTAGAGGGAACACCAAGAGAGAACAAAAATGGTCCTCATCCTCAAGGGACTGTTAATTAGCAAAATAAATACAAGGTTTAGTAATGGGGGGGAGGGGGAGTAATCAGAAGAGAAAGCATTGATGGTGGTGCCTGAGTGTAGTGACTCTTGAAGGAAGTGAGGGGTTCTGAGGTGGAGGTGAGGAGAGGATGCATTCCAGGTCTGGGGGATAGGCAGTGTAAAGAAGGGAGATGAAGAAAATTGAAGAATGTTGGATTTCAGTTTCTGTATAATGCCCTTATAGTTCATGATAGAAATGAAACCATCTTCTATATGAAATATAAATATAACTACCCTAGTCATTCTTTGTATTGCTCTCAGAATGGAATAAAATTAATTCTTTGCCAGATTTTTAAAAACAAAACAATTTTTGATATCTGTAGAACAAGATGGGAAACTGTCAGCTTTAAATAACCATTTGCCCATTAAGTGTGGTAATTTTTCAAAATCATAAATCATTTGAAACATATTGGAGAAATATTACTTTGAATAAGAATGTTCTTGTCAAGACAGAACCCTTCAACACTGAGTCTTTCATTTGATTACATATTCATAAATTATTTGTATTGCTCAAGCTTCTGTCATTTTATTCATTCTCTTAAAAAAAAGTGCCACATTTGGATTTGTATTGCCCAATACGGCATTATATTTATGGCATTTTAGTCACTACAGAACATAAATGCTTGGTATAAAATCTTCCTTCCCCTACTCTCCATCCCTCCACCCCCTCCTCTCGCCCCAGCAAAACATTTTCTGCAATTTAGAAAGCATTTTATCTAAGTTGGTGGTGGGCTTGAAAATTTTTTTTTAGCATCACCCAATCCCTTTTCATCATGTTTTCAATATTATCTGACCCTACCAAAAAAAAGTTCCCTTAAAAGTGAAGGGATTTAATTAGTCCTTAATTACTTCCCCCCAAAAGAAAGTCAGAAGGATAAAGAGCCATAGCATGCAATAAGTTAAGTAGCTATTTTATTAAAAACCCAATCATAAACAAACCAGCCAAGTAGACCTCTAGGCAGAAAACCCTGCCCCCATCTGCCAGCTGTTTTGCACCACATGCTATCCCTTGAAGAGAGGGTTGGATAGGTTTCTCCTACAGTTTATAATACTATGTGGGGTAAAAAAAGTGTGAACAGAAAAAGCTTGAAGTGATTTTTCTATGATTTGTAGGAGACTTGTACAACTTTGCATGACAGTCAAAAGAAGCAAAAACATTGCAATTTCCAACATATTAAGATTTTGATTTTTGTTCAAGTTCCATTAAAACAATGAAAAGTTGAAATAAAAAAAATATAAAAAAGAAGATGGTTTGTGAAAACAAGTTCCTGCAGGTTAATTTTTATGAGGGAAAAAAATTCACGTGTATGTGAATTTATACATATATATAGACATATATGCTTATGCTTTGAAAATACCACATGTAAAACTTGCAAGTGAAAATGCAGCTATTAGCTATGGAATGAAAAGAATTAAGAGACCTAGAGATTCTGAGAAGGTTAAAAGCTGTCACTTAACAGTTGGGGAAGGCTAAGTGATGGGCACAAAGATTAAGAGGGGAAATTGTTAACTTATTAGATTCTGGCAGGGTCTCTACATGTATTCTAGAAATCGGAAAATTATACTAAGAATCAGGTGTTTTCTAAGATGTTAAATAAAGGAATATTACTACATGCATACTGGCATTTTCCTAGAAAGCAAAAACTCAAGAGTACACTAACAAGCTAAGTGTCATTAGAATTACGTTATTGGAGAAGTAACTTTTGTATCATAAATATTGGACAAAACCTTAACTTTCAGAAATTGTTGGCTTATTCCAAACGAAGCTTTATATTGCCTCTAACTTTTCAAAAATAAGCATCTGTCTTGTTAATTATACCCTCTAAGAACCCTCTAAAAAAAAACCCAAACAACAAAAAAACTTTTCCAGTGTAATCAGTTTGGTTCTACATGTATTATTAAACTTTAGCATCATTTTTGGCTTTTAAAAAAAACTGTCTCTCACTCTAAAGGTAATACGGGAACATTAAATAGGTAATATAGGAATATGAAAAACATAATTTTGGTATAGATCTCCAGCATGAGAGAAGAGGGGACTCCTTGTGTTCCAAAAAAATTCAAAATATTCTTTATCCACCCATCTCTTTCCAGGATGAACACATTATATGATTTTTCTAACACATAAAATCATCAGAAATCTGGGAGTCAATGAGAATACTCTAATATCTTGCCACACCCCAAATACGAACTCAGCGTGGTCAACAGAATGAAATTGGCACATACAATTATATCAACTCACCGAGCTGACTTAGAGTTCCCAAACACTTACAAGTCCACTTTCCTTACCTGTGATTGTCATGGTCCCTAGCATATTAAATAGCAGGTCTTCAGAAATCCTTGATTCCTTTCTCAGGCAAGGCGACTTGCTAACTGCTGTTTTATTCTGTGTAGTCCTGTTTTAAGCAGAACTAGGCGTGCAGTAGCCCAAGGAGAGCACGCACTGCCTGGGCACAGGGACCAGCGTCCGCTCACTCCCTCAGTGCCTGGTATGAGAAGCAGACTGAAGATGCATTTCATCAGCCTAATTACAGGATAGAAATCCCGTTGTGGTCTGTCCTTTCCCTGGGCTGGAGAGTTTTAAAGCACCTCTTACTTCACTTGGCAGGATGACCAAGCCAGTCACGTGGCTGAGTTAAAGGAAAACAGCCCTCCCTCCCCCCTTCTCCAGCCCCTATTGCAGCAAGACCAGGCAGAGACACAGGAATTTAAGTGTTGGGATGCAGAAAAGTTTGGAGTCAGTGCCCTGTTATCAAGATGGTGATTTCATTCCTAACACTGCTTTGTTTTTCTAGTCCTACATCCACTGAAAAGGGGCAACTACAGTTCCCAGGATTCAGATGTAAGCCTTCATCAAAAGTGATTTCCAAATGTTCGGTCTGCAAGTGTCAATGCTGAGTATCATAAAGACATTCAGAGAGAGATGTAAAAACACTCCACATTTTTGAAGATTTTACATATTCCTACAGATTTCTCCACTACAAAACTCAAGATAGAAGAATTCCTGTGCCCTCTCTCCCTGGACAGAGGTATGGGTACATTTCTGATCTTTTCTAGCTCTTAAGACCTCCTCCCCATTTTCCTTAGAAAAAGCACTCAATCGAATTGGGAGATCTCTGTTCAACTCCCAATCCCAACACTGCCAGGGTTAAAGAATTTGGGGGTTACTTCTAGGCACCTCAGTTTCCCCACCTATAAAACTGGAGTTACAATTATATTTGTACTACCTATAATTCAGCATAGTTATAAGGAAACAAATTGTAACTGCTAAAAAGCTACAGAAAATATTTAACCAGTTATAAAAAATAAAACTTATTTCAGTATTACTTGTAAAGCATTTAGGGAACTGTAGTTAAACATGTTTATTCCCTTCCCTTTGGATTTGATGTTGATCATTGTGTTAAGCAGATCAGCCACCAATACTGAGATGAAGTACCGGAGAACTAGAGAGGTTTAAGGGACTAAGGTCTGTAGAGATCAGACAAAGCACTGTAAAGTAATGGGTCCTGTAACACCTCCCAATTAAAAAGAAAGCCCTCTCCAGTGGATAGTTCAGAGTCCTGGACTAGAGTCAGGATAAAATTGTGTTTACCTCTCACCTCTGACACTCCTGTGTGACCCTTTAGCAAGTCATTCAACCTCTCTGTGCCTTAGTTTCCTCATTTGTGAAATGAGAAAAATAACAGCATCTTCCTCCCAGGATAGTTGTGTGAATGAAATACTGTAACATATGTAAAGTACTTTGCAAATCATGAAGAGGTATAAAAAAGCTGGTTACTACTAAGTGGCAAATTGTTACTAGTAATATATTTACTCCAGCCCTGGTTTCTCTTGAAATCAGTTCTGGCTGATTTTTGAGATCATCTAATCTGTTTCATAGTCTCTCTGAACTGGAGTAGCTGGGAGGTACAATGGATAGTCAAGTCTTCCCTCATGTACTTATTAGCTGTATGGCCCTGGGCATGTCACTTAACCTCTGTCTGCTTCAATTTCCCCATCCATGAACTAGGGGTGATGATAGCCCCTACATTCCAGGGTGGTTGTGAGGATGCAATAAGATGATAATTGCAAAGAGCTTATCACAATGCCAGGCATAGCAAGTGCTATATAAAGATTAACTATTCTATTTTATTATAATTGATGGTGATGAAAAATTTGAAACTGAAGTTTTCAGAATGGAAAAAATACATCAGGATACATAGATTAAAATGACAAAAGATTTCATTTGCATATATCCATTAAAAATACACATTCTTTTCTTCAAACCAGGTTGCCTTAGTTAAAATTCACCTCCTGGCTACCCACCATAGCCTGTAGGCCTAGAGAACTAAAAGCCCCCAGTCACCTCTGCCAGAGTCAAATGCCTGAAGTGCAGGTTGGGAGATAGTACTACCCAGCTTCTCCCACTCAACACAGCCCCTATTGAAATATTTACATGTTCAGTATTAATTGTTGTAGCAGATAGTTACCTCTAGGGGCAGCAAACTCAACAGTTCCTCTCTATGGGACCGAAAGGACTGAAGCAATTACTCCTCTGCGGAGCAAAAGCTAACAGTAATCGATCTTAGCTCTATTTCATCCCAGTTTTCTTTTCTTTATTTTAAAGCATTGCTTATTCTAAGCATTTTAAGTGTGAAGTCAGATGGGTCAACAGTCATCAGCCTAATGAAAAAAGCCAAAACAGCAAGGCAGGCAAAAGATGCTAACTCACAAATTCAATTAACAGATAGCCTTCCTCTGATTTCTTCACTATTAAAAAATCAAGCAAGCGGTATGTAATTTATCTTCCTTGAGAGCATCTGGATATCTAAGTGTACAATGAAAAATAGCTTTATCATTTAGTGATGAAGTTAAAACAAAAGACCTCTGTGTAACACACACACACACACACACACACACACACACACACACACAACTTTTCTCTTGTTATTTCCTTAATTTCATGGTTGGGAATAAATTTAGTCTTCATTTAAAAAGCTGAAATACTGAAAAATAAAAGAAGCAAGGTATAGATTTTAGCATGGTTTAAGGCTTGCTCCATCTCTCTCTCTCTCTCTCTCTGTCTCTCTCTCTCTATCTACTACCTATGAATAATGTGAGCTGTGCCTGACTCTTAAGCCCAGGAAACCACAGCTAATACGTGTCTGAGGCTGAATTTTAACTCAAGTCTTCCTGACCCCAGACCTGGAATTCTATTCACAACAACACCTAGGGACCTCTCTTTCTATATGTCAGTGTAAACTATTATCTGTTTAATCTTTGCCAGCCATTAGTAAGTGCTTGGCATATAGTAGGTGCTTAATAAATGCCTACTGACTGGCTTTTGGAACAGTCTAGGAAGAAGGAATTAAAAATATGATTAGGCTCCAGGTTAGGATCATGGCTTCTGTTCCCAGCTTATGTACTACCAGACATGAGCAAAATGTATAGCTGTATAGCACAAAAGAGCCTGGCATGCCAGAATTAATACACAATTCCATTTTGCTTGCTTCCTACAGTATACAAAATGTTGTAAGCAACCTGTTCTTCTATCCACAGATGGAGAAGAAATCCAACCTTGGTCACCCACTTGAATTTTTACTTCTATGTGATATCTCCTCTTTACTTACAAATTCTATAAATGCTAATTTATTCATCCACCGAGTATTTATTATCAGTTATGTGCCAGGCAATGTGTGAGACTCTGGGTTAAAAACAAAAAATTTGACCTAGATCTCAACTATATAAATAAAAATATTAAAATATGTATAATTTATATATAAAATAAAAAACAAAAAATTTGATCCCAGATCTCAAATATATAAATGTAAATATAAAAAATATGCTTATATGAGAAAGTATGTATGTATGTCTATTTTATGAATGTATGCATATGTGTCTATTCAATAAAATGTGTAAGTGAATGAGAGAGGAGAGGGCAATGTATTAGCAACAGGAAGGAATTTGGATAGGCTTCCTGGAAGAAGTGGCACTTGACTGGAATTCTGAAGAAAAAGCTAACTCAGGAGTAGAAGAGAGTGCCTTCCAGCCATGCCAGCGAGCATTTGCAAAAGTACAAATGCAGAATCATTGGAAAATAATCTCCAAGGGGAGGCAGCTGCGGGGACTGGGAACTAAACACACTGCCTTGGAAGGGTAGGTGGGAGCCACATTTCTAACGACTTGAAAATGGAGGGATTTCTACTTTATACCAGAGGCAAGAGAGAGAGTCACTGAAGTTTCTTGAATATGGGAGTAGCATGATCTATCCATCGATCAGCAAAAATGTTTTAAGCAGCCAGCACTGAGTTAACTGCTGGAGATAAAAATACAAAGACTGAAACAAAACCTACTAGCAAAGAGTTTGTCAGATTATTTTGGGGGGCAGTTGTGTGGAAAATGGATAGGTAAGAAATCAGGGACACCAATTAGAACATTATTGCAATAGATGAGGGGTGAGAAATGAGGGGTGACAATGTCTTGAGGTGGGATGGTGGCAATGAGTGCAGAGAAAGGGACAGAGAGAAGAGATACTCTGGAATAAAACTTACTAGACCTGGGCATGTGAGAAAGGAAGTAGAAGGAAAGAATGAGGGTAAGTCCAAGGCTGTGGAGCAAAGCAGACGTTTATTTTCTCTAGTGCCTACCACCAGTGAATTTTAAAATGCTTGTTGAATTGAATTGGCCATACTTGTACAAACTAACTCCTCAGGGCCTGTGTGTATATATGTATGTCTGGAGAGGGGGTGGGGTGACTGAAGGAGAAGGTACATTTTCACAGCAGCTGCAGTGAATTCTACATTCCTATTAAGACAACTGCCAAGTGAAAGGGGAGTTTCTCAGAAAGGGAAACTAAAAACAAATCAACAGGAAGTGATTAGGGTAACAACAGTCACGGAGATTTGGTGGCTTCAAAAATAGAGAGGAGATACTAACAATATAATTGTGGCTACAACTGGTGGTTTCCTAGTGTTTCAGTACTGCTCAGGCAGGGAAATTTGCACTTGTTTATTTTGTTATTCAGAACATTTTTTTTTGTGCACATACTGTGGCCAGTTAAAAGTAAAACACCTTCATGGATACTCACTTATATTGGAAGCAGGGCTTTTTTTTGTGATAGGAAAGTAGTGAAAACAAGTAAATGCCTGTCAATTAAGGAATGTCTAAACAAATTGTGGTACCTGAATGAAATGTGTTACAGTGTGATGTAATTACTGTTCTGTAAGAAACAATAAAGATAATGATGAATCCAGAGTCCCAAGGAAAAGACTTGAGCAAAGAGAGAAAAACCAAAAAATAATATATACAACGACTACAACAGTGTAAAAGGAAAGAACTACAAAAACAAAAATGGATATTGCAAATTACAAAGAACAAGCTTAGCCCCCAAAGAAGAGATATTAAAAGACTTCTCCCCTCCGGTCCTTTGCAGAGGTGAAATCTTTTGCATAACTATGGAATATAGTATATAATGCCAGATTTATTTTATATGCTGATTGGTGTGTTGCCTATTTTTTCTCTTCTTCATTATAAGGAAAAGGGGAAGGAATGGATAAAGAGGAGAGACCTGGGAGATTATAAAAACCAAAAGATATCATAAATCTATTTTTAAAAGTCTTTTTAAAAGTATGGAAAAGGCACCAATCTTTATTTGTTGAAACCTTTTTCAAAACCTCTTTTAATTTCAAAAGATCTGTAGTGTACTTGAATGGATCTACATATTATACATATCAATGAAATAGTTTAAAGAATAAGAAATTTCTATTTGTTTTTCCCATAGTCCTACTCATACAGGATAATAAATTTCTTTTAAAAAAAATTTTAGATCTACAACTAGTGATATAACTACATTAATCTTCTAACATTTACAGATTAATTTCATACATAAATGCAAAGGGGGAAAAACCAGATTGACTTGAAAGAATAGTATTTGCTAACCTTCTTCATCAATCAACATGATAAATGATACTACAAAAGCTAACAAGCTTACATAAATCTTAACCCAAGTAAATTGGAATTTTCTTCTAAAGACAACATTTTTCACAGTTCTTAAAGTGAGCTCAAAGTGCCATGATAATTAAAATTTCAAAATCCAAATGAAAGTCACTTTCTTGCTGCTCCCTATGTCCCCCATTAAAGTTTTTGGATCCAGGTGTGCCTAATCAAATACAATCAGCCTAATAGGTGTGGTTCTATTCTTCTGATGTTACGTGCAAATTCATTCTCTTTTGATGAAACATAAACTAACACAAACTCCTATATACTTAAGGTAATACAGCCTAGATTTTATGGCATTTGGAAGTTGTTTTGAGAAACCCTTACAACTGAATTTGAATTGTAAACCAAACAAATTTCATGGAAGGTCTTTCAGGGTCTACAATTGGCTTTGAAAGCAGAATATGTTCCTTAAATATGGTGATAATGGATCAGTAGGGGATATTTATCTAGTATTAAAATGTTTACAGTGAGTTTATCTGACATTATAAGCATTCCCAAAGGAAAAGACAAAATCCTGAACTAAATAACATCCTACAGAACTATGTTCTTGACAAATGATGTGACTTTCTGAAGATAGTGTACTTGAATGGATCTACCTCTATCACATACAACTTACTCTTTAATCCAACATCACTGACCTCCCGGCATTTTCTCTTACTATCCCTCATACCTAGAATATTCTCCCTTCTCATTTTTGCCTACTGACTTCCTGGTTTCCTTAAGTCCCAACCAAATCCCTGTAGGTTTTCCCAAGCCTTTTAAATTTTGGTGTTTTCCCTCTCTCAATTATTTCTTATTTATCCTATATATATTCTTCTTCATACATATTTGCTTGTTATCTCCCTGGCTACATTGTAAGCTCCTTGAGGGAAGAGACTGTCTTTTGATGCTTTTTGTATACCCAGTGCTTAGTAGAATACCTGGCATATAGTAGGTGCTTAATAAATGCAGTGTTGACTATGATCTGAAGAACATGAATATTACCTCCAATGACACAGATTACAAAATCATCCTGCCCCATCCCATGCCCATGTTCTACTATAAATTTGTCACCAAGGGGCAATGTGAGACTTCCTAATTTTTCTTGACATCACAAGGATACCAGTTGAAGACTGAAGGTTATCCATTCCTCTTTCTCTCCAGCTCACCTTCTTATGATAATACCTTCCTTTGGTGTTGCCCTCTGTGTAGTGTTCTATGTATTACAGCTCACTCCCATCCTTGGCCTCTATACTGCAATGTGGGGGACCCACAACCACAATTCAACAGAGACTATCATGTTCCATGACTCATGGCCATATATCACATCACCAGAAGAATATTAGCCTTCATTTCAAAAAGAAGCTTGTGGTCATTAAAAGACCTCTGTGATTTCCCAAAGGCATGATTACCTTCTCCTGTTCAATTCTGGGCCCAAGTTATTGTTCATTTACAGTGTTTGCGCATGATGTGCAGAGATGAATGACTACTATAAGCAGTTCATTTGACTATGAGATAGTCTAGAAAACCGGCACTTGGTTTTTCCTTTGAGGATGGCAAGACTAGATTCCTTAGAATGGTTATGGAACTCATCAGATTGGCTGTCATCGAATCAAATGCAATGGCACATGTAAATCACTTTGCAAACCTTAAAGCACCACATAAATGCTTGCTGTTTTTAGGAAGCTCTGATATTCTCCTGGGTCTGACATAAGCATGAGAAAACAATAACCATTTGTTGTCCTTCTGTTCTTTGTCTCTCCTAATAAATGATCTAAGAAAGGGGCATTGGAAATAATGTTTTTTAACTTTCAAGAATCTTTCATAGTTTTGCATAACGTGGGCAACTTCTTCCTTACTGGAGGAAGACTTTAAAGCAATGTTTTGCTTTGCCAAAGGGTCTTAACTTAAAATGGTCATCCAAAAAAAGGAGCAGAGTATAAACTTGAATTTTCTATATCTTTTAATTATTTAATGATTATGGCTGAGGACTATAATTTGCATAAGGGTTGCTGGTTTACTTCTACTATTCTCTTCAAGAATGTCCTGAAGGTGTGTAGATAGTCATAAAAATTAGCAAGATGTCCTTTTTTTTTTGTGAGTGTGGGGGGAGGAAATTAAGGTCAATGGATGGTATTTTCCTTGGTACCTTGAGGTGTTGTGCCATAACATAAGAAAAATTAAGTCAGTATATACTTGGCATTGACGCGTTGTCCCCATTTAGTTACATTAGATGCCATGCTACTTATGCATAGTACCATTTCCTCCTAATAATGTGGGCCACATTACATTTTTATGCTTTCTGAGCCAGGTTTTATAGATCTCTTATTCATTCTATCACAGAAGTGCTAAGTGGTTGGAATTTTTATGAGTAAAACTTTTTAAGGACCCTTGTTCTATTTAATTAAAGTTTCTAGTTTATGACTTTTAAGCAAAACTAAAGACATCATGTCACAACAATATATGAGGCCATTCTAATTTTGCCTTGCAGACAGTAAGTCTTTGATATACACTCTTTAAGAAAACTATCTCTTCATATGAATAGCAAGTTCCATAGGCCTCAGTCCTGTGCTACAATTTATTGCCCTTATCCAAACTGCTCCTTAAAAAAGAAAAGAACCTGAGAACCTTCAGTGACTTGTCTAAGGACACAGTTATACTGTGAAAGAATTTGAAATGGAACCCATGTCTCCTAAACTATGGTACCATTTATCTTTACATCTATCAACTATATTGCTCTGGTCTACTAAAGCCCTATATAGGAAAAAGGAAAAAAAAAGTAATTTTCCAATTTTTTTTCTTGTTTGGAAGAAAAATAAAGATATTAATGCTGGATTCTACTCTGCGCAGTTTAAAAAAAAAAAAAAGACATGACCCTTATAAGCAGAGGTAGTCTTTGGATTCTTGAAAGAAAAAACTGAACTTTTCTGAAGATCAAAGCAATGAATATATATACTAGTTATTTGTCTATGACATAAGTGATATAGCATCCATACTAAAAAATATTGTAGGAGGATAGGGAGAATGAATTAAAACCATATCCAAGAAATGTCTTTTATTATTTTTGCCTAGAGTTCAAGGTCCATTTTTCCAGCCACTTTTCAAAACGTTACAAAACAGACTAAAGCTTCAGAATGTGCCATGCAGCAAAAGAAGGCACCAATCTTTGTTTGTTGAAACCTTTTTCAAAGCCTCTTTTAATTTCAAAAGATCGAAACTATACCAATGAAATAGTTAAGAGATCAAATGTGTGTATGAGGAGGACTGGGAGGGGGTGAAGAAGAACTCACCACTCACTCGCCTCCTCTTCTCCTACTTCCACCCCTTAGTCCCTTATCCAACCACCTATCAGAGTTGACAAGAACTACTAGGAATCCTTCTTTAATTACACAAAGGTCAAGCCTGATTTCACGTTTCCAAGCAATGCCTGGTAAGCTTCTATGAAAACTCCCAATTCTGAAAAGTATCTAGTTGTTTTTAACCTCCTACAAAAATCAAGAAGAGTAATTCGTGGTTAAATATACAAAGTGGCTTAATTACCTGGAAGGTGAATTATTACTTTGTTATTTGAAACAAATTCAAGTTAAAGAGATATAATCATTAAGGAGATAATGGATTGTTTCTCTTCTCAAAATAAATGATTATGCAAATGACTTGCTTGAAAGACTTAAGTGATAAACTTCCATGTGCAGAGAACTGTACAAGGTAAGATAGCCACTGACCAGATAAATGTTCACAGTATAGGCCCCAACTATAATCTCCCATTTAGAACACAAAATAGCCATATATATGTTAAGTAGGATTCAACTTCTTGGTTATTTACATTTTAACAAGTCAAGATATCAAGCACCTTATGTGGCTCAGTGGATAGAGCACTGGGTTTAGAGTAAGGAGTACCTGAGTTCAAATGTGGGTCAGATACTGACTAGCTGTGTGACTCTGGGCAAGTTATTTAACCATTTATCTCAGCTTCCCCATCTGATGAAGGAAATGGCAAACCACTCTAATATCTTTGCCAAGAAAACCGCAAAGGGGTTCATGAAGAAATGAACACAACTGAAGAAGGACTGAACAAGTAAAAACATCTCAAAGACAGAGGATTAGATTCTGAATACTTTGAAAGCACAACTCAGAGACTTAAACCATACTGCCAAAAAGTGATATGGTGTTCAAAATCAGAGAACTTCTCTTAGGTAAGGAGCACATTCACTGAAGGCTAACATGATCCAACACAGACTCTTGTGATTATTTAGCAATAGTACTGTGAACTTTTCAAATCCCAAATGAATCAGACCCTAGGAGTTGGTGAGCTTGAACGAAAAAGTTCGTAAAATTAAGAAAACTAAAACCTGAGCATTGTCTCCAAGAGAGAACAGACTAGTGTCTGAAAGAAACTACAACCCAATAAACTGTTTGACATCAAAACAATAGACATTTATCATTCTAATAAAAATATAATTTTAAGAATTCCTAGATGTAAATTCAAGCAGAATACCCACATTCCCATTTACTGCAATATTAATTTATCCCAATTGCCTTCAGCATTCATTGAAACTAGCAGATAATAGTTATATCCAAAGGGCATGTATGAGACTGAGGTGGGGAAAACCAGAACAATTTATACTATAATATCAATAATGTAGAAACAAACAACACAGAAAGGCTTGGGACCACTGATCAATACAGTGACCAACTACAATTTGAAGGGACTCAAGATGAATCATGTTACCTACACCTTGATAGAGGTAATAGACTCAAGAATACAGTATTGTGGCATATATATTTTGGACATGGCTAATGTGGGAATTTCTTTTGCTTGACTATAAATGTTTATAAACAGAGGTTTTGTTTTTCTTGTGTCCTCATTGGGGGTAGGAAGAAGAACAGAGATGAGAGGGAGAGACTTGAAATTTGAAAATAAAAAAATTAAAATACTATCAAGTTTACTCATGGTGTAGATTTGAAGGATTTAGTACTGGAAAAAAAGAAAACAGGCTTAAATTTTTTTTTATTTGTCTCTCTGTAATTTCCATTTCCACACCAAGAAATGCTACTACTGATTGATGCATGAATATATTTGCTATTGTGAAACAAATAATGAATAAGGAATAACATTGAACAATTTGAATGAACTGGTGCATAGTAATACATAGAACGTAAAATATATACAATAACAATGTTAATGAAAAGATCACTAAAAAGTCATGATTTTTTTCTGACCAATTTCCGAAAAGAAATTGGACCCTGAAAGATAATGAAACATTACCTCAACTTCCTCTCCACAGGAGGGTAGGTTACTAGTCAGGCAGGATGCCATATGCATTGTCTGAAACTGCTTATAGCATCAGTCAAATTTGCACAATTTTTCCATTGTTACATGAGAGGGCTCAATTGGGAGAGGGAGGAATCTGAGGAGGGAGAAGCTTTGAGGGGGTGGAGGATTCAAGGAAGACTTCATTGAAAATGGTATTGTAGTTAATTGAGCAAGTAGTATGATAAGTGATTTTGTTTTTGTTAAATTTTTTATTGATGTTTTCTGTTTCTTATATCACCATGATATCACAAGTTCTGCCCCCTCCTCTATTATGACAAAAAGTAATTTTTTAGAGAGGAAAAGTCAGCACAATTGATACATTGAAAAAGTAAAAACATTTGCAATATATAACACCTGTGAGACTTCCACTTCCTCAAAGGGGAACGTCTTCTCATGTCCCTTCTTCTGATTCCTTTTTATTTTTAATACTTAGGTATCAAAAGTAAACCTTAATTTTTTTTTTTTGCAACCACTAAGATCAACTTGTTAAATGCATGAAAATATCTCTACAGAGTAAGTGCTAATTGAAGAAAAAGAACCAAAGTTCTCTTTCTTCCCTTGGAATAAATCTTAAGTTTATTACTTTTGGTGACAGAGTTGAGTATTTTAAAATTATGCCACATTCCACAAAAATTCTCCTTCTCTTCCCTTGAAATCTGTTCTGCATCCCCATCCCTGCATTTTAAAAAATTAACCTAAACAATACTAGCCATATAAAGTGAAACTAGACATGAAATTTTCTATTTTAGAGTTTTTATTAAACTTTAAAGTGTCCTTTTATATTTAGTAGGTATGTAGTTATATTCTTGAAAAAAATACACTATCAAATGAAGTAAGGGAAGGTAACATTTACAAAGCACTTACTGTGTGCCAGGAATTGTATAAATAATATCTAAACTGAACCACATTACAATCCAGTGATGTAGGTGGGTCATTATCATCCCCATTTTTGCAAAGTGACTTGCCCAGAGTTACATAGACTGGTAAATATTTTAAGCAAGGCTAGAACTCAGATCTCCCTCATTCTAGTTCCATCTAGCTCTTCCCTATTTTCTATTTAAATTCCATTATGAGAGACAGAGAGATTAATTTAGAGGAAAGACCCAATGGGGGCAGGGAGGGAGAATAGCTAAAATTATAGAAAGAAGTCCAGAATTAAGGTGGATCCATGATCTAGCCAGAGACCTTTCCAGCATTATCCCACCCTTAAGCTAATCCCCTCTCTCAGTCAAATTAGCTTCACTTAAACATGCTTTCGATTGGTTTATACCTCACATCAATTAATTAGTCTGAGTTATGCCTTTTCCTTTCCGTCAACCTAAGTTCATCCCATAAGTTCAAATACAACTTTCTCCTCTTCTCAAAGTTTGAAAAGATTTAATTCCTATACATTAAGCCTAAGCAAGTTTTCTTTGACAGCTAACCATGAACTTCTTGTCTCCTCCTGTTGTCTGGAGCTGTGCTTAAAATCCTTGATTTCCTTTAACTTTCTCTATGTTCATGTCTTGTTTCTCAAACTAGATTATAAACTCCTGCATCAAGTAGAAAGGCATAGTGGTTTTTAATATACCACTCTTCCCCATACGTCCTGAAAAAGGGCCTAGCACAGCTCATGGCAATAAAATATATTGAGTAACTTCCAGCTTATTGCATTTGGGAAGGAGACAGACCGGCACTTCTGAATATGTTGGGCCAGTGCACTCTGAATCGCTGGAATCTGAGTCTATGGACATCTACACCATACACATAATTACATGTATGGGACTAAGTCTATTTTTCACTTTAAATCATGCCTGTGGTGCTGAGCAGGCTCACAGTTCCCACTGACTTCAAAAGGAACTCCATGCCTGAAGCAACTCTGCAGGGCACTGAAGAAGATGAGAAACAGGCTCTAGTACATAATGGGAATTAGGAGCCAATCACTAATCTCCTTTAGAGAAAAGGAAAACATTTCAGTTTCATAATTTTTTTGAAAAAGGAAGACATTCATCCTATTCCTTTAAAAATGCTTGTTATAAAATATGCCAGACTGAAAGGAGACTTGTACCAAGATACATATATACAATATGAAGATAGTGTAGTGGGGAAATTCCTTTAAAACAGGAATCAAATTTATTTTGAATAATCCGTAAAGGTAGGAGTAATTTAGTCTGCTCTGATTCAACATCTGGTCATTCCCTTGAGGCCAACTGATCAAGGTGTTAGATAGAGCTCAATTTTTATCAAAGCAATTATGATTTTTCCCCAGGCAGAGCTACTGGTTACAAATGGTCCTCTCTCATACCCACATTTCTAAAAGATTAAGAAACTTTCAAAAGTAATAACATTGAGTGTCTACTCTGCTCAGTTTGGGCCAAAATTAAGCCAGCAACCCAGTGGTGAAAGGCTTGATATCCAATTACCACTCCCAAGGCACTGTTTGATTCTAGTTTTTCTTACAACTATAATAGCAAGCAGAACATGGATATTTGAACAAAAATGAGGATTCTTTTCAAATGAAATGTATACGACCAGGAAAAAAAATGTGCAAGTATAGCAGATCTAGCACTAATGAAAGAGGTATTAACTATTACAAAGCAACCAGTTCAGCGTTTCTATAAGAATGTACATTCACTAAACATAATAAGCCAAGTGACTGGAGAGAAATCAACAAAATGCCAGAAAAGAATGCCTAAGGATGGGAAACAAAGCTTTACAAATATGTAAAATTACTACTTCCAAAAACGGAGGCTACTAAGAACATTCAAAGAAACATTTTATGCATTTTGTTTACTTCTTACATTACCATCCCCAATGATTGTTGGACCACGTCTTAGATTTAGGTGTGTTGAGGTTCAAAGCACCCCAACATATCAGCCTAAGGCACTGGTAAATTTCACTTACCATCTAAGATAACTACTTCTTCCTGCTGTTTATTTGGGTCTCCTTCTGGTATTCCATTAATGCTGCTTATCTGTCCATTCTTCTGTAGAGGCTATGTGAGGAAAGAAAAAAGCAAAATAAAACAATTTAAATTCAGTCTATGGAACACAGCTAAATAAGTTATAAACGTTACCTCAGGCTAAGAAAATGAGGGAGGGGGAAGGCAAGGAAGATAAAGGAATACCCTATATTCTAGGCTGAAGGATTCTATTGTCTCTAGACCAGGTGACTCCGACTCAAGCTTTCTGTACTCAACAATATAATGTTTGCCTTTTAAAGCTTCATTTCCTAACACATTAAATTCCTCTGAAATAGGTTTAAGCCTTTCTTTTTTCTTGCCATATCACTTCTTTAGTTAACCATTTTCTATTATTCTATGATGCTGTTAGCATGGAATACTTCAGTACCAAATCAGCTGAGCTATCATTTCCAAACAATATTTAAGCATCAAATGATCCATAAATGAAATGTAGAAGACCTCTTACTTGATGAAGATGGGAGACAAACCATTTGAATATGATGCCACTCCATTTTTGCTTACCTAAGAGACTTGTTTTCATGAGCAAGTAGCTGATCTGCTGAGATAAAGAAATCTCAGGGCTAGGTGCATCCTGCTGGCACACACATTGCCTCTGTTACTTGTTGTTCAGCAAACTTTTGTTGGCCTATCCAGTGACTTAGATCAAAATAACCTTTATGTTTCTTTTACATCTACATAAATGGATGGTAAGTTCAAGGTAGTCTATGCTGAAGCCTTTAAGTTGTACTAAATTGATTCCACCTGGCGGCATTCCCCTCCCCCGCAAAGTTGTCCTTCAGCTATATAATCTACTTTATGGAAAAAGATATGGATGTATTTTCATAGTAACATCACAGATGGAAGAACTTGGCTTCAACATATTCACATGCTGAGCCCATATATTAAAGAACCGAATACTCTTAGATTACATTCCCACTTTAAAGATTTTGCTTACCAAAAATATGAAGGATGGTCATTTTAAATGAAAGTTTAAAGATGAAAGGAAAAATTCCATAATGTTCACTGAGTTTTGGGAATGGTATATACGAGTTTAGCTCCAGGCACCTCCTATGGGGGGCCTTTCTTTCCACTCTAAGTTGTTATAATATACTTGACTTTTCAAAGAACTTTCTGCTGATATCATCTCCTGTAATTTTCTTAATATAACAACCCTGTGAGCTGAGTACCTTTGTCCCCATTTTAAAGATGAGAGAACTGAGTCCCACTAAAGGTTAAGTGATGTGCCAACACAGCTGGCAAGCGTTAAGCTCACATCAGAACATAAAGTAAATTGTGTATATCTCAAAATTAAAGTTTTGGCGAAACTGGCTGAACTATCAGATTTCTTTCTTTATTTTTTTTTTACAGCAGCACCAATTATTTAAATGATGAGGTGGAAATGATAGCAAGACCACAAATGTGGGAGATCATTTCACAACTTGCTCCATGTTCTTATATTTACTCAGTTCTTGGCTTTATGACTGTCTTCATTTACTAAAGTGAGCAACAACTGACATGGCTTACACACACACACATATACACGTACTAGCTGTGTGGCCCTGGGCAAGTCACTTAATCTTGATTGCCTCACAGAATAAGAATAATTGTTCTGGCAATTAGCTTTGGGTATGGGATGCCCCAGCCCAAATAGGCATTGTGTCAGCCAAAACTCTCCTGACAGTCACTTCAGATAAAATTCAGGCTCTTCTTCCCAGACCACAGTGATATTTGTGGATGCCATTCAAATTTCTAATATTTAAAGGGAAAATAGATTAACAGCCTTACAGCAAACGACCTAGTATCCAGGCATAATTCGTATTGATAATGTCACTAGTAGTAATATCTGCATTGATTTTTCAACAGTTTTCAAAGTGTTTTCACACACATCATTCCATTTGAATAATATTTCCTTTGAATCAGTCACACATTCATTCCAATTGAATATTTTATCCATTGTTGTATTATTTTTACTGTGTGTATTTAACAACAAAAACAAAAAAGGTATATAAAATATATAGTAAAATATATACAATCTTCATTCAGTCCTACTAGTTTCTTGTCTCTTGAATTTTCCTCTGTGGCTTTCACTACAATAAAATGAAGAGTCCAGAAGTGATTAAAACATAGTCCTTTTCATACCACTTCTCAAGGATTTTGGAAATTCTTTTTTTGCAATATGCTTGATCTCCATTAAATATGCTTAGAACAATACCTCATTTTTAATTTTCGATGAAGATTGAATAATCTTACAATTCTAATCCTCTGTGCTTCAAATGGAAGGTAATGCTTGAGTTGAGCTTTGAAAAAAATTAATGATTCTAAGAGGCAGCAGAGAGGCAGGAATGCATTCCAAACATGGGGGAAATGAATGAGGACAAACAAGAAGTCTAGTTAGACCACACTATGGGGAAAGGAGCAATATAAACTACGGATGCAAAGGTAAGTTGGAGTCGCCTTATTCCCATTGCAGAACTATTATTTTTATATATTTGTTTGTTTGTTGCAAGGCAATTAAGGTTAAGATACTTGTCCAGGGTCACACAGCAAGTAAGTGCCAAGTGTCTAAGGCTGGGTTTGAACTCAGGTCTTCCTGACTCCAGGGCCGGTGCTCTATTAACGTACAAGGCTTTAATGCTAAACAATCACATTTGTCCTTACCCTAAAACTTAACAAAATACTATGGATATAGTCTGAGCAGGACTATTACCCCTTTATTCCTGGAACCTCTTTCTTTCTTGATACAGCCTACCATCACACCTTTGGACTGCTCCCCAATTACTGAGCACAGGCCACCATCTTTTTTGAAATGAACTGGTTCTAACCATGCCTCCCACCGTCTTGTACTTCAGGCTGAAGTGAGAGACTGAAGCTGTTTGGGGATGATCCTCTAGTTCTATTCTCTTTACTCTCTCATTTAGTGGCCTCATCAGGTCTCCGGGGTTTAAAGATCTTTTTGCAGATGACTCCAAAATCTACAAATCCAGTCTTAGGATAGATATTGGGATAGGAACCCCAGTCATCCCAAGTCTGTTGAACATTTTAAATTGGCTGTCACATTTACATCTTAAATTTAAGTATCCCAAGTAATTCATTTTTGCTCCCACCAAACCTACCCATCTTCTGAACTTTGATGTTTCTCCAGAGGGCACCATATACTTCTAGTCGCCCAGGTTCACAACCTCCTTAACCTTCTCAATCTTTCATCCTAATATTCAATCTTTTGCCAAATCTTCCAATTCCACAACATCTCCCTCTACTCAAGTCTGTTCCCCTCTCCTATTCATCCTCCACACAGCTGACAATGTGATTTTCCTATAAACTCCAGTATTCCTCTGTGATAATGATCCCTAGGATCATATATAACCTTCTCTGTTTGACATTTAAAACTCTCTAAAACCTGGAGGAGACTACATTTCAGGGGTTGAGGGGGAAACATGTACCTTTGGAAAAGGCAGATCAATGAGAAAAGAGAAAGAAGGACCACTGAAGCCATGATCCTCCTTAGGAGATAATATCAAATGCCACAGAAAGTTCAAAGATGATCAGAGCTGCGAAAAAGCCACTGGATCTAGCAATTTAAGATGTCACCAGTGAAATACAGGGGAGGAATTTTAGGGGACTGAAGCCAGACTAAAGGAGTTTCAAAATGTTAACATCTTTTTATTTGGTGCAACAGCATTTGTATGCCTTTACACACATGTTTATACCTGCAACTTTAATGTTATCTTTATAGTAATCACTGTAAACATCTTAGGGAAATTCCAAGTCTGTGATTTATGACATTTGAATGAAAGGTGAGAAATGTTTGTTTTATAAAGTGTCAGTTTTTAAATTGTTTTTCTTAGTAATGACTAAAAAAAAAATGGGACTAGTCAACGTTGAAGGAGTTGTGGGAGGATGAACACACCAGTACAAGGTTGGTAGACGTGAAATATTCTAAATGTTCTGCAAAGAAATTGCCTAAATGTCCATAAACTTTATAATATTGAAATCCCTCTTCTGGGCATATGCCCCAAGGAGGTCCATGATAAAAACACATGCCCCATACCCACCAAAAGATTCACAAGAGGTTAGAAACTGGGAAATGGCTAAAGAAGTTCTGTGATGGGTAGGAAGAATATAGAGAAGCATGGGAGACATATGAACATATGAACAGATCCAAAGTAAGCAGAAACAGGAAAACAAACATACACAAAGAATAATAACAACATTAATTTTTTTAAAAAAATCATAACTGAAACAACACCAAATGATGATCTTGCCCCCAAATAAAACACAGGAGAAGGTACATTCCCCTCATTTTTGCAAAATTAAAGAACTGTGTATGGAATACAGCATAATGAAACACTTTAATGTTAGTTTTACTTAACTTTTTGAATCTTTTTTTATAATTCTTTTGCTATAGGAATTTAAGAGAACAGAAATATATTGGAAAATGTTTATTACTGAAAATTTATCTTTAAATGTTTTGTTCTTGAGATGTTAAAACCTTATTTACTTCCTAAGTTACACTTTGCTACGTCTGGTTTTTTTTAATTTGGTCAATTACCTGATTAAGCCTGTCAAAACCTTCTTGTCCCAAGTAAGAATTAGTGGCTAATAGGAAACTAACAAAATTAATATGAAACAGTCTTGAGCGCTGAGCACTTTTATACACATGAAAAAGACAACATGGCATTAATGATTGGAGGGTTGGTGTTGGAGTCAGAAAAGTGGTTCAGGCATCACCTCTGACACATCCTGGATATGCTATCCTAGGCAAGTCATTTAACTGCTTAATAGGAAATAAAGTACAGAATAGGTGAAGGAAGCTCCCTACATGAATGAAAACAAGGTCTGGATCCCATGGAAAAGCATGACAATCATGACACATGAGCAGCAGCGATGATTTACATTACAACGGGATTGAAAGTGTAAAGACAAAATGTGGATTTGTACACAACAGCATTCAGAATTAGGTCTTCTGGGTGGGTTATGCAGAGTTCAATTCCAACAAGACATTGCCGTATTACAACTGAATAAGCTATTACATTTATTTTTAAAAACACATTAAAAATCTCTTAAAAGTCAAAGTTTTTGTTTTCCAAGCAAACCCTAAAGGACAACACTGAGATTTTTTTTTCCTTTCCTTTTCTCTCTTCTCCGTGATACTGTTTATCATTTCTTGAGCCATGTGGCTCTTGGCATTAAATAAATATTCAGGTAGTTTCCTGATTCATATATTCTGAAATGGATTGTGAGAATTAATATAGAAGGAATGAGATTAGTAACGAATGTTTTAGCATTATTACTTTAAAAATTATTTTATTAGGAATACTGGAAGACCCCTCCAACATGGAAGCAGCAGTATGGTATAATAAAGACTGCTAGACTTTGATTCAGGAAGATCTGAGTTCAAATCTAACCTCTGCTAGGTGCTACCTGTGTGAACTTAGGCAAGTCCTTCAACTTCTCCACTCCTTAGTTTCATCTGTAAAATAAGGAGGATGAACTACATGCACATGATGCACTCTTTCACCTGCTTCATCTATGATAAGGTTCCAAAGGCTGATTAGTTTGCATGGGAAATACGTCTATCTCTCAGATCACAGAGAATTTATCACACCCTCCCCTCCTGCAATAAAACTAAAGTAATCTTGTAAATGCATACTAAACATGGGTGGGAAACATAGGAATGTTCACATAATGTATCTACAGTATCTAAAAGTGACTTTAAACCACACCTAACCATGATGATACAATTATGGCAATAATTGGAAACTTTACAAAATAAATTTTAAAACCTCCCCCTACAATATTTATATATGCTAAAGAGGTCCAAAAGTCAGCCCCCAAAAAACTAAATTTTTTCCAATTTGGAAAAAGAAAAGCACAGTAAGGATCGAAGGGATAATTGACTACTAAAACGTTTGCAATGAATGGATTGTAAGTCAAAAATTGAGTCAGCAGCGACATGGCAATCAGAAAAGCAAGTCTGATCTTAAGTTACAATGAAGGTCATAGAGAATCCAACATGGAAGCAATAGTGCCAGTTCAGTCTGCCCCAGTCAGACAATATCTGAGGAAGATGATTGGAGAATATCCATGAGTGTCTGAACCTCAAGCTCTCCACATATACTGTATACCACTTGTGACTATTACATCGATGAATAGCTTAATGAGGAAACAAAGAGCCATCTGAAAGTATTTTAAGGTCTGTCCTATGGAGGAGGGATTACACTTTCTCACTGAACCCCAGAAGGCAAGAGGTTGAAACTGCAAAGGTGCAATTAAGGCTTAATATAAAAAATAAGTCCTTTAAAAGCTATGAAATCACGTGTGATTGGAGTCATCCATCAGCTTTTCTTTCACTAAGTCTTTTAAGTGAAGCCTGTTGACCCACAGGTTTTACAATAAAAGGAATTTTTTAAAAGACTTATCTATTTCACAAAGTGATGCCAATAACTCTTACTTTTTGAAAAGACAGCTAGAAATTTGAATGAGCAATATTCAAAGTAGTTTGCCACACATACAAGATCATTACCTATAAACATTTCACTGATTTAAACACTTTGGGAGCCAGAGCAGGAAACGGAAGATAAGTAGTTATAAAAAGTCATGATTTTAATTAAGTAAATGGGATTGATTCAATCCCTACAGCTAAGGTCATCTCAAATGACAAAAATTCTTTGAGGGGAAAAAAAAGAAAGGTCAAAAAACAAATAGCAACACACAGCAATAGGTTTCATATCCAAAAAGTGGGACTATTAATTCTAGTCTAAGAGGATAATGTTACCAGTGTCATAAGTTCTAAATTCACACAGCATGAATTTTTATGAGAAAAGGACATTGCCAAAAAACAAATCCTTGAACTGCTAAACCATATTTCAGGATTCATTTAACCTAAGCTGAAACAGATCTAATCCCTTGGTCCCCCAAGAAACATGACTAACTACAGGAGAAAGGCCTGTCATAGATTTAGTCAACTCCTGACAAGGTCAGGGACAGATAACAACATTTAATCATTTTAATACATGAAAAGAAGTTCGATAGATCTGATTCTTTCACAACTCATGATTAGGAAGAAAAGCTTTTGATATCAAGCCTGAAGGATTTTGGTTAATTGTGTTCACAGTGAAGTAAAGCAATACAGTAGACAGAACACCAGATTTAGATTCACAAGAATTTTCATATAAAATGCCAGCTCTTTGAGGATAGGGACTGCTTTCCTTTTGTTCTTGTACATTCAGCCGTTTAGCACAATTGCTGGCATATGATAAGTGCCCAATAAATTTTTGTTCATTGATTAATATGGGCTAGAGCTCTTTGACACTAAGACCTAGAGACTACATGTCCTGTTTCCTCATTTTTTACATTTCAAGTCTACTAAAACTCCACTAAATGGAAGGAACTTAAAATTCTTAATACAAACCAAACCAAAACTAAGTGGACTTCTCAATTTTGACTGATGACACTTCTATCATATTCTTATTTATTTTATAAATATTGGAATAACTTGTACACATCTAAAATGAAAACAAACTAAATGAATGGGAGTTATAAAAGGAACAGTTATTCAGATGATTCAGTTACTTTTCCACCTGAAATATCTAGTTTAATTCTTTGTCTTTAATTCTTTGTTTATAGGTAGCTGGTGCTGCATTGGATAGAGTGCAGGATCCTGGAGTCAGGAAGATCCAGCCTCAGCCACTAAGTAGCTGGGTGACCTTGGACAAGTCACTTAATTTCTTTTTCCCTCATTTTTCTCACCTGTAAAATGAGAATAATAGTGTTTGTTACGAGGATCAAATGATATTTGTAGAAAGGGCTTAGCACTGTGGCTAGCACATAACGGGCATTCTATAAATGCTTACTCTCTCTTCCCCAGTACGAGCAGTATTTTCTGCAGTTTGTTAAGACAAGTCAGAGTTCCTTCCTAACTATCCAATGAATCTCAAGACTATCGCCAACATAAGAGCTGGGGGCGGCCATCAGAATGAGGTGCTGAGTGATGAGACAATGTGTAATATGGGCATGCATTTATATTTTTTACTGAACGTTTATATCATTGATTTTGTCACTAAATTCAATACTTTAACCACTACTCATCAAGTGGTTAATATGTATAAAGCATTATATTAGGTAGCAGTGAAAATATTGTATAAAGCATTATATTTAGTACTAGTGAAAATACTGTATAAAGCATTATATTAGGTACTAGTGAAAATACAGAGGCAATCAGGACATGGTTCCTGTACCAGAGGGGCGATCAATTCTCTTAGAAGTCTGTTTCACCTGCCTTTGCCCAAAGCTATTACCTTTTCCACCCTTCCTTTATTCTCTTCTCTCTAAAATATTTTAGGCTCTGCTGCTACCCGTTCTTTGACCCTGGGCAAATCATGTTAGCCTCGGTTTCACTATCTGCGCTGTCTACAACCACAGTTTTCAAAGTACAGTTCAGATCCAAAGGGATCTGAAGACCTTTTCAGGGGTGCCACTATACCAAACTTGTAATACTAGGATACCATTTACCTATTAAAATAATCTACTTTTTCCAATAACATATATATGTGAAGCCAGATTCTCTTCAAGAGCTTCAACGAAAAGAACCAAAAGAATATTGCAACATATTGAATTCAAGAACAGATGTGAGAATCCAGCTGCCTTCTCCTACCAGACACTGAAGAGATTTGGAAAAAAATCTGTAAAACAGTACCACTCTTCTCATTACACATATTTATGCTAACATGTAATAGGTTTATTATTTTAATGAATAAGTAATTTAAAATATCAGTTTTAATTTATAATGATGATTAAGGGAAAAGGAAAAACTATGTTCTAAAATATTTACAACAGTTCTCTTTGTGGTGGCAAAGAACTAGAAATTTCAGGGATGCCCATCAATTGGGGAATGGCTGAGCTAGCTGTGTATGTGATTATGATGGAATACTACTGTGCTATAAGAAATGATAAGCTAGGGGCAGCTAGATGGTGCAGTGAATGGAGCACCAGCTCTGGAGCTCTGGACCTGAATTCACATCTGACCCCAGACACTGGACACTTACTAGCTATGTGACCTTGGGCAAGTCACTTAACCCCAAATGCTTTGCATTCCCCCCTCCAAAAAAAAATAAGCTCAATCTTAGAAAAATTATGCACAGAATTACATGAAATAATGAAAGCACAATGATAGAATCAAGAGAATATTGTGAACAGTAATAGCAATATTGTTTTAAGAACAAGTCATTTTGACTATAAATAAACAATAAAGACTATGATGGCACTATCTGTATCCAGAGAAAGAATTGATAAATAGAAGAATGTATAAAGTGACTTTTATATTTATCTATAAATATAGACATTTATGTCTAATGGTAGCCCTGGTTGGGGGGGGTGGAGTGAAAAAAGGAAAAAAATTATATAATAACTTTATTACGTATTTAAAGGGGCAGGTTGTACATGATAAGATTTGTAGTTTCATGAGCAATCATGCTATAGAAATGCTTGTTTTATTTCTGAAGTTTAGAATAAAATAATTCTATGTGACAAATATTAATAGATATAACCCACATAAACAAAAATTGGTTTTGTTCCTCAACAGTTTTTAAGAGTGTAAAGGGGTCCTGAAGACCCCTTGAAAGTTTGAAAACCACTGGTGCATAACACAGACTTAAAATGATCAAATGTAATAATTTATGCAAAAGCATTTTATGCAAATTACTTATGGTTTTAAAGTGAACTAATTACTTTTTGCATGGGGTCAGAGGTGATGAGTGAAGAAGTCAAAGTACAAGATAGTTACCACATTCATAAAACAGAATCTTCTATTTAATCTGTGTAAGAATACAGCTTAGAAAAGGAACATATTAATTTTTTTAAAAAATCAGTGCAAAGCACATATAACCTTTATTAGATTACTTGCCTTCTCAATAAGGAGGGGGTGAAAGAGGGTGGGAGAAAATCTGGAACCCAAAATTGTAGAAAATGAAGGTCAAAATTGTTTTTTAGGTAACTGAAAATTTTTTTTAAAAATCAGTGCAAAGAATTACATAGGTCTAAGTGGAAAGAATGGAACCCTGTAACTTTCCCGTTATAATTACTACCCTTAACCCAACCATTTAAATAGCTCAGATTACTTGATCTGTGATGTGAACACAAGCTATTATATGTCCTAGGGATATTGGTTTTCTTCCATCAAGTTTATACTGCTATGGTCAGCTATCTCTGACAGTGATTCAGGTTTCAGGTCATTTTTGATGGGAGGGGAAAAAATGCTCCTTCCACTATCTGTATTTATTTGTAAAATGGGAAGAATAATGGCAGGGGGGTTGTACAGATAAGATATGTAATGCACTTAGCCAAACTTAACTAGCTATTAATGTAATTATTATTAAGATACCTCCCCCTTCTATGCCAAGGTGGGGAATTGGAGGTGTAGGTAGAATACTGCATATGATGTCATACTTTTTCAATATGTTAATTTTGCTGCATTAATATCATACCTTTTCAATGCTAGTTTTGCTGAACTGTTTTTTTCTGTACTTTTTAAAATAAAGGATGGTTCTCCATTGAGGACTGGGGGAAACTGTTAAAGGAAAATAAAAATTATGTAAAAACAAAGATAAAAATTATTTTTTTGAAAAAAACTCAATATTATGTAAGTGTTGACTATTATTTTGAGATCTTGATTGTTACCAAGGATATATTCTTCTTCACGTCCATCTAAAATTTTTAACAAACATACCACCCATGCCTTCTTCAAAACCAATGATATAAATGTCCTAGAGATCTCCTTCCAAGCTGACATCAACATTTTTAATACCTATATTCTTTGGTTCTAGACATTTAATCAATTTGGAATTTACCTAAATGTACTACCTAATCAGTTAATTATTTTTTCCACAGAAGAAAACAATATAATGTTTTCAAATGTTTTGACAAAATTTCAATAAATGACATTTTTAATTTATATGACAAAAATATTTCTGTACCTACAATTTTAGTATATGCTAATAAAATTATGATTTTTATTAATGCTTTTATAAATGATATCAGATTTCAGCCTAATGAGTCCAAATGAATCTAAAACCCCAAATTTGTGGATTATTGAAGTTAACAAAATCTTCTCCTATAAGCCCTAATGAACAAGTAGGGTTTAAGCAAAGTGGTATGCACCAAAGAAAATCTTTACTAGGAAAAATTTTTATATGCATCATAAGTCTCACTATGAAATGGTCCAGGAAAGGGATTTTAAATCTATCAGGGTAAAGTCTCCTGTGCTTGTTAATCTTAATGACAACATAAATCATTTAAACCATTTTAAGACTATTTCCAGAGTCACTGGAACAGAATTGTGCCTGGAGTCACCTCACTACTTTCTTGAAGGTGATTTTCAATGCAATCTTGTGAAACAATTTTTCACTCATCCTCCTAATTGTGTGTGCTTCAGAATCACAAGACTGTAATTTAAAATGCTTACCCTGAAAATACCTATTCTTTGAGACCAGTGCTAAATTGAAACTAGGATACTTGGCATGCTTTTTGGAGGAACAAGACTATAAAAACATCAGAATTTGCATTATATTTCATCAGAGGACCAGCTGAAGTTCAAAGATGTTCATCACCATGATTTGACACCAGGTGATTTTTTTTCCCTGTGACAGCACCTCATGAAGTCATCTACTAAGAGTCAGATGAAGTTACAGATCATTTGAAATAAGTACTTGCTCAATGGAGCCTAGTTCTTAGATTCCTAAGGAGGAAAAGGCAATCCAGAATAAGTACAAGGAATATACACACATAACCATGCATAATCATTGCTGAAAAGAGTCTTAAAGCAATCAGTGTAATCTTTGGCACTTGGAAATATTTTATTAAATATTTCAGGTCCTTCCCCTCCCTTATTTCTTGTCCTATCCTTGGCAGAAATAAAGCAGTTTACAACTATGTAGTCTCCTTCTACTTGAGGTGGTTGTCTGGTGAAGCCAATGGACCCCCCACCTCAGTATAATGCTTTTAAATGCATAAAATATATAGAATTACAGAGGAAACCAGTCATATTGACATAGTTATCAAAATATTAAGGAAAGGGGGAAACGAAATTTACAAACCCCAGATTAAGATCCTCTGTTTTACAGACATGATGTAGTGGACTGAGCACAGGATTTGAGGTTATAGGAACTGGGCTTACCCCCAGATTATCATTTACCTGTCTGATTTTTGATATGACTAATTAACTTCTCTCTGCCTCAGTTTCCGTATCTGTTGGTAATCATGACCTCCGAAAGTCTCTTTTACTTGAGGACTCTGTTCGATGCAATGGCCAACTACCATTCCAGAAGAATGAGGATGAACCACTCTACCTACCTACTGACATAGAGATAATGGGGAGATCTGTTATGCTTCACAATTAATTTGTCACAAGGGTTTTTTTTTTCCTTTTTCAATTTTCCCCCATGGGAGGCACGGGGATATAATCTCATTAACTGAAAAAATAAAATTTAATAATAAACAAACAGCCATTTCTCAGGGGGAATTAGGTCTATTCTGGTTATTCTCAGGACAAACAGGACCTCAGGGGTTTAATTGGGGATAGAACACCAGGGAAGGCAGGATGATTTCTAAGTGTCTGGTTTTTGTTGTTCTTTTTTGGACCCTCTCTAAATTATCTCTTTCCACTCTATTGTCCCATTGTGCAATATAATATAAAAATAGACTTTTTTTTCCAGTAGCATTATTAACTTTGGTATTGACAATATGTTAGATAATGATTGGTTGGTGATGTATAAGTGAATATTTCCCAAGTCAATTTAGACCTGATGTCTTGTCTTCCAGCTCAAGGTCTTATTTTACAGATACTAGATATTTATGCAAGACATATATACACATATATACACATACACTAATATTAATACTAGTATTCACAATAATACTATGCCTATATATATATGCATATATAAAAAACAGCTGAAAGCTGGTCAAATCAAATAATGGACCAATTCAGTAGCAAAGTATTAGACAAGCAGCTTATTTAATTAAATTGACTAATAGTTTGTCTCAATTGATGACTGATGAAGAAAACCAGAGATTTTTATTCCTCCACTGGTTTTTCTAGCAGGCAGCTAAAAGATAATTAAATTGTAATTCTATCTTACTAATTATTACCCAGATCATTAATGAATGTTCCATTATACAACCAAAAATGTTTTTAAAAATTCTACAATTCACAAAGTACTTTTGAAAAATTATTTCATAAATTCTTCACATGAAGGAGAAGAAATAAAACATGCCTTAGATTATGGTAAAGAGGTATATGACAACATCATAAAAGGAAAGGATAAAACCATTGGAACTGAATGTTGTAAAAGGTTAATTCCAAGAGATATGAGAAGATACCTCTTTCTTTTCCTTTGCACAGAAATCCATAAGTGTGAGGTTTTATACACACACACACACACACACACAGATACACACATATATAATGTGAAATTTTTTAAAATGTGGGTTTCTTTCTTGTCTTTTAGTCTTTGTTATAAGGAATAGCACTCTGGTATGATGTACAGTGAGGATGCAGGAGGAAATGGAGTGTTTTAAGAATAAATAAAAGTGCTGATATTTTTGACATTATACATCCTCCCAAACTGAAAGAGAACAGAAGAGAAAAACAGGATTCAAAACACAAAAATGGTTGTGCATTTAAACAGAATAGCTAATTTCTTTTAAACCTTGTATTTTGGAAACATAATCTGAAGTTCACCCTTAGAAAAGATGCATACAAAAAAAGAAATCAAATATATATCATGTTTCTTATGTAACCCTAGAGATTTTGACCTAAGTCAGAGCATTATACTTGGACCCTTTTTCAGAGTGATGCTTTGTGGTCTACATTGAGGACAGCACTAATTAGTGATCCATGTGCCATAAGTAGAACAGATTATAGTCCAAAAAGATCACCTCAGTGTGATGTTAAAACTGTACTTCATGCCCTACCCTATCCTTCTGCATTCATTTCCTGGATGCTTTAATAAAGTATTAAAAAAACTCTTGGGTACTCTGGGAAAGTATGTGAAAGAAAACAAGTTCTGAATCTGGTTAGGTGGGAGATGGACCATGTTGATTTAATGCAAAGGGAATTTTCAAAAGGTCCCTGCTTGAGGTTAGGGAAACAGAAACCAAAATGGCATCACCTACTGAAACAACATGTTTTATCGAGAGAATCAAAACTCCACTCTATGTGTGGGAAATATTTTCTTTGCTAATTATGCATAAACCTCCCTCAACATCCTTGCTTGAGTGACGGGAGATTCCTTTTCCTCACAAAGGCGAACATTTTTATATTACTTTAAAGTTTGACAGGTTTATTCTCTCCTTTGACTCTCACAACAAATATGTGAGATACCTATACATGGTGCTGTTATTCCCATTTTATAGATTAGGAAACTTATGACTCAGCAAAGTTAAGTGATTTGCCCATGGACACACAGTCAGTAGTTATCAAAGGAAGATTTGAATTCACATTTTGACTCCACGCACAACTTCCAGTGCCATACCTAGAACATAAGACAAGTTCTACAGCTCTCACATATAGCAGACCTAGAGTCAAGAAACAAGCACTAAAATGTAGATTCCACAATTTCCTAGCTGTATGGCATTGAAGAAGGCATTTTACTTTTGGGAGCCTTGATGGCTTTATCTTTACAATTAGGATAGTTCTTATATTGTCCACCTTAAAACACTGTCATTAGGATACAACTTTATAATCCTTAAAGCACGATGTAAAATGTGAGTTGTTATTGGCTAGGTACATCTATGTTAGCAGCATGCCTAATCTCCGCTCTCAACTTCTCCACTTTTAGATTCCTGAAAGGCAAGGATCATGCTTTCCCCATTCTCTCTGCCTTCAGAAATCCATACATCCTGATTCCCTAAACAATTTATGAGTGTATCAGTTACAAAAACGATAACTAGCAGCCTGCAGCAGAACTGTGACTGGGGCAGGCTCATCGGTGCGCCTCCTGAAATTTAGAGGGGCTCCTAACAGTATCTTCCATCTTTATGAGACGAAGAAACAAATAAAAATTGCACTTAGTCAACAAAAATAATTAGGTAAAAAAGGAAGCTACCAGGGTGGGCAAAGTGAGCTCCTCTCAGCCCTCAGGACTTGGGGAAAGAAGGGAGCAGCCTTTCTTTCCATCAGTGCCCTGGGATTTCCAAAACTACTTCAAGATGAACTGAGGGTGTACATCATGCCACTTAATCTGATCACTTTTTGTGCTGCTTTTCCCTATGGAAGGAAAAATGGCTAGTTATAGGGCTAAGGTTCTCTTAGTAGGATCAAGAGTGGGGAACCTGTGGTCCTCAAGGCCACATGTGACCTTCTAAGCCCTTGGGTGCAGCCTTTTGGCTGAGTCCAATTTTTACAGAACAAATCCTTCTATTATTAAGTGAATTTGTTCTGTGAAATTTGGATTCAAAGGGCTGCACTTGAGGACCTAGAGGGTTACATGTGGCCTTGAGACCACAGGTTCCCCACTCCTGATCCTACTAAGAGTACTAGTCCTGTAGTAGTATTTGAAATCTGCCTGTATCACTCTCCTAAGCTGCTCTTGTGTTCATTCACTCTACTTTTCATAGCTATCACTGGGTTAAGTAAAGAGTATACAGCTTCAAGCAGTTACTCCCCAGGAGCTGCTGCTTCATACAAAGAAGTCTGTGTTTAGTAGATGAAATAATTGCCCCAGCAAATGAAGTATTTTCTTCTAGTGGGTAATGAAGCAGGTAGTGGAAGAAAGGGAGGGACAGGGAGAAGATGCAGAAAAAATGTCCTGGTAGTCAGTCTCTCCCTGACCCTCTGATATTGTGTAGTTCCGGGGAACAAACCTCCAACAGCACCAACCAAAACAACCTTGGCTGGGTTTAGTTCCTGGAGTTGGAAAATGAGGGGAAAGATTCCAGAAATGGAAGAGTGGGGATGGGAGGGGGAAGAATGCTGAATAGAAATAAAAATTAATTCTTCCCTGTTTAATGCCTTAAAGTCAGACAGGTTGGGTAGGGACTCTGACTATAGTGGCTGGAGGCTGAAAGATGAGACAGTATTCCTGCCTCCCTCACGAAGTTACTTCACTAGGAGACTTGCTTATCCTTAAGAGCATACAGAAAAGAAACTCAAGAAAGGAATTTGTGAATGGGGTACGTATTGACTGGGAAATCTCAAGACAACTGTGACACTATTTCAAATAAACTGACAAAGGTAGCAAAGCACACATCCAACAGGTTTTAAAGGAGCTTTGATCTCCAGAGATTCATTAATAAGGTGTTTCACTTTGCAATTGTGGGTTTTCCTTTAATTTGACAGAATAGGAAGAGATTCTGCAGAGCACACAGAGATAATTTTTATGATTTGATTCTGTTTGAAATTAAAAACTGAAGAGATGTACAATGTTACTATTTTAACCAGGGATAATAGCAAAATTCCCACCAAAAAGAAGCAAACAAAATTGCACTACATTTGCTGAAGAATCACCACTGCTTTGTAGGATTTATGCCCTGAACTGCTTTTACAATTGATTAAATGTCTCTGTGTCATGCCAGCCTACTCCGATGCATGCTAAGCAGGTCTTTTATTCCGAGACCCTCTCACTACTCCAATCT
This sequence comes from Potorous gilbertii, assembly GCA_028658325.1. Taxonomy (NCBI): domain Eukaryota; kingdom Metazoa; phylum Chordata; class Mammalia; order Diprotodontia; family Potoroidae; genus Potorous; species Potorous gilbertii. The sequence continues at coordinate 432,844,482 of CM053770.1, read as the reverse complement.
TGATCAGAGAGCACTCAGCATGAAAGGAAGACTGGATCAGACCAGTAGAATTATGTTAAGTGATGCTATGGGACTTCTAAATGTTTCCTACAAGAAAACCTAAACAAGAAAGTTTCACTTCATACAGATGGTAAGGATTATTTAGTAAAGCTTTTAAACATTTATCCCTGATAACCTAATGAAAATATTATTTTGAAAAATCAACTTACACTTTGTGAATGGTTCATAGAAAAAACTGAAATAAATCCAAATTTATTTTACTTGTGTGCTTGCTAGTTTTTTTTTTTGTTATCCTGTCACTGTCACATCAAACCTAAAAATCTTTTGAATTCTTCTACAGTAAAGGTCTTTTAACATACTTAGAGGTTGGAAAAAGAGACCTAATCTGAACCCATTCTTAACTCCACACTTATGAAAGAATGAGGCATGGGAATGAAAATTAGGAAAGAGTGAAGCAGGAGACTTTTTCTTCCATTAATTAGTAGACATTTTTCTAAGATTTTCGATGGATCCATAATTCCATAGCTGTTTTTCCCCTAGGAGTATAACTATTTCATGCTGACATGTAATCCTATATCTTAGCCTTTTAGTTCATCCCTTTAATTTTACAGACATGGAAACTGAGACCCCAAAAGAGACTCTCTCAAGGTCAAACAGTCAACAAGTCATAGAGCTGAATTTGAATTTAGGTCCCATAACTTCCAAGTACTATGTCAGATACTGTTCTTATGATTCTAAACAAGCAACTTAACCTCTCTGTGTGCTTTGGGTTTCACCAGCTGTAAAGTAAGGTTGACCTTGATGGCCTCTAAAGTCCCTTTCAGTTCTAAATCAAAACCCTAAGATCTTAAATTCACAGTTCTTTCAACAACATGGTGCTTCCTCAACAGTCCCCATCTATTACTTTACATTGCCTTTCTAAAGTTCCCATTCACCAACCCAAATCAGGAGAGAAAGTTTTATCTGAAGTGATAAAAGCGAGAGAGAGAGAGAGAGAGAGAGAGAGAGAGAGATGGAAATTATAAGACAAATAGGAGACTATCCATGATTGAACATCCTTTGGAAAAGCCAAACAATTTGCCATGAGAATTTGCCAGGTCAGCATCATTAATCAGCATCAGCTGTAGGTGTTACCTTATCCAATTGTGAGGCAGGATAAAGAGGAAGGAAGAAGAGGAATGATGACTTACACCCAGCACCATCGCTTTGATCTAGAGTAGCATTTTCTCTGGCCAGGTGGATCGACATTTTAAGTCTTGCAACAAGGGAAGCTGTCCCTCCTGCTACAGTGAATAGCAATGATGGATAGCCTGCTAGATTTGTGGCTACCCTGGAGCTGCTCTGCTACGTTGAAACCATAAAGTGCTTGTGCTGATGAAAGACCTAAGGATGTCTCCTAGATCCAGGGGGAAAAGAGGCAATTTAATGGTATATATTATCATAAGCAGCATTAGGAAATAATCTTGAAATTTTGCTTTTAAAGAGATACTGATTATATGTTGGTAGCATGTCTTTCCCCAGGCCATCTTCTACTTAGCTCTCAAAAGGATTCTTCTAAGGTGCAGGATATCATCATGTCAACAAGCTCCATTGGCTCTTTCACCTCTAGGATCAGACATAAACTCCTCTGGCATTCAAAGCCCTTCATAACCTCCTCTCCCTTCCCCACTCCACTTTTTCAGTCTTCTTGTACCTTATGCCCTCTGGGCACTCTGCAATCCAGTGACACTGGCTTCTTTACTGTCCCTGCTCTGGGCACCTTTACTGGCTATCTGCCGTTCCTGAAAATCTTTCCCTCTTTATCTCTACTCCTAGTTCCCTTCAAGTCCCACTTTTCCTAATTCCCCTTAATTCTACTATCTTTCATCTGTTGATTATTTCCAATTTATCCCGTATATACCTAGTTTCTACATAGTTGTTTGCATATTATCTCTCCCTTCAGACTAAGAGCTCCTTGAGAACATGGACCGTCTTTTGCTTTTCTTTGGGCTTAACAATGCCTGACATACAGTAAGCATTTAATCAATGTTTAACGACTGACCTATTTGAAAAAGTGCAAACTTAGGCAAAGTTTTATCCAAGCCACTAAGACACACATATGCTAGTTATCTTTTTAGCTAAGTGGTTAAGAAAAATAATAACTCTGCTTACGTACTAGAAATATTTGTGAGTTAAGCACTTCCAAGCATGAGCTAACATATAACATCTATCAGCAAAACCTCACAAGAGAGAGACAAGGACCATCTGTGAGGGTTTCTTTTCCTCTCTAGCCCTGACTAAACCACATGAAAAATAAAAATTCTCTAAGGGCAGTACACCTTTTCATAACCTTATTTATAGCAAAGTGATCATTCTTTCCCATTTGTCTCATCTTAGCCTTCTTAGGTTCAAATTTAATCTAGTACTACAAAGTTTATGAAAGTAACGAAGATAAAAAAAAGGCTCTTTCTTCTTTTTCTCATTATAAAGTCATAAAACCAATCAGCATACACACAAACACACACATTCACATTCAAATTTTAACTATAAGAGAAAGGCGACTCAAGAAAAGGAATTCAGATATGTACAAGACACAAATCTCCATCTAAAGAGAAAAATAAATAATTGCCACAATGATAATGTTTATCTCTAGTCTTATTGGAGGTTGATGGGGCTATAAAGACTATCTAATTTATCCCATTGGCCAGCCTTTGCTAATTAACTCCAGTGCTTAATTAATTCAATCCTTCTCCTTTTCACCTACAGCCAAGTCAAAAATGAACATTTTTAATAGCAGTATTTATTATTAGAATAATGAAGGTCAACTTCAGAGGCAAGTCTCATATTCTTAAACACTTGATGAAATTCTGGGATAGGGAGAGTGCAAGGGAATATGCGATATACCCCCAGGGAAAAGGCTTGGTGGAGAAAATAAGCCTATTATCTTACTCCTAAAATGGCACTATGTCATAAATGTTATTGATCCCTATACACTTCAGCTAATTTTTTTAAAGTTATGATTAGCATTGAAATTCTAACAAAAATCCTTTTTTCAGATTGTTTTGTAACACTATGTTCTATGGAAAACTTACCTTTATATGACCCACAGACACTAGGGTTGTACCTCCTACATATAGACTCCTAGGGTCAGAGTATTTAGAACTGGAAAGAATCTTCTCATCCTTTTGGTCCATTTTATTTTACAGACAAGGAAAGTGGGTCTTAGAAATGAAGTGACTATTTTAAGGAAGAGCATAAGAACCAAATGATAGACATTTATAGAAGTAAGATTATATTCATAACTGTTGTTAATAAACTATATTCCTAAACCATGGTAAATTTTATTCATGCTTCAGGAATGCAAGTTCTAAGGGGTTGATTTTTCTGGTCAAATGAGAGCTAACTTTTTTTTTTTTGAGAGGCAATCAGGCTTAACTGATTTGCTCAGGGTCACACAGCTAATGAGTATCTCAGTCAAGGTTTGAACTCAGGTCCTAACTCCAGGGCTAGTGCTTTATCCACTGTGACACCTAGCTGCCCAACTCTTTGAAGTCCAGATATAATGCTGAAGATATTTCCAAATGTGTTTTTAAATCTTAGCATCCTTCTGAATAGCTATTCTCAAAAATCCCAAGGTGGACAAAATCAGGGGGATCAGGAAGAATCTATCCTTAACCCTAGTAAGGTCTTGCTATGGGCTCATTTACTTGGCATTTGTCTCTCATATAAAGTTAAATTACAAAATGATAAAGATTCTGAATATTATGAAGTTTGAGTTCATGGTAGTTTCACCATTTTCAAATGCCTCTAGGGCATTCAGAAATCTGGATGGAGAGAGTGCAAAAAGAGCATAGAATGATCCTTCCCCTGTGAAGGAAGAAAGCATTTACAACAAATTTTCAGTAACTAATTTGACTCAAAGTCCAATTTTCCATTAAAAGCAAAAAGCCATTAACCCAGCCTACAAATCATAAATTACAAATGTCAAAAATAGCTTTTAGAGCTACCAAGTACTCTAGTAAATTTGTAGCGGTGATGTCAAGGCTAATCTACCTTCTATCTTTTAGCTTCATCAGCAATATTGCAGGCTATGCCTAGTTCTCTAACACCAACAGAATTCTCTTCTCATTCGCCAAAAGGAGCAAATACATCTTAGAGCTGGGAAATTTACTCTGCACAAAAACCATTACTTTGGAACTGGGTATCAAAGAGAAAACGTGATTCATCAGTGTTGATCTCACACCCAACATAAAATAAATTTTCAGGAATGTTAATAATAGAAAGCACAGTGCCTGAAAGTTATGGTAATTACTCAAATGACACCTTTTGAGGAAAAAGGCAAAATGACTTGGTAAAGGTCATGAAACCCAGATTCCAATCCTGGACATTTCACCTGAATAATCTTCCTTCCTTTTTCTGGGTTTTACTTGCCTCATCTGTAACATATACTATATTAACTACGCTGTACTATACTAACTCTGAAGTCTTTTCTAACTCTTAAATCTATGTCCCTATATATGTAAGAAGTTCTGTCCTAACTAACCTCTCTGTCACTAGCTAGTTACTGGTCAGATGGCTTGGCCGCTCTGGACCACAATCCCTTAAGCAAACTATAGATCTATAGCACTATTCCTATAATGAATTATCCTATCAATGAGTCATTCTTAAAATGACTACTGGTTAAAGAGGAGGAAAAAAAGATTTTCATCTCAGCAGGATGCTAGAATTAGCATAATAGAAGTACACAATGAATCACACAGTGAAGTTTTTCCTTCTCTGGATCACAACTGGCATGAAGAAAGAGGTTTCATATGTATGGGAATATTTGCCAAGTACTTAGAGGAAATGATTTGCTTTATTTACGGCAAATACAAACTTATCTAGAGAACTAGAAAGCAAATTCTTTGGCTTTCTATATCAGCTAATAAAAGACTAGAGAAAATACTTTACCCAAATTTAATCAAATTTTATTTTCTTATTTTCAAATGAATCCTCTTTTCTGCATGACAGTGATTTTTTTTTTTCTGTGAAGAGATAATGATGGGCATTTTAAAGGCCAGTAAATTTCTCCGTTATTTTTTTCTCCTAATGAAAAGTCGCTTATCTTTTCTGTAAACCACCCTTTTAAGAATGTCAAGCTCTTTGGTAATTAGTGACTTAGAACACAATCATATATAATACGGATTGCTGTTCTCCAAGAAGTGCATAATCACTCCAGGCAAGAGGTAGGGGGAGAAAAAGCATAACATATTCTATGTGCATTACTGCCATCTCACACAATGAATATATGGTATCTAGTCATATCTGATGATACAAAGATACAGTCCAGAGGGTCCTAGAGTTTTCATTAAGAGCTTAGGAAATGTACTATCATGCTTTAATAATGCTAGTATTTAATCTTTTTTGGAAATAGAGACCATGAGATAACATGATGAACAGTGTGATTTTAACTTTTCATAAGTTTATATTTCTATTAGATTGGCTTAATTTGATTTCTTTGTCCCAGTAAGTGGAGATAAACCTTTTCAACCTCTGTGCTCCATCCTATCCCATACTATCCTCAAACTGGCATCTTTGGATATTTTTTAGGTCTTTTTCTTTCCAATGTATAAAACATCCAGTCTTGAGGGGAAAAATTTGCTGAATTCTTAGGATACTAACTTCTCTCCTTCCTATTCACTGACAAATGGCAACTATGTTTTACCTACCTATTCCCTTCTTGATTTCTGCAGTTGGAAGTGTCTTCTCCCACTCTATTGTAAATGCACTGTTAACTAAAAACTATCAATGTCTGAAACCAGCAGCTTACACCCCGCCCCATACTTGTCCACCTGTCACATGACAATCTATGTCTCATCTAACACCAGAAAACTTTGACAGTTATTACATCCCTTTAAAAACAGATTTTGTTCTTCGGTGTATTGTACATACAGAAAATCTAAGAGAGGGCCACTTTCCCTCTCTAATTTTGGCTTCTTTGATACTCCATTACTGTTTCTGTCTCTCTTAGCAGTGCTTCTTAATACCTCTCACTAAACCACAATTGTGAATGCTTTCCAGTCCTCGGCTCTTCTCACTTATTTTCCCACTGTCAATGCATCAGCTCTGGCCTCTTAAACTTGCATCTCTCTAGCTCTGAACTCCTGAAAATGAGTTGAGTGTTTTCAAATGTCTACTGGGAGAGCAGATGATGAAATGAAGCTTCCTCCTTTCATCAGAAAGAGGGGGATATGTAAAGGTGGATGGATGCTGAACTTGCGGTCAGGAAGACATGAGATTGACTTCTGGCTCAGACACTAACTAATTGTGTGACCCTCAAACCTCTCTTAACCTGTTTCACCTGTAAAATGGGGAAAATAATAATTACCTCAACCCTATAGGGTATTAGATATTTCCATGAAGGTCTGAAGTAACAACAGTACAAATTTGCTTAAATTAAAATCTTTCCCCACCCCTACCCCAAAATGACTAAACAATATTTCAGTTTTTATTCTTCTAGATATTCAGATTCCAAACATCAGGCACCTTTGATGACTCATTTTTGTCCTTTATTTTTCTATAAGATATATATTTTTTTCTAAAAGGACTCAATAGGAGACATATGTATGCTATATGTGTTTTCACAAACACATGAACATATATGCACACACGTATTTACATGGTGTCCCCGGAGTCTTAGTGAAGTTAAGCTTTAATAGCTTAAAACTACACTAAGACTTGGGGGGTACCTTATAATAAATCCTTTTAGAAGAACATTGAGAAGGAAAAACTGTCGCCATCTCTCTGCTTGAGTCAAAATCTTCAACATCTTCCATATACGTCACTACAGTCACATCCTGAACTCCTGTCTTTCCTATGAATCCATCCCACACACCACCCTGAACAACCCTTTCAACATCACCTCCCTATTCCTCTAATCAGAGTTTGAGTGACTCTGCACTGACTAAAGAAAATCAAACTTAAACTCCTTAAAAGACTGATCCCAGCATAATTTTTCCAATCTTCTTCCGCTACTCTTCTGCATGAATCCTCTGCTTTAGCTAGAGTAGTTGAATCACTGTCCTAGAAAACAGATTACATACATTCCTTACTTTACCTTTCATGCCAAGAGTTCCAAAACAGGGCTAGGATGTGCTGAGGCAAAACTAAGAATGAGATAAGGGGGCAAGTACAGCAGGAAATCTGACATAGGCTAGAGGGTACCTGGAACTGGTAAATGAGATATAAAGCAAGAAGGATTGGGACAGAGTGGAGTTAAGGGGATTGAGGAAGAGAAAAACCCGAGAAAAATAAATACTAGAATCAAGGTAAGGCAATGGGCTAGAAAACCAGGCTACAGATAAGGAATCAGTGAGGCAACTCCTCTCCCTAAAAGGAATATATAAGAGTTTGAGATAGAAGCAAATTCTAGACTAAGGTACAGATGACTGAAACAGGAGAACTCCTGATAAGAAACACCAAACAGCATAACCTGATTATCAGAGAAAGTATCAGGTCAAAAAATAAAGACATGATCCAGTTGTCACCTTCGGTCATTTATCCTTTCACTGCCCTCCATGTTGCTGGTCTATATTCCACCCATTTTTCTTCTTTAGCATTTAATTTTTTTAAACAAAAATCTATTTTCTCATTCCCTTTCTTCCCAGTGAAAAAAGAAAGCAAAAATAAAAGCCAAAAAATATTCTTAACCCTTCCTGTGATGCTCACCTCAAACTTACCTCTACCCAGAAAGCTTTTTCTGATTACTCCAGCCCGTATCTGTTTATCCCCCTCTGAATTCCTAAAGAACCTGATTATTATTCATTCATTTGGCACCATTTCCAAATCTCTATTCTGCCCTTCCAATACCACTCATTAAATACTACTCATTAAATTGAGTCCTGCTTTGAATCATATTTCTACTTTTCTGCTTTTTTGTTTTTCATAAAGCTGACAAAATTAATAATGGTTTTGTGCTTCAGTATCTGATTTGTTGTGATGCCCTGGACTATACTGTTGATGGGGTTTTCTTGGCAAAGACAATGAAGGAGTTTGCCATTTCCTTCTCCAGTGGATCAAGGAAAAATTAAATGACTTGCCCAGAGTCACACAGCTAGTATCTGAGGTCAGAATTGAACTCACCAGGTTCTGACACCAGGTCCTGCATTCTATTCACTGGACCACCTAGCAGCTTCCTAATAATAGTTACCATTTATATGTGTCTTTGTGGTTTGCAAAGTGCTTTACATGTTATCTTATTTAATATAACAATCTTGTGAGGCAGGTGTTTATTACTATCCCATTTTGCAGATGAAGAAACTGAGGCTGAGAGAAGTTAAGTGACTTGCTCAAGGTCATCAGTATTAAGTGTCTGAGCCAGGGTTTAAAAATAAATCTTGTCGATTCTAAGGCCTGCACTCTCCACTGTACCACCTCTGACCATCAGATTACTCTACTTGGCATCTTGTCCCCTGACATTCTAACGTATCCCACCTGCCAAATCCCAAACAAAGAATTTCTTTTTCTTCTAAATATTATCTCAACATGGCCTCTCTCCTTAGTAGGCTCCCTAGCCTTTATGGGAAGGAAGGTTTCTTCTTGACACTCTTACCCTTCCCTAACCCTGACCCAAAAGGAAGTGGTAGAAAAGGAAAAATGGTAAATCCCCCCATAGCTCCCACTGATATTTGTTTCCTCTTGGTTACTACTACTTCTCTTTCCTGCCTCAAGTTTCTCATTTCTTGAGCCATGGATACCAATAGATTTCCTGTTATCTCAGAGATCACTTTTTTTCCCTGAATATGAATATATGGCTCATAGAAATTTCAAAATTCAAAAAAGTCCCATGATATTAACTCAGGTAATTGAATTAAGTAATTCTGTATCAGTCAAGGGGAAACTAATGTCTTATTATATAAGCATAAAGTTATCATAAGGAAATAAAGTATGATTCCTCTACATGGTAAACATTGTAGCTTCTTAAACCTAATAGGGCTACAGAAATATGAACTACCATTTTTAAGATACTATAATAAAGAAGATAAAACTCAGGAGGTGAATTTTATGAATTCTATTCATGGGTTTTCATATAGAATATAGTGTACAGAATGAAAATAACTTAATATTGTTTAGCCACATGAAACAATATTGTCCAAAATGTTAGAACAAAAAGAACTCAAGTATTCTAAGTCACTACAGAAGTGAATGAGTACCTTCCCTTTGTGTACAATGGGTACAAAAGGGAAGCTCTCCACTTTAATGTATGAAATCTCTATTTAACAAGTAAATTTTTTTTCTTGATTCATATATTTTGAAAAACAATTGTCCATTTCAAATAAGATATAAGAAGGGATAGGGAAAAAGGATTTACCCAGGCTAAATATTTTCTCCTGTCATAAAACTTTGTCTTATGTTTCCTTGTCCCTTGTTGACCAATAGAAGGGTCAGGCTTCTTGTCCCCCACTCCATGCAAAACTAATAACTAATTTAATTTATGTATTAGCTAGTAGATGCTTGATAAAGGTGAAGAATGATTTAAATGCCTCTGCCCCCGCCCATATACAATACAAAACATTTACTTTTAAATTTTGTTCCCACTATTATATTTAGCACAGAGCTGGCTGCATTGCAAGCACTTGCTCAATACTTTTCCATATATTCATGAGGTTAAAAATATGGAAAAAATCAAACTCATTAAAGACAAATGACTACCTAACTCCATCTAATTGAAAAATGAATAAAAAATGGAGGATTCTTTCCCCCCAAGGTCTGGTAAAATATGCTATAAAAAAAAAGGGTCTAAAATATGAGACTGATTCTCATATTTATTTAGAAGTATATGTAATATTTTGATGATTAAGCACACATGCTTTGATGACATGCTCCTAGGACACACAACACTGACAAAAGACCTGACAAATTTCTTGCAATCCCATCAATGGATAATCATGACCAGATATTCCCAGACTAGTTCAATATGCCACTACTGCCACTTATGTTCCAACTGCAAGAAACCCACCTTTATACAACTGCAGAAGTAGGTGCCTCCAAGAAGGGAAGGATTCATTTTCTTCTTTTTTCTTCAAGATATTTGAAATGTAATTTTGAGGACTAAGTGATTAAAACCAGTACATCTACATATAAAGATATATATGTGTGTATATATATATATATAAAGATATATAGAATTTTAATAGAATAATTCAGAATGCATACCTGTGAAAAGTATTACCAAAAAAAAAATTGACTGGCACTTTGACCATTCCTTCCCCCAATAAAACAAAGAAAAAGAGCTTTGATTAAATAAGGAAAGACTAAGAAAAGATAGCTTCATTTAAAAATTAATTAAATCCTATTGGGTCATGTAATCTCTTTAGAACAACAAAGCAGATATCAAGATTTCCTACAGATTTTTAGGAAATTTCTTACACTACAACTGTACCTTCCTGGAAAATAACAAAGGACTAAAAAGTTATTGAGATTCTTGGATCTTCTGGTGCGCTGCGTTCCTGGAGCCACTCCCAGACTGTCCTTTTCTTTGTGTGATGTTCTGCATAGACTATGTCCACTGGGAGGTTGCTCTGCAGACACAGCAAGTCATATTAAAGAGCAAAGCGTCAGTGTGGAAACAGCATCCCTTTACCTTCTCTAATACTGCTGACTAAAGACAGAGCTTAATCACAGGATCTTTTACAGGCCAACTGTAAAGCACTAATCAAAAATAAGAATAAAATTATTTATTTGAGACAAAGCAAAAATTTTGAGAGTGATTGGGGATAAACTCTTGATAAAGATGGGGGAAAAATTTTCCAGACTAATTATCTTCTCTTATTTAAAAAAAAAAGTTTATATTTCCTTATTTTTTGTTGATCAATAAAATTAGGGGTTGGGCATCTTGCCCCCTATGTAAAAAATTAAAGAGTTTATTAATTTTGTAACAATATTTTCACATTGTCTTTTTTTAAAAAAAATACAGCCAAGAATAGTTAATATAGTTGATCTCTAAGTTGAGAGGCTAAAGAAAGCCTTCTAATTCTCAAAGAATCTGTGATTTTAAGCATTGTATTGGTCATTCTAAGTCAGCAGTTCTCATTTTTTTTGGTCTCAGGGTGCTTTTAAAATATTAAAAATTGTAACGCTAAAGAGATTGTTCTCTGTGCAAAATTATCAATATTTACCATATTAAAATTAATTTCTTAGTCACATATTAATTCATTTTAAAGTAACAAGAATAAACCATTACATGGTTTAACATAACAACATATTTTTTGTGTGAAAAATAACTACATTTTCCAAAACAAAAAGAATTTAGAAAGAGTGACATCATTTTCCTTTCTCCCCCCTACCCCAATCTCTTTAATGACTGACAATGGAAGACAGTGGAATTCTCATTTATGCTTGTGATTTTAAAATGTTGTGGTGTTGTTTTGGTTAAAGCAGATAAAGAAGATCTGACCTCCCACAGACACGTAGGTGGAAAATAGAGCAAGATTTTAATAGGCAAATATTCTAGTATTATCAAAAAGATAGTTTTGAGCCTACAAAATAATCACGTGAAAAGACAAGCTGACCACCCTTTTGAGAACCACTTCTCTAAACCATTATGAATATAATAAATAACCTATTCTGTTTAAGTGGAAGGCGATGTTTGGTACCCCCATTCCTGGAGGAAGGAGAAGGATTTTTTCCCACCCACCATCGTCTGTGATGGCTTAGATTATAAAGTCACCCTATTTCTAATCATCATCAGGTGCTGAAACATGAATTAAAATCCCATCTCCTAGAGGAAGCCTTTTCTAACTGTAGCTTATTCTTACATTATTGTCCCCCATTAGATTTGTGAGTTCCTTTGAGGGTCTGAACTGTCTTATATATTTTTTTGTATGCCCAGTCCTTAACACAATGCCTGACACATAGTAGGTACTTAACAAATGGTTAGTGACTGATTTCTTGGTCTATACTGTTTCTCTCTAAAGATTGTCTCTGAATCTGTGCTACATTGAATCTTGAATTACTTTCCGATTACTTTCCAGTTAACCTATCACAGTCACTGCCTGGGAATGGCAGGAACATTTATTATTTACATGTCCTACCCCAGAGCTGTGTTATAAGGCACATTGTTTCAACACTAGACAACTGCCTGTGTTCTCGGACCTCATAGTTTATAACCAAACTTACTTGCTATCTCCTTGTGCACCCTTATAACAGCTGGTCCCTATGTGAGGAATGACATCTCTTTTAGAATCTCTAGCTTTCTCCAAAACTCAGTTCAAGTGATTACTACACACCAGCTCCTTCCTACATGACTTTGTGTCTCCCTGAAATTATTTAACATGCAACCTTTTTTATAATACCTTTTGTATTTACTTACATATGTACATACTGTTTCCTTTGATGTAATGCAAACTCCTTGTTTCTGTATGTGTTTCAGCACCAAGCAAGGCCCTATAGATAGTAGAAACTTAATAAATGTCTTATTTATTTGATTTACACTTTAAATGGCAAACAATTATATTGAACCTTCAGTTTAATATATGTGTGTGTGTGTATAGCTGTTCCATATCCTATTGTGCAACTTGAATCCATATATAAGCAGAGATTTAGAAATGTGATTCCTTGCATGCAAAGGACCCTTTACCCATCATTGTCTATTAGAATTACATAAAGGTAAAAAAGCCTGACTCTGGAATCAATTATCCTTGATTGATGTCTTCACATCTTAAATACTGACTCACTCATTTCACTAATGTAAGTAATGTAATGTATCACAGGAAAAATAACAGCACCTTATTGTCTACATTTGACTAAAGATTAAGTTTAAGATTGTTATATTTATTCATATATTATATTTATGTTATGTAATTGTAGCATATTATAATTAATGTATAATTATACATATAGTGTACATAATATCCATAATTATATATATGTAATATATTTAATACAGTATTTAATATTTAAATGTAGCAGTGGCTAATACTACTGTGAAAATTTAATATTCATACCAGGCCACATGGTGTTAAAGCTGGAAAAGATTTTTAGGAGACTTTTAGATCTAATCTTTTGAAAAATTTCTTGCAATCCCACCAATGGATAATCATGACCAGATATTCCCAGACTAGTTCATTTTCTTCTTTTTTCTTCAAGATATTTTAAAGGTAATTTGGGGACTAAACCTCCTCAGTTCACCTTTTTTCTCCTAAGTCCCAGAGATCTGAAGAACCAGCTCACCACAAGTAACTATAGGATGGAGACAAGACAGGATCTACTGTTCTTACCACTCTCTCCAATTGCCAGCATTTAGCCCTTCTTCCTCTCATTCTGCACTCCTGGGTGCATCACTCCCCCCACTCCTCTAACTCCACCATCAATCCCAATTTTTTCCCATTTCAAACTTAGGCTTAACTTTGTAAGGAAAGCCTTCCATGATCCTCTGAACTGGAACTCTTCTCTCACAGTACTTACTTGGTTTGAACTTCCTGCATTCTGTCTGGTATTATATAATTATGTGTGTACATGTCCAAAGAGCCATATTAAATTGAGAAAAGAGGCTATGTCAGTTCATGTTTGTATCCCTAGTCCCAAGAGCTAACTGAGGAAGCAACTTTTGGAAAACAATCTGTACTATACAACACTTTTAAAAACAAATATAGTATAGCATAGTAAGAGAGATGTGTTTATTCTGCCATCTGGGCTACTACTTATGAAAGAGACTTCATCTGGTCTACTACTTGTGAAAAAGCCTTGGTTAGAAAGTAGTTTAACGTTGAGAAAACACATTTTTCTTTTATTTGTAGAGGTGGAGGGAAAATGAGTATGAAACATTGCCTATACTTTTAGAAAGGGTTGATGTTGGTTGGCTGAATTATTTCTTTTAAAATATTTGTTACAAGGGGAAGGGAAGGTAGAGGGAATGGAAAACAGGGAGGAATATATTCAGGAATAAAGATGATGTTTAAAAAACGCCACCAAAAATATTGAAAAATCAAGGTTTTAAAAAGACAATATTCCATTGTCTTTCTACAAAAGATTCTTTCTGTATGTGCCCAAAGATACATCTTTTAAAATGATTCTACAAATCTTTCTATAAAACAAAAGTCATTCTGTAACTTCCATACGTTTAGAAATTCAGAAAAATATTTTCTGTCAAGGAAGATATGAATTTCTACATCAATGCTAACCCAAACTGAAATTGAAAGTTATTATTCCCTACTGAAAATTTTTCTTAAGGCATATATTCCTCCTTGGTTAGTCCTTATATCAAGATTTTGTAGGCGATTTTTTGAAAAAATTATTACACATATGATATATATTTATATAAATTTTCATTATCAGTTTTAGAACTGCACAATTGGTTCCTCATTTTCTTTACTTCTGAAAACATACATATACTTTTATTAAATTTTCACCTTTGCCATACAAATATTTTTTTAAATATAAAACTTTTCAGACAATAAAACTGATGCAAGGAATTCTTATTCAAGATAGCAACTCAAATATTCCCATATCATCTTGTATTATCAGATTAGCTAGACTGATTTTATGGTTTTTATCTCTAAAATGGCAAGCCCTGTAGAATATATTAGTAACAAATGATGAAAGTAGCAAACCACTAGAAATACACTAAATTCAAAATAAAGAATACTCCCATCCATGGGAAGGAAAAAAATTCTGCCACAAATATAGCCCCAGGTACAATTCTCCTCAACTGAAATCATTAGTAAAACACATCCCAATAAATTTACTAACTTTTATTTCTTTGCTTTTGTTCCAAAACTGTACAATAGCAGGACAATAGCTTTTTTTTTTTTTAAAGTAAGGACCATCAACACGATTAGGATTAGCCTTTTTGCTAGGCAAGTGTACAATAAGGGTGGCATTGCCTATAGGTCTGTTTGTGAAACGAGTTCATCTCTATCAATGTATTAGTTTTTAGTTATTCACAATCTTAGAAAGGGTCTTCATAGGACATAAGAGAACTGAATTATCATAAATTCCAAGGGAGCAGGAAATAAATGGGCCAGTCATGCTCTTGAAGACATCTGGCTATATCACTGATAAGCCTAAAGTTTGTTGTAGGTTTTTTCATTTGTTTTTTAAAGCCATTGGTATGAGATAAGTTTTTTTTTTGTACCCAGAATAAGCTGCATAAAACAAGGCCTTCATTAAGATGGGGAGGAGTGAGGAAAAAACCAAAATATTTGAGACTCCTGATAGGAAAGATCCTATGGGATGGAAAGGTATAAGGAAATCTCTATCTGGTAGCTTTCTATTTTAACTGAAGTGTTAAGTTAATTTGCTGTTAAGTTTAGTTCTTTCTATATTGCCATGGGACTGAAAATACCATGACGACACCTTTTCTAAGTGTTGGCTTCCTGGCAAAAATCCAATTGTATCAAACTCTTAAGGTTAAAATTTAGATTTTACTTTAAGGAAAATAAAATTAAGGAAAAGTGCCAGGTTGTTTAGAATGAATCTGCCTTTGACTTAGAGATCTTCTATTTAGCCATATCTAAGTGGATTTTTTCAAAAATCTGCATGATACATAGAGCTTGAACATTATTTTGATCATTAAATAAAAATGACATTCATTTTTTTCCTCATTCAGTTCTCAAAGAACAGATTCCCATCTACCACTACCATCAGTGGTAGTCAGACTTACATGCAAAAAGAAGAAAAGACTACAAAGTAAGTATGGAGAACATGACAAATTTACAGTAATCTAAACTTTAAGAGATGCTTGTATTTCTGTCTTGGTCAAGTTACTGCTATCCATACTTAAAGCTAAGGCATATTTCTCTGCTAGAAGAGGGCAATTTGTTAAGTTAAAAAAAAGGAGTGTTAAAAGGAGTTAAAAATGGAGTATTCCTTTTTATAAAAAGCACTTTAATGTGAAAGCACATAGAAAGTATTTGAAGAGGCAGGGAGAATCTAGCACTCATCTGTGCTTGAGGGTTGGAGAGTGGCAAAATGTGATGAGAAAGGGTAAAAAGAACTACTGAATATATAGAGCTAAGAAACAGATATGTGACCCTTTCCAAAGAGAAGAGAGCAGAACTTCTAAGGATGTAGAAACCCCAAGAAAAAGGATGTACTCTTGTCAGGTTAAAGATTACTGCAAAGTTAGTAGTTTCTGGGCCTACAGGAGCAGCTATTTGTTTACCTGACAATAGAAGTCTGCCATCTTCCCTGGAATATGTATCAAAAAGGCATGACTGAGAGACTCCCACAGCCTACAAACACAATGACTATCCTGATGACTCATGTGGGCACATATGTTACCTCTACTAGAAACAAGCAAGAAAACACTGTTTAAGATCATCAGGTCTTGGGCAAGAAACTTAAGACCTCAAGACAATGGTTCTCACACTTTTGTTTTTCAGTGTACAGCAAACATTCAGTGCAGGTGACAACATCATAAGGGAGTTGAGTCTTCCTTCCAATAAGAACAGCCATTTTTTGTTGAATTCTTTGTGGGCATTTTGAGATTACTATGCAAGTTTTGTTTGTTTTGAGAATGCTAGACCTACCATATTGTACATGCTGGATAAAGAAAAGTTATATTAAATGAACAATATCTACATTATACCTGGAATAACAACATCCAAACATTCAAAATTTTGTTACATGCCCATTGAGAACTACTGTCTAGAGAGTATTTTCATCATTATTACATCAGAAGAACTTGAAAAGAGAAAGATCAGAGAAATAAACAAATGGTTAAAAGGTGACATCTGAGAATAGACTGGATATTTCATTCACAATTTAAGAATACTGGGATGACAGAAGCCAAGAATGACACATAGCCATGTCAATAGCCCCTAAAAGGAACAAAAAGAAAGTATTTACAGAATTTATCTAAAGTGGCAAATTAATTAAAAGATCATTGAACTGAAAAGAGAAAGAAAAGAAGAAAACTACATATATATAGATATATATGCACAAATATACATACATAAATATATACACATACATAACACACACACACACACACACACACACACACATATTCAAAATAAGTCAGATACCAGAGAGAACAGCTAAAAAAGGAAGGGCTCCTTCTGTATCTGGGACCTAGCAATAAATCAGTTAACAAAGCACCTAATATATGCAAGGTACAAACAGGTGTTGTTCAGTTGTGTCTGTCTCTTCATGAACCATAGCTCACCAATACTGGCTACAGGGTTTTCCTGTCAGCAGTAGAGTGGGTTGCATTTCCTTCACAAGTGGACTAAGGCAAATAGAAGTTAAATGACTTGCTCAGGCTCACATAAGTAGTAGGTATCTGGAATTAGATTTGAACTCAGGTTTTCCTGACTATGGGCCCAGTAAATCTATCTAGTTGCCTCCACTTACACACAGTAGGTACTTAATAAATGCTCATTGAACTGGATTGCACTCTCTGCAACAAGTCAAACATCCAGTGATCTATTGTTTGACTTGCTTTGATCATAATAACTTAACTCACCAAAGTTAAAAATCAAAGAGGGAACTTCCTATCCCAGATCTGATTCTCATTAACAAGAAGCAGCAAGAAGCTGGGATAGAAATGATGAGAACTCTAAAGAGATATGGCCTTACCCTGTTTTAGAACTTGTGAGAGAAAAAGCTGGAAAAGATATTTTAAAAGTAGACTAAAATTCTACAAAATTCCACAGAAGAGATCCAAGGCTAGCTGAAGTGAATGATCTTTGAAACAGTAGAACAGCACTGACTGGAAGCAGAAACCCAACAAGAGTTAGGAGCTGTCAAGAGAGCAAGCATTGAGTTTCCCTTGTTCATTACACAAGGCCTAGGTCAACTATACATCATAGGCTATGACTGGGGGGGAGAGGAGAACCCTGGAAAATATGATTGCTGAGCCACTTTAAATGATCTTTGAAAGGACCCACCTCCCAACAAAAAGGTAATGGGCCCAAGCTAAAGAGTGAGGCATATTTTTTCAAATATGTCTTAAATAAAAATTTGTTCTGCTTGACTAAGTTTATTTGTTACAAGGACTTGGTTTTTTCTTTTCCCTTTTTTCCCCAGTGGAGGTAAAGGGAAGAATAAAATATAGTTTTTGTTAATTGAAAAAAAAATTTGTAGAGAATGAGACTTTCCACAGGACAAAATGTCTGCTTTTCAAAAAAGAGAAGACAAGTGAGCTTAACTTTGATTCTTAGCTAAATATTTGAACATATTAAAAAGGACTGCTAAGGTATCTATTCCAAGCTTTTCAAAGACAAAAAGAAAATGTCTCATATATACACCAAAATATTCATAGGAGCAATTTGTGATAGCAAAGAACTGGAAACAGTAGGTAGGGAGCGAATGATCAAAGGACCAGCATGGCTTCATTGAGAAAAGGTGATGCACTTTGTGACCTAGACAGGATTATCACCCTGCTGCTTGCTTCCTGTGCTTTAACACCCCCAAAAGCCTGCTGCTTTTGAGGGAAATCAAAGTAACCAGACTCCCCCAAATTACACAGTTTGTTTTGTCACAATGAGAGCCTTTGGCTCTCTGGTGCTCCTTCCTGACAGGAGACTTAACTCTGCAGTACCTAAAAATCACTGCAGCAGCCTGGTTAAGTTTAACTGACTTTAACTAAGCTCAAGTTTGGGGATGAAGAGGAGAAGAAAAACTGGTTTTGTCCTGAGGGTTTAGCAACAGGAATTGCCTTCCTGATCTGAAATACTTTGGGTTTGTATCATATTCCTTCCTACTCTCAAGCAAACACAAAAGTTTTGAATCTTATTATTCTTGCAATAAAAAGCACCAGTATAGTTTTCTAATTTTTTTCTTAGTTTTGATTTATTTTTATGGATACCTAGCCCAAGACCAGAAATCATTCCCTGGAGCAGAGATATCAAACATTCTGCCAACTGTAGAATTCCAGAGTGTACCCAAAGCAAATTAAAATGTAATTGGGAAATATTTAACAAAATAAATAAAAATACAATAAAACTTTTGGAAAGCAATCTGGAATTATGCAAATAAAGTGACTAAAATGTTCATACCCTTTGAACCAGAGATTATTACTTGGCTTATACCCCAAGGAAGCCAATGATGAGAAGAAAGTCCTGCAAAATATTTATAGTAGCATGTTTTCTGACAGCTGAGAATTGGAAACAAAGTAGATGACTATCAATCCAGAAATGGCTACATAAAATGTGGTACATGGATGTAATTCACTATTACTATGCTGTAAGAAATGATGTGTGGTGAATACAGAGAAGCATGGAACATCTGTATGAACTGATACAGAGTAAAATAAGCAGAGCCAGGAAAAGAATATACAAAGACAGCAATGTAAATGAAAAGAACTACATACACTTAAAATCAAAAAACAAATGTAACAAAATTGTAAAGATTAAACAAGACTCAAAAGATATGAGAAAACACCCTCACTAGATACCTTCTAGGAAGGTGGGAGGTATTACATATTGCATGTATTAATATATCAGTGTGCTATTTTTTTATCTCTGAAAATACTATTTGTCATATGGTATGGCTCTCTGGGTAAGGAAAAGGATACTTGCGAAAACTATTCTCATGTTAGAAACAAAATTTCAATAAAAACTTACTCTACAAATATACCAAAAATGTAGATAACATTCCATTTTAAATGGAAGTCAATATGCAGGAATAGTTATGTATGGATTAGCCATCCTCTGAGTTTGACACTGCTGCCTGGGGGAATCTTAACCCTTTTAGTCAGTCAATAAGCAAACATTTATTCAATAATGACTATGTGCTAGACACTATACTAAGTTCTAAGGACACATAAAAAGGCAAAACAACATTCTACTCCCAAAGATTATCCCTTGATCACAAAATTTCCAACGAGTTCCCAAGGTTCAAACTGGAGAATCTCACATGTGACCCACCATGTCAGGCCAACTACTCTAGCCATGCTACTTCACTTTATTTCTTGTCCATCTTCTTGGACACCCACTGTCTTTTCTTTTCCAGATCTAGAACCACAATGAAATCAATACTTCCACTGCTACAGGAAAGGGGACCAAAGCTGCTACTGGACAGCTCTTCGCACCATCCCTCACCACCCTCATCCTCAACATGCTGAGCACCACATCAAGCTCTATGAAGCGTGGATTGCTTTTTTACTCATTGCTACATTGGTTTTTGTATCATTTTCATGTCCAGATATGTTGCCCCTCTCAGTCATCTCTTGGAACAGATTACAAAAGAAAGCAACAAGACCAACCAACACGTTGCCTGTATGTGACCGTATATAATCCTTAGTCCCCACCACTGCAAAGAGCTAAGAGAGTATCTAGGCCATCCTTTGGACAGGCAGCATGATATGATGGATAAAACATTCACCTTGGAATCTGAAAGACATTAGGTTCAAATTCTCCCTGACACATACTGCATAAACACAGGATTGCACATACCATCAGTAGTGATGTCCCTTTTACCGAACTGCTAGTGTTCCCTCCTTTCTCAAGAGATCCAATCTTTGTTTCTGTGTTAGAAGTTGTATTCTTTAGAGAATTCGAGCTACTGGAAGGACTTTTAATTAAGTAAATTAGTACCTGACAGTGCATTACACACACAGTAGGAACTTAATGTTTGCTAAATGAAACAAAATTGCATATTGAGAGTTGATTCCCAGTATGCCTGGGGTTTATAATATGTTGAGATAAAACATATCAAGATTTTTTAAAAAAACTATTTCCCAAAGATTTCAACTGCAGTATTTAACAGTTCCATTAGAAAAAACTTCCTGGTGATTATTTTTGTATAATTGAATTTAAGCTTTATTCTGACTTTAGTAGTGATAAAGAAATGGCTGTTATTTCATATAGAAATCATCTCCCATCTAATCAGTTAAGTTGATTAATATAATTCTTTAATTTTTGAAGTTCTTACCACAGTATCCTATGTAGGACTAAATTTTAACTAGTCACTTAAATCAGGTATTAAAATAGTGTCCTTATCTATCTGTACAATCTGTATGAATAGGAAAAAAATGGAGTACAGTTGCACCCATCCTATCTTAGAACAGAGCTGGAGGGAACTCAGACCCAGAGAGCTGGAATCAATTTGCTCAGGGTCCCACAGGCAAGTTTCCACTCATCTAAATCCTCCGACTCCAAATCCAATGCTCTTCCTACTACTCTAACATGCTAAACACTGGCAGATAAAATACTCTAGAACACTCCCATCCAACTTTCTTTCTACTAGAGAACAAAATATCTGAGATTGTCATCTAGCCTGTTTAAACATTTCCCTCAACAGGAAACAGACACTACTTCCTGAAGCATCTCATTCTACTTTTTGACATCAAATAATGAAAAGGCCTCCTCTATATCATGTGAACCTTTCTCACTTTCACTTCCAGCCATTAGTCCTACTTCTGCCTTATATGGCAACAGAAAAGTTAATCTCTCACATAATACCCTCCCAAACCTTTAAGATAACTATTATGCTTCTTCTACTGCTTCTTTTTCCTTCAAGTCAAATAACTTGGATTTTGTCCATCATTCCTTCTGATACAATTTCTCATATTTGAAGTCACTGCAATACTAAAGAATTAAAATCCAGACATGCCCCTGATTTGAGTCATTGGGAATTACTCCCAAGATCTGGGTCCGATTCACCTTTACAAAAATACTTACAGTAGCTCTTTTTATTGTGGCCAAGAGTTGGAAATTGAGGGGATGTCCATCAATTGTGGAATGGATGAACAAGTTGTGATATATGAATATAATAGAATACTATTATGCTAAAAAAAAAAAGATGAGTAGGCAGACTTCGGAAAAACCTGGAAAGACTTATATGAATTAATGCTGAATGAACAAGAGAACCAGAGAACATTGTACAGTTACAGCCACATTTGTGATGACTAACTTTGATAGACCTGACTCTTCTCAGCAATGTAAGGTTCTAAGACAACTCCAAAAGACTCATGATGGAAAATGCTATCCACATCCCAAGAAAGAATTACAGAGTGTGAATGCATATTGAAGCATTCTACTTGCTTTTTCTCTTTTTTGTTTTGTTTTGTTTCTTCTTTCTCATGGTTCATTCCATTGGTTATAATTCTTCTTTACAACATGACTAATGTGAAAATGTTTAATATGTATATATGTAGAACCTGTATCAGACTGCATGTCGTCTTGGTGCGGGGACAAGGAAGGGAGGAAGAGAAAATTTAAAACTCAAAAGCTTGTGGAACTCAATGGTGTAAACTAGAAATAAATAAATAAAAGTTAAAAGTATCTAGGGGTAAGTTAAGGTCAAAACAGAGAAATAGGATAGAAGGTAATAAATGAAAATCAATTGAATTGATCCAGGTACATAAGGTGGGATGGAAGAACATAGTTTTTTTACAGGACATTCAAGAGGAGACATCTTATATATAGCTGAGAGTGATAAAGTACTTAAACAAAAAAGGAATCAAGGAAAGGAAAGGAAAGGAAAGGGGAAGAGAACCAAGGAAAGAAGGGAGGGAAGAAAGGGGAGAAGGAAGGCAGGCTTAAATCTACATAAAGTTACAATTTATGTTTTTTCTTCTAATCTGATTTTCTAAGGTCTCTTCCAACTCAGTCCCATAAGCCTTTTTGCAATATCTTTTCATTTTTTTTTTTAAAGACACATCAATGCATTCTGCTATGAATAAACCTTACGTCCATCTTTCCCCATTCTTTTCCCCTGGGTGTACATTTACTCTGAAGTGCCTGTTTCTGCCTCTATATATAAAGGACTAAAACTAATTTCCAGACTAAAATATTAGCCTTTGAGGTTCAAATGAGAAACTAGAACAATTCATTCCCTGGAGAGTTTATCATCTGTGAATGTGGGGAAAATTCTCTCTTGTGGATCTATTTATCACAATGACCAAAACTGAAATCTACTTTCATGGAAAAGTCAGTTAATTCTCCTGATTTATACTCAACAAATTTTTTAATTTTACTGTGCATCTACATGCTCATTTACTTATTTTTCTTGAGCCCATATTCTAAATCCATCAGATTGAAGTTAGTTTAATTCACTTCTTTATTGGAACTGTGACCCTCTCTTCTTGATGTTTGAACTTGAAGAAGCTTCACTTCTTGCATTTTATGTTTTAGAATATATTTCTTAAAGGAACAGCCAGATTCTAATGATAACCCAAGGGAAAGAAATAAAATCATAACAAGCCCATTCAATAATAGGTACAAAACATTTATTATATATACACATCTGTTTCTAACTGATCAAGGTTAAGATAACATTAAAAAGCAATTTAGCTAGCATGGATATATTTTAAGCAGCTCTCCCCTCTACCCCAAGGGGGAAAAAAAAACCCAAACCAAAATAATTTAGCTGAATTTTTCCATTTTCCCCAGTGATTTTAACTGCAGTATGTAGTCCTTTGATATTGAGATATGTCAAAAATCAATTAATATTTGCACTCTAATTTAGTGGGAAGAGCATGGATAGAACCTGGATTTGAATGCTGACTGGCACTTGCTCCTCATGCGCTCTTAGATAAATGAATGGTCTCAGTTTTTCCAATTGCAAATATTTCACTCCTATTATTCTATAGAGTTGCAGGAATCAAATGATAATTTATGTAAAGCACATTTCACACAGTAGGCTCATTAATGTTTGAAGTGATATATAACTTATTTTTCAGCAGCTTATTCAATTAAATGAGCATTTATTCACCTAAATGCTGGGCACTGAGGAGAGAGATAAAAATGGAGAATAGCCCTAGTCAAGGGGCTTACAAGAGCATGACAACAGGATATAGATAACTAAATGCAAAGTAATTTGAGGAGAGGCAGCTAGGAGGCACAGTGGAATCAGGAAGACTCATCTTCATGCCTCTCAAATGAGGCCTTAGATACTTCCAGCTGTGTGACTCTGGGCAAGTCACTTAACTTTGCTTGCCTCAGTTCCTCATTTATAAAATGAGCTAGAGAAAGAAATGGCAAACCACTCTAGCACCTTTGCCAAGAAAACTAAAAAAAAGAAAAAAAAAGAAAAAAATGGGGTCCTGAAGACTCAGACACAACTGAAATGACTGAACAAGAACAACAAAATTTGGGGGAGAGAGAGCACTAAAAACAAAGCACCATGTAGGGAGGGAACTATTTTGCTTTTCCTTGAAGGAAGAGATTCTAAAAATGAGAGGGAAGGAGGATGTACATTCCAGGTATGGGGGACAGAAGGACAAGATAGAATTGGCCTTCAGGATATTTTACTGTTGTTGTTGGTTTTTTTAACTTGCTTGCATTGATAAATGTTTGCTAGACATTTGTAACTGTCTTTAAAGTTTGGAGAAAGGTGGAGCAAACCTGGCATTAAACTGAGAGTAACTGTTAATCCTAAATCCCACCAAAAAGAATTATACCTCTAGGTTTCAACTAGCATGTTCTAACCTAATAACTCATTTTGAATACAGGAGAAGCCATTTGGACCTCCCACTACCTATACACCAAAATGGAAATCCAGGCCCCCTTGGAGGGGTGGGATATTCCAGATATCAAAAAATTCCTTTAAACACTCTTTTGGAATATATTGGACCTTCCTTGAGGTAGACTAATGATCATAAATCACCATTTTCTTCATGATAGATAAATGTCCTTCAAGAACCACTTATAGTACCGTCTTTTTCTGTTCAACTTTATATATGGAAATATTCTTTTGTTTTTGGGGTGTGGGGTGTTCATTAAATTCAGAATAATTTTTTTAAGGATACACTGCAGCTCCCCTACCTACCTAGCTGTCAAAAGTCTGTCCAACCTCTTTCATGTTTTACTTTCCCCTTATTTCTCCTTAGCTTGTCACATAGGATTGCAGGTTTGGAGCTAAAAATTATCGTTTCCTCCAACCCCTTCATTTTAGAGATAAAGTAACTGATAGCAGTGACACAGACAATGAATGGCAGAATCAGGTCATTTCTCTAAATCCATCATTCTTTCCAAGGTACCATTCTGCCTCGTGGTATCCTCAAACTGTTTCTCCAAGTCAACATCTCAGAATCCCAGCCCTACCTGCTCCCTGGTGACAAATATCATAAACCCCAGGCAACAAATAAGCAAGTGTTTCTTTATAATTTTCTGTAAATTAAAATTTATACATTAACCCAAAGAATTTTTCAACGAGTAAGAATCCTAGAAACTTTTCAGAAAAAGCTTCTAAAATGTTGATGACTTCATTTAATACTTGGTATCACAGCCATGTAGTTTCAAAACCATGTCCTGATTCATAGGAAAACTTCCCTGAATAAAGTCAGTTGGTAAAACCTGAACAGAAGGGGAAAAATGTTCCAGATAAGTACCAAGCAGACATAAGTTTACAACTTTGTTCTTTTAGAATTAAAAAAAAAAGCCTAGTATAAAGGAGTGGTGGCTAGTGGTTTTCTATGCTCACTGAGACAAGGAAGTGGACCAACCTTAGCAAAAGAGGGGAAGTTATGTCCTTGTACATTGTTAAAAAATTACAATGAAGTGAAATCAATCTCAATTTTTTCAAAAAATAAAAACTAGAGATGCTCAAAGATCTCTCTCAAGCCTATGTCCATTATTCTAGAAAAAAAACTAATTGTAACTCTAATAAAAAGATTTTAAGGGTCTCATCATAGCTATTGCTATTATTATATTACTTTGTTTAAAATGAAAAACCTTGAAAAAAGCCCAACCTTGAGCCAAGTTGCTCTCAATAAAAATATTTATAGCAGGAAAAGAACTGAAAAGGACAGGAAATATCATAGATAGGGAAATGGCTAAACAAACCATATATAAAACAATGAATGTGAAGACTGTAGAGGATCATGGGAAGGTGTATGAAATGATGCAAAAGTAAAGTAAGAAGAATGAAGGAAACAATATACACACAATGACTACAACAATGTAAATGCAAAGGAAAAAATTGAAAGTAAACATAATTGCAATGACCAAGCTTGTCTTGGAAGAAGACAAAAAATGCTCCTCTCCCTCTTTTGCAGAAGTGTGGACTATAGGTATGAAATATTGCATTTGTATACTATTGAACTCTTTTAATTTGTTGGTTAGTTCTGCTACCCCTCCTTCATCACAATTTGTTGTGTTAAGTAATGGCTCTCTGTGGGAGCAAAGAATATTTTGGGAAATGAAGAATATATAAAAACAAAAAGACACAAATAAAAATAAAATATGACTTCCAGAATTAGCAGCTGTGTATTTTATATAAATTGATGCATTGATAAAAATTGCATTTATAAACTGTATAAATTGTGCATTTATATAAATTGAGATCAAGAAAAGATTTCAAGCCACAAATACACATTTTCTAAAGTGTAAAATACATATTTTCCCAAGTTATGTGAAACCTACTATTTAAGAAATAAATGTGGACATTTAGGTTTTGAGGTAGATAAGACTGCTGTTCTTTTAAGAGCGTTAAGAAACAAGAAAAACATTCCTCAATTGATAAATAGTCAAAGGGTATGAACAGGCAGTTTTCAGAGGAGGAAATTAAAGCTATCCAAAGTCATGTGAAAAAATGCTCTAAATCACTATTGATTAGAGAGATGCAAATCAAAACAACTCTGGGATACTCCATCACACTTATCATATTGGCTAACGACAGAAAAGGAAGATGATAAATGTTGGAGAAGATGTGGGAGAGCTGGAACACTAATTCATTTTTGGTGGAGCTGTGAGCTCATCCAACCATTCTGGAGAGCAATTTGGAGCTATGCCCAAAGGGCTACAAAAATGTGTTATACCCTTTGACCCAGCAATATCACTTCTAGGACTGTATGCCCAAGAGATCATAAAATGGTTTTGAAAGGGTCCCACATGTACAAAAATATTTATAGCAGCTCTCTTTGTGGTGGCCAAAAACTGGAAATCAAGGAGATTCCCATCAATTGGGGAATGGCAGAATAAATGATGGTATATAAATATAATGGAATACTATTGTGCTATAAAAAAATGATGAACAGGAAGACTTCAGAGAGGCCTGAAAAGACTTATATGAACTGATGCTGAATGAAAAGGAGCAGAACCAAAAGAACTTTCTACACAGCAACAACCACAGTGTGTGAGGATTTTTTCTGGTAGATTTAGTACTTCATTGCAATGCAAGAACCTAAAAAATTCCCAATGGATTCTTGAGGCAAAATGCCAAAGAAAGAACTATGGAACTCAATCGCAGAATGTAGCAGAGCATCTTCTTTGTATTACGTTTCTGTTTGTTATGTGATTTCTCCCATTCATTTTAACTCTTCTATGCAACATGACTATGGAGAAAATGTATTTAATAGGAATGTATGTGTAGAACCTATATAAAATTGTCTACCATCTCAGGGAGGGAGAGGGAAGGGAGTGGGGAAGGAGGGAAAGAAAAATCTAAGTTATATGGTAGTGATTGTAGAACACTGAAAATTAAAAAAAAAAAAAGAAAGAAAGAAACAAGAAAAACCAGGGGCACCACTGTTTTGAACTGACATACACATTGAATGAGAAGGGGAAAAAAAACACCTAGGAAGACTAGAAAGAAAAACATTTACAAATAATTTTAGATTGACAATCTCACCCAAACCCTCAGGGCAAACATATCCTTTTACTTTGGGAAACCTACCTAGCTTCTCTGCTTCATTTAGAACAGAACTTTGAAACTGAACGTCACAGCTGCACAGCAATGCTCCTGAATTTTGGCACTTCTGGAAATCTAGTGAAGTTTTTTAATTCATGTTTTTCTCAGAGAAAAAACACATGTTCCTTGCAATTAAATTCAACATACATATTAAGTGAATGTATGTCACTATGTATATGGCCTGGGGATTGTCTTGAAGGTTGAGATCAAAAACAAGTTTCTATGTAATGGGATAAAGGTTCTTGCAAAGGCTCTTGCATGCACACACACACTCACACTCATGAGAAATAAAGAGACAAAGACAGGAAGAAAGAGAGAAAAATGGAAAGTCAGAGCAAGAGATGATAATGGAGAGGGAGGAGAAAGGAGTTGTTGCTCAATGGTTTCAATCTATTTGTCCTTCCAACTAGTTGTAGTTATATCCAACTCTTTGTGTACCAATTTGGTGTTTTCTTGGCAAAGACAAGAGAGTGGTTTGCACAGATAGGCAAACAGAGTTAAGCGCAGGGTCACACAGCTAGGAAGTGTCTAAGGCCAGATTTGAACTTAGGAAGGAAGGTGAGTCTTCTGACTTCAGTTCTAGCACTCTATCCATTTCACCATCTAGCTGTCCTAAGAGAGGAAGAGACAAAGAGACAGACTGTATGACACAAAGACAGAGAAAGACGGAGAGAAAGAGAAAGAGACAGGGAGAAAGGGGGATGAGGGACAAGGTAGGGGAGTGGTGGGAGGAGAAAGAGGTGGAGAGATGGGGGGGTAGAAAGATGAAGGGGGGAGTGTGGGGAGAGAGAGATTAAGTATAAATTTAACAGGCTTCCCACTTTTTTTGATGGAAGAAGACAAGGCAGTTGGGGTTAAGTGATTTGTCCAAGGTCACACAGCTGGTTTCAAGTGTCTAAGGACAGATTTGAACTCAGGTCCTCCTGATTCCAGGGTTGGTACTCTACTAATTTCGCCACCTAGCTGCCCCATGGCTTCCCACATCTTGGCAGGAAGGTGATGAACTAGAGGGACAGAAAGAAACATATTTTCAGCCACTGCCGATATGTGAATCTGTTTTACTTGACTATATTTATTATAAGCAAGAGCGTTTACTTTTTGGTGGGAGATAAATATAGCTTTATATTAACATTTTCATAGTAGTGCATTATCTTTAAGCTACAAACTCTTCTAAATAAAAAAAAAAAGCTTTTTGTCATGAGGACCATGATATCCATTAAAGCATAACTGCCAGTTTTCCCTACCATCTTTCTTTACCTTGCACTTATCCTTATTGAACATTTAAAAAAATACTATTGACTTAATACTTGCCTTCTCAAGTTATGGTGAGTGGTGAGAGGATGGAAGAGAATTTGGAACTTAAATTCTTTTTGTTATTAATTAATATATTTTTAGTTTTCAATGTTCACTTCCACAAGATTTTGAGTTTCAAATTTCCCAAGACAGCATGCATTCTAATTACTCCTTCCCCAAATCTTTCCTCCCTTCTACCAATACCACGCCATTCTGTTCTCCCCTTCCCTTATATTTGATAGATTTCTATCCCCCATAGCCTGTATTTTATTTCCCAGTTGCATATAAAAACAGTTTTTAACATTTCCCTTCTTCCCTTCCTACCCACCCTCATTGAGAAGGCAAGCAATTCAGTGTAGGTTATTCATGTGAAGTTATGAAAAACACGTCCATAAAAGTCATGTTGTGAAAGACTAACTATATTTCCATCTTATGCTACTTCCCTATTTATTCTATTCTCTCCTTTGACCCTGTCCCTCCTCAAAAGCAGTTTTTTCTGACTACCTCCTCCCCCAATCTGCCCTTCTTCTATCATCCCCTCCTTCTCTTCTCCCCTTCCCTGCTACTTTCCTACAGGGTAAGATAGATTTCCATGCCCAATTGCAAGTGTAAGCCAAATTTGATGGCAGAACTTAAAATTTTTAAAAAATGAATGTTAAAATGTTAAAAAACAATTTTAATATAATTGGGAAACATTTAACAAAATAAAAATACATATTAAAAATACCATTGATTCTTACTGAATATTTATTCCACTCAGTTGCACCAATAAGGCATAGGATATAAAGGAAGTAGAAGTGGAAGACGGAACTTAGAACTCAGAAGTGCTATATACTTTGATATACCGAAACCAAGACCATCCTCCACTCTACACCTGTCTCACACGTGGCCTGTATGTACGTTTAGGTATACACACACACATAATTATACGGAGGTCACTAGTAGAGTGGACTGGAATGGAGTGGACAAAGAGCTGGCCTTGAAGTCAGGAAAACCTAAGTTCTGGTGCTGACTCAATACATACTGACTGTTTGTCCCTGAGAAAAAAAACCATAGTGTTCTTGGCAACTTTCTAAACTTGGACTCCCTGATCTAGCACAATACTAACATGTACAAGGCACTTTAATATTTGTTGAATAAATAGTCATCTAAAGTCTTTGTATACCTACCATAATGCCTTGCACAAAGGAAACTTAGATGTTGTTCTAACTATCTAGGGCTACTATCACCAATGAGTTTTTCTGAGCAATTGAGCACTAGAGATTTTTAATACATTTTTATACCTCAGGAGTTAGAGTCATTGATATATAGTTGTAACAGTCTTGAAAACATACACACACACACACACACACACAAATTCTAATTTTCACTTTTGCAAAACACAGTTTGCCTTCCTACTTAATAATAAAAGTGAGCATTTATATAACATTTTCAAATTTGTAAACCACTTTACAGTATCTCATTTCTTCCTCACAACAACTTTGGGACATATGTGACACTATAATCCCTCTCCCCATTTTACAGGTGAGGAAACTGAGGCAAACAGTCATGTGACTTGCCTAGGATCACATGGCTAGCATGCATTTGAGTCTATAGGTTTTAACTCAGGAAGACCTGCCTCTAGACCCAGTTCTCTATTCACTGAGGCACTTAGTTGCCTCTAATAACCTAAATCATTGGCCTATGACTACTTTCAAGATTTTGTAACTAAGAGTAATTTTTGGAATTATTATACTATAGAAATTGTTCATAAGCTAAAAAGTATCAGTCATGAATATTTGTTAAGAATCAGAAATTAGACATATATCATCAAGTTAAATGTCCATTTCCAAATACATTTTCCTTGATAGAACTTGGTGCCTCTGGATCTTTTACAGATTACTAGCCCTCCCCAATTATATTAGATTTGTGTGTTCACAAAGTAAAGGCAACCCATTATGAAAGCTCCTTTTACTCCCTAACACAGAACCGTCTTAGCTTGTCTAGTAATCAGATTCAGAGGTCTGACTTTAGGAAAGAAATCATCCTTCCTCTCCATGTCTTTATCCAATAGTGAAAGAAGCCAGCCGGTCAGGTCACTGCAGAGGAATCATGAGCTGTGGGGATTTTTCCTATTTTGTGACCATAAAAAGCAACGAATGGATGACATTTCCCTTTGACTGCTGTTGGTCTAAGGAAGAATGTACAATTCCATTCAAGAAAGCCCTTTCTACCCTTTCCCTGATCTTCCGGAGAGTTCACATATAGTGACAATACTACTAGTATTCCTTGAGAGATCTGGAAAGTATTGGAGGGAACCGGCTCATTGACAGCATTTAACTCCACAATGCATCAATTGTCCTGAGTTCCAGAAAATATGGTTAAATGAAAATTTTCGAGGCACAACATGGGTTTGTGCTGGGATGTTTAGCTCTACGCTGAAATAATGAAGTGCTAGAAAGAACTCTTCGGCTGGGTCTCCAGATACAAACAAGTATATATGTGAAGCAACTGTCTGAATTATTTAAGCAGTGAAAATACGTTTTCCTTTAACTACTTAGAAATTTCATTCCAAAGCAGGATCCCCGCCCTCTCCAATCATTTGAATAAGTTCCTCACTTCTCTATTTCACATTTACTGTACATAAGACATGGCAATTTTACTGACTATTTATATACAATTCAGGATGAACTGAGCTTCAAAAATGGACACTAAAGTATTTTACATCATTACTTTAATAACAGTATTGTACCACTTGGGAAATTCTCAGATTTCAATTTCAGTTATTGCAAGCTCAAGCTGTTTTTCTAATTTGATATAAAGAAATAAATGTGAAGACATCGTAAATAGTTAGTGAATTAAATACATGAATAAGAGAGTTATTCCTTAGATTTTTAAAAACTTTATAAGACCTATCACTTTTGTGTTATGACCATGTCCAATCCATTGGAAATAATATATGTTCATTTTAAAACAATTTAAAATAATTTGCACACTAAGAAGAATGCATTCTGTTTCCTAAAATGGGGAGAGGACAGAATCTACAATTCTCTTGAGGATCTGTTTAAAAATTATTAGTCAAACATACCCAGAACTTTAAGAAAAGTTAATTCAACAACCCTAATTAACTTAATAATCTAGCATCCTAGGTGAGAGGTAATAAACAGCTTCAGGAATCATAGGAATATCTTGAGAAACTTTCTTCCACAAAAGCAATACTTTAAACTATGACCTACTTCCATGAACACTTAAGCATTCTTTGCATTCCTCTCCATCATGGAGAGATTGTTTATCAGGCACAGCTCCACAAATGGCCTGAAATCTCAGGCCACACTTTATTGCAAACTCAGATAAAAACTGTTGGTCTTCTTTGTCTATCACAAGGATATTATTTACTTCTGTATCCAGGACAGAAAATTCTTTGTAGTGTTACAAATTAAGTGCTTCATAAATTAATACCAAACATAAAACTTCTACATTTTCACCCAAAGGTCACAGTGTGATCATTCTAAGGACAATGAAACAAGGACAAAATATGATACTCTTACATTAATAGGATTGAAAGTAAGTTATATAAAATATTAACATATTTAAAGTAACTCCAAAATACCCAAATATACACAAAGGAATTTTACCCATTAAATTAAAATTTTTTTTTAAAAAGATACATAGGGCTAAACTTTAAAACTCTTCAAAAAAATGTAAAACCAAAACTATGAACTGATTTAATAAAATCCAATGGTTTTTATAGCTATTAGTAATTTGTGAAAGCAGTCTGACAGAAACTAGAGAAAAAAGATTTCAATTAATTATCTTGATAATTTCAAAATGAGTACAAGACTTTAGACAAAAGTGATGACATCATAAACAAATTAGAAGAGTAGGGAAGAAATTAACTTTCAGAACTATGAAGGGGGGAAAGAGTTCATACCCAAACAAAAATGGCCAATTTTTATTACATAAAATTAGAATGTATGTTAGTAAGAAAACAAAATCAGTGCAGCTAAAATTAGAATGATCTTTGCAGCAAGGTTCTTTGATAAAGATGTCATTTCTAATATATATGGGGAACTGATTCCAATGTATAATAGTAAGATCAATTTCCCCGTTTGATAAATGGTCGAAGCAGGCAGTTTTCAGAAGAAATTCAAGCTATAATCGACCACATGAAAAATGCTTTAAATTGCTAATAAGAGAAATGCAAATTAAAACTCTAAGGCATCACTTCAAATCATTTAGCTTGATAAAACAGACAAAAAAGCAAACTGGTAAGTCCTTGGAGGGTCCATGGGAAGACAGGTACATTAAAGTACCATTGCATGCTGTGGTCACACTGGAACACAATTTGAACCTGGCCTAAAAAGTTACTAAACTGTGCATATCCTTTAACTCAGTTCGTTACTAAGTCTATAACTAAGAGATCAAAGATAGCCTACCTGTACCAAAAATATTTGTAGCAGCTCATTTAGTGGTGGGCAAAGAATTGGAAATTGAGAGAGGATGCCTATCAATTAAGGAATGACTAAACAATCTGTGGTATATGAATGAATAAATGAAGGAAAGCTATTATTATTCAATAAATGGAGACTCTAATGAGGCAGTATGGGGAATTAGGTGGCACAATAGATAGTGTACTGGGCCTGTGGAGTCAAAAAGACTTCATGAGCTTAAAACAGGTCTCAGGTACTTATAGTTGTATGACTCTGGGTAAGTCACTTAACCCTGTTTGCCTCAATTCCTCATGTAAAATGAGCTGGAGAAGGAAAAAGCAAAGAATTCCAAGATTGTTGCCAAGAAAACCCTAAATGGAGTTGGATATGACTGAAACTAATTGAAGATAAACAAGAAATGGTGAAGGGGATAGTTTCAACCTGTGAATTGACTTGTGAATTGAGTAGAACCAGGAGAACAATTTATTTTTCAAAAACCAAAAACAATGTTTAGGGGCAGCTAGGTGGCATAGAGGATAGAGGACCAGCTCTGGAGCCAAGAGGAACTGAGTTCATCTGGGGCCTCAGATACTAACTGTGCAAGTCACTTCGCCCCCATTGCCTTCAAAAAGTTAATGACCAACAACTTTAAAAGATTTAAAAACTCTGATAAACACAACGACCAATCAAAATATCTGAGAATTCATGACAAAACCTTCTATTCACCTCTTGAAAGAGAGGTGAAGTTCTCAGAGTACAGATTGGGCATGTATATATTTTGGAAAAGGAATTTCTTTTATTTAACTATACATATTTGAACAGAGGATTTATTTTTCTTGCTTTCTCAAAGGGGAGGGAGAAAAGGCAGATTTAAATTACTTAAAAATGTAATTTAAAAACCCTTTTTTTACAAAAAAGGAAACCATTTACTCTGAATTTAGAGAGAATAGTTAGGAAGGACAATAAAACTAATATTTTTCCATTTTAAAATTTGAGGCTGATCATACAGATTAAATGGTATCATTTCTAATCTCTTAAAGAAACAGTACTAAAAAAAGAAATTGAGCTTTACCAGTTTCCTGTTACTATTTATGGATTAAAATCTTATTTTCTACTAGTCCTCTAATTTGTATTTTTAAGTATTTCCCGATAAACTCCTTTAGTATGGAAATCATACCTAATGCTTTGCAAGGACCTTTGTCCAAAATTATCTGTATCAGGGAATCTTAAATTATTAGCAAACAAATAAGATCTATCTATCAAGTATTTCACTAAAAATGTACCTTAATATATACTGCCTTTCTTGTGTTTTCAAAGAAATCATGCATATGAAGATTAAAGATTTTTATGCATATGAAAAATTAGGCATATGGATACTATCTTTATAATAAAAGGAGGGAATGAAAATGCCCATAATTTTTTCTAACTGCTTAATAGCTTTCCCCTTAAGATTTCTTTTAAAAAGTGATCGATCTCTCCATGTCAACATTGTGTCACATCCAGCATTGTTTTCTTCTTTGTATATTTGATCTTTCGATTTAATGTACAAAAATCCTCTAAATATCAATATAAACAGAAGTAAAAAGAAATAAGGAGACAAATGGAATTTGTCCTGTGCATAATCCAAATGAAAGAGCGAATCCTTTAGTGTCTCTTGTTTATTGAAGACATTGTACTCATTCTGCCATATCTTAGATTATTTTAAGGAGTTAGAGCTAACAATCCTTGGGGCATAAGGAGTTGGATTAAATCATAACAGATAAAGAGTGACGATTATCTAGACCATGGCACATAGATGGAAGGCCAGTGTGGGCCAGTGTGTCTAGCCCGTTGAATTAATCAATCAGTACACCTATCTTGGACAGGGTTTATAGATGTACAATGAACCAAGCCCAGAATTAAATCATAGAAAGGTTAGACTACATCTGGAAAACTTCATAGCTTTTTCGACAATTACAATTTTCTTCCTGAAAAGAAAAAAAGCATCTTTTAAACTAGTATATCAATGAGGTGATATCGTGATAAAGCATAGATTTCTAAAGAATCAAAATTGCTGGCAATCTAAAAGGCAGTGACTACCAGGTAGAATAAACTATTTTCATCCAGTCTCTTCTATACACGAACTGTAGAAAGAAGTACTTTTAAGGCACACTAAAGAGATGTAACATGGTCACCAACATTAGGGAAATATCGACCATGTTGGCAGATATCAGACACTAAGCTAGTTCAAGTCAATTAAAAAAAGTAGTGTTCTCAAGGAGACCAGAGTAGTTTGCAAACAACTGAAACTCATAACTGCAAAAGAAAATCAGGCAGGAAAAATCAAAGAGGAATGACATTTAAATCTTGCATTTAAACGCTGCTTATCAGAAGGAAACATCTTTGAAATGAAAGAATCACCCAACTCTTTGCCCCAGGTGGGAAAAAAAAAGCTGTCAAAAAAACTTAACAGGAAGGACGCCCTTATCATGGAACTTCAGAAAGAGAATCTTGTTCCAAACAGACTTAGTCTCACATTTGGTCCAGCTTCTCTGCCCTAAATTTTTGAAGTAACTCAGATGTGAGGGTTGAGGACGTGGACCACTAGTATGGGTCAATACCTGAAGCAGCAAAGTGATCCTATGGGTGAAGAAAAGAAATGTTCAAGATTATGGTGATATTTGCTAAAGAAGTAACAACGGTCAGAAGAAGGAACCTGACTGACTGGCTAGCTGACTTACCTGAATCAAGGATTTAGTTACCTAGAAAGAGTTTTGAAAGAGCATGGAGACTAGCGAGGATCTGTGAGACAGAAACTGATTCTGATCATAGGATGTTAAAGAAGAAGGGATTCGTAACAGGAGTTTTATTTTATAACCTGAGAGATCACCTAGTACAAACCCTTCACTTTACAGATAAAGAAACTGAGGCACAAAGAGGCAACAAAGAAAGGAATGATTTAAAATCAAGTCTTTTGATTTCAAATCCAGCTTTTCCCACTACTTCATTCTCCTCTACAAGGCTCAGAGATAAAGGAAGCTAGAGTCTACATTTTCTATAACTTTTATAATCTTAAAAGCTAAATAAGATGTTATGTGGCCAGAAAATAGAATACCTGCTGACAAGAGTTCAGGAACACTGTGACTTTGGGTTCAAGTAGTTAAATGGATAAGTTGATGAGAAACAGAAAGAGAGAGATCAGACACGACAGTTTCTGCTTCCCAAGAACCAAAGGAGTTGAGGGAAATTGTTCTGACCACTAATGTGAAGGTTAAAAAGATCTTCTAGAATGGCTGAATATATTATAGTACATAAGTATAATGGATTATTTGCCACTATTTTCTCTTGTGTTTTGTTTTGTTTTTTCTCATGGTTTCTCCCATTCATTTTATTTTTTTTCATGCAACATAACCAAGGTGAAAATGTATTTAGCAAGAATGTATGTGTAGAACCCATATAAGATTGCATGCCATCTTGGGGAGTGAGGGAAGAAGGGAGGGAGGGAGGAGGAGGGGGAGAAAAAATCTAATATTTATGGAAATGATTGTGGAAAACTGAAAACTCATCATTAATAATAATAAAAGAAATAACTAAAGGAATGATTTCAGAGAAACCTGGAAGACTTGTATAAACAGACCCACAGTGAAGTGAACAGAACCAGAAAGACTTATTGGATAGTAATAACATTGTAAAGAAAAGTAACTGAAAGCCAAAGAACTCTGGAGTCCTGGTTATTCTTTGCATTGGTCAGAGGGCCAATAATCAACCGTTGTAACCATTTCTGCCTCCAGGCAGGGTGATGGACACAAGACGCATAATGAAATGTTTGGACATTTGACTTTGTTACAATGATTATGAATTTTTTTGTAGGGGTAGGAATTAGGAGTGGGAAAAGAGAGAGAAGTGATAGTGTTGTCAAAAAGAAAACAAAGAAAGTGAAGCTATTGAGGTTTTTTTTTTAATGGACATTCAGAACAGAGAGTTCAGAATTGAAGAGATGAGAATACTTTTCAAAGTAATATATTAAATATACTTTTTGAAAACAGGTTTATAATAGGTTCATGCTTTCACATATCAACCTCATTCTCTGTTCTACTTTGTATATTGAAGTGGTTTTTTTTCCTAAATTCAGAAGAATAAAATTGAAAAATAAGAAAGAAGAGGCAAACTGAATTGAACAAAGAAAAGGATCTTCTTGTACCACAGTTAACTGCACACCTCATGCCTGACTCATGATGACAGCCTCCTTGCTTCTTCTAGTCTAGAGGCTCCTACCCTATTGGTGTCATGGACCCCTTTTGCAGTCTGGTGAAGCCTATGGATCCCTTTTCAGAATAGTTTTTGTTGCCCTCGTTCATAACTGAAAGAAATGTTGAAATTCTAGTTAGAGGTCAGTGGAAAATAAAGACGCAACTATTTTTTTCCATCCAAATTCATGAATCCCTTGAAATCTAGATTAAGGACCCTGTTCTGGTCATTCTTGACTAACTCTAACTTTAATCTTCCTAGAGAACATCTCCCAGATAACAGAAGAAAAAGCCAATGACTTACCATTGGTTCTGGGATAATGCTTCTAAGCCTTCCACAATCTGACACCAAACAACTTTCAATCACATCACCACCCTAACTGTCCAAACTGCCCTAAAAATATGCCTGGACTTCATTTATTTTGTTCATGGAATGCCTATCCCAATTCTCTTCTTGTTGTAATATCCAACTCAGATCCAATTTTGGTAAAGTCTTCTTTGACCCATGTTCACATAAAATCTCCCTCCAATCCATCCCCCTTCACCCAGCTGACAAATTGATTTTCCTACAGCCCCAAGCTAACTATTCAATTAACTCCAGTGACTCTGCCCTGCAGGACTGCAAATAAAATCCTCTGGCAATTAAAGTTACAACCTGTGTGTCCTTCTTATATGTTCAGTCTTTCATTTTATTCCATTCCAAATACTCTATAATCCAATTTCCCTGACCTACTTGTATGTCCTTGCCCACAATTCTTCATTTCCAAACTACATGCCTTTGCACTGGCTGTACCTCATGCCTGGAATGTTCTCTTTTTTCTCCCCTCTCCCTCATGACTTTCTAAATTCATTCAAGACTTAGCTCCAATCTTACCATCTATAGGAAATTTTTCCTGGTTTTCCCTTCTCTTCTCAACTACAATCCTCCTCAGGTTATCTTATATTTATTTAGGCTGTATATATTTTATATGAACATAGTTACATGTATATTGTCTTCCTCATTAGAATGTATGTTCCTTGAGCAACAGGAATGATGTTTTTTATCCTTTTTTTGTACTCCCAGAACTCAGGAGGATGCCTGGATAGTTAATGTTTGGTAATCTCCTCTAGCATCCAATACAGTATCTTATACATAAACAATCTCACTAGATTTTAGGATTTGATTTATGGATTCAACAGAAGGGAAACCATCCAGGTTATTGGTAATTGGTGTACTTACTAGGCAAAAGTTCCATTTCTAGGTCCATAAAGAGGCCACAGTTCCTCCCATGAGGGAAACAGAAGGAAAAAATTCATTTGTTTAGGGGTTTTCTCCTCAGTCACAATCACCCAGTTACTTAGAACAGAAAGAATTAAGAGGGTATGCCTTTCTATCATGTCTCTCTAGTTGCAGCATCAGTTAAAAATGAAATTGTAAACTTGGGGAAAGATGAGGGAAACAGGAAAATAATCACTTTAATTTCTATTTGTAGTCTATTGCCTAGCACACAGTAGGCACTTGATTGTACATATGGATTCTTCCCCTCAGGATTATTGTAGTTTCACATTTCTGCAGAGAATAAGGGAAGGTTATCCACTAAATTGCAAAATGGAATTGAGATATCATATTTACACATCGGATACAATTGAAAACGATAGTAGTAGAGAATTAGGCTTAGCCAAAATTAGAACCTCAGGTTTTTGCTTTGCTTTAAAAGTAAACCTTTGTCACAATTTGGAAATAGAAACAGGATGATCACCATTCAACTGTAATCTCTTGGTGATAACTGAAGCATTTCAACGGAGTCAGAAAACAGAATACATCACACTTTAATATAAAAATGAGACAGCACTGGGCAGAGCTTAGAAGCCTAATCCATCCATTGTAAGGAGAA
Source organism: Potorous gilbertii (assembly GCA_028658325.1). NCBI lineage: Eukaryota > Metazoa > Chordata > Mammalia > Diprotodontia > Potoroidae > Potorous > Potorous gilbertii. The sequence goes on along the minus strand of CM053770.1, from coordinate 432,805,143 downwards.
AAGATCACAAGGGAGTTTCAGGATATTGTTTTCTCAAGGAGTGGCTATGGGCTTCCTCATAATCCCATTTTTCTAAAGGGTAAGGGTTAGGAAGAAATTTCTGGCACTGAGAAGTGCTTCCAAGAATCATCCCAGATAACTAAAGAATTGAACGACTATAGAATATTATTTAAGAATATCTTTATTTGAAAAGTCAAAATGGAAAAAGAGGTCCTTCACCTAAAATATCCCATAATTGTAAAAAGGAAAAATTCATCCTTTTCCCCCTTAATAACTTAAAGTACCTGCCACTCTGTAATAATTTCAGAATACTATTTTTTTTTTAAATTTACAAATTGAAACTACACTTTAAGAAAGTAAACTTGATCACATGGAAAAATAAGAATGATGATAATATGTAGCATATATACTTATGTAGCATTTTAACGTTTGCAAAGCACAGTGTATTATCTCACTTTTTTCTTCACAATGACCCTAGGGTAGAGGTGCTACTATAATTCCCATTTCACAGTTGAAGAAACTGAGGCAAACAGAAGTTAGTGACTTGCCTAAGACCACACATCTAGCGTCCAAAGGCAGGGCTTAAAGTTGGGTCGTCTAAATACCAATTCTAGGATTCTAAACATTGTGCCACCTTTTATATACATATATAAATAAACAAGGGAGCACTTTTATTGAAGGAGACACAGTAGCTATTTACATTTTACTCTGTCAGATCTTTCTTAACTCCTTATCTCAAACCCGATATGACAGGGTAGCATGAACTTGGAATCAGAAGAAGTCCAGGTTTGTCATATACTAGCTGCATACTTTGGACAAGCAATTACTCTCTGGGCCTCAGTTTTCCCATCAGCAAAATATATTTAAACTCTATACACCACAGTGGTGAAGATTCAAAATGAAATCATCATTTGTTTTGTAACTGTACTTACATACATACATATCTAGTGAAGCCAGGAGGCAGACTCACACACATACATTCCAACACAAACACAAATTCACAACAACTTATAGATATAATTCAACAGCCAAGATCATAGGAAACATCAACAGAAATTCACAAAAGCCATCTCTTATTTAAACCTTTAAACAAATCTGCTATAAAGTGGAAAATTCTATTTCATGTCCCTTTCAGTTCTTAGTCTCTAAATGGTCAAAAAGTTGGAAAGATAAAAGCCTGTGGCTATTTCATCCTTAAAACAATTAAAGAATTCATAATACTCTGTAAATTTATTTTATGGATACATGCTTTTTTTTATGTGACTTAAAATGACTCCATTCCCCATCCCTGCCCTTAATATGAATTTTACACTAATGTTTGTTTTTCATCATCTCTCCCATGCCTCATCCTTGGTTTTTGTTGACTATGTCAGTGGAGGGGAAGCTGTCGCACATCCCACCAAGCTGGAAAGACCTGGTGGACAGATGGTCAGAGAAACAGCCTGGCTAAATTTAGCAATGCTCATTAACAGAAGGTTGGCCACCAGGCAATTACATTTCTTGTCCATAGCAACGCATGAAGATTGTCTATTAAAGCATGATGGGGTTGTGTTCTGAGTACCCACCCCACTGAAATCACAAATCTTTTGAAGTTTTTTTCCTGTTAGTTTTTGGTTGCCTAATATTTTAAGATGAACTAGCTATTAAAAGTGCCAACCTGTCATATGAATGAATGAAACAAAACGTTTATTAGGTGTTTACTATGTACTAAGTGTTCTAAATGCTGGGGATACAAATATAAAAACAAGGATAACACAAGATAGGGCAGAGATGGCTCAGGGGAGAGCTGTTTTGATCTGGGAAGGCACAAAAATAGTGAGTGGAGCCATACAACAGTTGATTGACTCTTTCCAGGGAAAAAAAAACTCTAACCAAAACAAATGGTAGTATTGATTTGATTAGTTCTCCAACCAAGGGAGTAGGAGGAGTTTTTATTTCTAAGAAGTATAAGGCAAGAAGATGGCTAGGGTAGCCAACTGGCTGTGTTATGAAACATGATCTTTTCTGGGGCTAGCCAGGGGAGTTTGTGGTTAGTCATCAATCAGGATACCCCAGCACTAAGAAAAGACTTCCAAAACAGAGGTGATTAACAACCCCCTAAAGGTCTGATCTCTGGATAAAGAGGATCAAAAGGTTAAGATCTGGAAGGAACTTTAGAGAATCAATTAGATCAAACCCCTCATTTTAGAGAAAAGGAAATTGAGGTTTAAGTAATACATGCAAATTCATAGAGAGTAACAGAGGCTACATTTGACCCCAGATTAGGTACTCTTTCCACCATACTAATTGTATTGCATCTGGTTTGTTTGTACAATTTGGATTGTATCTGGTTTTTCATTTTGTTTTGTTCTTTGTGAGAGACGTTGATCTTATTACTTTTCTAAGAATACTAATTAGGAATGACAGAATTCAGAGCTTTTCCTTAACTGAATTTAATACAAGTCTTGGTCACATAATCATGCCTATCTAGGTATCAATAAATGTTATTTAAAACTGTTGATGATTAATGAGAAGAATTGTGGACTTTTTGGTCGGCACAACACATCCAAAACTGAACATTCAGTACTTCCTGAAACATTAGGCTAAAAAATATTCCCAGACACCAATATTAACCCAAGGGAAAATCAGCATGACCAATTATAGCCTAATCACCAATTATCTGTACAATGAAGATGACCTCCACTCCTAATCAGTCCATATTTTTCATCCACATGCTTCTACTTTAGAAGTTCACAAAATATGTATTCATCTAGGCACCAGTTACCCCTTCAAGAACCTGCTACATATGTAATATAAGAAGTTAGTCCTGAGAATACAAAGGAAAAGTGAAATGGCTCCCTCATCTCAAGGACCTTATCAATTTACTGGGGTACAACATACTGCAGATAAACATTGGGTAAATTTAAAACAAAATTATACAAACCTAGACTTGGGGGACCACCCTAAGACAATGCCTTGATTTGAATTAATCAAGGATTTACTAAGCACATTTCATGTGCCAGACACTGTGATGAATATGGCCTGATTTCATGGTTATTTCCTAACATTTCTAACCAACAATTGTGCCATGTTGGCTAAAATAGAATGGAAACATAACCAGTTTCTCTAGGCTGTCCCCTCCCTGCTCAAACCTCTACCCTTACTTTCCTGCCCCAAGCTGGGGGAGATAATGTCTCATACTGATGCAAAACACTGGCCTATTTTAAGTTTACTCTAAAACTTAACCATCTTAAGGCTGGGAGAGAAAGAGATGGGTCAAGGGTATTATTAGTGACAAAACTTTAAGTAATTGTTTAAGGATCTGAAAGTAAAATATGGTGGGAGAGGTCACTTTAGTAGGTAGTCACTAGTGACTATAAAATAAAACAAAAATAAAAACACTTTCAAAGATATAACAGAAAAATTCCACTCTCAGGCTGAATATTACCCAAAATTAAGTTATAGGCCACCTGAATGAAAATTAAGATGCTACCGAACTTCACTTGTTTCTAATACAGGACATATGAGTACCAATCTCTGAAATCAGTCCCAGACTAGTAGATTCTTGGAAGAATCCTTACGTTTCCTTAAAAAAAAAACAAATTTGCAACAAGCTATATGTAGAAGATACTCTTTCCCTCCAGTTCAATTCCAATAGTCTGAAAGGTAATAATAGAAGCTTTGTATGCACAAAATGCCAAGGCGGGGCCACTAAAATCATCTACCTACTCCCTTTGACCTGCTATACTAGATAATGTAATTACTGTATCATCTTTTGATAGTGTACACAGTAATTTACATATCTTTCAATAAGTGATTGAGAATAAAAAGAAATACAATTGCAACATAAATTCAACTAAATTTACATTTGCTCTGAGAAAGAATTTTAGAAAAGTTCATGCATACAAAATTCAAGAAATTCTCCCTTACCACAGATAGCCCCTGTAGGCAGAGAGTCCAAAGTGATCACATTGGTTTTATTTCAAAGCTGCTTCAATAAGCTAGAAATCACAAAGAAGAAAATGGCGCAATTTCTGTCAATTGTAAATAAATAATTTGTATTATATGCTGCTTTCCTCACAACAACCTTGTTGAAATAGGTATTACAAGTATTATATCTTCATTTACAGACCAGGAAATGGCCCCAAAGTGAGACCCAGAGGTGACACTCAAGGCTACAGAGCTAATGAATGGATGAACACAACAGATAACCAAGTTTCCATGTTGTTTCCATTATTCCACATTGATAATGGAATGTGAAAATGTTATTGAAAGTCTAATAGTTTGTATCAATGAAGTTAAGAATGAGCAAATGGAGTATAAAAGGGATAAGATTATAATGACATAAAGATTTTAAAATGGAAAATTATCAAGGAAAAAGCTCAGATCAAACCACACCCTTAAACCTCTCTACACATTACATGGCAAAATATAATTCAAGCCAAGTTGAACCTATAAATATTATTTGGATCACTTGGATAATGAAGATATCTGAAACCGAAATAATGGATATAACTAATCCACTTCAATAGCTATGTATAGTTAACTGGATATTGTCTACACAAATGAAACACATGAATGTCAAAGGCAATAATCAAGAAAAATACCCTAAACCAATGTTAGTCAAAGGTTTCGGTCTCCTACAAAGAAAATTAAGCCAATGTGCCAACATGGAACATAACAAACTAATTGGAATTTTATCTCTTCTGTCTTTTACCAAAAAAGAGAGGGATGCTAATGAGCAATTAAATGGCCAAGAGCAGAGGCAAAGAACCATGGAAATTCTCAAACTGGGTTAACTAGCACCCAGATAAAATGAAAGGACAGACTTTAAGAATACCTCAAGAGAGCAAGAAAATTTTTGATTCAATTGATGCTAATTGTAGTGTTAAAGGTCTCAAGATTAAGAACTCAGAAGTCACTCAACTTGGATCCCTTTTAAAAATAGCTTTAGTACTTCATAGCACCTCTTGAATACTTCAAAACCATTCATGATTGCATTGATAAAGCTGCCTCTATATCACTGACACTTTACAGACAAGCACTTCATACCCTCCAACCTTTAGTACAAGGTCTTTCAAAGTTGCTGGAGTCAAAAAACATCCATCAGCTGACAGGAATCTGAGATTGCGCTTCTCCACACTTAGGCTGGTCCTCCAAATAGATTCACTTTGTGAAATTTGGGAGGACCAGTTTAAATGAAAAAATTAAATCTGCACCTTTTTCTATAATAGAGCTAAGTCAAGAGATAAGTTCATATTGGTTGTCAAACTGTTGTCCAAATAATATGCCAACAAGTTCATGAATTATGGATTTTTTTTTCATTTTAAGAAACCACTTTAAAAAAATATACAGGGTGTCCCAAAAGTCTTAGTACAGTCCTAAGTCATTAAGCTCTTAAATCTTAGGCATGCACTAAGACTTTTGGGACACAGTATATAACTATCTGTAGAGTTTAGCTGTTTCAAGATTTGAGGGCAAGGAGAAGAGACAGAGTGTGCCATTCTTTAGTAGGAGTACTAAAAAAGAATATAGTCATATTCATAAATCATCTCCAAGCTCAGAATTCTCAGAAAATTAATAGTCAAGTTTTGAACACTTTTCAAATTTATCTAAATCCTGTTATTTTTTACAGTGATAACTTGACTCATACAACTATAGTCATGGATATAGCCTTGAAAAACGTTAAGTATAAGGGCATTTTATCATTCATCCTGACCTCAGTTATATTACCATTCTCTTAAAGCCAACTCTTCATCACCTATTTTAAAAAAATACCCTAATATACCATTTATTATCGTTCCCTGTCAGCTACTTGAAATACAGCTTCAGAAAGCAAATACTAGTAGCTTGTATGATAAGTAGGATTTCTTCAAGGCATTAGGATAAAATGAGTTATGTCAACACCCTCATAGCAAAATAACCTGGCAACAAATAACTGGCTTAAAGGAAACGTTCATTTTTTTTGAGATCAAGGGGGATAAAATCTTAATTCTCATATTTAAAACCAATTGAAACCTAGAATGTGTGTGTGTGTGTGGGGGGGGGAATTTCAATCTTTGAAATTAAGTGTAGAGAAATTTCAACACACTAAAACTTTTGTTTTTTCCCTTTAAAACTGGAATTAATCTTAGTAGTTTAAATATTCAGAAATGAGTTTATACACTCTTCAAAACTGGGTATCAGTAATAGTCTTGCTAAAATATACACACTTACTAGGACATTTTTGCAGGTTCAATTCCATTAAAAAAAGACCCTAGTGGCCAGAATCAACTAATTACGTTGTCTTGCAAGTAGAAGCCGAGCAGTGGAATCAAATATTGTACTTCTAAAGCTTCTACAACCGAAGTTATCTTCCCAGGCCAAAAGTACAAACACTGCGTATGTATTAATCTACAAACACATCCTGTGAGAACTTCCAAGACGCTATTTATTTAACCAACTAGGTTCAAAGACAATGAACTGAGAGAAAATGGGTGGGGTGCCGCCCACTTTGGGCAACTTGTCAATTGCAGAACCGCTCTTCCCCTTGGCCAAGACCGAGCCTGCACAGGTCTCCCTTTGGCAAGGAGCAACTACACCGCAAGCATCCTCTGCATTAGGAAGGCGAGGTGTCTGCAGAGCCTGGGGCAGCTGTCGCAGGACAGGGTACCAATACCGGGGTGGGCTTGGGCCGCAGGCAAGCGCTCCAGGCGTAGACCTCCCCTCGAAAAATACTAGAAGGAGAAATGAGGGTGGGAAGGAGCCAGTTCTGTCAAAGCCCCGCCCATCAGAACCAGAGAAAGAACTTCTAGTCTGGGGTCGGTCTCACCTCATGGCCCTATTTCCCCCGTGGAGGTGGAGGTGGGGGTGGAAGAGGAGAGGAGTTAAATACCCTTTAATCTCTGGGGTTTAAAAAGAAGTACAGCATCTAACTCGGGGTAGGAGGAGTGCCGAGGGCGTGGGGGAGACCACCCGCCCCGTAGCGGCGAGCCCCCGCGGATCCAGGACTAGCGTGTGACGCCCTCCCCAGCCCAGCTCCCTACCCGACGGCGTGTCCAGCCCCAGGGCAGGCCAACGAGGACCCAGGCAGGCTTTCGCCTCTAGCTCACGGGAGACCCCTGGAATGGCCACCAAGTTTTCCCCGACAGGAGGCAATAACACATAGGGTCTCGTCCCCTGGCTCTCCCTGCAGCTGCCGCCCACCCCAGAGCCGGGGGCGCCCACCACCCTCCTGGAGAGAGGAGCAGAAGCAGAGGGCAATGGGGGTGGGGGAAAGACGCTTTACCTTGGGGGAGGCGGGGGCTGCGCCCGTGGCGCGGTCCCCCGGAGACTCCGGAGCAGCGGCTGCGGCTGCAGCCTCCGCAGAGGGGCTGCCGTTCTCCTGCTCCGCCAGCCCCGGGGCCCCTGCCGCTCCCGGCTCGGCTGCATCCGTCCGTGCTCCCGGCTGCGGCGCCGTCCCTGTGGAGCTCCCCGCGCCCATGGCTCCGCTGCGGCTCTGCTCGGGTCCGCCGCAACACACCGCGCTCACGCACACACACCCCGCACCGGTCTGCTTTCCCCCAGTCTCACGGAGGCTCCCGCAGTCGGCCGGGGAGTGAGGGAGGACAGGCTCCTTAGGGGACCGATGTCCCAGCCACTTGGATTCACCTGCCTCCTCCTGGGATGAGCCCGGACTGCGAATGAAGGAGACAGGCTCTCTGCAAACTCCTTTAAAAAAAAGCCACCACCTCTACGCCTCCTCCCCCACCCTTGTGTTTCCCTCTCTTCATCACATGAGCTCAGCCCCAGACACGCCTTGCAGCAGCAGCAGCAGCAGCAGCATCTCCCACCCTGAGCAGTTAGGGACTACTACAGCTAGCGGAGATGCCCCCGGTGAAAGCTTTCCCCCTACTTTCACCGCCAGCTGCTAGTTACCTCCTAGAGCTTCTCCCGTCCACCCAGCGAGTCCGGGCTTTCGTGGACATCCGCCCCAAATTGGCTGGAGGAGAAAATGAAGAAAGGAGGGCGAAGGCAAAGCCACCCCCACCACACACACACACACCCGAAATTGGATTAACTGGGTCTTATTAAATGATGGATACCTCAAGGAAAGGTCTTCTGTGTGGTGCCTGACCTTGAGCTCAAGACCAAGCAAACAAAAGGTCTCCCCTTCTCTCATAAATTGTTTTCTATTCTAAACATTTGTTTTCCCTTTCTCTTGGATGGGGAGGGTGGAGGTGGAGAAGAGGTCTACTGCTCCCCTCGAAGCATTAACCCTGATCAAATTGCTTATTAGGGGAGAAGTAACCAATGGATTAGCTATACGTTCAGACTATGGCTAAGCTTTTCAACTGGTGCCATTTCGCTTTCTCATACTCTCCATCCAAAAGGATATGATGGCATCTAATCTCATAAATTTAATCGACCTTCTTCTTTTCGTGGGGAAACATTAGAAAAATGTAGCTATGACAACATGGGCCCATCCTCTTTATTTGAATACCTTATGTTGAAAATTGCAAATAAAATGAAAAATTGTGGCCAATTCTCCGCCCTCCCCCCTTTATAAAATGACGCTCAATTAAGCCCAAGGTACAAAGTTAATTCCAATTTAAATTGGCCTTGTTCTATTACATTATGCTCTTAGATATGATAATCTTATTTAAAGTAATGGATGTATTGCTTGATACACAGACAAAATGATGATGGGAAACCCTCATCCTTTCCTCACCAGCACCTTCACCAGCTCTAATTAAACTCTCTGTTTCAATGAATGACTTGAATCATCTGGTGCAAGTAATTTACTATTTTTTAAGTAGCACACTCTTTTCTCTTTTCTTTTTCAATTTAATAATTACCCAGATTTAGTCCTACTCAGACCACAGCGTTTATGAAAGTAATATTTTGAGTACCAGGTCCTGACAGGCAAAACTGATTATAGTGACAAATATCTTAGGGAAATACTGAAGATCATGCCTTTTAACAATTTGGTTAAGGACACAGATCTTTCCATCAGTGCCTGATCTGTGTGCTCCACTTTCAACATGTTTTCAGAATCAGAATTTGTTTATTTTGAGGGAGTGAACAAGGGCAAAGTCCTTCGGGATGTATTCCTTGAGAAAGATTTTTTCTTTTCTTTTTGATGTTAAGATTTCCATGTATTCAGTTCATTTTGATTTTTGATTTTCAATCATTACTATCTGATTAGAAAACTCATCAGTATTCATTCCATTTTTACATATTCTAATTGGAAATCTGTAATGACATTACCTTGAAAAGCATTCTAAAACAATTTTATTTTCATTTATATCTTAGTGTTTTGTGAGAGAGGGGAAGAAAGATTGAATTTTAAGACTGACATTTAAATTCCAGTATTTAAATATTGTCATTTCTGTTACCAACAAAACTGCTGCCACAAAACTTTCCTATTATATTCAATGGCCATTTAAATCCAGTCTTTGTTATTGTTCAGTCACTTCTGACTGGTCCTGGAATCAGGAAGATGTTCGTTTCTGGCCTCAGATACTTACTAGCTTTGTGATCTTAGGCAAGTCACTTAACCCTATTTGCCTTGGTTTCCACACCTGTCAAATGAGCTGGAGAAGGAAATGGCAAACCACTCCATTATCTTTGCCAAGAAAACCCAAAATGGGGTCACAATAAGTCTGACACCACCAAAATGTCTTGACTCTAGGCTGGCTGCTGTAATCACTGAGAAACCTAGCTTCCAAATTGAGTCTTTAGCAGATTCTTTTACATGTTCCTCATGTTTAATTATGTTTACATTTTAAAAAGTTGTCAAAACATGCTGACCAAGCATAATTCACCCAATCAAGCCCATATATGGGGATCGTTTTAAGTGTCCAGGACCAGACTTTCTTCTATGAGCATCTGATATGTAGATATATCAAACTGATAAAATAGTAGAATACCTATGAAAACAAAACTGTAATTTAAAGAACCTTGTAAACTCAAGTAGTCTTCATTCTTAATATTACTCAGGTGAGATCAGTTATTTTGGAATACAAAATAATTTGCTAGTACTAGTGAACAGTTCTAGTAGTGGTACTGGTTAACTATATAGTATAGAGTTTTCTCTATAAGCTCTTATATTTTGACATGTTGGAATATTCTTTTCTCTTTTGTATAGATTTAAGAAAAAATGAGTGGGGTACTTTGAAGATTCTTTTTTTAAATTTAGATTTATTTATTTAAGTTTTCAATATTCATTTCCACAAAATTTTGGGTTTCAAATTTTCTCCCCATTTCTCCTCTCCCTCCACCCCGAAACGCTGAGCATTCTAATTACCCCTATCACCAATCTGCCCTTTCTTCTAACATCCCCTCCCTTCCCTTATCCCCATCTTCTCTTTTGTCCTGTAGGGCAAGGTAACTTTCTATACCCCATTACCTGTATTTTCTATTTCCTAGTTGCATGCAAGAACAATACTCAACAGTTGTTCCTAAAACTTTGAGTTTCAACTTCTCTTCCTCTCTCCCCACCCATCCCCTTTGGGAAGGCAAGCAATTCAATATAGGTCATATCTGTGTAGTTTTGCAAATGACCTCCATAATAGTAATGTTGTGTAAGACTAACTATATTTCCCTCCATCCTATCCTGCCCCCCATTTCTTCTGCTCTCTCTTTGGACCCTGTCCCTCCCCAAGAGTGTTGACTTCTTTTGCTCCCTCCTCCCATTGCCCTCCCTTCCATAATCTCCCTCACCATGCTTATCCTCTTCTCCCCTACTTTCCTGTATTGTAAGATAGTTTTTCACACCAAAATGAGTATGCATTTCATTCCTTCCTTTAATCAAATGTGATGAGAGTAAGCTTCGTGTTTTTTCTCTCACCTCCCCACTTTTTCCCTCCACTGAAAAGTCTTTTATGTGCCTCTTTTATGAGAGATAATTTGCCCCATTCCATTTCTCCCTTTCTTCTTCCAATATATTTCTCTCTTACCCTTTAATTTCATTTTTTTAAGGTATTATCCCATCCTATTCAATTCACCCTGTGCTCTCTGTCTCTCTGTCTCTGTGTATGTGTGTATGTGTGTGTGTGTGTGTGTGTGTGTGTGTGTGTGAGTGTGTGTGTGTGTGTAATCCCACCAACTACTCAGATACTGAAAAAGTTTCAAGAGTTACAAATATAGTCTTTCCATGTAGGAATGTAAACATTTCAATTTTAGTAAGTCCCTTATGATTTCTCTTTGCTGTTTACCTTTTCATGCTTCTCTTCATTCTTGTGTTTGAAAGTCAAATTTTCTTTTCAACTCTGGTCTTTTCATCAAGAATACTTGAAAGTCCTCTATTTCATTGAAAGACCAGTTTTTCCCCTGAAGCATTATACTTAGTTTTGCTGGGTGGGTGATACTTGGCTTTAGTCCTAGTTCCTATGACTTCTGGAATATCCTATTCCATGCCCTTTGATCCCTTAACATAGAAGCTGCTAGATCTTGTGTTATCCTGATTGTATTTCCACAATACTTGAATTGTTTCTTTCTAGCTGCTTGCAATATTTTCTCCTTGATCTGGGAACTCCGGAATTTGGCCACAATGTTCCTAGGAGTTTCTCTTTTTGGATCTCTTTCAGGAGTTGATTGGTGGATTCTTTGAATCTTATTTTGCCCCCTGGTTCTAGAATATCAGGGCAGTTTTCCTTGATAATTTCATGAAAGATGATGTCTAGGCTCTTTTTTTGATCGTGGCTTTCAGGTAGTCCCATAATTATTAAGTTGTCTCTCCTGGATCTATTTTCCAGGTCAGTTGTTTTTCCAATGAGATATTTCACATCATCTTCCATTTTTTTGTTCTTTTGGTTGTGTTTTGTGATTTCTTGGTTTCTTATAAAGTTATTAGTCTCCATCTGTTCCATTCTAATTTTGAGAGAACTATTTTCTTCAGTGAGCTTTTGAACCTCCTTTTCCATTTGGCTAATTCTGCTTTTGAAAGCATTCTTCTCCTCATTGGCTTTTTGGACCTTTTTTGCCAATTGAGTTAGCCTATTTTTAAAGGTGTTATT